>JAVTVJ010000158.1:3844622-4482547 GCA_034509425.1 Eopsaltria australis | reverse complement strand
AGCCAGGCTTAGTATAAGCACTGTCTTACTTTACTTTATTACTATGCTGCGTAAAGGAAACCCTGACCTCACTGAAGACACTCAGTTTCGGTACTGCACAGATTCCAGAAGGTCCACAAAAATAAATGGTATTAAATAGATCAGTTAGAACTATTAAGGATGAAACAAAAATACAGATCTTCTCTCCTGACCAAGAGGTTCTTGTTCGTACCTTCACTTTCAATTTTAGCTACGTAGCATTGATTCATGTAATAAACTTGACAAAATATTTTGTGGGGAGTTAGAAACTGGATACAAAACAATGGGAGATAATTTCTGTCTGCTTACAACTTCTGAGTCATAAGCACACAAGATGAAATGACCACTGCATGAGAAACATTTCACATACACCATACACTCTTTAAAATAAAATACAGCAGAAACCAAGTAGGCAGATTAAACAACATGATAGTTATATTCAAGTGCTAATACTAACACTAAACCATCCCCTCTCTCCAAAGAAACAACAAAAACCAGGTTCTAAAATCTTGGCTACAATGGTGGTGCCATATGAAAAAACCCAACAAAACCAACCAACAACGAAAAAAAACAAAACAAAAACCAAACCAAAACAAAAAAAAAACCAACCCAACCCAAACATGCACTGAAGGCTTTTTTCCAGATTACATGTCATGTGTTTAGGCACATCCTTTCAGCAGAATGTGAGCACCTGCTATGAATTACGCAAGCTCATGCACACAATCAACACATTAAATTACAGCAGATATCACAACACCATGCACACAACAATGGCTAACCAGAGAATCCTACCACAAAGTGTGTAGATGCTCTTCCCTACCCCGTGAGCCACCGCTAGCTCTGGAGCTGTTGCTGTGGAGCCTGGTTACCCATTTTCATGACATGGTGGGTGTCCTTTGGAGAATCTTGCTCCTGTGGTTGTAAGTATTCCTATTTTTATAGTAATTTGATCAGGTCTGTTATCAAATGTAAAGCAGAGTTTGGCAGGAAATTCGGAGACACAGTTTGTAATAGTGGAATGTCATATCATATATTCCAGTCACAGTGTCCTTATAATAATAATTCTGCCAATATCACAGTCGTAAACAGTAAAAGCAGTATTTTTTGTGAATTCTCCTGAAACTCAGGCCCTGAATGATTCCTACCAGGCTATGGTGCTCCACAGGGAGAGAGGAACAGAGCCCTTAGGAGATACCCTGATGTTCTCTTCTCTCATTGAAGCAGACTGTTTGTACTACTATTGTAAAATACAACCATAATGAAGAAGCAAGAGTAGCATAATAAAGTTAATACCCAATTTAGGTATGATGTAAGTTAGCTCTAATTTGCAGATCTTAATTTCCTTTAAACATAATGAATCTTCTATTAAGCGCCTTTTCTGAAGGCTCCGAATGCTTTAAGCATGCCAAGATTACTTTAAATAAGGTTGAAATATAGTGGCACATTATAAACTGAGATAGTTAAGTGAAAAATTATGTTAAAACAAATTGAAATACAAAGAAAAAATTGGGACGGACGTTGCTGCTGCCAATATACTTGATCTATTACTGAAAACACGTAAGTTACCTAAATATTGCCTGATTACCTAATATCTCATTTGAAAACTTTTACATTCATTACTAAATCTGTGAAAATTCTGCAGAAAATCAATACTAATCACTCAAGTGGCCAGGTGCTGATAAGATGTCTTGATGCTGTGGATCAGCGTTCAAGGCAGAGCTCTACCAGAGAAATTACAAAATACTCTATTTGTGACTGATAAAAGTAATGGTCTCTTAATCAAGCAGAATATGAGATAAAGCAAGAACTTAAATGATATCAAATTATTGCAATGATGCATAGAACTGCTTTATTTATTTTACCCCATGGTCACAAGTTCACACTTTCTGTATTTGCTCTAGAAGTGTATCTTTTCATATCTCAATCCTTTTTCTACTTTGCATTTATTCAATTACCACTTCCATGTGTATGTGTAACTATTTGGAGGAAGTTAACAGCATTTTTGTTCAGTACTGTGTACACTCTTTTCCTAAGAAACATGAAGCAGGAGTCTGGTTTTATACACAAAAGACTCTCTCTGTCACTTGGGCATTAACTGTCTATCTCCCAGGCAAAAGCTGTCTACTCTCAAACTGTTTTCTTCTTTGAAAAGTGACTGACTGAAAGCAGAAACTGACTTTCCCAGTTAGTTACATGAACTTATAAATGAAAACCTTTCAGTTTGACAAGGGATATTTTTTTAAGATAAATTTATGTTGTTCTATAAGGAAAAAAACAACCACATATATTAAATTAAACTGGTCTTCAGGATAGTTCAGCAGTAGATCTTTTTCACATTTCAAGATCTGCTCCTTAAAAGTGGAAATAGGTGAAAATCCCTCATAAGAAAACGTAATTGTCATAGAAGTAATCAGACTTTATACCTCATCCTGCTTTGTCTAAAGTGGAACCAAACTCACACTCTGCATTTTAACACTTTTATGTAAGCTTATTGTTATGCTCTTATAATTCACCACTGTCTCTTCAGTTAGGATATCTGCCTCGTTCCTAAGTTAATACATGGTTATGAATTTCTGGCATCCACTAAAGTGTACAGAGCACTTAACAGGCAAGTCATGTAAATGATGTGCACAGGTACAATATTCAAAAAAAGACCAGAATATGGCTGCAGCTCCATATTAACCATCCCTACAGTAAAACAAACACCTATTAAAACTTTGTTTTTATACAGCTATAATTATAAAACAACAATCACAATTAGTGTAACTGTTTATTACTGTCAGCAACAGTTCACTTACCTCATCAGGGTTGGCATTAAAGGTGAGACTGCCCTCATCTAGCTGCATATACAATTTTCTAAAAGAAAATCCTAGAGGCGGATTCTTATTGTATATAGAACAGTGACCCCAAGTGGATTTGCACAACCTATGAAAATAGAATTAATCCATTATAAAAATTCCTTACTGAATTTAATGGATTTTACATAAGCAAAATATAATCAACACTCTAAAGCTAAATACTCAAACTATAGGAAAAGTTAGAAGTAGGTTGCTGTAACAGTTATTAAGTCTTTTGCCATGTTTTTCTAAAGTCTTCAATTATATGATTAATGTTTTCTTCTCACACAGGTTTTGGTATACTTGAGTGCAACCTCTAAATACATCCCAGTAGGTGGCATCATGACAACCACAGAGCAGAAACCTCTGGCATTCACAGAATCTGAACACTGGACAACAGTGACAAGTTGTTCTCCTGTGGTACTATGACAGATTAAAACATTTTGTTTCTTTTCTTGTGCCCCAGTTCTGCTGTGAATTGGACACCATATCTGCTCAAAATTATGCCATTAATTCAGCACTTTTCCCATGTGTCCTTTTTCACCCAACTCTTCTTCCTCTTGTCCTAACTGGCCAGTCCTAATGACTAGATCCAGCCCTATCCGCCTCTATCTTCTATAACTTTCCAGCTTATTTCCCTTTTATTCCACCCTGACTCCATATCTCAGTTTCATCAGTTTCTGTCCCTCATCTCAGTTTCTTTGATGATACCATCTGCAATTCCCTCTCGCTTTCTACACACTCTAGATTCCTTATTGAACCAGTAGTTCTGCTTCAGCACACCTGCCCTGTAACTAATTATGAACAATGTTTAGGACCCAGCAGGCAGTCACTGGAGACATGGCAAAGATTCTGTTTTCAATTCTGGAACCTGAGTCTTATTTGGCCTGAGTTTGGAACTGCAACCACTGTACTTGCCAAGGCTTAAACACACCCTTATACGCGTGGAATAGTTAAGATTTTTACAGATTATGCAAATTGCTATTTTTATTTATCGCTAAATCAGGACACATTTACATTACCAAATGAAATGTGGTATGAATGTGAGTATTATTTGGAAAGATCTCATGAAAAATGATTGAACTGTTTCCCAGAATAGACTTCAAGGAAAACGTGTATTTCCCCCCAACATGTTAAGAATATATACTTCATGCAATCAAGAAGCTCTAGTATCTTCAAGCTTTGGTCTAAGGAATTTATTTGTATTTTGGGTGGGTTTGATGCCAAGAACTGAGCACAGTCCAACGCATATTGATAAATGTAGAAGCTTATTGGTATCCTTCACTAGAATTCCTGTTTCCTGTCATTACAACAGAACAACTGTGACTAGAAGGTTATACTGCATTATCCTTTTGCTAGATTCGAAAGCATGATTGGAAGGGAAGCTGCTTAATTCAAATGCAGCAGAGCAAGGAAATAGATGAGGGAGGAAGAGATGTAGAGCATAATGAAAGGAAAATAAACAACCTGAACAGTAACTGCTATAGTAGTAGTACTGTCTGTTAAGGGAGAAGAAAATGTTGTGAAAGAAGCTATTAGTTCTGCTGACCATCTATTCTAAGGATAAGTACAATTTCATGAGTCTTTCCTAGTGCTGTAAAACATAAAATACCAAAGAATATAATGTTAACTACATTTTGATATTCCACTATTTTATCTGAGTTTCCCAGACATAAAAATTCTGCACGTTACACATAAACATGTTTCAAGTGTTAGGCTGAAGAAATTTCACTTGAGAAAACACAACATTTTCTTTCCTCCCCCCATAACCATCTTCCAAAAAAGATACACTTAACTTGCTACAAGGGTAGTAGATGAGTTCTCATGCCTCTCCACTTGGAAGTTTGGCTGAATAGGTTTGCTTGCTTAAGCTAGACATCTGTTTGAGGTTCAGAGAAGTAATGATACAAACACCTGAGATGTGCTTTGAGCTAATACAAAAGTGAAGACAAGTCCCTGTTTTTTCCCCATGCTATCTCAAACACCAGGTGTATAACATTACACATGTATACTTGTGCCAATCACACTTGTCTATGTAGTAATCTCCAGTAATAACCCACACTAATTAGAAATCCAGAATAACGCATTTTTAAATTATGTATGTTTCCTCTGTGTCAATCTCATTTAACTTAGGAAACCTTTGCTAAGGTTAGAATGACAAAAAGCACTTACTGAGACAAATTTAAAATCTAATACTTTTTACTATAACCAGGTGATACTTCTTTTTTCATGCTTACCCTTGCCAGAGGAGCTCATCATTAGCAAGATCCTGCCAGACACATGATGCTAGACAGAGATCAGTTGCATTCAGGTATGACAAAATGGTAAAACTAAGCTCTGGTGGCAACATTTCCAGGTTAATGAATCCTTCTTGTTCTTTAGATTTTCTTGTCTTCAACAGGTGGTAGATATCAATGCCTCCTTGGGCTTGTTTGCGATGGCTTGTATTGGAAACATTGTTAGCAGGTATCCTCCTACCATGCTCTCTGGTGAGATAGCCTTGTCCACTGTATCCCTGCTGTTGCAATTGCTGGTTTCTAGCAATTCTCCAGAGTCCCTGACCCATCTGCGAGCCTGCTGGACAGAAAATACAAATTAAATGTTGACAGCTATTTGTAAGCATTTGTAAGAGAGACTCAGCACATAAGTAAAATTTTAGCACTGATTTGAATAGATAGAAAGTGAGTTCTGTCAAAGTTATGCTGACCAGGTAATCAGTCCTCATGAGGCAACTGAAAAACTACTGAAAACAAAGCCCATTAAAAAAAACCTGGAAGATTTTTTTCATAAGTTTCCATGCTTGAAGAGCTACAAAATTAACCACAAGCTTTTGCAAAGAGTACCAGATATTATCTATATCCTATGCAAGTTAAGAAACCTTAGGCTTCAAAACATCTGGAATCTTCTGACTTCCTTTAAAATACTTTATTTAGAGTCAGTGAAGTGCTACAAAACATAAGGAGAAACAAAAACGTATTGGGGAGTACAGAAGATGAGGCTGTGACTGACACTGAAATAAAGTTTAATGACTTCAGTAATAATGCAGTAAGGATTTTGAGTGCTCAGAAACAAGAGGGTAAGTTTCTTTCCTAGTAGCATAACATAAAGCCTTGAGAATAAAGCATTCACATACTTATACAGATGATATCACTGCAAGCATAGTATAAAGAGCGTTTTTGTAATGTAAAAAAAATCATTGCTATTTTATGGAAGAAATTTCACAGAAGAAACAAAATGAGGTACAATTTAAACCATTCTAGAACCAGTTGCTGAAAATCCACAAGCTCTACTACTTGTGTAGTTATTCAGCAGCTTACATGCCAGTTGTTAGAACACATATAATTTTCCCAATCACATAATTACTTTCAGATTTGTAGTAATCCAGGATGAATGCTTTCAGAGCCCAGTCATAATACAAGATGAGCAAACCTATTGTTATAAAGCCTTTTAAGTAATGGTGTCAAAAACTGTATTTTTAAATTATTTTGAACATATATTTTCAACCTTCAGATTCAATAGGCCAGTGAAATGTATGTTTTCAAACTTCTAATAATGTAACTTTACCTAGTAATTGAAACCTCTTTATAGCTTGGCTATAGTAACTACCACAGTAAAAAAAACATCAAGCTTGTTTATAATTCGCTGATCTTCTCTAGCTCTGTCTGCTATCTATCAAAGTCTGATTAAAATTCTAATCGTGTCTTCTTCATGTGACTTTGCTACTGCATCATAAATTCTTTTCCAGTGTTGACAAGCATGATAGGATGCTAAAAGTAATCTAGATTAATGCTGCGTTAGTTATGGATTCTGCTTCATTATATAAAAACCGACGTGTACTCTAGATATAAACACTCTCCACTTTATGGTAACTGAGCCCTACAGCTGCTGCTTTGCAGCCACGATTATCCCAACAGGAAAGCGTTGCTTCCTTCGACGCAAGCCGATCGAAGCTGAAGCTTTGTTTACAGCAGTTGCATTGCAACCGAGGCCTGCTGTTCCACCCCGCAACGTGTAAGCCCTTCGGTCTGACTCCGGGCACGCAGGCTGGCGGGCGGAGCCAAAGGCCGTCCCGCAGGCCCCGGAGCCGCCCCGGGAGCCGAAGGCGAAGCCGCCCAAGGCCGCACCGCGTCCCGAGGAGCTCCGCGGCCGCACCGCGTCCCGAGGAGCTCCGCAGCCGCACCGCCCTGAGCCCTCCTCCCCGCGGCCCCGGGCCCCGCTCTCGGGGCACGGCGATCGCGGCGCCTCGGGTGCCGCCCCCCGGCCCCACTGGGCCGCCCCCGGAGCCCCGGCTGCCGATTGGCCGTGCCGCCCGTCCGTCCGCGCCGCGGCGGGGCTCCCGCGGGCCCTACCTGTGCCAGCTCCGCTCCAACCGCCGCCGCGACGAGCCCGGCCCGCCTCCGAGCGAGGGCCGCGCCGGGCGGGACGGGCTGCGGCGCCCGGCGGCGGCGACAGGCGGACAGGCCCAGGGAAGGAGCCTCGGCAGGGAGGCAGAGCCCGCCGCCGCCGCCCCGACTTCTGCCCGGGCAGCTCTGACGTCCGCTGTTGTTGCTGGAAGTGACGTCCGCGGGGAGGGACGCGCGGGAAGCGGAAGCGGCCGTCGGGCTCCGTGGCGGCAGTTTCGGTCTGTGCCCGCCGCGTCCGGGACAGGCTGCGGGGCCCGGCCGCGCTCCCGAGGGAACGGCGGCGCTCCCGCCGCGCGGGTGAGCGTCAGCATCGCTCTCGGGCCGGGTCTGCCCCCGCCGTGCGGGCCGGCTCCCAGCCTGGGGCTCTCCCTCTCCTGCGAGCCCTGGGGAGGGCCCGGCCTCTGCTGTTGTAGGGGCGAGGAAAGACGGGTGGGAAGCCGGCCCCGGTCCCAGTGCTGCAAGTTTGCCGCAGCGCGCTGGCTCCGGGACCGCAGCGGCCTTGCCGTGTCCTGGCTGGGACACGCTTTTTTCCGCTGGTGCCCAGGGCGGCCAGCCCAGAACGCGCTTGTGCCGTTCGCTGGTGTGCAGGTGGCGTCTGTGCGCGAGGGCTGTCGCAGCTGGCACGGCAGTCCCGTATTTGTCCGTGACGTTCATCTCTGCGTAATCGGTGCGATTGCCTCCAGCTCCCCGCCCTAAGCAACAGGAGAGTCTAGATTCAGTTAGAAGAAATCAAAAGTCTGGTTGTTGAGCGTTTCGAAGACAACGTTTACAGTGTTAACATACTTGATAACTTGCACGGGGTAGGTTTTTTAGTTTGGTTTTTTTTGTTTGTATTTTTTGGTTTTTTACATTGATTCTTGGAATATCATATGCAGTTTTGAGAGTTGATCTTTGAACTACTTGCTCAAAGTTGTATGTTATCATGTGTTGGAACTTTGTTATACGCAAATTTATTCTTGACAGGCAACACTAACTTCTGTTACAAATTCCTACAGACAAAAGCTACGTACCTCATTTTACTGCGTTCACCTTCCCAAGATTTGCTACCAACTTGGCTGTCATTTTTATGATCTCTGGAGCTATTTTGTAGTGACAGTAGTTAGCAGTTTTTACATCCAGAAGTCTGGTGTAAAAAGAAACGATTATTCATACTTTTGGGAAACAGCCTCTATGATTAGACAGAATCCTGTAGGAGTGTCTACCGTGAGTATTTGCATTGCACATTAGAGCTTCAGTTTTATGTCAGACTCTGAGATTTGTCTTAATAGCTAGCTAAATTCTCAAAACCAGGATGGATCACACTGTAACATAATACAGGAAGAATAGCTGCCTCAATTTCCAAATAATTGCTTAAATTCTTCCAAGATTTTAACAATAAGTATTGTGTACTTCTGTTTAGCGCAACTAATAACCCAGAACCTAATGAATAAATTAAAGGGACATAATGATTAAGTAGGAAGAAAATAGTTTTAATAGGGGCAGAACACATGGGAAGAGCTTAATCTTGAGGACTGCTGATTAAATGCCATAGAAACACAGGAAGAAAAACATCCACAACAACCCCAGCCCACTGTAAATGCAAGCTTTAACTGTCTCTTGAGACCATTGCTTCATTTATATGCTGTGTGACCTTGCCTCTTAACTGCTTGGATTGGTAGGCTTCTAAATACTTGTTTGGTAGCAAGAAAAGGAATTTAGTGAAGATAGTGGCAGGTAATTGTCTTCCAGGTTCTAGCAGAAAATCTAATTTAAGCGATTATTGCATTTTGTAATTTTTGTGTACATAATTTTTTCGATCAGGGGTCCTTTTTCATTTATTTAATAATCTGATAGAAGAATAGCATTTGGAATAATGGCAACAGGAGACCTAAATGGAAGCTTAAGAAGAATAGAACAAGGACTTCGCTTGTTAAATTATCCAAGAGATGTGGATTATACCGTGTAAGTGGCAGTGTGAAAATTTATGCTAATACATGATGTGTACACAGCATGACGTGTAAACAAGATAAGGATTAGCATTGCACCCAGTGATAAGAGCAGAACATAACTGTGGGAAGTTGGGGTGTGGTCTATGTGAACTGAAATATAAAAGTATGTAGTTTTGCTCTTCTTTGCAATCCTCAGAACAATCCTGAACTGTATCACTGTCTTGCTCCTCTTCTGCTGTTCTTGTCTTTGCTTTGCTTTACTCTCTCACCTTTCTAATTTGTTTGTAAGTGCTTGCAAAACTTCCTTCAGGAAGTTTCATCCTGTAAAGATTAGGAACAAAAAAAAAAGGTCTTGAATGTTGTTCAGGAAATGGTGGACTTTAGACTTGACAATGTTTAAATTATATGAAGATCACAAAAACATTTTCTTGAGCATTTTACAGATAACAGCAAAGATGGTTGAATGAGAGATGCCTGGACAAAAAAACCCTTTAAATGAAAGATAATTTGGATATAACATTCTGGCTGTATTTATGCCTTTCAAGTTAAATATTTGAATTCATGTAATGAAAGGCTTGCGTTACCTTCTGCTGTGTAAAATACTTTTGTTTCTTAATAGGTTAGTAAAGGGTGATCCAGCTGAATTTTTACCGATCATCAGCTATTGTTTTACATCTTTTTCAACTTGCATAGCAGAGCTTTTAGTAAAGTGTGGTGTGGAGCTGACAGCAAAGAGTGACTTGCGTTTTATTGAAGCTGTTTATAAGGTATCTCTTCATATTCTTTGCAAAAGAAACATGGGTTTGAGGATAACGTCACAAAAATTAAACGTCTACTCTGAGTTTTACTAGAAAGTGAAAATTTTTTGGCTATGAATGTGAATATTAGTTGTATTAGGATAAGTCACTGTGTACAAGTGTTTGGATTTTAATGAAGATAAGGCTAGGTAGTGGTAGCCAAATCTCAATTTTGAGACAGTTGCAGAAACAGTAATATTGTTAGATACTAGTTTTGAAGAATACAGAAATGTTTTTGTTGGACAATAAAATTTATAGAAGAGACCTTGGCAGAAATCTTAACCACCAAAAAAATCACACGAAACTCAAAAAATTGTAGTGAAAGCACAGTTAAGAAACACAGCTATTTTAAAACACTGTGCCATTTTAATATATAAAGTTGAATTCTTAAAACATTTATAAATTGGAATCAAATTCTTTACTGATTGAAAACAACTTTGAACTGTCTTTAAACTGTACATAAGCACATTTTTATGAAAGGTGGATTGATGAATTAAGAAATAGTGGCTTATTCAGACTACTTTTCCATCTGAGAGACTGCTTTACAGAGAGGTTCTGTGGGAGCCTTACATAGCTCTCTGATGCATTTGCTGAGATTAATACAACTTATATTGTGCATTCGCTTTAAAAAGCCTTTGCTTTAAGACTTTTAGTATTAATTTCTGTAGTCATTTGTTTCGTGAATCTTAAGACTGTGAGTTGGAGTTTATAAGAGTGATATGAATGAAAGAGGAGATATATTTAAAACCTTTCTGGAAGAAGATGTATGTTTAAAGCCTAGTATAAAGAAATAGCTATATATATATATATAAAAATAATCAAATGTGAAAAGGCTTAACTGCTGAAGTGCAGAATGAAAGAAGAGATTATAGTAAAATAAGATTGTGGGCATGCCATTTCTGCAGCGAATTGTGAGGTGATTTTGAAAGTGAAGTAAACTCTTATTTTGTTGCAGTTTCTTCGAGATCAATTTCAGTATAAACCAATTTTAACGAAAGAACAGTTTCTTCAGGTTGGCTTTGCGGAAAGAAAAATGCAAATTGTTTGTGACATTATCAACTGTGTGGTGAAGAAACATAAGGAGTTGGGTAACTCTAATAAGGTACTGATCAAATGGTTACCTTTATTGTAAGTTTGACGTGTTTGATGCTGCAGATAAACTGGTCTTCAGCTTCTGTTTGAAGATGTAGCATTGCTCATGGATCAAATAATGGAAAGTTAGTATGAAGTTCCATTGTAAGATGCTTGAATGCTTTCATTCAAGACATGAAGCTGCCAATACTTCATAGTATAAAAAAATATTAGAATGAAGATAAATCTAATACTTGATGTCTTTACAGTAAGTGATATATTTTCTTTGATGCTTCTTGATACAATGAACATGTGAATCAATAAACTTTTCTGATAAATTGCAAGGTGAAGCAAAATCGTCTGGTGTGTTGAGGTTCTGTAACAATTTAAACACGACACTTGTATTTGTTTCTCAAATCTGATTATTTTCATCAATGATACTTGTAATGGTATTATTTTTTATCTGTGTGTGTTGTGTATCAGTCTCAGCTTTAATGAAAGGAATTTTAAAGGATTTTGTTTCCTTTGAGTTTTTGTAACAAGTCTTCAGGACTTCTGTGTACTTAATTACATTTTTTTGTATTTGTTTTACTTTCAACTCTGGTGCAAGTTGTCTTTTCTATTTATAACCAGCTTTGAGGTAACCTACCATAGGCATTAATGAGTGTAAAAGTATGGCATAATTTCTGAATCCGTGTTCTCTATAAATTTGGATCATATTTAATTTTTTTAGACATTATTATGCTACAGAGCTTTAAATGTGTTTGTGTGTGTGTGCCATGAAATATTCCTGACTGTCAGTGGTGGTGGTAGAAAGTGGGGTGTGGAATCCTGAAAATTTTCCTGTGTTATTTTCTTCTGTTCACTTTGGAGGTTAAATCCAAAACGAGGAAAAAAATCAGACCTTTTAAATATGAAGTATGGTCAAATTGTGGTAAAGGTCTTGCTGATCCTAGTGGCAGTGCTCTGAATTCCAAACAGGTATGAAAATAATTTTTATACTTAATGTCTAAAGGTTAATCTCATTTGTAGCAACTCAAGCTCTTGGTGAAATTTTTGCTTTCATTTAGGTTTTAGTAGTTAATCAAACCAGCTTTGAGGTGGGCTGGTGTTTGTTTGTTTTTCCCCAAAGTGTGGTTGGCTGAAATAATAGCTGAAATAGAGAGGATGTTGCTGCTCTCTTTTACTGAGTAGTTGATCTCAAAGTTTTGGTGGTAATGACCTAGTGCTGTTATTTGTGCTATATTTGAATTATATCAAGTGTAAGGGACAGCAGTGAAAAAGGATAAAATCGGACAAAGAAGCTGCATTATGTTTGAAGAGTGAAATGTGCTTGGCCTAACACGTGTTTTCAACACAGCTTTCAAAACACTTTTTGCTCTTTTGTCTGAATCTTGAGAAAATGTTTCATAATGTAGCATTCCTCTTGGCTTTGGTTTTACAAAGGTGAAATGATTATGCGTTGAGTAAAAATGATGATGCATTATGCTATTCTTGACATGTGAGCGAAGCAGTTTTCCTAAAATTTTCTGCTACAAGGGTGCAAAACAAAATTTTAGAAAACTGTAAGGACTGTGACTGTCTGTTAAGAGTTGGTGACTTCTTTTTTAAGGAAAATATTGCTTTTATCAAGGAAAACTTCCCTAAGAAAGTATTTGGAATGGCTTGTCTCTTCTAGTTGTTTAAGAGTAGCACTGAATGGGGATAGATGCGTGTGTTTTAAGAATTCCCTAACAGAGGAGAGTTTCAGCTTAATTAAAACATCCAGGAACCTGTACGTGTTCAGCTGCTGCACAGAACTAGTAATTGTGCATTCTTAATAATTAAGTATTTTATTTTGTGATGTCATCATAGGATTTAATCCATCTAGAAAAAATCACAAAATTTCTCTTCATTTTCTCTAAGAAAAGCCTTCAGAGGAAACAAATGTGTAGCTCATAGGGCTATTTTCCTGACTGCTGTCAAGAAAAAGGAAGAATTCTAATCTTCCTAGTTAAACTTTTGTTTTCTTAATGTTTTAGTCATGGTTTTGATGTTGGAACTGTCTGTACGTATGAATTTCGCTGTATGTAATAACATGTTTTCCAGTCCACACTTGGAAATCTAACAACCCTTACATTAAGGGAAGACATTAGTATCTTCATTACTGTTTATGTAAAGGAAACAAGGTACACAATATATATGGAAAAGTGCGTGCATATTTGTTTTACAGTTTCTTCAAGTCTGTATGATTCTTTTGAAAATAAAACTATCTGCCACTTCTTTCTGTATTTTGTAACCAGTTGGGATGATATAGTTAGATTTAAATAAATATTGAAATAATAGATCTTGTATGTCATTACTTGGCTAATGAATTGAAATATTCTTGTAACGAATAACACCAGCTGTTTGTTTGTTTGTTTGTTTGCTTTTTAGCGTACTCCACAGAAGCCTCTAGTCGAACGGCACTCAGGAAATGAAGTTAGTCGTGACTTTCATCCACTACCCCTTCTGGCACAGGGAGGTAGTGAGGAAGAATTGTGCCCAGATCATGATATTGTAGAAGTTCAATGTCAACAAGTAAGAACTTCTATTTTAAGATGCTTTTTTAAATAGGATTTTTCTAAAGGGATAAAGGTTTTTACATTATAGTTCTACTTCAGGAGCCTGCAGCTGATAGTTATTTAATAAATGTGGTGAAAAAATTGGAAAAAGACAATTGTACTGTCTCTTTCAAGACTCAGTTCTGTCAACAGCTTCTTTTAAAAACTGCGTTCCCTGGATAGGCGTATTCTGGTAATTCTGGAAGAAAAGTAGTTTTCTAATGTAGCAGGATGCGGTTACTGAACTTGAAGATTGCACTTAATTCATTTGATCAGATGATGATGAGTTGTATCTGTTTTGAAATTAGAAGACATGTTCTTATTAATATTTTCAGGTCATAGAAGATAATTCACAAATTGAGGTTTTAAAGAATCAGCTTGCAGATATCCAGGAAAAGCTTCATAAGCTAGATTGGATGGAAGATAAGCTGCAAGTTTTAGAAGAGAAACTGCAAGGAAAGGTGATTGTAGATGAGAAGGACTGGAATAACTTACTGAATCGAATTTTACTTCTTGAAACAGAACTGTTGTTACAATCCAAAAAGGTGCGTTAACTTCTTTTTTAATTCTCTAACAAAAATTGCCTTGACACAATACTGTTGGTCTGTTTCTGCCCTCCCTGCCTCCTGTTGCGTTTTTTCACTGGTTTTAAAGGCATGATTTTAATGGAAGTTGATGGTATTTTTTTCTTCACTGTTAAATTCTATTCTCTCATACTCTATGAACCAAAGCTCTCTATTGGAAACAGTTTCTTTGTAGAAATCTGTTCTCATTAGTAATGATTCAATGTCATCTTATTTACTACTGAAGTTATAGAAGGAAGTTTTTGAACATGGTGTCTTCACTCTCTACAGCTGATACTGGCAAAAATAGATGGCATGCACAGTGGAAAATACAGGGCTAATCAAAAAGTTAATTCTTATTTTTGTGCTATTTTTAATTTATGGGTTCTTGAAATTTCTAGCTTAATCAATGGGGTTTTTTCTTCTATTCCCAGTGATGTTCATTGCATTTTTGAATGTATAAAAGCACCACAGTTGTGATGTGGCTACATTTGGCATAGAAAATAAAGCTTCTTGTGTTAAGACTCTGGGTTATTTTTCATGCAGTTAAAAGGTCCTTGTGTGCACATTATGCAATTTGATATATGTACACATGTAAATATTTTGAGTTACAGTGAAGCATAGCATCACTTTGAAATTAATCATGTGATCCAAAAATTGTATTCTGCATGCATCTCATGTATCCTTCAGATACTGTCAGGCGCTTTCCAAAAGTTGAAAACCCTTGTGGAAAATAGTTGATTGGTGTTGCATTTTTCTTTGCAGTTGTAAAACTGTTGAATTTATCCATAACCAGGAGCTCTGTGCATGTTGCTGACTCCACAAATTTGAGAATCTTGCTAATACTTGTATATAAGATATGTTTTACTGTACGCCTTGGAAGTGTGGTGGTTATGCAAAGTCTTGAAATGAACAGGTGTTCAGACTGATCCCTAGGTTATTTCTAATGGCTGTAGCTGAATTAGTAAGGATGGATATTCTCAGTCACTTAAAAAAATTTAGGTCAGTAGTAGCTCAAGTGATTTACCATCAGAAATCAGATTCTTATG
Source organism: Eopsaltria australis (assembly GCA_034509425.1). NCBI lineage: Eukaryota > Metazoa > Chordata > Aves > Passeriformes > Petroicidae > Eopsaltria > Eopsaltria australis. Next base: position 4,467,299 of record JAVTVJ010000158.1, on the reverse strand, counting down.
GATCAGTAGACATGTGTCCAAATAATAACATCAGTGATAATGTTTTCTTTCTGGCAGCAGTCTCAAGAGGCTTTCAGGTGCACAGCCACAGACAGTTTTTCTCCTATTTCAAATGTATTCTTTTCAAGAAATTATTGTAGCACATGGGAAAGCTCATGTTTCAGACTAGACTTGTTCTTTTATTTTTGTAAATTTGGTTTATTACTGCTTCAGTAACATGTTTATTACAGTTGTTCATATGGTTGGAATAGTATTTGGAAAATACTCTCAAAAATATCGTTCAGAAATTTCTGGTGAGATAATTATATTTCTGTTCTGCATGTCACTGAAAGAATTCACCTGCAGAAACAAGTTCAATTATAGTTTCTGTGTGGCATTGTATATATAAGTATATAAGGCTATGTATATGCGTACACATAGTCTTCCAAACTGTTTTGCAATAGACATTTGAAAACTGCTAAGAAATAATCCTTTGGGCCACAGAATGGCTGCTGTTTTCTTTAATGAAATTGCATCCAAGTTGTACTTCGTACATAGAGAAACAATTCAGAATTACTCCTCTCTAACGCTTGCACTTTTCAGGGAATTTTTGGCATCTAGCCAGCATAACAGGAACACCCTAAGATCTGTCTCTTGCTGTTGCCAAAGTAGCAGCAGCTGTGCATTTAGCTATGGGAAAGTCTGAAAGCTACCAAATCCATTTCAATGAAAGGGATTGAACAGACATAGTCTGTGCAGACTCTATTTTTGTACTTTTCAAAGTGATAGACCTTATTTCAGTTTTTTCCAGTTTTTTCCCATACAATACCTACTATTTCTCCCTCGTTCATTTTTTTGGGTATTGTATTCCCGTTAGCTGATGTAGTTACTCCAGTATATAAAGTGACATATTTTAAAGGATGAGATGTCAAATCATAATGGTAATTTATTAGGAAAAAAAGACTAGACATTGTTTGAGTGTTGTATTCTTGTACTTTGAAATTAGAAAGGGGAAATCAAAAATACTATTGTTTTCTGGCTTATGAACAACTTTTTTAAAGTGAGATCGACTTAAACTGAGAATGTTTCTTAAAAGAGCGCTCTCTCATTTAGGAGCCTGGGAAACCAGCTTAAAATAGGCTTCTGAGTTGTAAGCATTTAAGTGGAATGAATTTCAATTAGTCCATAGGCTATCTTTTTAGGACTGAGAACTGCATTTTTGAATATCAACCAGTGGTAGAAGAAGGCACACTTACTTCAAGCTAAAGGCAACCAATGTTGAGATTAAATGATTAGTACAGCCTAAGAGCATTCTGATTGTCCATTCTAGTCATACCTAAGTTATATGCACTGTATTTTGGCCTGGTCTTGACCTCTTTATGAACAGCAATATTGATATTAAAAAAAAGACCCAGGAAATAGACTAGATTTTTAATGAAGTGCATGTATGGAAATGTTGAATTTTTTAGTCCTATGAAGATATTTGTGTAGTACTAACATATCTGGGTGGCGTACCAAGCAAATGCATACATATTTAGTATTTAAATATACTTTTGTTGAGTCAGAAGTTTATTTAAACAGGGTGTATGGCTAAAATGCAGTAAACTTGTGTTTCAGAGAGACTTACTTAAAGAGTTCAAGAATATAAATCAAGAAAGTACTTCTAATAGCGTTCCAGTTTCTCTTGGTGAGTATTAATAATTTTCCTTTTAATTAACATAAGTATGCTAAACACTTCTTGCTGACCTTGACTAAAATAGTTTAAGTAGGTAGTTGCAATTTAGTGACCTCTTAATTTAAAACCTTACTGCAGGTTAGAAGTTAAAAGCCTCATCATTTCATGTTTCTAACTTACTCTTCAGAAGATTTAGTTGCAGTAGCATAGTAAGTAATAGTTACAAATAGCTGCTAAAAATACCAAAGCTGCAACTTGATTAAGCTTCTGTTACTAAAGCTGTGAAAAACAATACTGTCATCTGAACTTCAAAGCAGTTATCATCATGTTTTAAAAAAGAGGTATTCTTAAGCAGAAATGGAGTTATTTTTGCTGCCACTAATATGTTTTAGGTTGCTGTTTTCCTCTTTTATAATGAGGCTCAAGACAAATCGTGATTTGTAACCTGTCCTCTTTTTCAACTCATTACTGAACATTTTCTATATTTCATCTCTGAAGCAGTTAGCAGCTATCCAACTGGCATTTTTGCTACACTTTCTTGTTTTGTAGAGGAAGACAAGATCTTTTTCTTTCATTTCTAACTTCTATTTAATTTTGATAACAAAGAAGTAGTGAGCGAAGCAGCCTTAAGTGGGAAAGAAGTTAAAAGCATCGCCCAGGCCACGAGTAATTCTTCTGTCTTCCTCAGTGGTAGCCCTTTAGCCCTTAGCTCTATTAGCTCCCTTAGTTCCCCCTGTTCTCTTCCTTGATTTGGCCTGTTTCCCTTGTGGCAGGGAAACCTTATCACCAGTGGTAAGGAGGATATTCTGTTTTCCATTCTCATGTATTAGGCATTTTTGTCCAGTGTTAGGCTCTTGAATTGTGGTTAAAAGGGCGTCTCAGTAATGCAGTTTCCATGGAAATTGGGAATGCAGTTATTGTTTATGTCAAAGCTTGTTTTTATTGTGAAGTCTCAGAAATGGGACCTTCATTTTACAGGACATAGAAAGCTTGCAACATGTTTACTTCCTTTGATAAGGTCAGTGGTGTGTTACTGACACTTGAGGACTTTGTAGTAAGTAAACAGGCAGATGGTCTTTAAAAGAGAATTTTCATATTTTAAGACTCCTCAATTTTTTCTGAATTTGTTATTTCTGCTTCTCTAAAATTCAGGAACAGTCAGGGGACAGTTAACTCTTTTATCGGAGTATAGTACTTGGAATGCTTTCAGGCTGTTTTTGGTTGTAGCACTCTTCAGAAATCACAGCTGTACCAAATAATTTTTAATTTTAGGTATTTAAAAACAATTTAATATGAATTTTAGATACAAAATAGTGTAGCTAAGTATGTTCCAAAGCTATGATATATAGATGGTGACATTACTAAAAAATTGGTATGGGAAAACTTTTTTTCCTAGAAACTAAGCTCTCTTCCCTGAGAAATCTAAAATTGCAAAGAATGTCACAGCCTTCCAAATGAAAAAAAAAATTGTACTTATAAGACAGGTTACTTAAATTAAAGACATGTGTGAACAGGCAGTTTACAATAAAAATAATGTAAACTATATGAAATCACTATGAAATGTTTCGCACTGTAATCAGATGTTCATAAGCTTTGATTTTTCTCTAATCAGGAGAAAATAATCTTCTTAGTAATCGTTGGAATTTGCTTTGTGTATATTATCTATATTATACGTAGCATAATACTGCACTTGTTTTAAAAAAATGAGAAACCTGTTTTGGGCTTTCATAGCAGCTTTTTCTTTTCGCTCTCTAAACAACACATTCTCTTCTGTTATTACATACTGTAAATCAAGTTATTTGATAGCTGACCTTGCAAAAGAGAGCAAAAAGGCAAAGGTGACATAAAACTGAGCATTTCTCTATAGATACAGAGAGGAATGAGGAGATGCCAAAGAGTCATCTTCAGTCGTCTGGATGCAGTTCACTGGTATCCACAGACCAATCTCCCAAAGACATGGCCATTAATTCTCATGATCTGACAGACATTTCAAAGGTAAGTAAAACTGGTGAATGCTCAGTTGATTTCCTTTGAGGTCAAGAGAACAAGTAAGCATTGGTTTTAGTTGTATATACTGATAGAAAAATAAGGAAACTATGCAAAACTACATCTAGGTCTGTCTCATAAAAATACTTTTCATATGTAAACAGTGTTTAAAGTAATATTTTATCTGAATTTAAGTTGAAAGTCCATCTGAAGAATGTCAGCTTTGAAGAGTTCACTAACTTTGTTGCTTTTAAATTGTAGGAGACAATAAGACAAAGAATGGAAAAGATAAGTAAAATGTAAGTAATAGGAAAGGGCAGCAGGAATTTATTTCCCAGGAGGGAGTTGTACTGGGCTGAGGCACACAGAGAATGTACATATGTGTTCCAAACCTCAAAGGTCTCTACATCAGGTGTGGCATTTCCTTATGGCTCTGCTGGATAGTAAATCCTCTTACAGTTCTGTATTTGTGGGATGAGTCACTGTTTTGGTTTCTAAAAAGCAATAGAAAACACTCTTAATAGAATTAACTAGAGATTAAAGAGTGTTTAGAATTTGGTTGATAAGAAATACAAATATTATTTATCTCCTGATTGAAATTCCCTGATACTTGCAACTTTTCTTCCTGAAGAATACCTATGTTATCTTAACTGTTTATTTAAGGAAAAGTAAAACCAATTTTGGCCTAAGCATTATAATAACTTCATTAAGTTGTATTTTATATTAATTCTGAAATTTATAATAAAATTGCTTGTTCTATTTTTATTATACTTGAAGAGAAATGTGTTACTCTACCATGTTTCCCTAGCAAGACATTTCTGTTCTCTTAAGTGCGTGGCCTATAAAAAGCTCTAGCCTTTTCTGTGATCTTAATTTTATTGTGTGGGTTACTTCTTTCTTTGTGTACTTAAGGTTTATTGATATATGGTAGGCATTTCAAATAGAAACCAATTGCAGAGGAGAAGGGAGGATGACAGAAAACTTATGGTTTCATGCTGCTTGTTAGTATTTTGGATAATTAGAAAGTTAAAAGCAAGTCAGTTATTTCATGCCTTATTAAGTGTATGTAAACAAAATTTATTTTCAGAATTGAAGAAACCTTCAGCTTGTTCAAAACACCAAGCCCACCTCTGAGAATACCTGAAAGCACAGGTCTTCAGACCTGGTCTCTGCAGACTTATGGATACCAGAAATAATATGTATGTTTGTACAGCATTAAATTTTTAATATATCGAATTTGTAATGATCACCAGTGCTTTTATTGCTTTGAATAAATATTTTACTCATGCATCTGTGTATTGATTTCCCTCCCCATGACCATAATTTTTGGTTTTAAAGACTGTTCAAATAGCTTCTTTCCCCCTCCTAGCACTTTTGTAAATTGAAGTCATTACAGCAGTGTATTCTTGTGTTGACATTTGTTAGCAGTGTGCTAAGTAATATGTTTTTTAAAGTGTGGGCTTGAGGACCGTGGTTTACATCCTGTTGGAAACTTTCCAGCTGGAACTTGCATATTACACCCAAGAGGCATTCTTACATACCATCTTACCATCTGTACTGTTGAATAAGTCATAATAAAAAACTTACGTACACAGTTTCAAATATGTACCTTTTTGGCAGTTTTTTTATTTTTAAATATAAGTTTTCATGCTGAGCTGGAGAGCACCAACACTTTATGGCTTCCATTAACACTGACAAAGTGAGGGTTGGTTTGATCCTAAACACTGAAATGTGCAAGTAAGTCCACAGACTTTGACTGCAAGAGATGTGTTGAGTGTTTTAGTGCTCTTACCCAACACATTTTAAGACCAGCAGCACAGATGGAGACCAGTCAGGATACAAAGAAACAACATTTTCATTATTTGAAGCCATATTAAGATTTCTGTTAAGAGACCTAAGTAGATGTCAGTCTTCCATAATCATATGATCAAACCAAAGATGTGTGAGGCTTGATAAGATTCATTTATTTATTACTCTTTGTAAATTGGTAGCCTATCATATCAAAGTTCCTTTGTGTTTTAATACTTCACTTTAAAAGATTTTTGGAGTTTATAATTACAAACCAGTCAGAATTTTTTGGGGGGCAGAGTTTGCAGGTGAAGGAAAAAGCAGCTGTTTGACATGCTATAAAAAGTGATTTCTGTGTTTTAACAATAATTATGTTTTTTTCCCTATAACCATATGAAATATAAATGGACTTTATTTTACACAGAAACAGAGGAACTTATGGTGATCGGTTATGTTACATAAACTATTTCAGGGTTTTTTTGACTTCTATGATTGGACTTATTTTTCAGTTTTTTAAAAATAAAAGAAATAAAAAAGATTGGAAAATTACATAGTAGGAATGTGTTTTGCTCCTTAATTGAAAATAGGTCTTGCAAATCACTGTTAATTATTCAAGCAATGAAATGAAATGAGGGTTTCTTCTAAATGTTAGAACAATTCATGTCTTAAACTAGGTCTACAGCACCATCTTGTGGAAATCTGTATAAAGTCATCGAAGAAGTAAAAACATTTCTGCCTGCTTTAAGTCACTATGGTAAAATATTTTTAATTATCTCTCTCTTATTTTATCTCTTTGCCTTGGAGTCAAAGAGGCTTTTATGTTCTGTAAGATACTTATTTCCTGTGATATTTGATAATATTTGTGGCAGGAACCAGAGGAATGGATGTTTGTTGATATGGCAAAAATGAGAAGTGTTAGTCAGTATACGTGATTCAAGTTACAGAGACTTATCATTGAATGCATCTGGGGAATGCAGCGAATGTTAGAAAAAGCTCTTTCTGTGTGTGCAATTCAATATCATCTCTATTTAGTGCTGTGAAATTAAAAATCCTAAGTTGTTCAGCTATTTCCTTTTTCCAGCAGCTTATTTAGTAATGAAAAGCTAAAATCAAGGATACGGACAAACTGAAGTTTGAAAAGTGTATTATTGTCTTGTAAAGATTAATTTTTCTGGAGAAACAGGAAAGTAAGATGATCAAAATATAATAGAAGCTACTAATTGTCGAATTTACTTGGTTACATTGTATTAGAGATGCTTAAAATTCTTTACTAATCACTAGTGAACAGGGCTTGAAACAGCTTTTTTCTATTGGCTGCTTGTTTTGACATTGGAAGTTAGGCATCATTTCAAACAGTTGCAATTGTAATACATTCTACCTTAAAATTATTTATTTGCTAATTTTTTACAGTTATCTTTTCGAACACTTTATGTGGCATATATTTTCTGTTCATTTTTTTTTCTAGGATCTTCTTTAACTCTGTGTTAATATCTTAAATAAATTATAATCCTCAGCATATTATACTTCCTCAGGAAAAGTATTATATCTGCAAAAATGGTATGATGATAGAATTTTTGTTCTGTATGTAGGCAGATTTCTGTGTGATAAGAGCTCTGTGTTGTGGTCTTTTTAGCATACTAGGGACAATGTGTTTTATCTCCTATGCCAGATGAGCAGTCAATACAAGGGTACTGCTTAAAACACTTTTGAGTGTCCCAAATGGGGAAAAGAAGTTGTACCAAAACTGTGGTATTCCTTCACTGGAGCATCTTACAGCGTATTTAATAAGGAGTAGTAAACTTAGTATCTTTGTTTAGGCAATGAGACCTTATGTGAGAGAAAAATGTTATACCAGTCATTGCAAAACTCATTCTCTTTAATCAGTCTAGAGCAGATGCTTGGTCTGGAAGTGGTGAGGCTTTTTACTCTCTTGGAGCAAACTGCTCTAGTTACAGGTTCACAACAATTAGCTGTAGTGTGGAGCACTGATGTCCCAATACATTGTGTGTTGGTTTTCCTCTCCCCTTTCCCTTTGCAGTTACTGTAAAGAAAACTTACGCTGTAAAGGAAAACCACTTGATGATAGACTCAAAATCAACAGAAATATAATTTTGCCAACGTTAGGTTTATAATGATAAATTTTTAGCATAAGCAATGTCAAAGAATATTATGCCTCCGGGTATTTTAATCAAAGGTGCAGTTCTATTTCTAAAACATACTGCAAGGTCTTTATAAACTTTCACACTTGCGTCTGTTCTCTTCTTACCTGGTGTTGCTGCACTGCATTGAGTGCATGTTGAAATATGAACTGGGATTAAGAGTTAGAGAGCCTTGAATACTTTCCATGAATGCTGAGAATAGTTTCACAAAGCTGAAGTTTTTGGCAGCTTAAGGGATTTCCTCCCAGCGCTGATCATTCCCATCTGTGTTATCAACTATGTTTTGTAACTGATGTGACTTAAATATGCTCTTCTGAAAATATTGGTTGTATTTTTTTGGGGAGGTCTTGTTTTATTTTTTCTCATTCACATCAGCTCTGCTATCAGCTTATGACATTGCATCCAAATGTTTGTGCCTGAACTTTCAGTTGGAGCAGCCTGCTGTGCTGTCAACAAGTAACAGTGCAACAGGAGAGAGAATGGGTCAAGTTGGTGCTTTGCTGCTGAAGGGTATCTAACTCTGAGTCCACAGAGAGCTAGAAGTGAAGTTCCTATGCAAAGTCCCAATGTACATATTCATGAAAACTTGTTTAATTTGTTTTTGAATTGAATGAATGAAAGGGCAAATGTGTGTCTGAGAAAAACACGAAAGATAGGATTAAAAGAAATCTAAATCTGCAATTTGGAATTAGGTCAGTTTTTAAGAGGTGAAATAGCTGTTTATTACATGTGCTTGTGTTTGTTGTTTTTTTCCCTTGGCCAGATTTTTTTGATTTAGAGGCCTATTTTGCATATGTTCGAAATACCCCAAAAAACCCAATCTGTTCTCTGCTGTGTAAAATTACCATAAAATATACAGACAAATGCAAACCCAATCCTGAGGGAATATTCTTTGAAATCTTTTGTATTGTGGAATAAATGTATGAATGCATAACATTTAAAATATTTCACATAGGCAATCACTGTATTATATAAATATGAAACATATTCTCCTTACAACCTTAATTTAACTGTAGTGGTAAACTAGGCAGTATAGTTCATGGAGTTTGGAGCATTTCATTGCTATCAATGTAAGCAAGTTTCAATATACAGGAAGACTCCAGTTATTTTTAGCAGTGCGTGTTCATTTGCTCCACAGGTGATCAATTAGAATGCACTACACCTTTCCTATCATACTGACTGATGGTCTGGCTTTGCATAGTCTTTGTCCCTGTATTGTTGCACAAGACACTGATCGTAATTTCTTTGTCTGCTTTTTCCAACTGCAAAATTAAGAGATTTGCCTTGTTTTTCTCTTGAGTATGATGTGGTTTGGTTCATTGTTTATGCCTGCTTTAAGTATTACTTAGGAAAAAAGCTAATGGAAAAAAATGTAGTCTGGTTTTTTCTTATAATTGAAACCATCCCATTGGAACCTATTGAAGGAACTAAGGGTAAGTTCATGAACTTACTTGAGCTTATGTATTAGTGGTAACTTAGGCTCCAGCTTCTTGTAGTTATAAAAGTGGTTGACAGCTGTGATAATTTCAGTTAAAGTAGTTGTGCTTTTGTGTGAACTACAGAAAAATAGGTGCTGATATGGTGGAAGATTACTGGCCTGAATGCTTTTTCAAGTTCTATTTTAAGCTGAGATATAACAGTTTAAGATCAGTGACTCAGATTTTCTGTTGGGTTTTTCATGTATCACTGTTGGAACATTTCTGCATTCTCTAAATTACATACGCCTTTCCCATGAAGATATACAAGTAAACAATATATTTCTCTAAGTATTTTGTGATTGAATGTCATATTTAAAACTGTTAAATCTTTTTGTTTGAAACTGACTTGGGCTTGCATAATACTGTGTTGATGCACTGATCATAAATTGTCTTGAATAGAAAATATGCAGAGGGAAGGGATACAATCATTACATTACTTTAGCTTGGAAAGAACAAAAGGCAATTATTCCTAGTGATTGAGAAGGCACTGAGATTATTGTTATTTCATGGTTGTTTGAAAGGCTTCAGCCTTGAGGGAAAGTATTTTTGTAACAGAAATGTCCAATAAGTTTGGATTTTAAGTGAGTTTTCTGATGGTGTTGCCCCCATTTTAAAGATTGGTGTAAATATGGACTAACTAATACTGATCTAGTACTACAAGCAGCAGCAATGATCTGTAGGTGTTCTGGTAAGGTTTGTGAACTTTGCTGTACAGGTATAGTTTCACCTTGGTAATAACTAAAGATAAGTTATCTGTGAATTTCCTCTTGCTTAAGGAGAGAAGTTGTCTTAAGAGCAAACTGAAGTTCTCATAGAGATGAGGCCTTGAAATATCAAAACCCAGAATATGGAGGACTTTCCTGGTTATTGAAGTGAAGTCCACAGGAGATTCCTCTGGAGGAGATAAAAATGGAACTAGAAGGGAAGCAGGAAAAAGGCTCTGGGTGAACCAAAAGTGGGTGTCAGCAGGACATATTTTTAACGCTTTAAAAGTTACCTTCAGAATGTAATGTGTCTGGCAATCAAGCAGCACAAAATACAAAGGGGGTGCATTTAATTAAAAGCATACTCATATTGAGAACCATTTGAAATTAAAACAGCTCAAATGAGGGGGAAGACCACACTGTGGTGTGGTGGTCATATGCATAGGACAGGGTTAGGTACTGTACCCACACGAACAGACCAAGCAACCTTGTGACTACAGCTTTGTGGCTCCATAACTAATACACAAATACTTGGATCAAAATTGTTTCCAACCTGCTCTGGGCAGATCTGTTGTTATCTCAACCCTTCATGCCCTACATTGGGCACCAATTAAGGCTGTTCTGGTTTAGGAATGGTACTCCCCAGTTCAGTGCCTCCATCAAGACTCTCCAAAACCACACTGCTGCTTGCTCTTCCCATTTTGCCCTCCCCTTTCCTGCTGGGTGGGATGGAATTCAGAATTGGAGGCAAAAAAGGCAAAGATCATGGACTGAGACCAGAACAATTTACTATAAACAGCAATGAGATTTAAAAAAACCAGTAACAGCAACAGGATTAGTAACCAAAGGGTTCAAAAGAGGGAGTGGTTCCATGCAAAATGCTCACTGAGCCCAGATGGAACCCCTTCTCCCTGGATGAGTGTCCCTTTCCCCTTCCCACAGCAATGAAGTGGGATGGTATGGAATAACTTTCATGTCCTAATCACCCTCTCCCTGCTACTGCAAAAAATTAACCCTGTTCTGGCTGGAACTAGGGTAGACAGCAATTGCTTCAGTAAATGGTTTCATAAACCTTTAATCAATGAAAGAAGATGGATTGCAACAGTATCTTGAATCTTGTACAAATCACAGACCGGTAAATAAGAGGAGAAAACTTAATTTGACAGATTATGTAAAACTGCACAGGTGTCAGAGAGGGTTTTTGAGTTTTAAGTAATAGACCTTTCAGACTTGTGCAGACTGACCTCAGCAACACACGTTAGCACATAGCTAATTTTAAAATGTTTGCCTAAGTTAAGTTGTCTTGATTACTCATTTAGCTCCTCATTTACAGTGTCTTGTGTTTTTATCACCATTTGAGCCCCATCAGGCATGCTTACAGTATTTATTTCTGTTATGCTTATGTATTTAATGTTTGGGGAGGAGGGGAGTGAAGAGTGATTGGTGGGGTTTTTTGTGGTCTACCTGAGTGAGATTTACTGTGAACACTTAAGCCACAGCTGTACCCAGAAGCATAAGGTAGCTCAGGTAATCACTCTAAATCCATGTAAATAAAATTGTAACTGTGGCCAGTGCAAGCATTCCTAAGTTACCAGTAACTTGAGGAGCTCAGGTCCTGACTTGTTGCTGTGGCTAATGTTGAGGTCAGCACAGGCTGCAGGACCCAGGAAGTCTGTGAGTCAGAACACGCCAATTTCTGCTGTGATAACTGCGCTCTTGATGATAACCGGGCTGGTTTGGTGACTCTGGTCTTAACATCTTGGACAGCAGCACATACATCATTCACTGAGTGTGGGATCTGAAGGTACATGGTGTTTATGTGACGCACTTGAAATATCTCATGCATCCCACCATGATTGTTGTATATATGTTTTTGTGTCTACCTATGGGAACTGAAGGGATGAATATGCTTATAAATACAAAATATTCAAAACTTACTTAACACTAATTTTTAACAGAAATGGTAAAATCAAGTAAGAAACACCTGAACGTAAGATTTCTATTTTAAAATCAGCTTAATGCTTTCCTGCTAAAAATGGAAGTAGCATTTGGACTGATTTAATAAATAATATCCTGTTTTTGTGTAAAGTAAGCCTGTAATTCATGCAAAAGTAGTCACAGAATAACAGAATATACTGGGTTGAAAGGGGCCCACAAAGATCATCATCCCGGCCCTTCAAAGGACCCTTCCCAAGAGTCAAATATTTTTAAATATGAATGTTAAGCCAGACAATTTGGTAAAGGGCCATTCTTTTTGTTGCTACAATACTAGCCATTGCACAAAATTAAAAGTTGACTTTTACCACAGAGACCCTAAAGAAGACATATAAAGTATGATACGTATTTTCTGTTTTGGTGTAGTTTATAGGAAAATGTAGACAGACTTGTCTACTATAGTATAAACAGTTTAGTCTTTAAGCTACATTTTTTTCATAAGAGATTGACATTTGCCGCTTTTTCCAGATAACAGTAGCCAATGTTGTCTTATCAGGAAATGGATTAGCTGCAGTTCTGTAAGTCATGGAGAAGATAAGAGGAACTTTGAATAATGGAGCAATGGTGCAACAAGGTTCTTGTGTCTGAGAAAAGATTAAACACTAAACTTCCCAATAAGCTGACAATTTTTCCACATAAAATTTCTCAATCACTTAGTAAGATGAACTGCAGAAAAAGATGTTAAATTTTAAAACTTTTATATAAAAAATCTTAAGTTTTTAATCTTTAAAATTATATAGCTGCCTGCAATAGAGAGAATATTTCAAAATTATGTGGTTTTTTATAGGAGAAATTCAATGTAATATCCACTTTTTATTGTTCATGCGGGCCGTTATTTGTAACACTGAGTCTATGTTGCAGATGTAATCCCTCTAATTTAATATTTTCCAATGTCTAAGGAAAGATATCCAAGAATCTTAAAATCTCTGTAGAAATTGCTAGGTTACATTTCTTGCATCTCTAAATGTGTATCCCTTGCTAAGAAATATTTCCTTGATGTCAATGACAAGTACATAACTGCACATGATTCCAGCTCTCTTGCTGTTATTATTAGCATGGATGTCTTTTAGTCCTTATTGCAAGTTCAGTTAGAACTGGTTTTGTAGCTGAAAGGGAGTTTTACTCCCCTTTCACTTTCCTTCCTTATATCTGGCCTACTGTTGTTTTCCTCCTTTACAAATGGAAGCTATGCTTTTCTGTTTCAGAAACTGCTTCTTCAGTTAAATGTCTGGATTACATATCTGGGGAAAGAGAGAAGAGCAAGCTCTTTGCTTTTGCTACCAGTACTAAAGCTGAATTCTCCTTTCTGGTTTTATCTTCATGTATCTGTTTTTTTGTTGAAAAATAAAAAAGATCAACACTGCCCATATTCTAATATAAACAGAATTCATTTTGTGATTGTTTGAAATAAAAAAAAATATCCCAAAGCAGGAGCTTTAAGAAATGTCAGAAATACTCTTTTGGCTGTATTATTGTAATAAGGCTTTTAACATACCTGTTACTCCAAGCCTTTGCATTATCTTTTTTGAAGAGCATTGTCCTTAAGCAAATCCATTTTTCTCTCCTTCAGTAAAGAAAAAATTGTTAATGGTGTTTATTATTGTGTCAGGTGAACCTGTGAATATTTTGCTTGCTCATACTTTCTTTTATGCCTTGAATTTCAGAAAGAGACAGCTATTTTTGGGGTGGGTTTTGTGTTCCAGTGAGTCTAGGAAAAAGGGAGGGAATAAACAGGTTCAGTCAAGTACCGTGGCAAAAGTGCTGTTCTTGTTACCTCATTCTACTCTATTCATAGAGATTCTGTATCAATTAGGATAATTTTTCAAAAATGACCACAGGGGACATTGTGCAGGATCTTGCAGAATGTGAACCATGGGAGAGGTCATGATCTAGAAAAGGTAAATCTGGGAAATATCCTGTGGAAGATGTAGATAAGCATACTAGTAAAATTGTGACTACATTTTTATAATTTGCATGACTGGAGGAAAACAGTAATGCCAAAATACATAAACAGTAAACTTCAAGTATGAAAACAATGCTTGCAGAACAGAAGCAGGTCAATAGGAAAGGAACCTGAGTATTTCCAATGTTATTTGGATAGGTAAATGTTAGCTTGAGATTCTGTATGAATCATACAAATATATTCTTGTTTTCTGTTTGAAACCTGGATTCTTCAAAGCAAAATGTAATGTCTCTGATATTTCCCAAAGGGGCTAGTTTGCCTCTGTACAGTGAGGCTCTTTACATCCAGTATCTCACTTTTGCATAGGGAGAATCAACTTCGAACTTGTTGCAAAGTTAGATTTGCGATATATCTTGTTTAATCTTTGTCAGCATTGAGCTATTTCAGCAAATTGTTTTTTCACTCAGTATTTTCAGTAAATATTTTTCACTGTTTCTGCTCTTAACAGCCTGAATATTATCAACCAAAATGATCAAGATAACCACCTCTTCCAGAACATTTATGAGTAGATTTGGATTTGATATTTCTACTTTATAACAGTAGGAGCAATACACATTAAATCATTGTCCTAACAGCCTCTTTTCAGTTTTCTTCAACTTTTTGTTGTCTGACCCTTAACAAAATGTCACTCTAGAAATTTCAGAGAATTGTCTGAAAGAAAAATTCCCCAAATTTAGGAAAGTCTATGATTGTCAGAACCTCTTTGAAATTACAGACTTCTATATCCATATATTTCTCTTTCTTTACTTGTTCCTCCTGATTTATCAAAGCAAAACAGTTTTATCTTTTCCCCTTCTTTTTACCTTCCTTAGGTCAAACATTAGGTTCTTTTTGGCATGTTAGGTCTATCTGAAATGTGATCTGTAATGGAGAATATTGGAAGCATAATATTAAAAAGAAGTTCTCACCTTTCAAAGGAAGATGTTGAAGAAGGGTTCTGCTTCTCCTTTTGAGTCCTTTGAGGCTATTGTATACATAATGTTTATATGAAGAAAATTTAACTTTTGTCACAGAAAAAATTGATGGATTCTAGGGAATGAGCATAGCTATCACAGAATTGCAGCACAACTTTAAGCTGAGTGCAGCATCCTTCAAAGGGGATTGAATTTCATACTGTCAGTAGTGTAGCATAACTTATTACTCGGTACTTAATAACAACTTTAACTTGAAGGTAATTTTACATTTAGGCTCCCCTTAAAAAGATAAACAACTTAAACTGACTGCTCAACTCACTTAACCATGGTTTAGTATGAAAGACTTCATGAATTTTTTTCCCTCTTTCTTTGGGTTTCTGAGGCCCTGTCTGGTACTAAGCTTTAACAACTTGTCTGCCTGAGACCTTAGGGCCACACAGAAATGTCTGATGAAATTGAGGGAGATTCAAAGCTCCTTACATAGCCAAAATTGCATGAGATGACCTGTGAGAAACAGGTACCACTGAAAATTCAAGTTAAAGTTAAGATTCCTGTCAGCAAAGGCAATCATTTAAGCCTTTTCTTGCAAAGCAACCAAATAAAGTATTACTCAAAAATCTGTCAGCAGAGACTTGAGGTCTAACCCTCAACTAAGCTAGAAACCCATAATGAGGGACACCTGGTACAAACTGCTTTTGCTTAGACAAAGCTTCAGCACTTCTTTGATATATTGGTGGGCTGCATTTGAGGCAACATCATTTTCTAGAAATAATCTG
Source organism: Eopsaltria australis (assembly GCA_034509425.1). Taxonomy (NCBI): domain Eukaryota; kingdom Metazoa; phylum Chordata; class Aves; order Passeriformes; family Petroicidae; genus Eopsaltria; species Eopsaltria australis. The sequence continues at coordinate 4,451,882 of JAVTVJ010000158.1, read as the reverse complement.
TCCAACCTAATTTATGCAGTCTGATTAACTCTTCTTCATTAGGCTTTTATTTATTTTCACATTATTTATTTTCTGCATCTGAATGTGTTGTGCCTTTCTTTAAAACTGTTCAAATTTAATGTGCTAGTTTTCACTTGTAAAGAAATTAAGTATTTAATAATTCTGAGAGAAGTAGAAGCCATCTGATCTCCTTTCCATATCCATGCACTGTAGCAAACCAGCAGAACCCACTTTCTTCCTTTTCTGATATGGTAAATACTCCACTGTTTATCCACTATATTTCCTGTGACTTCTTCCGCTGCTTTAATGTGCATGTTTGCTAATTCAGTATTTTGTCACAGGATGGCTTTATTTCCTTTAGATTCCCCACCTTTTTAGGTACTTAGATGCTTCTAAAAATTTTTCAAAGCTGTGGTTGGTCTGAAAGCTGTATAATCATTGTCACCTCAATAGAGAGTTTAACTGCTGCTTTTGACTAGAGATGGAACAGTTCATTTACTTGGAAAAAGCATAAGAAAGGCAACAGTTGTTCATAGAGAATGATGGATGTTACCTTATAATTACCACTATTCTACTGATAGTAACCTGAATCTTAGCATTGTCTTGGGAAATAAAAAAGTCAGAATTCCACAGAAAACAGGATCTTTGTCTCTTTTTTTTTCTTCTTCTTTTAAATGGTGCTACTGTTTAGAACCTTTAAAGTAAATACCTAGTTATTAAAACTATTGCTGAACCTGAAGACGTTTTACCTGCTGTTCGTTTTGTTATTCAAATTTGAATTTCATAGTTTATTGTATTGCAAAAACCTCTTGTGTTTTCTCTTGTAGCCTTCCTGTAAGAATCCCTAATTCTTTGTTTCAAGCACTATCTAGAAACTCTTGAGAACAATTTAAATTGTCCGTTGCTTAAGGAGTTGATCTCTCTTGTGATATCACAAGGCAGGATATTTTTTTGAGAAGTGAGTATATACAACCAGAATCATTAATTTCTCAACCATGTAGATAGAAATCCTGAGGGACCTTAAATATCACCTAGATCCAGCCCACCTGCCATGGACAAGAACACCTTCCACTAGACCAGTGCTCAAAGGCCTGTCCAGCCTGACCTTCCAGGGATGGGGCACCCACAGCTTCTCTAGGAAACTTGTGCCAGTGTCCTACCATGCTCAGACTAAAGAATTTCTTCCTAATATCTAATCTAAACCCACCCTCTTTGAATTTGAAGCCATTCTACCTTGTTCTGTCACTACATGCCCTTGTAGAAAGTCCCTCTCCAGCTCTCTTGCAGGCCCCCTTGAGATACTGGTAGGCTGCTCTAAGGTCTCCTCAGAGCCTTCTCTTCTCCAGGCTGACCAACCCTAACTCTCCCAGCCTGTCTCCATAGGAGAAGTGCTCCAGCTCACTGATCAGCCTTGTGATCCCTCCTGTACTTGCTCCAACAGGTCCATGTCCTTATTTTGGGATCCCAGAGCCGGATGCAGCATTCTAGGTAGGGTGGCACCATAGCAGAGCAGGAGGGCACAATCCCCTCCCTCACCTTGCTGATCACAGTGCTTTTGATGAAGCCCAGGGTATGCTTGGCTTTCTGGGCTGCAAGTGCATGCGTCTGGGTCGTGTGGAGCTTCTTGTCAACCAGAGAAAGCAATCTCTGAACTGAACAAGGAATGTCTCGGCAAACTGTTTATCAGCATTATTCAGGCAGTCTAACCCAGCACCAGGTCTGTAGAGCATTTAAGTTAATTTTCCTTCTAATTAAGTAAACCTGAAGTATATCATTGAAGGTTTACTTTCCTGGAATTGAAACATAGAACATAATGTAAGTGACTGAGTTGCTCACTAATTGAAGCAATCAGTCAAGATAATGAGGGAGGATTTTCTAGTGAGTGGAAGTGGTGGCTGGGGGATAGGGGAGACATTCAGAAATTCCTTGAAAGTAGAAACATGATTAGTGGATACAGACTCAGAAGGATTTGTATTGGGGTTGGCAGTGAAAAAGTTGTGCACTCTGCACTCAGGAATGATATTTGAAAAGGTTGTTGCTTTTGTTTGTTGTACTGAACTGTTTTATTCTCTCACTAAACGGGTTTTTCTGATATATGGCAACCATAGAGTAAATATTGACTTAAAATGGAAGAGTAACTGCAATTCTAATTTAAATTGAATTGTTACTTAAGGGTGGAAATTTTACTTGCTTTCTGTAATTCTTACAAGTAAGTATGTGATCTGGACGGTGTTCAGCACTCATTAATCATGTTTGCATACCCCTTTTACAGCTGGATTTTCAAATCTGGTATTAAAGTTCATTTAACATGCCTTCCAGAAAGTAAATATGTCAGGAAGTTTTGGTTTGTTTTACATACCCATTCTTCAGGTAGTTTAACTCTGTACAGATCTATACTGGATTCAAACTTTATTCAGAGTTGGTCAAGACTAGTTTCATTACAGATTATGGAGTGATTCAGGAACACCTGGAGCCAAGATTTATGTCTTTACCTAATTTTTGAAAGTACTGTGTTTTTATAGCTCTTTAGAGGAAAGGCAGGAACTGCATTAACACTTGTTAGAGCAACAGTTAATACAATGCTGACTAGAACTTAACCTCCTCAAATATTAATGTTAAAATGTCAAAAAAAGGAGGGAGGGGGAGAATAAGTTTAAATATTTGTTCTTGGGAAATTACTTATTCTCCTTTAGTTAAAAATAGTCAAGTTTTAAAGCATTCGAGAGACATTATAGTAATGTGATCAAGGTTTGCTTCTTTATTTCCTGCTGATCTGGTATGAAAGGCAAAGACCTCAAGTCCTCATAGAAGTTATTTCACTAGAATAAGTATGTGAATATTTTAAAGCCTGACAGATTATGTGCCGCAGTCACAGAGTTTGAAATTGATGTATTTCTCAATTGAAATATTTCATTAAAAATTCTCTTTTGCTAAGCTTTTTCTTGTGCCAGAGAGATTCAGACCCAGTATGTTGGAAATCTAGGTTTCAAGTTGCAAGGATTTGAAAACATCTAGCTTTGAGTGCTTCTGTATAATAATGTTATATAATTTAGAAAAAAATGGTGTCTTCATAAAGTTGTACTCATGTTTAAATCGTTCCTCAGAGATGATTAAAATTACAGTGTGTAGCCCCAGGTCCCGTAATCTGCACTGTGCAATTCCCTTGCTTAAAGTAGATAGTAGAAGCCCACAAGTTACAGAAATTCTGGCAGGTTTCAGCACTCCAGCCTGCTTTTCCAAACTGTTAAATAGTGAAATGATGCCATCTTTTGCTTTCCTTAGAAAATTTCAATCAGCTGTTCGTCACTGACAGCACTCCATTCAGTATCATTTCACTTGAGTCAGGGTGATAAATCATACTCTGCAATTACTCTCAAGAATATAAAACCATTCCAACACTACATCTGTTAAGAATATAATGCTAGTCTTTCCATGGAGCAGAATGTAGATTTAATCACAACAGCACCATTTAGAGGCATCCATTCAGGTATCTGAAAATTTTGACTAAGCAAGATGGGTTACTTTCTGAATAAGAAACAAATATATCTTGGAATAACCTCTTTTGTTCATGATCTTTTCTCTATGAAAAGAGATTTAGAGATATACTTGTTTAAAATACCTTCAGGAACTTGGAATCAACAAGTGTTTCCAGTGTTTCTGCAGCTGTGTGAAATGTTTTGCACATCAAAATGAAGATGATGAATTGTGGTTACACAAAAGGGGCAAGCAAATTCTATTAAGACAGTCATCAAAAGTTGGGTTTGTAGCTTTTTTTTTAAATGGCAAAACAGTTTCTGTTAAAAATCCACAAAATAAATGAAAATTATGTATTTGAAGTTTCATTTATTTTTATGACAATGCTGTGATACATTATTTTTGTCTGCCTCAATAAATAGGTTCTGGAGAAAACCAAATTTTTTCAGGTATTAGAGCAATCTGACAAAAGTTGACAAATCATTAATACATTATCATACATTATCTTGTCTCCTCAACCTGTATTCTTTCTACCTGAAAGGAGGGTGTAGCCAGATGGGGGTTGGCCTCTTCTCCCAAGCAATAAGTGAAAGGACAAGAGGAAATGACCTCAAGCTGCACAAGCAGAGGTTAACATTGGGCATCAGAAGGAATTTCTTCATGGAAAAAATTGTTAAGCATTGGAACAGTCTGCCCAGGGAGGTGGTGAATGTTCAAGAAACAACTGGATGTGGCACTTAGTGCTCTGGTCTAGTTGACAAGCTGATGAGTGGTGAAAGGTTAAATTTGATGATCCTTGAGGTTGTTTGCAAGTTAAATGATTCTGATTCTGTGACTTGCTTTTTGTGTTATGGCTTAGGACATGCAGTAGTTTTCATAGTGGTGGGAATGCAAATACGTGTCTCTACTTTTGGGAACTCTCTTAGCCACCAATCTATGGAATAGCTCTTATAAGAAGTGGGGTTTTGTGTTTTTTTTCCTGCTTCACAAAACTTTTCACTTGTTATTGCCTTATATGTACAGCTACAAGGTAAGCACTCTTGGGAAAAGCAAATGGAATGTAAACTGTCTCTCCATGAGCTTCCTGATGACTAGACCAGAATTTCATGGATTTTTTTGTCCTTATGGCCCAGACAATTTCCTCTGGATTACTTTATAGACATCATCACCACGTGTGTTTTAAGAGAAAAACATCTTCCTTCCAAATAAAAAGTAGGCACTTGTGACTTAGAGTTTTCATCCATGGTCACAAATAGAGAGAAGCATTTAACTGTAAGTAAAACACCTAAGCACAAAAGATTTTAATTTTTTTTGGTAAGAGTTTTTTCTATAATTGGCTTTTTTCAGGGAGCAGCTTAAAGGAAGCAAGGAATGGCTGGGGTCAGGGAGGAAATGCATGGGAACATCTTAAACTGGCTTTACTGTCTGAAGACAAGACAATGAATCATATAACTACACCTTAATACAGATGTTTGTACTCCTTTGAGGGAGGAGCTGGTCAGGTGCTTAAGTTGTTCTGCAACACCTCTAAAGTTTTTAAATGTGAAATTACAATTTATTGGACTGTGGAGAGCTTCACAGTCCCTATTATAATTATGTATTCTCAGCAGTACAAAAAACATCATTAGTATTTAATACTTTTACATATAGTCCCAAATGTAAAGATGCATATTTCATAGCCAGCAATTATAGTATTAAAATATAGGTAATATAGATAAAAAAACCCAAACAAACAAAAAACCTCTTCAAAACTCCATTTACATATAACCTAAGAGATAAGAAGTACTTTGGGTACAAGTCTGTGGGTTGCTTTTTTTCTTTTTCCCCCTTTTCCCTCCAAGAACACTTTTAAAACAAAATCATAAATTCATCACCCTTGACCAAAGAGTTCGTATTCAGGAAAGATGTTTTGTGGGGAATGAACTCTTCTCCCTGCCACTATGCACTTGGATCTCAAATGCTTTCCTGACTTGGGACCTCTGTCAAAACAAAAATACGGAGGAAAACAGGCAAGATTATCAAGTGAGTTGTAAATAATTACTTAAAGGAGACAGATGGGAAGATGGGGAAAATTGCTTAAGGAAGATAATTTTATGAGAAATACTTGCAAGTGGTGTGTGTATTTGCTGTTCTTCTTCTAGAGCAGTCCTTGCCAAGAGAGATTATATGTATCAACTTCTTTCCCTGCTTTAATTAAAATTTAAACTATTTTACTAGTTTTGTACCCATTCAAATGGCATAGGCACAATTAAAATGGGGATGCCTTTATTTGCAAAGAGGTTCTGCTTTTCTCTGAACTGTTTCGTGTTTTCTTTCAAATGTCTTATTTTTTTTTCAGTTATATTTCAAACACATGCTCACCTGCTTCAGTGGATCCAAAGCTACTAATAAAAACACCCCATAATATATAACAGATGCAGAAGTGAATATAAGTGGAAACAGTTGAATAAGGGGAGCAGACCCAGAGCTGTCATCAAGCTCTTCACAGTCACTAGATTTTTTTTTCACCTGCTCATGCAGTGCTTGCTCAAGACCTGTTGGCAGTGTCTATATGTTTCATCTCTCACCATTTCCCCCCCCTCCACCTCACAGGCTTTTTCTGAGAGTTTGTGAGTATATTAAATTCATCTTTAAATCCTGCTAAATGTGCTAAACAATGTAAAGTGGTTGCCATTAAAAAGACAAATTTATGTGCTGCCAATATTTTTGCTAGGACCTTCTTCTAAAATTTGTCCTTGGAGACTTTCTGGAATCCTTCCAACTTTGAGAAACTGGTGTAGAAGGGTGCATGTCAACTTGGTGAAGAGAACATTGGAGGGTTAGGAGATTTTTTGATTATTTTTCTTTGTAAACAAAATGCATTTTGGGAAGAAATGTGGAAATGCCGTTTGAGATTTTATGCAGTACTTTGAGTTTGTGGCCTAGTCATGGTAGGCACGCAAGACTTATTGAAAACATCCTGGCTCTCTTTGTAAACTTGAGAGCAAAAGAAATGACATTTATCTTTCTTCAAAAATGTTTTTGAAAGCAATTGATATTTGCTATTCTCTATCCACATGTGAAAGGTTTGTTTACAGAATTTTTTTCTAGATGTGTGAAGGAAGTGTTGGGCAAGATGGCTTTAAACAAGGTGTAGAGAAGCTTTGATTTGGTTACAAAATTAAGTACTCCAGAAATTGTAATTTCATGCCCATTCCTTTCCTTCCAGGAATGTTTGCAGATTCTGTTAAACCCACCAGGCTTTGTTGTCTTATGTTCTTTGTGGACAAAAAAAAAAAGGGAAGTAGAGGCTATTAAAACAAGCTTAGAATCTAACAGGTGATATGTAATAATGAAGTCAGTCACATTCCTCATTGTGAACTTTATCTCCGTTTGTTGGTTGTAGCAATGTAGTTGGACAGTAAACTTATGAAAGAAGGACCTTCTTGGTGGCACACCAGCATAACTTGGTTGTGTTAAACCAGAACACTTAAAAGGGATTTGTCACTTTGGTTTCCTTTAAGTTCTGCTTACATATGCTACACTGTTTGGCAGTGCAATGCTGGAGTGTGGAGTGTGAAATAAGCTATAGACACAAGTATCTTTTTAGAGGACGTGTGATCTGGCTGTCTCTGTTGGCAGCACAGAGAACACATCCCCAGTTCCCTACCAGAGAGTACAGACAGAAAAATAGTTTTGGTCTCCTTCCTGTTCTTTGTCCTCTTTCCATTACCCCACATGAAATGAAATGCAGTGCTCCCAACACAAAGTTATAGTTTTTTTTTTCCAGCTAAATTAAACAATAGCATTACTGCAATTGACTGGTGCCTGTTCAAAGGAGTTTTATATTTTGTGGTGTTTATTGATTTGATCTATCTCTGTTCAATATGACTCGTTGATTTTCTTTCTAGACCTCAGCTACAGGGTCTTCTACTTTCTATCCCACAGACCTCTTGAAACTACAAATTTTTCTTAGTTATGCACTCTAGTGTCACTTGCCTGTTCAGAGGCAGAGCAGGACAGCAGTGAAAGGCAGTTTTGTCGGTTTGTGTTATACTGTGCATTTCCTTTCTCTCTGCTCATATATGCCAACCAGCTTTGCTATAGAGAGACCTGTCTCTCTGTTTGTTCACAGATGCTTTGTATTGGGCATACAGAAAAATTATAGGTGGAACTTTATTCTGTTTTGTTTGCAGCCTCTTTAGTTCTGTAAGGTTGATAGTTTTAACTATGCATAGAAATAAGCACAGACTAAAACATATGGATCCAAGTTCTGACCTCAGTTACATCACTGTAAATCTGGACAGGAACTGTTATCATGTGGTTTTATGCTGGTGCTATTAAGATAAAGAAAAAGAGTGATTTATAATGATGAACAGAGTTTTTTATAGCCATGTCAGTCTTGCACAAGTTTATAAGGTTGTTTAAGTACCAATACTCACAGATTTAACTCTTTCTTTTATTATGTGTAAAAAACTCCATGGCAGGTCATTCCTTGCATAGTAAGTGAATGGTATGTAAGGGTATAATAATTAAAAGTCCTGTTATTTGAAGAATTTGTTGGATTTTCTTTAAAGTCTCAGAGCTCTTGGATAATCCTTAGTTCAACTAGTTTAATATTTTTTATGCAATATTTCTGTCTGATATGTATCACTATTGCATGAGAATATCCTTGGCTTAAAAGCAGACCATTAGCAAGACAGTGAACATGTTTGTAATTTCTTTCAGGGATACAGACGTGTAAATGTGTTGTGACACATTTTCTGGACACCTCAAGAAATTTTGACCAATATTCAAAAACAAGGGAGGGAGACACTAGGAAAACTTTTTTCAGGGACATTGATTGTGCTTTGGAATTACCATGGCTGCTTGATCTCTTCTTGTCTTTTCATTCATAGCTCTCTGTATTTTTTCAAGCTGTACTGTAAAGAAGAGAGATAAATAGATAAATAAATTTGCATATGTAGCAAGAATAAGAAATAATATATGTGAAGAAAAAACACTTACGTCTAAAAACTTTTGTCTTGGTTAGTTTAAATATTTAATGAGCAGAAAATACTGTGATCTTATCTCTTTAGAATGATGTCTAAATAAATTAACATTGTGGGATATACTTAATTTTTTTATTGATTAATGTTTTGAACATTTATGCATTCTATAATGTGTAAAAATGAAACTTCTGTGAGAAAAATGCCTATAAAATAATTTTAATTTGAAAGTCACAACTAAGGCAGAAATGATTGCCTGGTTATAAGGCCTGGTACTGCATCACTGAAGTCTGTGCTGATGCTGTCTTGTTCACTAATCACTGATGCTGAATAAACTGTACAATTTCTCTTTAAAAGGCTACCACCACTCATTTAATATTTAAGAGAGCTGGAAGGCTCAAACTATATTTATCTACCTTATCAAAAGAAAATCGTAACTTTTAGAAGTTAAAAACTTAAAAAATAAGTCCTTTAAAGATGGTTCCTGGCTTTTGCCTTCTGAAAAACTGTTCAATGTATAGCACTGAAGATACTGAGTGTATAATATTTCCATTAATATAAGCAACACATAGAAATTAGGAATTTTCCTGCAAAACACGTATGAATAAATGCAAAGTCAAGGCCTTAAACACCCCAGAAATGCTTAGCTCTCTTGATGTCTACAGCTTTTCAGAGCAGGCACTACTTTTACTTACCTGAAAGCGGTTATCATCTTATAAAACTTTTATGAGTTCCCAAGAATCTGTGAGAAATTATGCAAGTGTACTCTGGGGGAAAGGGGCACAAAATCCCCTAAAGGTGGAAGTTTAAATAATACAGAGAAATTGTGAACCAACATCAAATCCTTACTGGACAGCTCATGGAGACATGGTCCTTTCAAACACACTGAGTTGAGAGCTCTAAAATATTAAAGTGATTTCTGATGTCCAGCTTTAAGGCAATAAAAATAGATTTTCATATTTTTATGGTTGAATACTAGGCTTATACAATAATGGCCATCAGGAGGATGCTGCATATTTGCAGACCTGCCATTTTCTGTGCTGGTATGCTACACATATGTTTCTTCCTTACTTATATAGTGCCAATTCCTGTGTTTGAAGTGGAAATTATTTGATGAAGATTTTTTTATGTACACTATGAAAGCGTGTAATACATTGGTCTAGACAGAGATAGATGGCATGTTAAGGTACAGAAAGTATATTTGGTCTAAGACCAAATGCATACATTTATGTGTATCTATTTTTTCAAAAGATTGAGTGTTTCTATTAAGTAATTATTTTCATGCTTGTTGCCTTTTATTGAAATTTAATAAGTAGGTGGTTTCAGAATTTCTCCTACTTCTACCTGGATTTGTTATATCTTCACTTGAAACTCCCCCATAATCTAGTTCCACTTCACTTTCCTCTCTGTGCCAAAAATCCCAGGCTGTTTTGGGTATTGACCTACCTTGAACAACAGTACATTCCCTGAAATGTCTCTGAGAAAATAACTTCATGGTATATAATATTCACACATTATTAATAGAATAATATTTATTTAAACAAATAAACTTATTGCATAAAACTCTGCAACAGGGATGGATGAGGGTTTCTGACTTGGGCTAGCATGTGGTGCTGCCCATGATGGAGAAATGTTGGCTTGTCTGTGTTTTGGGGGCAAACAGGACCAAAATTTTCTCTTTTGTGGCATTCAGGATCTTAGAATTCAATAGTCTTCCTGCTGAGGACAATAGAGGAACACTGTCTTAATAAAATGCTGTATAATCTTCATGAGCTCAAGAATGCCAATATATTTTTTTAAAGCTGTTTGGGGAATATAATGTGCACCAAGACATACTCATATTCATAGTGGCATGTGGAAGTGTGGTAGAAAGGGATAAAGGAGAAGATTTAGGAAGACTGAATTGAGGATGAAGTAGGTCCAGGTAAAAATGTGGAAGATTGGAATATATGTTTTTTAAATATATCAAACTCACAGGCCAAAAAAGAGGCATCAGAGCACATTTGCAAAACTTCAGACTTGATCCCAGCTGCAGTTATTGTTCGTGCTGCAGAGTTTTGTACCCTATGTTATGGTACTTTGCTTTTTTAATTTTATGGATGGTCCCTTCAAGATTACCAATCTCAATATGAAAAATTTCATGAAAATAGAAAATTAGGCAAGTTTTTGTTCTTTTGCTGAGTCTACCTGATATAACACCATTTGTAACTGGTTAATGTTTATTTACCAGCCCTGAGTGAAAAGTACATATCTTGTGGTTCTTACGGCCCACAGTGGAATGGAAGTGGTTTTTAACCTGTAAAGGGTGATGAAGTGCTTCCTTCATGTTCGTGGTGGAGCTATTCCCACACTGACCATGAATTCTGCTCAGTGACAGCTTCTCCAAGGGTGTTATTGGGGGCATTATTTGAGATGCTGAGCAGGTGCTGTTTAAATTGTAGGTGAGAGGATGTGTTTGAAATAGGGATTTTACAAATATGGTTCTGGAAAATGAGAACATTCCAACTGGTCACTGAGCTGCACTCAGGGTTATAGGATTTTTTCTCTCTGAGTTGCTGGTTTTATCTGAGTTGCACTTTGAAGTACTAATTTGGTGCAGAATCTGTGTCATCATTTTTATGTAATATAAAAAAAATGAGTTGAAGTTAAACTGATACTGTCCAATTTAAAAAATGATAAAAATGTTTACCTGTCAGATAGGTAAGAGCAATGTACTAAAAGAAAAGGAAATTTCCTTTTGAATGGCTGTTTCATTCAGGAAAGTTAATCAATTGAAAATGGACACTTTCCACAAGATGGCAGTGTAGTTGCATTTTTTTAAAATTTCCTTAGCCAAAATAAATTGTTCTGCACAGCGCAAGAGAAGATTAGTGGTAACTTAGCCAGTTATGACTACAAAACAATTTCTATATGTTGTATTAATGTAGTCATTAGTAGTGTATCAGATCCTAGGTGATACAGATTTTCAGTAACTTCCATTGTCACTGGGTTTTATTATAATTTATTTAAAACCCATAGAACTGTTTTCTTGCCCCTTGTTTTGTGATTAGGAGCTGTAACAACTCTAAGTAATGAGTGTATTATATTTTGAAAATATCACTACTGGAATGATAAGGTTGAATCTTGCAAGCTGGAGATTTAATACTACTTTCTGGCTGAATTTGATTCACCGAATCTTTGAAGACAGACTTCTGTGCGTTATGGTATAGTTATAATTTCTATGTGTATAGACCTGTGGTCCTTTCCTTGGGTACCCACTTACCTGTGTGTGAATTCTTAAAGGCCTCAGAATGCATTCAGTTCTCTAATTGTTATCAACTGCTGTCTGTGCTACAAGTTAAAAAGCAAGGCAGGATTATGCTCTTAAATAATAGAAACTGTGATTTGAAACTATTCCCTACATGTTCTTTGGGTTTGTTTTTTTACTAAATGCATGGAATTAACTTGGTGATATCTTCCTCTATTCAGTGTAATAAAAATTTTCCACTTGTAAGTGCTCCAGCTGAATTTTGCACACAGTGCTTGAGCATTTTCAGTTAAAGGTTAAGTGATCTTATTTGTAAAATGTAAGTTATTTAGTTTTCTGGAATTTGACTAAAATATGCTCCCCCCACCCGTGTTCCCAAGTACCTGAAAAGGCAAATGGAAAAGAATAAAGGTCATACCACAGTCAGTGTTCCGTGCCCAAACAGGGCATTTAGAACATATTGAATCTCTAGTGTACAATTTCTGTTGATTTCAGTTTTTAAAATTATCATTGAAATAGAAATGATAGAAAATTTCTTGGATTTTTTTTTTTTTTTTGAGGAATGTATGGGTGCCAGATGATTGCTATGGAATGCAATCTGGCAGTGCAACAAACTAAATTGTGTTTTAAAATCCTATTAATTTGGTGTTAAGCTGATTTGCTCCAAGTTGAGGGTAGCAATAATGAAAAGCCAGAATGTGAAGACTTAGGCTTCCTACCACTTGATTTGATTACAGCCATGGGAAAGTGGAAAAAAATTGAGGGGATCTTCAATAAGAAGGAACCGTCTTTCATCACCCTGTAAAATGTAATGGTGTTTATCTGTGTTGAATATCTTGCTGTGTTGTAGCTGCGCACAAAATCTTGGAGGCTTAACAGGTTTATCTTTGTTCTTTTGGCCTATTTCTTATCTGGCTGGCACAGCCAAATCTGTGTGGGTTTCAGGCAAGTGTTGAGGCTTTTAGTGCTTTACACAGGTATGTTACTGATTAACAGTACACCTGTTTTGTGTATTATACATCTCTGCAAAGGTAGTGAGGATGGAGAGAACAACTTGACAGGGGATGGAAGATAGAACGTTTGATTAATCAAAACAGCCAGTGATTTGGTGCAAAAATGTTGATTATTTTGGTGCCCAGTAGGATTTGTGTTATGCTACCTAGGTTATTATACAGTTTCAATATGCTTCTTCAATATACATCAACTTCTGATGTTCAGGAATTCTGCTGGTTGGCTGACAGTTATTGTACTGAAAAGTATTTGACAATATGTTTGTCTGTGAAGTCATGGAAATTTACTGTACAGGTTAACTACTGATGTTTGTTTAATAGATTTCAGTACCTTGTTGAGGTCTCAGTCACTGCCCTGAGGAATTTACAATCAAAGATATGTAGAGATAACAAACCCACATTGAGTTTACTTGGCTGAAAATTGTTAGCCAGACCAAACATGACACATCAAGCATGACAGATAGCATATACCTTGCATTCCAGTGTTAGTGAGCCAGTGAAAATAATTCAAATTTATAAATTAAATACAGGAAAAATTAAATTGGAATTAGGACCAGAGGAATACTGTGGAAAATGAGGTAGCTTGCATTGCCCAGTAAAAGTTTTACATGGAGCAGATTTTTATATTCAAAAATGATATAGACGTTGGAGACAGGATTATTTATTATTCAGAGCAAACTGTTTACATAGAGAAGTGGCCCAGAAAGGGTTGAGCTTTAGTATTGTGTATAAAAGTCAGGATGAGAGAATTAATGTTTAATACTAGGAGATTTTCAGTTATTCCTCAGCATTTTGATGAAAGAACTGATATGAACTTTGTGTGGGAAATTTTGCTTGCCTTCAGAATAGATTTTTTTCTTGAAAGCAATTTGTCTCATTTAGTTTATTGGGTCAATGAGGCTCAGTCCTGGAGCTGAGTCACAAAGTGCGCCAATTTCTTGGCAAGCTCAATGCCAGCCTGCTTGACTCTCAGTTTTCTCTATTTCAGAGCACACTACTTCATCACATCAGTGTCAGTACTTCACAGAGCATTCCAGTGCAAGTCCCACATAGTTATGTGTGCTAAAATAGGCCATTGAATTTTAATCAAACTTAGAGCTGTCCTTTCATATCTCATCCTACACTCTTAGTGATGTATTTTACCACTTACAAGAAAATTACTGTACATAAATTGAATGTCTTGTCAGTAAAACCATAGTTATCTATGTAACAAAATTGTTACAGATCCATTGTCAAGGTCACCTCAATTCTTTCTCAGTTTTACTGAACAGATTTATATTGGCTTTGTGAAGTTAGACGGAAAAGATAAACAAAACACAAGAAATAATTTGTTTCTTTATTTTCAAATTTGAAGATTAATAAGGTAGATAGATCGAGTAAATCCAGATTTACCTCATTCATCTTCAAATGTTCTCATTTGTTCAGATGACAAAAGCTTCATCAGAAGAGAGAAAAATTTGAAGGGGAAAGCTATGTGCTCTAAGGAAAGAAGCAAAAATCTTTTCAATCTCAAGAGCTTGTAAAAGGAATTTTGGATTACAAAACCCAGAAAACTAGCTTCAGGAGCTTTGATGACATGAATTTCAAAGGGTGAAAGCAAACCACTTTTGAACACTGGTAAGCAGAAGGAAGAGCCATCAGAATAGTTAAAAAAATAGACACTGGAAAAACATGATAAGAAGGAAGGCTTAGACAGCATTTTCAAAAAGGGAACATGGTGTGTGGGGTAGAGGAAAGATATCACACTCTCTTCAAATACCTGAAGAAAGGTTGTAGCCAGGCAGGGATGAGTCTCTTCTCCCAGGTAACAAGTTATAGCACAAGAGGAAATAGCCTCAAGTTGTGCCAGGGGAGGTTTAGCTTGGATATGAGGAAAATTTTCCTCACCAAAAGGACTATCAAGCATCAGAACAGGCTGTCCAGGGAAATGACTGGGTCACCATCCCCAGAGGTATTTAAAAGAGGCGTAAATGTGGTGCTTGGGGTCATGGTTTAGTGGTGAACTTTGAAGTGCTGGATTAAGGATTGGACTAGGTGTTCTTAAAGGTCTTTTACAACCTAAATAATTCTGTGATTATTGAGTGATCCAGAGCATGACAGAATATGCATATGGGTATTGCACAGAATAGGGCATCAGACTTAATGAAGGTTATTTTTTGGAATAAAATAAAGTCTGTTTTTCACTGTGAGAGAAGGGGGATAATTACTGGCAATTAGGTTTATCCTCTACAGTAGCTATGTTTGTGAATATTGAATGTAATGGTGCAGGCAAATCATCCTGTCTGGTAATCACATGCTATGTTCAATTCAGTGGCAAAATTTTGACTGTTCATTTACTAAAGGAGTTATAAGAAGCAGTGAAAAGTATCTTTTTTCTTTTAGAATTAAGACAGTTATTAAGACAGTTATTTCTTCACTGTGTCTCACCTTTTTTGTCTCCATGTCCAATAGAATAGAATTATGTTGTTTTATTTAACGATTTTTCACATTCAGATCACTTCTGTTAGAATAACACTTCAAAGGAGTTTGTGCATTACAGTATAAGCAAGCTCAGGAGTATGTTTTAATTCTTGTGCATTGATGGATCCACATGTTATTCTACTTTTCAGTTTCCTAGTAGCAAAATTTAGTATGAGCACCAGGAAATAGAAATGTCACTTGATTAAAAAAAAAAGAAAGAAAAAAAATCCCAACACAAAAAATATCAGCTAACCCAAGAAACCAGCTCTGCAGGAGTGGGAAGCTGGTTTAGAGCAGAGGCAGTAGACCATGTAATTGTTAGAGCTGGATAGGGGTTGTAGCTGTATTATCTGTGCCATGGATATTTTGTACCTGTGGAGAGTACTGTACTTTGATGGGAGTCACAGCAGGAGATGTGTAACCTGAAGCTAAATTGTCCATTAAGGGATCATGCTCCTCCATTTTTTGCTTCTGTGGCTCCTGAAATCCTAAGCAAAGAGGTGTTTAACTAATAGGTCTAAGGAATGGCACCTTTATTTTAAGTGTTTCTAGTAAAGTAGTTCTGGACTTGTAAAGACTCATGTGTAGAGCCTTGGCAATCCTGACTTGCTCTGCATTTTATTTTAAGCACCTCTCATATGTGGTACAGTGGACTTATAGCATCATCCTTTATTGCCAGGTATGCACACATCTACAATATGTGCTTCAAATTTCTGGAGAAAACAGAATGATGAAAATGATCCCTAAAGGTCACAGTGCATTTCCCCTTGTTTTTCTTAAAGCAAGAGAACAAATGAGGAAGCTTCTGGCTGATGATGTCCTGCCCACAAGTGAATGATTTCCTTCTCTGTTTCCTTAGAGCTTTGTAGGGCTCTTATTTTCTAATTCAATCTCAATCACTTAATAGCAATATGTTGTTGAGAGCTATCAAGTGCCTTGTCCGGTTGTTAATATTAAACAAATATTTTTCATATTGCTGATTTTATATTTCTGTTTTCCCATACATTCTGGCATCATGCTGTGTTCACTAGCAATATGCTCTTTGGGATGAATCAGATGTGTTATAGCACTAGTAATATGGACTGGAGTATCTCACTGGACTCCCCATAATAATAATAATAGTAGTGAGTATGAGTCAGTGCAGGAGTGGCTAAGATTAACTCAGAGTTTCGGGGAGCCAAGAGATGATTCATCCTTTGAAATAAAGAGAAGCTTCTAATAAACATTAATAGATATTTTCAGTTTTGTTTGCAGCATACCAGCACTTGCTGTAGATACTGAGGAAGCGACATGAGGAACTGAGAATGTCACACTAGCAGCAGTTTTATACTCAATGACTTACACGTGTTGATTTGTCACTGCTGTAGATATTGGCACTCTCTACTGTCAAGATGCAGTACAAACTTTACTGGTTTTGCTACTGCAGCAGCTTTTTTCACAGTCCTTCGTGCTGTTCTTTTGCACTTGAGATTTACTGGGTGTTTCCTCAAATTTCTGAATGCTAAATGCATATTAACAACAGCAAAGCTAATTTATAGTGTTTAAAGTGGCAAATTACTCAGATAAGAGGAAAGTCACTCTGATGTAGGTTCACTGGACAGTAGAATGAATTTGTCCTCCACAGAGGGGATGTGTTTGCTCCTCCTCTTTGCATCTCTGCCAAATCATTTTAATTGGGACCTCATGCTGCTCTGCCTGCTGTGACAGTCACTCTGAGCCCCCTACTGCCCTGAAGCCATGCTCACAATTCAGTGCTGAACTGTACCAGACTGTTGACCATGTGTTCTCAGTTCATGAAGAACTTCCTTGCTTCAGGTGAAAAACTGTGGTGCTTACTTTGCTCAGTTGTCAGGCAATGTATTTAACTTCCTTGCTGGTGTGGCCACTTGCCAGAGAGCTTTCATGTTTTCTAGTCACTGCATATGTTTGGACTGGTTTTATCTGGTCAAAAGAAAGACAGAGGTCAGAGTTAGACTCGAGAGGATCATGATAAACTCTGATTGGTATCCAATGTGATAGAGAGCTTTCTGCCCTCAGGAATTTTGTTCCTCCCTACACATTGCTCAGAGTGGGAGCTTGTCTGATGTGTCACAAACTGTCGTCTTTTTCTATTATATTTAATGAACATACAACTGCTGCTTTTGTTGCCTCTGCAGTGCCTCAGACCATGGTTGCCACTGCTCTTTGTCCAGACAAAATAGTTCCATTCATGTAAACTAATAACTTATCTTTTTTTTTAGAAACAGAAACAGGAGGGAAAACACCAATAATACTTTTACTGGCCATGCTAGTTAATGCCCTTGATTTTTTTGAAGATTATTTATTAATTCTTTTTCACTATCAGGCATTTCAGTTGGCCAACACCTACTGCACAAAAAAAGATATGACAGGCACTTTCCTTAAAAAAATACACTCCTTTCATCTGGGCATCTGTAAAATTAATCTTTTCAGTACATGCTCTTCAGCTGTGGTTTTGGGTTTTTTTAATCAAGAAAAAAAATGCCTGTAACTTCCACTGCAATTCCTCCTCTACATTATTGGTTTCTCACTGACCTTTTACCTGCTTTGAGACTACCATTCACACACTAAAATATCCAACATTTTCCTCAGCTTTCCGTTTTGTCTTTTCGAACAGTATTCTCCTGTACAGAGGTGAAAATACTCAGAAATAATTTTGTAATTTTTCATTCTTTCAGTGCTCAAATATCTCAAATTCAACATGTGCGCTGTTAAATGTTCATTAATTCCCTTCTCTCAAAAAAAGGATTGGCTTGAAACTTCGAGAAAGCTGTTTGGGTTGTGTCTGTATATACCTGCTTTCACATGAAAATTCATTAAAAAATACTGTAAAGTACACACCTGCCTTTAGAATTTGATAATGTTTTACTTTCTTTAAATGAAAAATGTTGAATACATAGTGATTACAGAGACTGCCTCTACCCCTCCTCTTAGACTTTTTTTTCTCTTTTCATGGCTTATAACAGCCTTATTTTTAAATGGGTTTGAGGTGATGTTGCATATTTGACTTATATCCTGTTAAATTTTTTATATGTTGTGATTACTTTTTTGTTGATATTTGTGAGCGTACCGGTTTTGGCTGGGATAGAGTTAATGTTCTTCACAGTAACTTGCATGGCGCTATGTTCAGTATTTGTGACCAAAACAGTGTTGATATCACAGGAGTACTTTTATTATTGCTGAGCAGTGCTTGCACAGAGTCAAGGTCTTTTCTATTTCTGTCCTAATAAACTTGAGTGTATTGTGCTGCATATGAAGAGTTTATTGGTCTGTCCTTCTCACCTATTCAAAAGTGGGTACTCCTTGGCTTCAATGATAAATCTGTTTGCATGGAAAATACCAGACAGCGTACAAATAGCTACCACATGAGATAGCACAGTGGAATTATCTGTAAGTGTCCTGGGTATACCACTACAGTAAGAATTAAGAGCACATAAATATTATTTTGTGATCAGTGAAGTGATTACCACCTTTTTGTTGTGCTGCAGGTTTTATGAAATCAATAGTTTTGTTCTGTCTAGCAACTCTTCAGAAGAGGGAGTTGTAACATGTGTCATATTGGTGAATTTCTATCCACCACAGGCATTAGGAATCCTTCTGCCTTGGAAGATGAATTACTTTGTACAAGTACTTTATTTTTATTTCTCACACTATGTATTACATGTTGCTTCAGTAACATTCAAACAGATTAACTTTCTTTCCCGTTCAGATTTGAGTCCGCACACGTAACACTTCTCTTTTTCCCAGGTAGAACTGGTAAGCGTTACGTAAATCAGATACTTCCTAAAACTGTATGTTACTCAAGAAAATGGTGCAGTTTTCCCAGGTTGAGGCATCTTTCTCCATACCTTCTTACAAAAGAACTCAACTCTATTTAATTAGCATTGACGTGATATCCACTGACGATTGTACAGGCTGTTCAGAGACCTTTGTGTTGCAATGTGGTGTTTCTTTTCATTGTGGGATGACTCTGCATTGGCCTCCATCATAACAAAGTTTAACCTATTCGTGTTCTGGAAATAACGGCGTTTGCCAGGTACCACTACACTTCTGTGTACGGATAGAAACATTCCTTTGTGGAAAGGTTGCAACTTGAATCATTTAATTGGAAAAACTGTAACCATTTTAGGATTTCTGGATAAATAGTTCTCAGACAATAATTAACAACATCTATATAAACACAACAAAGTTCACATTGTTGAACATGGAGTGAGAAATAAGGGAAAGAAAACAGAGAAATGAGAATCCAGTTTTCTTTATGCTAAAGATATATCAGATTCTTAGTAAGGTAGAGGAAGGATCAGAAAATTGCGAGACAATTCACTATTGAGCTCTCAGGCAGATGGAGTCTATTGTATTTTGTTTTTTTCTACTCTAAACAGTAGATTAATGCCTTCCAATTAAATGTACATTTCAGAGTGGGAACATTCCTGTGGCCTTGCGAAAGTCAGCCAGACTTGAAGTGATTCATAGTAAGACTCTCCTCTGTGGGAATCCTGAATTAATCAAAGTTCTTATGGAGAAAATAATGGAGATATCCAGCATCCTGTAAGACTAACCAGTGCTGTTCATATTTTGTTTATTTGGTCTATTTTTATTCATCTAGTTCCATGTAAAATGATACTGCTATGTGATAAGGATGCAAACATCATACTCCCCCCCTTTCTGTTGTGTAATAAGTCTTCACATTGCTCTTAGTTTTGAAATTTAAAGTACATTAGTCAGTTACTAATTATTTATTAAACAGAATAGTTGGCAGTGTAAGTTATTTTGGTCATTTGCATCGCTGTGCTGGTTCCCAGAGTATCTCACACTAACTGAGAGAAGTTTTCCTTCACTTTTGGAGCACTTGGTGGCATCTCTGTTTGCTGTCTCTCTATTTTTAACACTCAGCTGTGACCTGGCCTGCATCTCTGTCCCAATACTATTAGTTCAGATGCAAACAGTGAGGAATTATTTAGAATAATCCACTGAGCTGGAATCCAGAACAAAGGATAAAATCTGTAAAACAAAACTCAGATTTGAATATATGAAAACTTCTTGAGAGTGAAATCTGTGAATAAAGGGACATTTGATAGGAGTTGTGGAAATCCCAACATGGTAGATTTTTGTAGAACAAGCAATCTTTTCTGGAAAGTGTTGTCTGTATTGAGATATGCTGGATGATCTAACCCAGCAGGATCTGTCTAGGTTTTTTTTTGGAATGGCATAGAAGGACTGGATGCAAAAGATAAGGAGTAAAGTTAGCTTTGAAATCCTTTGTTGTTGTTCTAATCATCTGATATGATAATACCCAGCAATAAGGGGAAATTAAAGCTCTCTCCAAAGTTTCACCTAAATCCTTCTACTAGGTTGCTTATTTCTCACTCAATACAAGAACACTTTTTCACTGTAACTTTTCCTAAACTTTTTTGAAAACTGACTTTTACACCAGAAATTTTATTCACATAACCTCAAATATTGGTGAATAACATTTTTGAAGCTTTGTATGGAGAAAGTTACATCAGTTTGCAAAGGATGATATTATTATAAAGCTTATTTAAACTTATTTTTTGCTTAATTTTCTTTGCAGTTTTCCCAGTGGAAATATTCAACATTGACATTGTAAAAGCTCCTTTTTCAACTTTCTTTTTCAAATCACATTTGAGATTACTTTGAAGACATGACTTTTTACAAGTAAACAGAGTACTAGAGCTGTGGAAAAAAAAAGTTAAAATGTTCTTTTGATTGGTTTCACGTTACGCCTTAAGAATTAGATGCGTTTTAGGAAGGTCTCAATGACTTTTCCAAATTGTGTTTTCTGGTACTGGGAAGCAGCACCAGGTTAACTAATAAAGTAGAGAGTGTGAGAGAATCTACTTGGATATTGCTAGTGTATTTCCATAGAAAGTTGTGTAATAATATCTGAATAAATTCTGAATTTTCATGATGGCCAAATACATTGCATAATTTCAATATCATTGATATATCTTGAGGGTGGTTGTAGAGTAGAAACCTGGTACAGTTTGTTTCTGTGTGCTGCCACTGGCACTCCTGCACTAGAAGTGTGTGTTTTGGCTGGGAAAAAGAACGGTCCTCTATTGTTAGGCAATAAAATTGAGTAAGAGATGGGGTCTTGTGATGTGATGGAGAAATGAGATGTTCTCCTGGAAATACACTAGACAGTCAAGAATTTTCATGTAACATCAAAGCCAAAGAACAGCCTGCTGCTTTGTAGAGGTAACAGATTATTTTACAGTTGTTTTGATGTTAGTTATCTTCTAGACATGAACCAGTTTCAGAGGGTGGGAACAGCTGTCCATGTCGATAGGGATATCTTGTTACTGTTGCCTGCTTTCTTCTGACAGTGATATCAAAAACAGGATATGGAAGTTTGACAATTCCTGTGTACTCTCATACATCCACTGTTTACGTAAATCAGAGGGAAATACTTTCACTCTGCATTGCTTGTAGTTTTAATGGAGAAAAGATCCAACAAGATGAAATGAAAAGCCTCTGTGCCAGAAAAGTGCTTCCTTAAACAGGCAGGAGAAGCTGCATGCATTTCAGATGTGTAACTTTTTAACATATTTTTTCTTTTCTCACCCTGTAGGAGGATGTAACACAAAAAACTTTGCAGTTCCGCTTTTGGAGATTTCATAACAATTTTGATCCCTGCTTCTCTGTTTAACAAAATCCAAGCATGTATAATAGCTGCTGAATATTCCCACTAATGTACTCTGCCCAACTGTAGTCAGTTTTGGTGCTTAGGCTCTGCTGTGTTTATAGTGACTGAAAATGATAGATTTTCTAAGATTATTGGATTTGTTTCAGTACAAATTTATTACCCTGCATTGCATTGCATTGCATTGCACTTTTTTTTGTTTTTAATGTGGAAGTGTTTTAGGAAAAAGAACAAGATTAGAGTAACTACTATACAGAGTGTTCCCAAAAAGCCCAAAACAAAAGGAAGCCAAGATTGCGACAGATAAGGAATGTCATTACGAACATAGCTCAGGGCTATTCTGACTTGTGGCCATAAATGCAGGAAGCAATTTTCCTCCTGGATCCTTTTTAAATATAGGAACAAAATAAAACTCTGATGATTGCAGGTATAGTGCGTGGGAGATACTGAAAGGTCATATAAATATCTGGGCAATAGGATGAAGGTACATGTATATGAATTCATAACCATATAAATTTTTTAGGATGTTACCACTAATCCACCAGCATCTGTGATGAAATTACGTAACTTCTGAGCAGTACTTGCTTTCTTAGCAGTCAAATAATGTAGTAGCATATCCCTGTTCTTATGCTCTGAACAGTATGTTCACAGAATTGCTTAGAAAAACACTTCAATACTGTTTCCATTATGTCAACTACAAGAACTGCATGCAGAAGCTTTAGGCATTTTAATAATTAACTGGAGAACTGTCAGGATTGATTAAAAATCCTAGACAAATACCATCTATATGAAACAAATTAACTCCACTGAGATAATAAATTAAAAAAAAAAATTCCAGTACACTATCTTTTTTAGTACAGATCAAATAGTGTATATGTTTATCTGTGCATGCACATTTTATATGTTTATGAGTAGTTTTTTCTATGATTACCAGGTAATTACCAGTTTTTATTTACAGCAAAACTAACAGTACTCTCACTGCTTTCTTATGTGTATTTGTAAACATTTATGTTTGTTAATTATACGCATGCTCTTTAATTGCTCTATAAATATATTCTTTAGAAGATATTTTTGGTGCTAAAATTTAGCTGTGGATCTTTCTATTGTGTTTTTGACTCAACTACTTTTTTCAGTTGTATTTCACAATTAATTCTTGCAAATTAAAATTATGTTATTATTAAAATCATGTTCAGAATAAAATAGAGTTTTTTGCTTATCTGGCCATCTAATTTTCCAGTTGTATTTCCTGAAGTTCACTGTATTTCCTTATTTTAAAAATAATTTATATTTTGTCTGTTAACATTTTTCCCTTACTATTTATCCTGCATTTTAAATTAACTCTGGGGGAAAGCATGCAACCAAATTAAGTAATGCATATTTTATTTCATTAGGGGTTGGAAATTGTGTAGATCAGTATATAAACAAAAGCTTATCTCAAGTGAAGAAAAATGTTTAAGTTGAATCAGTTGAATTAAAAAAATAAAACTTAGGTAAATGGGCCCTTAACTTAAGAGTTTGACTCGATCATCCTTCTGGATCTGTTCCAACTCAGACGATTCTGTGGTCCTTTGCACTTTAGAAGAATGGAAAACTGGCTTCAGTGAATCTATTTCTAGGCTGCTTTTCCTAGAAGAGGCTCACCTATGTAACCCATTGTGTTTCTGAAAAAGGGGTTTTTGGTAAGTGTTTTTATGTTGAGAGAAAGATTTTTGGTTTTGTTGTGGTATTAGTCATGTAAAGGTTTAGGGGCTATGTCAAAACATGAGCTGAGTAGGAGATGAAACCAGAAAACATTGTGTAGTATTTCTATTGTAACTTCTGGTGTTATTTGGAATTCCAGTTTTATTTATTATGATCTCCATTTTTCACTCTGTTTTGTAGTTAGATTTTTAAGTCCCTTTGACAATCCCAGACTGAAGCTGCTGGTACTAACTTCTGCAACTCTTCTAACTGTTCCTCTTCTTCATTAAGGGCATTTTGGGAAGGCAGTTTAGGTCAGTGTCAGTGGTTTGATAGAGCCAAGGACAGAGTAAAAGGCTCCAAGAAGTTCCTGGAGGAAAGAGGCACTTGAGTGTGTTGTAGCAAAAAATTAGGAGAAGGAAAGAGGTTCCCTGCAAAAAAACCATTTTTTGTGTTCTAGTTCTGTCTTTGGATGAGAAGAACTTGGTAGAAGACAAAGAGAGGACAATCTGCCACTGCCTAAAAACCATAGAATGGTTCATCAGTTTTCTCTGTTTTTCCATGCACACTCTAAAAAGTTTGTTTCTGCCAACCTTATAACAGGAAGTCAGAATTTATAATGAATGTAATTTTTCTGAAACAAACATTTTTACTCGAACTAGGGCTACTGATTTTACACTGTATTATTTCCTTTGAGAATAGATTTCACGTGGAAATGTCCCAGAAAGTAGAAAACTCACAAGGAATTTTACTTGCAATATTTCTCTCCATCTTTTCTTTATACTTGATTCATAGATCTTTCATACTCTTCTGTAGCATTGGCTCCTGCACGGTTTTTAGTGAGAGAGAGGACATTCATATTTATTAAAAAATGGTTTCATAGTGTACCAGAAATAGCAATTTTTTTGAAATTAATGATACAGGGAATCCTCTGATTCAGAACATGCAAATACAGAGAAATGAAGGATTTTTTTTATAACAAACTAGCAACAGACAGCTAAAAGGCAGAGAAAAAAAACCTGAAGCTAAAAGAGAAAAAATTATAAATGTACAATTTAATTCCCTCAAAATTTCAGCAGCTTTAAATTGGCAAATGTCCTCTATGGTTTGGAAATCAAAAATTTAGTTAATCCAATAGGCTTTTCTCCTCAGGCCAATTGTATGAAAGAAAAGCAGAACATGCAAGCCTGGTCATGTATTTGCAAACATCTTTCTGCATAATCAGGATGTGGGTTTGCTCATCATCCCTGTGCCTCCATGATCCACACCAGTGCTGATGTGAATGCTCCCTGGTGATATGAACCGGCTCAGCCTTCTAAAAATTGTCACACATGCTGTGAGGTACAAAGACTCCTGGTTTACTGTGGCACTTTGCCAGCAGCTGCCTTGTTTAGAGGAACAACTCATTGTGGAAGCCTGGAACAGGACAAAATGGAATGAACATCTGGCAGTGAAGGGACACAGACAGGTTTTTGATTCCACTGTCTGTTCCATTTTAACCTGTCATCCTAAATTTCAATACTATCTGTGTATTAAAGCATGTTCTCCAAAGCTGTGGCTTTTCAATAAGCTCACTTTTGTTGCTTTTTTTTTTTTTCCACACAAGATACAGAAGGTGGTATACATCTGTTGCATTTTTTTCTCATGGAGCCTGTGTAGTAAAAGTGATTATCCATGAGTTAACCTAACCCTAACTCAAACAAGCATGCACACATATTGAGCTATCTAAAATAGGTTTCTTTTTGGAAGAACAGGGTCTGTGCTACAGGTCACAGGTTTATTACTACATGTTGCCAGAAATGTTAGAAGAACCATGGTAATTCAGCCTTTTTAGGAAGCTTCATTCATAGTAATGCAATGTGACCTTCAAAAACCTGTCTCACTACCTCAAGTGTTTACAAGAGAGTAGAGAAAGTATGGTGTGCTGTTACACAGATGTTTTTAAATATTAGTAGAAAGTATCTTTCAACTCTTTACCCAATCAGTTTCTCTCTTTCTAAATATATTGTACTTTGAAGACTAATCTGTTTGCAATGTAGTACAACAACTAGTGTTCATGAGAAAATAGAAATCATATTTGATTATCAGTTGCTATTAAAATTTCTACCCCTGCACAATAGGGTAGTCACAGCACTTAGTTATGCAGGGTCAAAGTGAGTTTCAATTCCAAAGAGGTCATGAATTCTTGAGAACAAAGAATACGAGTTCAGGCCAATAATGGTAGAAATGCTTTCTGTGGTGAAACAGCATACCTTACCATTGAAATAGAAGTATTTTACCCTGAGCTCCCTACCTGCAAAGGTAAATAATGTTAGTAATTGCATCTAATAGTCCTAGTCTGAAACAGATTAAAAAAAATCAGGATTGCGTCTATCACTAACAATAAAATTTTTGTATGAAGTGTCTTATCTTTTGGATAAAATGAAAGTTCCTCATAATGCTGAAAAATGTTAAAAGCCTTTTCAACATGATGCTTGCTCAGGAAAAAGTATTTTCTTATAAATTACAGAGAAATCAGATGTATGACAGTATTTAACTAATTTAGAATTTGATGGTTTTATGTGAGGAATCCTGCCTCAAGAAATCAATCTCATTTGATTTCTTCACTGAAAGGGTTGTTAAGCACTGGAACAGGCTGCCCAGGAATGTGGTGGAGTCACTATACCTGGAAGTGTTCAAAAAACATGTGGATATGGCATCTGAAGACATGCTTTAATGGTGAGTTTGATAATGGTGCTGGGTTAACGCTTAGATTTGGTGATCTTAATGGTCTTTTCCAACCTTAATAATTTAATAACTCCATAATTTTCCTTCCATTTTGAAAAGTGTCTGCTTTTGCAAAGACAAAAAGTGCTGTACCTACATAAATTCTGCAGCAGTGTCCTCTGAATGTAAGTTCCTTCCTTAGCCTTTCAGTCCATTTTCCCAGTGTGCTTTCCAAGCTTGGAAATGTGTTTTTTTTAAATATGATTTGCAAGCTGTATAATCATGATCACCTAGAGATGCATTTGCTTCATAGTGCAGATCAGTTGAACAATTCCTGCTGGTACATGGGCCAAGAAAGGGGGTGATGAAGGCAGGGACAGTAAACTCCCCAGACCTCCTCCTGGGTAGGATTGATGTTGGAGGGATACACAAGCATTCAGATTATTCTGTTCCATCTGTCATGTCTACAGTTTCCTTCATGTAGCAGCATATTGTGGCCTAGGAAGCCCTTTGATATGTTGGATACCTCCTCTCCACAACCATTTCCAGGCCAGCATAGGGCAAACCCCTCCTTTTCCCAGACTAGACTAGATATGCCCTTTCTGTTCACCAGGGGTAACTCAGAAGCAATGAAAACATTGTGTGTGGTGCCCTCATGCTGCTAACAGCACTGGGTTTTTTCTACCATAAACAGAAATTTCCTCTCTTTCATCAGGATGTGCACATGGAAGTAGAACCTCTGCTGCTCCAGCCAGAGGCCGACCTCACAAATGGTTTCAGGTTGTTGTGTATTTTTTTCCTTCCCATCACACTCCAGTTAGCAGGGTTATCAGTTACTTGTTATGAGATAAAATCCTGCAGCCCATTCTTCTCTGTATAATTTCTAAACCTCTGGATCTGGTAATGGAAACTAGAACTAGGCAGCTGCACTCAGTGATTACAAGAGAAACTGAAAAAAGGAAAAAAAGGATAAAACTTTATTTCTTTTTAGGAAGGAAATTCCTAGCCATACACTGTCACTGTATGCCATTTTTGTGCCACTACTTGCCACCATTTGACATGAACTATTTGTCGACAAATTAGAGTTCAGACTGGTAGTGGGGTGTTATGGTGGTCTGAAAACGAGTAGCCCCAGAAACACCACAGTACAGCCCATGTAGAGGGTATTAAAAAAGTTATCTGCAGAACCACAGTACAGGCCAGGTTGGAAGGGACATTGAGAAACCATCTGGTCCAACCTTTAAAAGGAAATGGAGCATAGATGAAATTATCCAAATACTCTAATACTTCGGAGAGCTCTTTTTCCCAGAGGAGATGCCCCTAAGAAGGCTTCTCTGCAGCTTGTATGGATTCTTGCCTGTCTCCTTATCCTTTATTCCCTTGACTGGTACTGGCTTATATTCTTCCCTCATAAAAATTTTGACACTTCACCTCTCAGGCTGTGGACTGATCTACAGTCAGTGGGTGACAAATTTCTTTTCAAATTCTTCTCTGTTTAGTCATCTGATGAATGTGTTTCACCAGAATTCAAGTGAAACTTTCCCAATATCAGACTGATTCTAAAGAGCAGGGGAAACACTCTGATTCTGTGTCCTTTATGGTGATCTCAGGCTCTAGAGAGTCTCTTCCTTGATGGCTTCCTTTACTTCACCTTTTCATCTCTGACCATCAGACACCCTACCTCAAAGTGTAAAAAGATGAAGTTTTATGTGTGGAAAGGTCAAATATGAAAAGTAATTTAATTTCATTTCAGCCTGGCACTAATAGAACATGAAATTAAAAACAATGCTTTACTTGATAAGGAAGAACTTATTGCATGTAGAGAGGCCCCAGTCCTAAACTATCAAATGTTCTATCTGAAACCACATCATTTAGAACAGGAAACTCAGAAAAATATGTTTCCTCCAGATCATGTTGACGTAATGGTGTATATAAGGTAATTAATATTCTGGATTTCAAACTGGCTAATGGAATCCTCCAAGGCAAAATGATATGAGAAAGCAAACAACACATTTCCTTTCTTTTCCAGAGAAAGATAAATAGGAATATCTAAGCAAGCCCTGACAAGCTTTAAAATCTGATATGAAATTCGATTGTATTATACCACCTAAACAAGATGCCAGAGTTGTTGAGAGTTGGTTGTTCCACTAAATAAACCTTATTTAGGAGCAAAAAAGTAACAGTTGGTGACCAGGAACTCTTTCAATCCAGAACTAAAATGTGGTGTATCAAACTAAGAAGTTTAAAAAGCCTAACCATTTTCTGGATGTTAGAGGAAGCAAAACAAATAAGCTCTCAAAGTGTTTATTGTTTGAGCCATTTAGTTACGAAACAACTCTCAGAGGCATAAAATCTGCATAAAAATAGTAGAACAGTTCTCTGAATGGTGGAGACCAATTATTTTGGTACTGCATCCAACTTCAGCTTAAAGAGCAAACAGATGTACTTGAAGTTTATTACCCTTTGCACTGTCCTTTCCCTAATTCAATTAAGTAGATGGAGAGAAAGACAGAATGTGCTTTCTGTCCACATAGGGCTGAAGTCGATGCTTCTTGTGACAAATTGATTAAATTTGCCCTTTTGGTATATCTACCAGCTTTTGCTAGAAGATACACTATCCTCATGGATTTTTAATATGTTCTTTTAATCAAAAGTGTGATGTAAGGCAATAAGTTTGTGTTTTACCAGCCTCAAGTTCTTGCCTTTTCTTTGACTGCCAAGTTAAGAGGGTGGTGCAGGATGTAAAAAAATACACTGATCTCTATTGGATTTAATGAGTACAGTTCTAAAACTAATTTTATACAAATTTATCACTCTATTTATTTTTTTGGTATGTGAGTGGAATTATGTATCCAACAAGAGATATGCAAACCCCTCAAAAGCTGCCAAAGAATACAAGTTATACAAGCGGGCATGTCACAGGCTGACTTGGTGACTCACGTCTTGGCAGCTGCCCTATAAACAAAGCTACTGAATTGGTTGAATCTGTCTAATCATAAAACCTTTTATGCAGCTCACTTTCAAAGATATGCTGTAAAGAATTGCTAGAGTGAAAATTTGATCAAAGTGCATAAATTGCTAATGATTTGAAAAATTAGATTAGGCTTTAGAAATTCAATTATTATAGTTGTATTTCAACCTCTGAGTTTTAATCAGATATGAATACATACTAAACCTAAACCAAAGGTTTGCAAATCAAAATGCATTCTCTTAGTAATTTGCATTTCTGTTTTGGGAGTCAGCCAAACACCAATGCCAGAGCTTCTGATCACCTGAAAACTTTTTGAATATCAGGTAAATATTGAGGATCCAACAGTCATGGTTACTTTACTGGTGATTAGAACCCTGTTTATATATTCTGGGTGCTGTAAATATTCAAAACCTACTGGAATGCAAGCCAAAAAAAAGTAAAGTAAAAAATTAGAAACCAATAACTATGGTTGTGCAGGTCAGATCTTTCCTTGAAGTTGTAGTATTAAAGATGTAGCCAAGTTCCAAGACAGGGTAGTCATGCTGCTTATTAGCAGTTATTTGCCATTTTATAGAAGTGTAAAATTTACTTATACTTCAGAGTTCAATAGCAATGAGTGTTAAACATTAATAGTTGTTGAGGATACCTTTGCTTAATCTCAAGCTCCCTTTCGAAAATTCCAATAAATACTGAAATTTTAGAATTATCACTATAATATAATGCTACAGTCTTTATAGGCAGATTTGTGCTAATCTGCACCTGTGACTGTAAAGTTTTTCTTTCTCTTTTCATTTCTTCTTGAATGTTTTTTTGACTTTCAAAAAAGAGGAATCAATCACCTCTACCTGGAGAGCAGCGAAAAGTATTTGTGATCAATTTGGCTAAAAATTAGCATTTCATTCAGAAATTGAGTGAGAGCTCTGTTTATGCATATTTTTAACTACTGTTAACAAATCTTCACAGTTTGTCACATGCTCTGGAGCAGCATTTGCTGTTAGATAGTTCCTAAGTCCATGTAAATTAATTTCTTCTGCATTTTCTCCAGAATTGGACAGCTCACAAGCTGTAACCCAGTACACATGGAGATGAATTTTAGTTTTCTGGAATAGACAAAAAATGAATTTCAGCTGAATGTTTCTTTGAATATCAAGAAATTAAGGGATACTGGAAGCAAAAAGCTAACAAACTAAGACAGCTGACACAGCTCTCTTTTATCGAGAGGGTGGAGAACAATGCCACGCAGGAGGAAGGTCTTGGAGAGAGGTAGAAAATTCCATCTTGTTTCTTTGGGGGATTCTGGCATAGTTTTCACCTTCCCTGACTGCAAGGGCTTTCCAAAATTCTTAGTCTTCACAGGAAGTTTTGGCAAAGAGGGACGACTCCATCAGGACCAATTTGCAGTTAATACAGTGAATACCTCACTGCTAGATGCTATGCCATTAGTTTTTGTCTAGCAGGGAGACTTGAACACAGATTTACCTGACATGAAGGCTGGTTCAGGCTCATTGAAGTTGATGACATCTTAGCATTTCCCTGAAGCTTAGCGTGAAAATCCTGCTTTAAATACAGATGTTTCCCCAACATGACAAATGTTTCAGTGCTGAAGTGTCATTTAATTTGAGAACAAAAGTACTTTGTCATAAATGCAGCACTAAGGCTTGAAATTTACAGAAATTAAGCACTTTTAGTTTATGTAAAATGATTATGATTGCTTTTCAAGCTGTAGCTAATTGAAGAGGGGAAAACCAATGTCTAATGAGGTTTTTGTCCTTATGTCTGTTAAACAGACTCCACAGATCTTTGTTGGCACCCTGGAGTATTTTAATTTATGCTACAAATGTGTTTTCAGGGCCAAATGCTTTAAGAAACTCTCATTGGAAATGAAGCTTGAATTTCACTCTGAAGTGTAGAGTGAGTACTGAATAATTTTTCTTCCTTAAACTGTTTAAATAATTTTTTTTTGTAGCACTATGGAACAATGACAAATTGAGGGAAAAATAGTGGCCAATAGGAAACTTGCTATCCATACTAATATTTATACAGGCTCTTTGCTGTTCATAGGAATGAACCTTGCTCTTTCAGCCACAGAGTTTGCACCCTGTACGTGTCATATATCTGTACATATATCAAATATCTGTACTACAAGATGCAGCTATTTATCTTCAGTTCAGCTGAGTAGCACAAGCTTTTTACTTTACAGAAACATTTTGTTCTACTTTTGTGCTTTTGTCTTGGCTTTTTCTTTTTTTTTTTTTTTAATGTTTGACATATTAGATATAATGGGGAATGACAAGGAATAATGAGACTACTCAGATGATATATTTGATGATTTTTCAAGGAGCACAATCCCAGAGGTCGGCCTAGTGACCATATTTTTGGTTTTGGCCACATTGTAGGATAATTGTTCTTTTTAAGCAGAGCCCACTGTTTTTAAGCAGAAACCACTGAACACTGTTGTGTTCAGTGCACAGTTCTGTTCAATGAATGAAATGGTAATTTAGGTTCCTTTATGCCTTTTTTTAGTTCTGGCATTATTGTTTCATGTTGTTTGCCCCTTCTGCAAGTAAAAATTAATAATGTCAGCAGCTTAAACAACAGAAGAAGGAAAAGCCATATGAAAAAATGTAAATTTGCCCTGCCACAAGGGTGGACTAAATGGTCTTAAATATCTTTTCCGAACTAAGTGGTTCTATGAATCTAAAGACTCTGTCATGAAATATTTGGGGACTGCCCCATGTGTAGCATCACAAACCTTCCAGCAACTGTGATTATCTATGATAGTATATAAAATAATATGTAAGAAATTTTAATAGATAATATATAATAAATTTTAATAGATAAAAGCATAGATTGGTCTCAGTAGATGGCATTTCAGGGATACATAATATGTCAAAGATCATACCTCAGCTAATGTATGTTTGTTTAAATTAAAGAGTAAATCTCATTTTGATATATTTCAGGAATTGAGAAGAAAAATGAAACTGAAAATTCAACTAGGTAAAAAATTCTCAATAAAACATAATTTATGCAGATTTAAGCTTACTTCATGATCTTAAGACACCAAATTTGGGAGATAAGCATCACTGAGAAATAATGCTTCATGACTTTTATAGAAGTTGGTATCTCCAGGGACATGCATAGATAGTGAATATTGCTCTAGAACAAAAGATTTCTATTGTATGTGTAGACTGTGTGTAGTAGGTACATATATGTGAAACTATATGTGTATATATATATAGATATGTAAAAAAATGCTAGCTGCATTTTCTTTAGTCTTGAATTAATATGTACCAAGTGTAGTAACTCTCTTAAATCAAAACAACAACAATAATTTTGATAAGTGTCAGCTAATTTGTAAGCATTGCTGAGGGCAGTGTATTCAAACAGACTTACAAATGCAGAGAAGGATAAAAGCCCCATAAAGGAGCACTATATCTGTTTGAAATGAAATTGCCAGAAGGACTTTGTACAAGGAAGCTCTTCATTTCTGTAAGAACCATTCCAGAATAAGTAGTAGAGAGTTCAGTATTCTCTGCCATCTCTGGGTCTTTCTTGAGAACTGCGCTGTTTGTGTGTATATGACATTAACTGCTTGCAGTGTTAATTGCTGAAGTAATATTTCAAGGTCAAATGCTGTACAAGATTATGAAGTGTTAGTAATTTAAACTAAATAAATAGGAATAGCTAGATGAACTAAAATACAACTTTCTTTTTCTGAAGAGTTTTATATTTCTGTATTCCAAAAATATCTTTATTTCCTCTTCGCTTCTGTGGGTTTTGTTTGCAGCTGTGGGAAAGTGCACTGAAAGTTATCTGTGGGCAAGCAAGCTGAAGTGTGCTTATTCTCATGTCCTATAGTAAAGAGTTCAAAGCTGTGTGACTGAGAGCCTGACTTCCTATTCTTCTTTCTTTCCTTTCTCAAGACTGTGACTGCCCAAGAAAAGGTCACATTGCAAAGAGAAAAAGCTGCTGAGATACCTTGAGCCATTTCTTTGATGTGGAGCATCATGTGAATGAATAAACTGGCCTTACAGTATCTCTGAAATCAGCAAAATGAGTGATGTGTTAAGTGAATATGTTCTCAGTGTGCTGAAGAAGCACAGCTGTTTCAGTGTAGCTGGAGTGTAGCTCACTTCTGAAATGCTTGTGTTTAAGGTAGTCCGACGCAAAGATGAAGAGAAGGAATTGGCAGGGTCAGGGTGACAAATAAGGGATTAGACAGACCTTCTGCATTCTTCTTGGATGTCATGACAATAAATCTCTGTTTGATGAGGCTAAATCTAGAGCCTCCAGCCATTCAGAATTCCTGGGCCAGATGTCAGACCTGTCACTAGATGATCATCTAGTCCTGTGACTAGTCATGCTGTCCTATGTAGCCTATCTTCTGTGTGAAAGGAGGAAGGATAGGAACCCTCTGATGAAAGTGAAAGCTGAAAATATGCTATTCTTGTAGCAAGAATTTAATTCCTTCTGTACAGTAGTAATAATCTCTGTAAAGTTTGCCCAGCAGATGCCAGCAGTGAATTAACACAGACCTTGTGAAAAATGAAAGGGCCTGAATATAGAACAGTTTCAAGTTCTTCACTGCTGAATGATTGCTTGATATAGCTCAACGTTTTTCATTAATTTTTTACTGTGAAGATCCTGATTTTATCCTCTGAATCCCTGAGAGAATAGTGTGCTGTAGTGTCTTTATACAAATCAGAAAACATTCAGATTTGAATTTGTGCCACAATGCATAATAATGGCCTTTCACTTAAGGGTTAAATTAATTATTTTAAAGATGTTCCAAGTTTATCCTTTTTGCACTTTATTGTTACCTGATCTGCTCTCTTCCTGTTTACAGTCCCTGTCAGAGTTAGAGCATAACGCTTCTTGTTTACTGTCCCTTTCTGTTTTAATTTTAAATTTGACCTGACATTAAGATGTTCCTTTCTGTACTGGAGGGGAAAAAAAAAATCTAAGTCCTATGCTATTATCCCTCACTTTCATTGCACCATCTGGATTCCTGGAGCTGGAGCTGAAAACTGTCAACATCTCTTGACGCAAAGCAAATAGACTTAGCTAAAAGGGAAGTTCAAGCTGGAGAATCATCCTGTAGAAAGTTTAGAGCAGTTCAGACTGGAGGAAGGAAATAATTATCCTTGGTCAGAAGAGCCCCATCCTGCCCAAAAGTCATAGCATTAGATATCTAATGCTGTTCCTTTAAAGATTAGACTCATATTCATGATTTCAGTGGAAATCAAATTTTGGTTTTATTGAAGTTTATTTTTGGTTTACTGTTTGCGAAGCTTATGTTCCAAACAAGAGGAAAAGATCTAGGCTTTCATATCTGGACTTCCTTAATTTCAGGAAACTACAAGAAGGATTTGTTACTCCATGGTTCACCCCGTCAATAACAAAATTGCTACACATATGGTTTTATGGGACTCATAATACAAGTTAATTCCAGCTCATTCAGAACTCCACAGAATGTAATTAATAATCCACATAATTATGTAGATTATGTACATCTTAAATGCCTTGAATTAAGGCATTAAATAATACAAATAAACTAACACTGTCATGCAACAAAGCGTTTGAAATACCTTATGATTCGAGCTTTTGTGTAGGATCATTAGCACTGAAAAAAATGGAGTTCATTAGTAATATTTATTCTTTACCCCTAAGAAAAATCCTATTTGA
Organism: Eopsaltria australis; assembly: GCA_034509425.1. Classification (NCBI taxonomy): domain Eukaryota; kingdom Metazoa; phylum Chordata; class Aves; order Passeriformes; family Petroicidae; genus Eopsaltria; species Eopsaltria australis. The sequence goes on along the minus strand of JAVTVJ010000158.1, from coordinate 4,417,000 downwards.
AACTCTAAGGACCCACTGAAAAGTAAACTTGTGTCACATGGGGTTGGGTGTTCATTCCAAATAATGATCATTATATGAGTCTAGAATATTACTTGTTATTTTATGTTCTTGGCAATTAGCGTATCTCATTTAAAATATTTATTTTTCCTTTTGGCTGAGTTTCCCTACAACACTGGAACAGTTGTCTTAAAAATTATGGTCTCTCAGGCAAAATAAATTAAGTCTTGGAATTATGTCAAGACTTTTAACTGAAGATGAAGTTTCAAAACAGTCTTTGTGCAAAAAATGAAGCTCACTTTCCCCCTTCTACTGATCTTTCTACCTACTGCTTCCCTGGTGTTTCTCTCTGTAAAGCAAACATATGCTCACTTTCTTTCTGACTGGAAGACTTCCAAAGTTTGGGGGAAGTCTTACAGGAAACCCTTCCAAAACATATGTAGGACTTGTTCTTCCTGTGCAGATAAAACCCTCAGACGTGTTTAAATTCAGACTATCTGAAACTGGAAAGCTGTAGTTGGTTTGGGGCACTTTTTAATTAAAAAGTAGAATTTTGATGGCTAGTTTTCACATTATGATTTGCATCAAGGATTTTGCTTCACTGTACATGTTTCTTCCAGTAGGTTCCAGATGTGCTAATAATTTGAGATTTATCTTTGTTTAAATATTAATTTGAATCTGAGGCTTTCTTATCAGATTATCAGATGGAAATCAGTGCAGTATATGCCTTTCATGAAGTGTTCTGTATGGCTTTGATTTGAAAACCTCAGTCATTTGAGTTACCAAATTAATCCAGAAAAAAGACCTATACGTATAAGATATGATTTAAATTCTTTCCCAGAGATAGGCTTAGATTTTTCTGGTGTCCTGAAGTCTAATTGCATGTATTATGAATCTAATATTTTCTTGTGTGACTATTGAGATACCACATAAATGGAATCTTAGAATAATGACAAATCATAGAATTAGAATTTTATAGAAGTGCAATAGCACCAGTTAATTGAACAATGACTAAAATTATTAGCCGTAATTAAATTTACATTTCTTTTTGGTTTTTTTTTTCCTTCAGGGAACATACATTGGACTTCTGATATTTTAATATTAACATTATTAAATTATATATTCTTTCACTGATTCCCTGGGAAAGTCAACCCATCCTGTTTGGTGGACATTTCTTCTGGGGTATCAAGGAGCAGAGATGAGCAAAAGCAATCAAGCCAGCAATGTATCATCAACAATATTCCTATTGTTGTTTGAGGTGTGTTACTAAGAGAAGCTGCTGAGTTACTGTGTTAGTGTGGTGTTTGGTGATTTCATGTTTTGCATGTATTGTCACTATTATTAAACCTTCCCTTGTTTCTAGACTATGTTGAAATCCTGCTTGACAAGGGGACACACAGGGGTAGGTGATTATCAGCATTAGGGCCTAACTAACATATGCTGACTCCAAGTTTACATCACATCTTTTACACTATTTTGCCATGTATTGGGAAATACTCTGATTTTAATGAGACAAACATAGAAACTAATATTATCAAATCAGATAATACTTTTTAATCCAGAGGAATACACAGATTCTGTCAGGGATGCTAAAGATGTGCATTCAAAATGGGCTTTAAAAATAATGTTAACATACCCAAAAATGGAGGCATTGAGAGAATGATGAGTAATTCAAAGTATGTGTTTCTGTTTCTTTTGTTTTCCTCACAGACTTATTACTCTCTACCTTCCACAGAAGGTAAATTCTACTGTTTCCACTCTTTCAGTTACAATGCTAAAAACAAAATCAGTGAAATTAAAGTCAGTACTCCTAAGAAGGGTAAATATTAACTTCCCAACTTTTCCAGGAGCTATTAAATCTTCTTATGCTATAAACCTAATTAAATTACCATGTAAAAAATTATTTTTCCTAGACATGTAACCCATGAAGTATGAAGTTTTTTGCATAAATGTAGCTAAGAATTGACGTGGATTCAGAAGGTCCAGTAGTGCTCAGGAGGTAGGAAGCTCAATTTTTATTTTCATTTTCACTGCCGCTATATGACATGCTACATCTGAGAATATGTACTATGAAACCAAAAGGCACATGTATAAAACATGATAAAAACCAGATTATTCAGGATTGAATTGAGATTTTACTCAATGAAGGCAAGAAATTGAAGGTTTAGAAAATAAGATTTCATGAGCAAGCAGACATTTCAATTGATGCCAAAATATTCATCCTTGTATATACAGAGTGAGAAAATTCAAATATATATATATATCTATAAAAGAAAATAAAAAAATTCGGAAGTATTTTATAAATATCTAAAATCCAAGAAGTTAAAAATCTGTACTTTCTTATATGATATACAATGTATTAAGTTGCAACCATATGTGAGGAATGTGAATTTTGTCTCTTCTGTTTAACATATCACAAAAGAAAGTAAATTCTTAACTCCTGATGGCTATATTTGTGATCTAGATTCCTGAATTAAATTCCTGGTCTGAAGAATTCAAGAAGTAAATAAGAAGGCATGACAGTGAAAAGAACTATAACAAAGTACGTCAGATCAACTAAACCATGCTTGGAGGATGTAGATCAGAACTACCAGAATGAAAAAAGTGGCCCCTACTACTAAATAATAATTTAAAAAGGCTTCAGAGCAGCATGTTTATTCTACTAAATAAATACTGTTATTAGTGGTTATAGAATCAGAATAGGGTGGTAATATCTTCCCACACCAGATTTTCTCACCTATCTCTTTGTTATTAGGATGCAAATATTTGAACACTGTCGCTGATCTAGAAACAACACTAACCTTTTCTTCCCCCAAAATTACTATTTTCAAAAATTTTTATATTTAAGAAAAGTCAAAAGTATTTAGCACAAAACAATTATTTATGTCTTTGATGATGTAAAAGGTGTTTGGCCATATTGCTGAAAATGAATTCCTTGGGATGCTGTGATCTTCATAACTTCTCCATTTAGAGTATCATCTTCAATTATTGTTATCAATCCCTCAGCAATTATTGATGGGCTGAAAGAAAAGTTATGACAGAGTCATGATACAATAGAACATGTAAAAAGGACAAGAAACTCAAGATAAATCTATATATCTGAAAATTTTAAAAAATGGCATTTGAACAAATTTATTTTGAGGAAAAGCAGAGGTGGTATGAGTGTTTCAGGAGAAGTATTTATTCTCTTCAATCAGGACATACATCTAAAGTGGCTCCTTAAAAAACCATCATTTGTTTGCTTTAGTTTCTGATAAATGCCTGTGGACATCCAGCTGCCACTGGGCTTCCTATCAAAGTTTTCTCTGCCAGGGAAATGGACAGAAGTAATCCTTACACAATCCTCTGCAGCTCTTTGGTACTGATTTATCCTGTTTCTATAGCAGAGCTGACACACAAATTGGCAAAAAGGATAATTTCATATGCAGTTTGCTGTGGTCAATAGGTGCAAAGTATTTTACATAAAGAAAAGTGTGGGAGACACAACACAGTCATATAGTTTCATTTGTTTAGAAGCATCTTGAAAGTTAATTATTAGAAGCTAAGAAAGTGTTAAAAAATATCACTTTATGCTTGTCATGTCCTCACAGCCTGTCCAAGCTCCCTGCTTTTGGCCCTTGCTGGCAATACTGTAATGGACCAGGTAACTCTTTGATCTGATCCATGGTGGTTGCTATTGTGGTCTTAATCCAGTTTTTTCAGCTCTTGATCTGATTTCTATCCTGGTTCACTTGAAAATTTTGTGAAAATTCAGTGCAAATTATATACCCTGTATCTCATAAGAAGTTTGATTAAATAAATTCATGAGGGAACATCAAAAAAATCACTATATATAACCTGAGAATTTGATTTGGACTTTCCTGGCAAATGGGAATGCATAAAGGGATATATCACTTTGCAGATGGTGGTCTTAAAATATCCTTAGGTATCTACCATTTTTTCTTTCTATACAGGATAATGCATTTCATCTCTTTTATCTGAGGCAGCATTTCCCTTTTATTTTAATTTTGCTGAAAGTTTGTCTTTGTTCTTCATCAAGAAATTGCAAAAACCCCCCTGTATCCGACTTGACTTACTCCATCACGCCATAGAACTGCATCATATTTTTTATCTCATCCTTGTACGAATAGTATTGTCCCATATTCTCTTCTTTATCTATTGACTGAAGAATTGGCGTGTTGACAAATCCTGGACAAATGGTGTTGAGTCTCACACCATAGTTTTCCATATTAGCAGCTAACTAGAAAAAAGAAAGGGGTAGGAATTTGTCATCAGCACTTTAAGACAGTATTGTGTAAGCAAGTTTTCAAAGAATGAGAATTACCACAAAGTACTTTTCAGCCTTGCTTAGTAAGGAGATTTTGTTACAAATAATTGTTGTAACAATTTAGTTTGAAGCATGTTTCCTCTAGTAATCATGCCAGATTACTAGAAAAAACCCACATTTCTTTTGTTAGGAGAACAATTCTACAAGAAATCAAAACTCTTTCCATGCAGCTGTTTTTTTCTAATACTTTTTGTTCTTAGTGCTCTTAGCATGTCATTAACAGTATTCTAGGACGATGACTCTTCTAAGCAAAAACAAGAAAAAGTTCTCCTGAATGTATGCTTCCAATCTTATAGGAGCTTTTTTTTTTTTAAATTAAAAGAAAACTCTGAAATAAATAAAATTATCTTTAAAATTCTGTATTTACCTTCCTCACATCAACAGAAACACATGTTCTCTATCCCTACAACTGTAATGCTAAACCTTTCTAGTCACTCTGTTGTCCCTGATAACTGAGCATCTCCACTGGAAAGTCGCTGTGAACTGATTTTGTTTCAGGAAGCAGCTCAGGAGCATAACGCAAGAAAGAAACACAAGTTTTCCTGGAAGAGGTAGGACCCCTTGTTTGTGGTTCTACCAAAGGGTGCTTGTAGCAAAGAAATCTGATCCACATCCAGGTATGTGTCAAATGCTGCATTAACTTTCTTAGCAATAACACTGAACTGAGAAACTATACATGATATATCCAACAATGACCATAACTGGTAAACACTGCATTCTACTTATTTTAACATTTAACAGGACTCCTTTCAGGTATTATGTAAATCACATGTCCTTTTCATGGTATGGTAGCCTGCCCTTTTGTTCTGGGTGAGACAAGAAACTGAAGTCCTAGATGTAAGGTATCAGACCTGCCCAACATCTGACTGTACTGCTTTTCCTGGCAAATATTGTAGTTCACTATGCTTATTATTCTTCTTTTCCATGGAATTGTCATATTCCTTAAAGACACCATTTTCTCTAATTTACTTTTGCACTCAGATGGTGATTTTTATATTTTTAATGAGAAAACAAAAATTGAAAACTAGGTGTCATGTCCTTGATGTATTTGATATGGTATATGCAACATTTATCCATACTATTCTCTTTACATTAATCTGAAAAAGGAGTTATTTGTGTGGGGATGGGGGCATAAAACATGGATAAAGAGTTCAAAGTATAATTTCACATGATTAATTCTGGAAATCAGATTGGAAATCTTATATGAGTAGGTTATCTTTAAGATTAATCTATTAAAGTGTAATCATATTTTCTCCCTCCAAGTTGTTTCATTACAGTGCTGGTTCAACTTAACTAGAAAGTTTTGGAGTCAGAGGCTGAGGCTTATAATATGTTCATCTTACATTTCCCCATCCTGAATGTGTCTTTTTGCATTTTCATAGTATTAAGAGCTGGTAATAATAAATAATGATGCGTTCGAGTCACTTTTGTACACTTCAGTGCCTATTTATCATAAAAAAGTCATTCAGTTGGCTTAGAAATAAGGCCAAATGTTAAATGACTGGGACAGAGTTCTGAAAAAATAGTTTTAAAACTTGGAATAGAATTTGGCTTTTGGACTCCTCCCACTGTCCTTAAATTACTTTGCAACATCTTTCTTCCATGCTCTCCAAACCTCAAATCGGCCATAAACACAGAGATGCCGTACTTATTCCATCTTCGGATTCCCTTTGCAAAAGGAGGGAACCTCCACTGCTTCACACACTGTATTTTCTTTCAGAAAATTAGTTCCAGTTGTGTGGCCATAAAGAAGGAACGTGAAAAACCTAAGCATATTCCCAAGGAGCTGCTGGCCCCCTTCTGGAAAACGCATACTTACTGCTATGGACCTTGTGAATCCAATGACACCATGCTTTGTAGCACAGTACACAGGCTGGAATGCAGCAGGCATCAGTCCTTTAAAATAAAAAGGTAGCTGAATGAAGATGTCGAATATTCCTAATTTATGGTTACCTTAAACACACATATATATCTATAGTTCAAAAAATTTGTGATAGAGATGCAAAAAAATGGATTGGTAAAAATTTGTAAATTATACTCTGTAATCTGGGATAGGCAAGGAAAAAATTAGATGGATAAAAATGTTCAGGCAAAAAAAGAGTAATAAAAAAGCATAACTTCTAAAAGGAAAATTTGTATCTATGAAGTATGACATAAAAGAGAGGATACAATCTGGAACAGAACACTCAAGATTGAGATTTTTGAGGCATCTTCTATGAATCAGTAAAGTACTTGAAGTTTATTGAGGAACAAATTATTTTAGAAAGGCTTTGGTATCTAATGTGTGAACTGGACACCTGCAATCATTTACAGCGTGTTCAGGGAGGAAATGAGAGAACAGGAGAAGGAAAACAAAAATTTTCTGCTAACACTGCAAACCTTTATGGTCTGAGTGGGAAAGCACAAAATTGTTATTCATAGTACAGAAAGGAGAGAGAGCAGAGGTTTTGGAAGAAAACTAAGAACTTTATTCTGGTAAGACTGAGTTGATGGCAAAAAGCTAGTCAAGAAGAAATGACAGACCATGAGTGCATATTCATTTCTGCCAATTATGCCAACAATTTCTACTATACAATGAAAGTTGAATTGGACCAAATAGATGCTGTAGTTCCACCTGAAAATTGGGCTCTTATGAATAGCAAACTCCAGCCTGTCTGAAAGCTAGAGGATAAAATATTATCCTGAATCTGCTGTTGTAAAACTGGGTAGTAATTTTAATGCCTTAATGTTTGATTCCAAGGAAAGTCTTCCCAATTAATAACTCACATATTTTTATTTTTTCATTTTTCTTACTTCAGATCTTAAAGTGATAAATTTGGGTTTGTGAAGGGTTGTGACTTTTATCTCAGTGGAGATGAAGAATTCACTACCTAGCTCTAAGTGTGGATTTTCCAGAAAAATTATATATGCCAGACTTGCATGGGCTCTTTGCTCTGGAATTTATTTTGTCTGAAGGAAAAAACTTTCTAAGACAGCACGAAGCTCTAATCACCAACATGACAGCTTCAAGGTTTTATCTTGATTTAAATGCTACCTTGGTGATCCTGTTCAATACAGGGAAATAAAGAACTTAACCTATTGTCTGGTTGTTCTTTTAAAACTGAATTTATTTACTTAGCTTGGATTAATGTGTTATGCTTCTGTTTAAGAACTCACTTTCTGAAATGGATTTTGTACTATCTCTTGTAGGTTGTGATCACAACAAAGGCTTAATATGCCTCTGTTTGTTGACTTTTGATGATCACCATTCTTCAAATTATTGGAAACATTAGAATATTGGCACATTAAAAATAATACCATACTATTTAAAAAAAACCTCTTAATCACTTTTACATGTTTTAAATAAAGGAAATTCTAATCAGGTTGCAGCTAACAGAAATAAAGAGACAACATCTAATGGGAAACACAGACAAAGAATTTAGAAGTAATTCTATTTTTAGTTTTTAACCACAGTAAGAAAAATTACTTTTTACGTGAGAGGGAAGAAAAACGAAGTTAAGAAATAAACAAAGGAAGGGCACAGCTCACAATAATGAAGTGGAATAAGATTCAAAGACTTACTTAAATGCCAAAGACAGCAGGAATAACTAGGCAGGAAGAGAGGAACAAATAGATTTTTTTTAAAAACCAGTTCCTTCCTAATTGAAATTATTACTTTTGCTGAAGTGAAGAACCAAGAAAAAACTGTCTCACTTCAGACAAAGCATCTAAGAGTAGTCCTAGCATCCCTCACATAAGGCAATAATAGTCCTGCCTCACTTTTGGTCCTGAGCTCAGTACTCAGAACAACAGTGTGTGCTTTCCAGCTCTAAGCCACTTCCCTGCCCTGGGAAGAGCTGGACCTCTGTTAGTGGTGTGTCCCAGGGACTCTCCTGGAAAGTATTTTATGTGTCACATTGAATCAGCTCTGCCTGCATATTTATTCAACCAGTGAGCAGAGATTAGTTCATAACATATTAGTTAGGGCATTCATTTGTTAGAAAATCTGGATTCTATTTGCTGCTGCTATGAATATTTAATTATCTTATGCAAAGCAGAACAGCAGTGAAAAAGACTAGAGAGCATTATGCACAAAATAAGGGGGGGGGGGGGGGGAAGAGGAGGAGGATGTTCAAAGGGATGGTGATGGGTCAGTGCACTTCTGGAAAATGATACATTTGGGTTTTAATCTCTCTTAGAAAGGGGGGGCAGCTATGTCCAGATTTTTCTCTCTCTGGATGTTGCTGCATGATGAATTGCAAATGACTTGTGATGACTCAAGATGCTCTTTGGTTTACCAAAACCAGTTCAAGCAGACCAACAATAATTCTGTGCTCCAGTGTTAACTGCTCTGTTTTATTTTTCTCAGTTCCTGGAGGCTGAGAGAGACAGCTCTTGCCCTTGCTTATACTCTACTCTCCTTGTTAGAGCATCAAGATCACTCTACCATTGAAGACAGTGTCAGGTGTCTCACTACTACTGCTTATTTACCATGGTCAATAGTTTCAATAACTACATATTGAGAAATTAATACTGGAGGTGAAGAATTCCATCAAGTTTGAATTGTATCAGTAGGCTTTGCTGAAACCAGTATTTCCTTTCATTCCACTTTGATGGAACAAAGAACTTTGATGAGAGCAGAATTAAGCATTTTTCCCGTTACGCTCTCCCACTGAACACGTTGCCAACAGAGATTTAGGTTTCTTTCTTTGGATAAGATTTATTTTTAGTTTTAAGTTAGACTTTGGCCTTTCTGATTTTCTCTCTACATACCCCTATGATATCATTGTAATCTTCCTGAGTGCTGGAACAAAGGTGAAACAGAAATCCTAGCAAAAATTCTAAGCTGTGCCATTCCTAGGATTTTTTATTTTGTGGTGAACTGAAGTCTGAAGGGAATAGCTTCCAATTTTTTTTTTAACCTCATTCAGGCAGATTCTGCTGAGTATTTTTCTTTTCAACAAGGGGAGGGACCAGAAACTCTGTCATGATGCTGATCTGAAGGACTCAGTTTACAGCCACTGACACTTCTGCTCCCCTGTGTCTCTGTGATAGAGTCCTTGCTTTGTGATGTAACCATACGCTTAGTTTTGTTCTTGTAATACATATAGGATCTGGTCCTAAACAAGCTTGTTTGCTGTGACAGGTACTTTAAGTATTTCTTGTGGTTGAAGCTCTCAATAAAGGGAAGATAAACCAGCTGTTTGTGGAATCTGAGAGCCTGAAGTTGAGTGCAAGAAAGCCACTGATATGGCTGTATAGCAGAAAGGTATCCAGATTCACTACACATTGAACAGTCTCTCAAAAAAGTAGTATGATACTAGGCTAAAAATTCTAACTTTTTTAAAGCCCTCTGTGAATAGTTTGACTTCTTTTGTCTGCTAGAATACAGACAGATACAAATTCAGTTTCGCAGAATACCTTCTTAAAAATACAAAAGCTATCGAAACAAAAGTGTATGCCTATACTTGAGTTCCTTTTACTCTTTACTTGAAAAAAATGTACAGGTATCAGCCACCCCAAGGTAAAAGACCATGTTAAATTTAATAATTTTAACAGCCTCTTGAATTAAATTTAGTTTTGTATGCTTTCTCTTGTTAGTTGCTTGTAACTATCCTGTTAAATGCAATTAAAGGTACCATGTATAGCTTCCTATAGAAGAAATTTTAGAACATTTTATTCCTTGAATATGAAATTGTTTATTTCAATGCAAAAACCTTCAGTCATTGGAATTATTTTTTTATGAAACCAATTTTGAAGTAAAACACATTTCTCATTATCTCAGTTTAGTGGAATTACTTCTTGATATGAATGCACAAATCCAATAATCACAGAACCACAGACTGAACAAGGCTGGAAAAAACCTTTGAGATCATGAAGTCCAATCAATGACCTAGCATCTCCTCATCAGCTAAACCATGGCAAATTAAATTTTATAGCTTTGAGATACAGTTGAGTGCTTGCTGCATGCGCTCACATATTTTTCTCTCTCTCTTAGTCCTGTTCTGGGGAGAGACTAAAGAAAGTAAGACTCAGTACTGGATGGACAGGCTCTGGCTTTGATCCAGCTGAATGAACACTTTTAAGCATCCACTTAATAGAAATAATTCCAGGAGTACCATGGAAGTTCAGAAATGTAAAAGTGTAAGGCTTGGTTCTGTTCCTGGTCCCAATCATCGGCAAAATTCCCATGGTGATGTTCTGGTAACTCATTAATGAGCAAAGGAAATATTATTGAATGTTACAAAAGCACTAAATACAACTCTTGTTGCTCAGAAAGACAGAGGAAGATTTGCTGTGTGTATCTTATAGAGAACTTGGACATTGGGGATAAAAAACCACATTAAACAGAAGTTTAATGATCAACAGAAGCCAACTCTAAGAAAACACTTGAAGGGGATGTTAAGCAAGGAAGTTTGTTTTTCGTGTATGGAATAAACTGCAGGACTTAGACCTCCAGACTGGAAAGGAGAATTAGAGTCACAAAGCACAAACAGTAGTAAATAAATAATCAATAAAAATTAGTATATGTTAGCTTTTAAAGTGTGTTTTCCCTGATGACCCTGGAAACAATTCTTAAATACAAGCCATGTAAAAACAAACAAAACAAAGAAACTTTGTTTTGACAGATACCCACAATCATCAGGGCCAATGTTAATATTAAAAAATTAAGTAAATAAATGCAAACTTAAATCAAATAATTAAAACAGCACTTACAAGCTCTTAACAAAGAGAACAGTCAAGCTTTTAGGTCTCAAAAACAAAATAATTATGTTTTCATTTGAGACCAGTTAGAGAAGGCATCAAGCCACTTGCTACCTCTACTGGTTCTTAAGCACTGCATGGGCATGGGTGTTTCTGTCAAAATGTTTAATCTTTTACTTGTGTTGATGAACTCTTGCACTGCACCAGCAGTTTTCTTCAGGTTAATTTGGACCCAATACAATGTCCATTTCAGCCTACAGAGATAAACTTAACTGGTGTCAGTAGGCAATGTGTCAGGCAGGATGACAAATGCTGACTTAAAGGGACATGTAGTCCTTTCATAAGAACTCCTCACCCATTTGACATACATGCATGTATTAGGTCACATCCTCAAGATCCATATGCATTATGCCAATAGGGTGAACTGGACTTTTTATCACAAAAGCTAAGGGTTACAGGAGAACTTAAAACTACTCAGAGCATCCACACCTATGCACAATCAATTAATTATAGCCAATGCTGTCTTAACTGGCTTTTTACTGTTAAAACACATAGGAATACCCTAGAATGAAATTACTATAATTTGGTAATCTGCACAGATACAAAAACACCCCTCTGACAATCCGAGTGTAAGGTAGCATATGTATTATTTTTCACAGACAGTCTAACAGCAGAAAGAGAGAACAACCTCTCCAAACAAAAAAGAGAGAATGCAAGTAGTTCCCCACAAAATTTTTGAGGAAAGTTGTCAGATAACTTCATTCTCCATGTACAGTTTCCCCTTCAGCTGTACTTTTCTGCTGGGAGCCCAGTCATTGAAACATTGAGGATATCTACAGGAAATGGTGCAGAATTCTGCCTCACAACTGGGCAGCATTACCCACAACTGATGTAGAATCCCTAGAATTATATTTTTATATTAATAAACTGAAATAGAGTTGTAGCATAGATAAGTAGTTAGCAAAGACAACACTTGTTTAAGCTTGGCGAAATATGAGTGTTAATTTTATGACTTCTCAAGTACAGATCACATCTGGAAGGACTTGGAACACAGAATGGGTGTGTGACAATCTTTATTAATAAAGTCGATATAGTCTAGTCTTAGATATTCCTACATTTGTGTTTCTCTGGAGTTGTATAAAGGTATTTATGTCAGGCTCAAAATTTTAAATACAAGGCTGATAGGAAAACTACTGATTTTTCTATTGAATTGTGTTTAAAAAAGCAAATTAAATTTGTAGTCATTTGATATTACTTCTGTCACTGTGATGAAAACCAGTTCAAAATAGTTCTTAACAGGGAAGGGCCCCAAAAAGAAGAAAAAGTAAGACTGATCAGTATGATTCATTTACTTAAGAAGAAAACCCAGCAAAAATTGTTTATGCAGGAAGTTTTCTCACCTGCCAAGGATGACATATTAATGATTACTCCTCCATCGCCTCCATTTCCTTTTCTCATGTATTCTAGGCCAAGGTAGGTTCCTCTGATCACAGATGTCTGGAATAGAGAGGAAGGAGCTATTGAAGATACCAAAGATTATTTGAAATTATTCAAAATATTTCACTGAATTATTGATGTTATTCAAAGTATCTGTTGTGCTTCTACAAACTGAAACTTGCTTTTATTGTGGTGCTTAGAACCTGCATTGCTTTACCAGTGATCTTATTTATACTTTGAAGATTTTAAACACAGAGACACTCCACAGTACTGCAACTCAATAACTTCAGAAGAACAATTGCAATAGATAGAAGTAATAGCAGTTTACTTATTTCTCTTAATAAGATGTAAATAAACAAACTAAAATATTGAAATGCGAAATAAGAGCTGTGAAAGAAATGAACTAAAGAGTAAGTAAACAATCTATAGATGAAATACATACCTTATCTAAAAATACAAGTGGCAGATGAACTGATCTAAATACCATCATTTTTGTTGAGACGTCCTGTTCTATATTATAAAAAATGTACTGACTGTATCTGAAGATAACATTAACACTTAAAACTGCATTTGGCTCAAATCAAAAGAAATTCACACCTTCTAGGATTAAGTATCATGACATACTTCTAGTCCCAGGATATTAAAAATGCGTATTATTTTCTGACTAAAGTTACAGGAGTTTTACCACTCCTCTCGAAAGAAAGTTAGCCCACACAGGTAAATACACAGAAGGTAAAAAAGGCATTCAAAGAGATGTAAGTTGTTGTTAGCATACTATTAACTGTGATTTTTACGATTTTTTTTTCTTTTTTTAAGACACAGCTTTAGGGGGAAACAAAATTCTGAGACCTGTGACATTTGACTTCTTAAAATCTGTTTTTGAACCCTACTGCATTCAGAAATTCTGCTGAGATTCATCTCACTGAACTTCAGATTTTTAGACTGAGATGTCCAAAGACACATCAAGCCTTGGGTTACCAGCCTTTTGGGTGAATCGTGAGAGTTTCTCCCAGAAAGTCACTTTACCTGAGAGTGAAACAAATACTAAGAAAGAGGCAGCAGACAAGGCTTCTAGTGGAAGGTAACAACTTTAGAGGAATGTTCCAGTATTACTACATTAGTGATGAGTTCCATAATTATTTACCATTATAGTTATTTATCTGTCTGTAATCATTTCATATTTGCTTTACAATTTCTACTTAAAATTGACAAATGCATTGAGACACACTTTTAGTCTTTTGGAAATATTATTTCAGCTTTTAAATGAGAACTTTGTTTGTACTTTATGACTGTTTAATGCTGCTTATAGATCCAAATAAATTAAGATACCCAAAAGATGAAGTGTGCATGATTACTTCACTGTTTTTGGCCAGTGAAGGTCTGCAGAATAACTGAAACAGAAATTTCCCATATAAAAAAAAAAAACCAGTGAAAAATCTGTATGCACCTAAAATCTAACGGATAGTGACTACAGAAACTGGGGAAAAAAATTAAAAGCTTTTAAAATCAGAACATTGACTATTTTTCTACCACTATCTAAATTCCAAAAGCAAAATTGAAATAATCTTGAGATGGGTATTATTTATGTAAACTGATGTTAGGAGTGATTTCCACACATGGGTATTCATTTTCATTAGCTGATATTTTTAGACATACATGTTATAAAATATAAAGCAGTACTTCTAATTCAATTTCAGTTATCTTTCACATGTGTTGGTTTTAATAGGAATCAGATTTGGAGGAGTGCATGTCCTGCTTTATTAATATAACTTGTTCATTTTTCAGGTAACATGAGGCTGCCCACTGACAGAGATAAAACAACCTGAGACCTCATTACCAAGTTTGTTTTGGAATCTTGATAATAAATCAGCTTTTCTCATTTTCTATAGTTTCAGCACTTAATGAGATATTTTCTCTAATAATATAATTTCAGAATACCTATTTCCAGAAATAGTGTAAAACCCCACAAAATAGAAATATTTCAAAATTCTGAAATACTATTGTAAATTTTTCTTAAAGAAAAAAATTCCCATAAATATATCTATTTTTTGTTTCTTTCCTAGGAAGTCTTGTCTAAGCTAACATTTAAAAAAAAAATTTTATTAATTTAAAAAAGATGCTGTTGATTGAATGTTTTAACAGAAACTTTCCAAAGAGTAGTCTTCAGTGTCTTGACACATACCAAACTAAATCAGATTTCTCTTGCACGTCCTGGAATATAGCAGAGCCATTATAAAGGTTAATCTATTGCTGTTTAATGTTGATTGTCTCATATAAGTTTGATTTATTAAAACCAAGATTGTTAATGCCTGGTTGTGTTATAAGGTATGCTTATTCTGAACATAAACTTACTGGCACCTCAACTGAAATTAGATTTGGATTTAAGAGTGGAGTGTGTTTTTTAATATACATATATGTATGGTAGGCTGTGCAGAAGATATTTTAGAAAGAAAGGGGTTAATGCTGTCTTTGGAGAGCAGGTGCAGGTCCTGTCATGCCCTGGAGCAGTGGCTCAGCCTGCTGAGCAGAAAAAGAGAATTCCACTTAGGATGATTAGAGAAAATAAATCAGTTGAAGAAGGAAGTAGCTTGGGGCTCCTTGAAGTTTTTTCTATTCCTTCTAATTCAGAGATAATAGAGCTAGATGAGTCCTTGGCCAAACCACAATTATAAACCGAGAAAAAAATGGGTAGCTTGGCTGTCCAATCAAAATTACTGTATTGTTCTTTTCCTCTCTCTGGAATCCATTAACTTACTACTTCTTCAAGTGGCTGGAGACACGTTCTCCTTTACATAAAGGTATTGTGAGAGGTGGTCTTCAAGATAAATACAGTCTTCCATTTGGATATTGCCCCTTACACCTGCCATAGCCTCACCTGTGATCCTCGCAGAAACCCCACGGAATGTGGCTGATCTTGGGTGAAATGGCTATTTGTGGTGTTTGGGCTGATAAAATAAAGAATTATTGTGCAGGTAAACTCTGAACCACATACCCAGGGTGAGAAGAGCCTGCCTGAACTCTCAGCAGATGGCACTTTTCATCTAACCACATACCCAGGGTGAGAAGAACCTGCCTGAACTCTCAGCAGATGGCACTTTTCATCTAAAGTATCGTGTGATGGATTGCTCGTTCTCTTGCAAAAATCCACCTCTCTCCAATCCTCTCAAAATTTATGTGTTTTCAGAACACAGTCTTTTGTTTTTAGATTATGATGAAAAATGCCTGCAATTTCATTTCAATTAAATGAAAGAAACTAAAGGTCTTTTCAGATTATGCAGTTCTCCGGTTGTACTTTTAAGACTAATAATTTAATCCCATTTTCTTAACCAACAACAATTCACAGATCATCTATTGCATAAAAATTCTGGGAAAGTTAAATTTCAAATTACCTAAAAAAAAATTTTGTCTGACTCAGCTTAAGATGAAAATATACTGGGAGACTTTGTACAAGAAAGCATTTTAGAGCTGAATTTTTTACCATTCCTTTGTTTACAACTGCATTTGGTTGAAGGGATGCTGTTCATAAACATGTCAAGAACAGAGAGTATCAAAGTAGCCAGCTTTGTAACTAAATGTAGCTAAATCAAAAATTGGTACAGCTGATTCTTACCTTCTCTTTTTTTTGGATCCTGGCTATGGAAAACTAGTATCCTTGAAGGCAGAAAATAATCTAAATTACTGTCCATCCAGATGTTGAAAAACATAAGATATCTCAGTAACATTGCTGTTTATTTTCTTACCAAAATACAGTGTTTTACTACAGCACATAATGAAAATGGGCCATCAAGGTGCACTGGAGGCCTGAGTGTGCTCTCAAGGGAGGGAATTTTGCTCTTCAACTGCCAGCAGAAATAATGTTATAGTGGTGAGTGTGGGAATCTTTCCTAGCATCAGTTTACAGAAACTACATATTTAAATTAGAGGAGATCAGACATGCTGTAGTATCATACAGTAATAAACCCAAAATAGTATCTGACAGCATGGTAAACATTACAAAATAATTGTGCAAATAGTCAAAGTATTTGCAGTTACTTTTGAGAATAACATACCAGTAACCAGTAACTTGTTTAATGATTTCTTAAATGGCAATTTAGTTGTCAGTGTCAAAATCAGAAATAAAACTTACAAAATCTTTGATTGTTCACATTTCTATGTGTCCTTTGGCTGTATAGCTTTAATTTCTGTCATTCTAAAAGAAATCATATACTGAAACTCTGATTCTAATTAGACTCAGTCTTCAGTAGATCACTAATTAATTTTTTCCACCTACAGGAACTAATGTCAGCCAATGTGTACAATGTTCTTGTATTCTAACATTATACCTGTAAGTCAGTTTTCATACTTTGTATTTAATTTTAGATTTATCTATTAAAAAAAAAAACAAACTGTTTCTTTGGTGATGGTGCCCAGGACATCATTAATCATCATCCTTTTCAAGCGAAAATTACTTTGAAAGTAACTTAGTACGCAGTGCTTTTTGTCAGGGCAGCTGCTTCAACTGACATACTTTCATACCTATTTAATGTTGGCCTTTGCCAGCTCTTGCCTGATACATCTGGTACTTCATGCTGAGAAAACACATCAGCATCTTCTGTACTGGAGACGAACACTATATTGCTATCAAGGTGACATGGTAAAATGAATTACTTTGAGAAAACAAAACAGTGATCAGTCGTAACATTTTATGTAGGCTCCTGAACTAAGATAGTTCAGTGCTAGGGATACTGAACAAAAACAAAAGAGCCACTGACTTGTGGTTTCATAAAGCAGGTTAGCACAGAGCTGGAATTTGACCCAAGATCATTTGCCTTTCATACAGTGATGTTGTAAATTGATGGTTATCTATAAGGAAACATTTAAAAGTACTTTGTGAACAGTGTAAGACAAACGTCAAAAGTCTGAAACTAAGTGCTGCTTGTGATACCCATGGAAAATTTTAGCATTTTGCTGTTGGACAGGAAGGTGGGACTAATTTTTTTAATGTAGATTTCTGAGGACGTAGACAAGTTGGAGCAAGCATGCAAGTCCCTTGGCATTCCTATGTATAGGTTAGTTTGAGTGCTATATGAAATGAAATTACAAGCTCTTGAGTATGAATTTCCAGCTCCAAGTGTGGAAAACAAGAAGTCTAGGGAGGAAGAGACAGAAAGGAGAAAGAACTATACAGCAGGATTTGACAATTTGCTACAAGTCAACAGCTTTTTTTACACAGTGGTAATGAAACACTGTGTTTCAGTTTTTTATGGTGCAGTTTTCTTTACTTCCCTCTTCCCCTTTCACACACCTCCACATGCCTGAAGGACTTAGGAATAGTATTCCATTTTGATAGCTGGTCTTATGTTCTTAGTTCAAAACTTTTGCTTTTCATTGTACTTCAACACTGGTTACTGTAAACATACATTAAAACAATAAACTAAAAAATTCATTGACTTATTGTACTATTAAGGTAAGTCACTGCATCCTTTCTACTACAATATAAACAGCAAAAATACTTATACCTATAGGCTTCTTTATGTACTTAGAGGATTGATCCTTGTGCTACTAATTTCAAGGCAGTGCTGCTTCTCATTTTTGGCCACATCTCTCCTTAAACACTTGATCTTCTGACATCAAATTATGCTCAAGAATAAGCAAGTAAGCCACTGAGGTAGCCACTGGTTGTCAGTAAACCAGTCACCTATGCCATTTCATCTTCTACAGATAACACTGTTTGTTTTAGTTTGTTTCTCTGTTGGTGACACTGAGAAATGGCACCTTTCTTTGTCTCTATTGTGGGACCTGGTGGTTATTTCCAGCTGCTGAATCCAGCTATGCGTCCATGTTACATTACTTTGGGATGAAAGTTCAGACCTTCTCCTGCTACACTGGGAAAGGCCAGCAAGGACTATGGACCAGAAGAAAGTTGCAGCATACTCCCTTTTATGGAGTATGGAGTTCCACTGCTTGCACAGTGGAACAGCCTTGTGATGATCATGAAGTCTTTGTCACAAAAATAAATTAAATTAATCACTTCTGATGTTTGCTTTTTTACCCTTTTGGTTTCTGCTGAAACATTAATTTGCCTTCTGAGGAATAGATCCTCACTGATAAGCAAACACTGATTTTTCACAGTGGAACGTGTATTTCACCATGAGCTATATTGAAAAGGGTCACACATAAATATACAGTGCTGCCTTATCTTCTCTGTAGCTCCAATCTAACTATTTTACAGGGTCAAAGCGTGATGTTGGTAGACTTCATTTTAGTAAAGGACGTTTCTAAATTCATAGAAATTTGTTACTTCTGTCATTTATGGAAATAAATTGTGCAAACTCATGAAAAATGTAAAACCTTGAAATTGTTGCGTATTTGTACATTCTACCTAGTAATGAAGAATAAGACTGTCATACACCTGAACAAGCTTCATGTGTGCATTTGAATTCTACTTGCTTCTGGGCAACACTTATGTAATCGAATCCCATATGACTGGGGTGTATTGATGTGCCCAGATTCTGGCCTGCAATTTAAAGTTTCGCTAGAATGTGTTAAAATGTGCAAAATCATCACATAAGCAGGAGATAGTTGTGATTTTGCTTTCAAATTTTTTCATTACTTCATTTGGGGAATTGGTTTAAATATATATACAGAATTAATTTTTTGTCATAATAAAACAATAAGGTAGTCATAATGCCATGTGAAGTACTTCTAAACTTTTGATTCAGGTAATATTTAAAATGTAAGCACAGGAGATATCAGTACAGCTACATTTCACTGTATACTGCAACCTATGTCAGTTTTCAGAAACCTCTGACACAAACATAGAAAGAGAACCTGTGTATAATTTGGGGGTTTGTCTTTAGTGTAAAATACATTAAGTGCATTTGTATAGACAAAAGGTACTGTAATTATAGTGGCCACTCTAATTACAGTGGTTCCAGAAAACCACAAGATAAAATTATTGAAGCTTCTTAGAACACCCACTTGTTTTTAAATAAAATACATGTTCAAAGCTCGTAAAGATGTGGGCCCATTTCTTGCTTTAGAGATTTGAATGAAAAAAAGTCAGATTATCAAATTTCTGGATCCCTTAGGCAAAAGTCCTTAAGTATGCAACAAACACTGCTCTTGTCATGTTGGAGGACTGTAGGTAGGACCCTCAGTAAGAATGCACGTGTCATACAACATTGTGCTATTCTGTGCATGAATATATGTGTGTGACAGACTGCTGAAACTGCACTGGTAATGTCTCTTTAAAATGGAATTCTTGTATGGTTGCCAAGTTCATTTTTTCACATGCCATAATAACAAGAATGTACCCTTGTATGAAGCTGCTGTTGATCAAGCTGATATCAATTCAGTAAACACCATGAGATTTGGAGTTTTGAGGTGAAGAATATATGGCATTGCTGGAATACTTAACTAAAAATAATAGAAATATGAATAAAATAATGAAAAGGTGATTTTTTAGCACAAAATGTAGCAAAATGGTGGAAAGCACTGCAATAGAAATATCATTTCAGCAGTCAGTACTCCTTCCTGGCTTTATCAAGTTGTCTTTTCTCGCCCTCAGGAAACTCTAATGGATACCAGTAGGAACTGTGTTTTACTTCATTTTCCTTCCAAATTAAGTCCCACTTTTTAAACCTTCTTCTTCATGCTTTCTCAAGCAGTACTACCAGAGAACTTCCTTACACTCCTTTAAAAATGTTTCTGAAGACCAACCGGTTCTGTGAACTGTTTTAGCCATAAAGAACACACCCCAGATGTGTTTGCTCTGATTTATCTTGCTCTGTACTGCTCTACTTTTGTACTTTGTACTTTAAACTGGGGCAGGGAATATTTGTTATATCAATATATAAATGATATCACTAAGACAACGACTGGCATGTAGAGGGCTTTTTTCCCCTTTTAAAATAAAAAAATATGTGTATAATACGTATCACATTGTGTGGCTATAGCAACTCTTTTTGTTCTTAGGAATAATACAAAGAATATGTAAACTATCCTACATGAGGGAAATTGAGACATTTTAAAATCATGTATTTCATATGTATTTTGCTCCTTTCTACAAGAAACAACAAAAACATTTTATAGAACCAACCCATAGAAGATATTACATGCATTGGCTATTTTTCTTCCATTGTTATAATTAAAAAAGCAAAAAGTAAAAAGTGTTATATACTGCTTTACAGAAATTACATTAACTAGATAGAAGTGCTTATGGAAATAAGCTAGTTAGTTGAACCTGTGTCAGACAGGGAAAGAGTAATCAAATCAATAGGTGAGTGGAGACATTTGGATCTTAGAGCATCTTTATTTAACCCACATAACTGTACTTCTACTTTGTTTGATCGTTTTAGATGTTCTTACAGTCACCACCATGTATTTATGAGATTTTTCAACATTCCCCTGTATAGTAGGCCATTAGGACACTTATGGTGAACTTACCTACACAATAATGTATAAACTATATAACATTCCCTTAAGAAAAAAAAGGTAGGCTATAACATTCCCTTAAGAAAAAAAAGGTAGGCCAGTAGCTTGGCAGGTAAACATGTCGCTTTCTAAGACTTGGATTTCAGATTTCTGCTACTTGAAAACACCTAGTCTGCTTCTGCTCAATTACTTGTTATGAGAAAAAAAAATAGAATCATGGAATAGTTTAGATTGAAAAAGACCTTTAAGATCATCAAATCCAACTATTAACCTAGCCCTGCCAAGACCACCACTAAATCATGACCCCAAACACCACATCCATAGGCCTTTTAAATACCTCCAGGTTTGGTGACTCCACCACTTTCCTGGGCAGCCTGTTCCAGTGCTTGCCAGCCCTTTTGGCGAAGAAATATTTTCTTAGATCCAGTCTAAACCTCCCACAGCACAACTTCTCGCCATTTCCTCTTGTCCTGTCTCTGTTTACCTGGAAGAGGAGGCTGATCCCCATCTCATTACAACCTCCTTTCAGGTGATTGTACAGTGATAAGACTCCTCTGAACCTCCTTTTCTCCAGGCTAAATACCCCCAGCTTCCTCAGCTGCATCTTGTGAGACCCTTCACTGCTTTGTTGCCGTTTTCTGAGCATGCTCCAGCACCTCAGTGTCTTTCTTGTGCTGAGGGGCCCAAACTGAACGTGGGATTTGAGGTGCAGTCTCACCAATTCTGAGTACAGAGAGACAATCACGGCCCTGGTCCATTGGCCACACTATTGCTGACACAAGCCAGATGCCACTGGCCTTCCTGGCCACCTGGCCATAGCTGGCTTACATTCAGCTCCTGTTGACCAGCACCCCCAGCTCCTTTTTCAATGGGCATCTCTCCAGCCACTCTGCCCCAAGCCTGTAGCTCGGCATGGGGTTTTTGTGACCAAAGTGCACGACTCAGCACTTCACCTTATTGAAGCTCAGACAATTGGCCTTGGCCCATCAATCCAGCCTGTTCTGATCTACAGAGCCTTTACAGAGCCTTCTAAACCTTCAGCAGATCAACCCCCCACCCTACTTGATGTCTTCTGTAATAGACAATAGTAGAAGGGGTTTCTCAACTTCTTCTGTTTGAAACTCTTGGCATAGAAAATTATTAGGACATCGCCTTAAGTTAGGACATTTACCTTGACAGTAAATATCACAGTCATATTTCTCACACGGACTTCAGTTTTTCCAGCGATGACTACTTATCTGTGCTTACAAATTTGACAGGTGAATGGCTGCCTACAGTAACTTATGTCTTGTGTTAAAACCAGGCACAAAAGTAAAGAGAAATAAATCATCTAGAACAGTTTTCTTTCAAATTCAAGGGATCTGTACTAAGAGATGCTGATATTGTGCATCACTGAGCATGACAAACTACTGTTATTCCACAATATGAAGTTTCCTGATGTTTAATTTTTCAGAACATTTTAGAAATTAAATAAAGAAGAAGAAATATACCTACTTAAATCTTGAAGAATATGTAAAGAATATATAGATATTAAAAAAAAAAATCAAGAGAAAAGCATTATGAAACCTAAATGCTTTTTTTCCCAAACCCCAGTTTTCTTGTTAATTTTTCTGTATCTTGTCTCATATACAGCTTGTCTTGTCCTGGAGTTATTTTGTTAGTTTGTTTTAGGCATTAAGATTCAAAGATGGGTACCTTTGGTTTTAACATTTTTGCAAAAAACATATCTAATTTTCATATTCTAAGTGCTTGTTGCATGACAAATTTTACATGAGAAAACTCCACATTTTACTCTTCAAAACTTCCTTTTGCTACTTCCTTTGCAAAAGCATGGTCATGGGGTGAGTTGTTGAATTTCCATTGAATTAGGACTTCACAGGTGGAAGACTACAAGCTGAATTTTATGAACCTAGAAATTCTATTAATCCTAGAAAGGTCATTCCTTGGACCTTAGTTGCCCTAGAGATGTACTCTAATTTAAAAAATTTTCAACTAAGCAACAGATATTGTTTGATCTGATGAGATACCAGATAATATCAAAGAAGTGGTAATAGTTTGTTTGAAAATTAATTTTACAGGCTTGTTGAATGTACTGGATTTTAGCAAGTAAGTGCCCTTAAGCAGTGTGCTCTTACCAATGATGATGGTGAAGTGGCCTATATTAAAACTCAGATTTTATGCTGGCATGGTTGGTGAATAAACTGTGGAGCTCCTGGCTGAATGAGTTTTCTTGTGGTATCAACAAATGGCAACTTATTCTCTAATGCAGGCCAGTTGAGCCTCACAGGTAACTAAAATCCTCTAAAAGATTCATCTTAACAGACTGACCTACTGTAGATGCAGCTCTATTGCCTTGAGCAGTCAATTCTTACACCTATTTGGGATTTCACTGGATTTTCTAGAAAGAGAATGTTGTCTGGTGATAGCCTGAGTACCTCTACACAGTGCTGTGTCTTGGATAGACAATTTTAGGGACCCACCACACGCTCAGTTAGGTGGTGATTGTTTCAATAACTGTACTTACCAATCCAATAATTAATGTTCTGTCATCTGGCACAATCTGTACAAGCCGCAGGCTTGCATTCCAACATCAAATACTGAAATATAGACACGTGAAAGGAGATAATGCTTACCAAGTTGGTTTGTATAGTGCTTTCCCAGTCCTTCTCATTGTTCACTCCAGCGTTATTAACCACAATATCCAGCCTTCCAAAATGTTCAATTACTTTTTTGAAAGCACCTATAGTAAGATCCAAGAGTGACATTTCTTAGAACTTTGGAAAGTAACACATAAAAATACAACTCATACATAAAAATGAATGGTTTCTTAGTCTACCAAAATGTCTTCATTATTTTCTTAAATATTAGTGAGCAACATGCAGTTAAATATTTTATCTGACATGCACCAACATTAGATATATTTAGGGAAACTGGAAGGATTAAAATAACATAGTTACCATTTCAAACAGTTTTACAATGTCTGATAACAAGAGCTAATGTAAGTTCTTAGTACTTATACATTTTGTATTAGATAGGATGTTTGGTGCCCCAATTATATAAATTAAGCATTTATAGCTTGATTTGTAGCAGTTTGATATAGCTAGTAAAGTCAAGATTTGACACCATCTATTTTGGATGAAAAACAAAAGCTTCAAGTGTTCAGACAAATTTTCTTCATTTAGTCCAAATTTAGCCTAAGGACGCAGTTTTTATTTAATTAAGAACTGACATGAACATTTCAACTACAAATAATTAATCATGATTCTTGTTTAGATGTATCTATTTATGGATAAGTTCTTATATATCCTACTTGTCAGATAACTTTAATAATGTGTTTCTCAAATTCAAATCTTCTTTTTTTCTGAGGATAAAAATAGTGACCTGTCTTCCAAAGAATTTCAAAATAAGGACTGGGAAACTTTCACAATGACATTGTGTTCTCCCAGGTGACAGTATTAGAACTGAGATAAAAGATGTGTATGGAAAAACATGATGATGTCATAATGAGGAGCAAACTCATCAAGCCTGGCTCTGCTTTGACAAGATGGATTAGATGACTTCCAGATGTTCATTCCAGGCTAAGATATTCCAGGACTGAGGACATTGTCTGACACATATATATAGCTTGCTTGTTTTCCCCTCCAAATACTGTTCCTTCTCACTAAATATTTACTGTTATGTAAATCAAGACACCATCCCCCCAATATTGTTTTAAAGAACATTGTTTGGTGTCTGACTCAATATCTACAGTATTTCAGGGATACCAAAATTATGCTTGACAGGCCTTAATGAAATCACTTCCCTGTAAGGTGATCGCAGGAGCATCTTCCTTCTCTGATCTTTAGTGCTTGGCTATTCATGGCAATCAGGTGCACAGCATCAACTTTCAGACATCTACCTTTTTCTGCAGCAATTGCAGGGGTTTACAAAATCTTTCTTGCACCAGCCTTTTCTTTGCCTCAGTGCTTCAGGTCCATCATTGTCATCATCTTGTCACCAAAACAAGAGCTAGGCAGCTGATGGGACAAGTTTTATTTGTCCTACTGCCTTTATTGTATAGATTTTTGTAATACTCTTATTCCATACTAGAGTATTTTAATATTACTAAATCCTCTAGTTTGGTCTGTCTTTTTTGCTTTTCTTGTGTTTGTTGCCAATTCATTCTCTGGTTTCTCAACTCTTCAGTCACTTATCTTTCCAATTCTGCATCAGCAACGGCAAATGAAAGCCTTTGCCTTTATAGAAGCAGAAGTGAGTATTTAACTTATTTCCAATGAGTAAAATAAATACAATTTGGGTCCTCACTTAGCTTCCAAGTTTTGGAAATTGGCTAATTCCCTTTTTAGCCTTCTCTAAATAACATCTTTCTTAAGAAGATTCTAATTCTTAATAGAATCTTCAAAAACCACCATGGATAATAGTAATTTTGCCAATGACTTTTTTATTAAATGTACACAGTCTTGACTAATTGTAGCTTTCTATTTTACATATTGAGAAAAGACTAAATGCTTTTGCATATCTGTGTTTGGAATATTTCTGATAAAAGTTTATCTGCCTACAGCAATCCCACTTATCACCTACCCACAAAAAGAAGAATCTCATACATTCTTAGTGAAATTGTCACCTATACATCAGTATAAGTTGATTTATGCTTCCCTTTTCAAATGTAGTATAATTCTGTGTTGGCATTGCACACTAATAAGTGCTTATGGAATAATAAAAAATTAAAAGCAGATGATTATATGAAATATTGAGTGGGGGAAGAAAAACTAAGAGAAGGATCCATTTTAAAGTAAAGGTAAGAAAACCAACACAAAGTCTGCACAAACACCAGTTATATGTGAGCTTCCTAAATGTCCCCGGAAGGCAAAAGTATGAAGATTTTTCAAAAGAGGGATGAGATAGGAGATTTTTGTGGGGGATTATGTGAAAGAACCACCAGAGGAAAAAGTACAGTCAAGACTTGAAAGTAGGTTAAGCAGATGATTTCTTGCCCATAAGACTTATGTACTTACAAATACTAGTTCTAGTACTGGGACTTGCTTCCTACTGTAAGGGCTAAAGTTAATAAAAAGAGGAACTTCATTCATGCACATGACCTTTAACATAAAGTACAGGGCTTGATTCATCCAATAAGACCTTTGCACACTAAATGTGAAATTAATCTAAATTTGTTAAGTAGTAGCTTACAATTGCAAGTGGAAAAACACGAAAATAAAACAGTTAAAACAAAACAAAAAAACAAAAACCAAGAAACAAAAACCAAACAAACAAAAAAAACAACAACAACAAAAAAAAAAGTCACTAAAACCTGCTCAGAATCCCCAGACAATTGTAAAACAGGATTGCAAATTTATGGTAAGAAATCTGCAGCAGGATTAATGCAATAATCTGAGAGGCATAAGCAGCAGCAGCTGCCTGTTCTTGCTCTTTCTCTTTGTGAGAACCACTTCAAATTCTACTCTGATTGCTCTTTTCCTACTGACTTGGTTCCAAAACCTCCCTCGCTGACCTGTCCTACTCACTCCAGCTCCCAGTTCACACCCTGTTGGTCCTGCACTTGCCTGGTACTAAAGAAAGGAGGAGTTGTGGGAGACAAGGCACACTGAGGTAACACCCGTGCAACAGCACATGTTATTCCTACCCCTAGGATGCTTTTTCTTGCTCCTTACTCCTCCCACTTGGAGAAAAAGTCAATGATCAACCTAGCTGATAAAAACTTTCCTGATTAGAGCATATCCCAGATTTAAAGTCCAGCATCTCTCTTACAAATAGACAATGTAAAGCTATAAAAATAGAAATAATCATGCTAGCGTGGAACAGTGGACAGTACTGCTGAGTTCTGGAATAGCAGTGATGTTTTCTAAAAGATGAATGGCTATGCTCAATGAGCAGTGTTGAGAAAGCGACTATGAAATGTAGTGAACGAAAACAGAACAAAACTGTTCACACCTAGCATGGCAGAACGGAATCTGTGGAAAGGGCACTGACAAAAAAGACGTCAAAATCTGAATCTGAGTCACTACCGAATGTACCATTTAATAATGAAACTAGGAAGAAGTGATGTGCCTGTTACGAAATATTGTGAAGGTACATCAATGTTAAATGATACTCAGTTTATCCACTAAGTGAAAATAGAAATGCAAATCATGAGGGAAACTGCTTTCATTCCACACATCTGCAAAATGCGTGTCAAGTGTTATCACCCTATAGTAATCCCCATGATACAGTAGGGTGCCACTTTTTGCAAGTTCTGCTTTCAGCTGTGGCAACACACAATGAAAGTAAACGTCCTGTACCGAAAGCCCACTGCAACCCGGCAGAGAATTTATTACTCCGAGGGAATGCAGCTTGGAATCTGCACTGAAACCTCATAAAAAGCAAGTCTGAGCTTTAAAGTTTTTATCTATTACTCATAAAATAGCAATTATCTTCTGCAGAGGCTTTCATGCAAGAATATCACACACAACAGTCAATGGAAATTACTTATTTGGCTTTTCTTTGCGATGTGCCAAGGAACAAAGTGAAATTGTGGTAGTAATATTTCACATCTGCACGTTCAGGAACAAATCGTTTTTGAGGCAGTACCAGAAGCGGTCGGGAGCAGGCTGTCCCGCAGAACCCTCCGCTGAGCTCTTACGGGTGCAGCAGCCCGGGCGCGCTCCGCTCTCTGCGCCTCGCGCCGGAGCGCAGCGCTGAGCGCTCCCTCCTACCTTTCAGCTGCTCCTGGTCCGTCACGTCGCACTGGATGAACAGCGTCCTCTGCGCTTCAAACTGCTCGTCCAGGGCCGCCTTGCTCTCCTGTCCGGCTTCGGAGTTGCGGTCCAGCAGGGCTACCTAAGCGGGGAGGGAGGAAAATGAGTGGCGGGCGGGCGGGCGGATGGACAGACGGACAGGTTCCCCGCCGAGCCGAGCCCCGGGGGCTGCCACCACCCCCCGCTCGCGGGTGCCGGCTGGAGGCAGAGGTGAGAGAAAGGGAGGACGCGCTTCCCGGGGCTTACCTTGGCGCCCTTGCCCAGCAGCGCCTGGACGAAAGCCCGGCCGATGCCCTGCGCCCCGCCGGTGACCAGAGCCACTTTCCCATTGACGTGCATGGCCGCAGCGCTCCTGCCGCCCGCTCCGCGCCCGTCGAGCCGGAGCAACCCAGCGCGGTGTCACCTGCCCGGCTTCCTTTCTCCCTCCTTCGTGCCCTCCCTCCTGCCCTCCCTCCTTCCCTCCTCCTCCTCCTCCTCCTTCTGCTGCCGCAGCCGCAGCGGCTCATTCCCCCCCGCTCCCCACTCGTGTGACCGAGAGCCGCCCGGAGCTGCCTGGGCGGGGGGAGCAGGGGCGGAGCGGGTCATTAAATCGTCCTCCCGAGTGTCTGGATGAGCCCTGGAGAGCAAGAGCCGGAGACAAGACCAGCTTCATCCCCTCTGCCCACCCCCAGGCTTTCCAGAGGGAACAGGCTCGCGGAGTCCCTCGGAGAAAGGGTCCAGGGCAGCTACAGCTCCGCTCGGTGGAGAGGGGCATTTGTGTGTGCGTGTGTGTAAATCGCGTGAGAAGCTGCTACAGCCTTTGATAAGAACTATTGGCAGCTCCTGAGGCTGTGTGAGTTTTGGTTGGCCCAAGCTGCGTGAGGAGCAGGGTGAGGACAGCCTTCAAAAAAACAAACATAGGGCACTTTTTCTCACTTCAAAACAACCCACCAGCCTTCTGCCTCTCATTCCTGTAGTAAGCAGAATCTCTTTGTATGAAAAAGCAACCATTTAATGTTACAGATTTTAGACACACAAGTGCGTTCGAGAAATTTTCAGGTCTGTGGTTTATGTAGCTTATACCTTAAAACATGTCTAACTGCTTTTACAGCTTATAAGCCAAATTCTGTCTGCTACATTAATGTGAACTGTATGCAACTAAAATGTCTCAATACAAATGTATATGACTAAACAGTAGAAATAAGAGCGCCCTTAACGATGTAAAAGCTTAAATAAATGCTCTTGTTCATTCGCTTGTTACGAGATTCACAAACTTTATCCCATAGAAAATGCAATGCTGTGGAGCGTTAGGTGGGCAGGAAAAGTCCATTTTTATAGAATGTATAGAGTTTTAGTCCTTAACTCTATAAACATGCATCATCCAAGTGTGTGTGTGTATTAACACACACATGCTTGTCTTTTTATTCTCTGTTTTCTTTTGCCTGGTGTATCAAGTTTAAACTTTTACTTACGCTTTCAAGGCCCTAAAGTACTCTGACTCAGACTGCATCTCTATCATTAATGTCCTGTAATTTCTCCTTGTTTCTCAGTAAAAGTGTGCCTGTTTTGCCCTCTCATCCCTTTTCTGTTTTCTACTATTCTGCCTTTATCTATGGAATTCCCTTCTTTTCTATTACCTAGAAGAAAGAAATTACATCACACCTAACACCCAGCAAACTGTTACAGAACCATTAAGGTAACTATGTTACCTAATTGAGTAAATTGAGTAACACAAGATCTCATTATTATAACCTTTGTCCTTAAAAATGTGAACTAATATAATCCAGCTGCTAGGTTGGATCACAGCCATTGAGTTTTCCTAAAGATCATGATTCACCGTACTACATAACAGCAGTCAAGGATGGCCTCTGGGATAAATGGTTTGTTAGAATATGATACCTGTGTTTCTGGGAGGACTCCAATGTACTTTGAAGCTGTGAAATTTATGCCACCTAAAGTGCCATGCCTAATGAGCTCCATCCCAACCAGCTGAGCCAGCTTCCCTAATTTGTTGGGACACAAGTACAGTGCCAGGTTAAAGTCACATCATGAGAACAGTATTACCACATAAGGACCTAATAACAGCATTGCAATGAAGCCTTTCACCTTCAATTTAACCCTGATACCCCCTGCCCCTCCTCCCCTCTCCTATGGCAATGATGAACATCTGTCGTGGTCTTTATTTCCACAACATAATATTTTTTTAAAGAGCTATGCAAAGGAAAAGATCAATAAACCCTTCTGTATTCCAAACAGCTGCAGTTGGAATGACTTTTGGCAACAGTTTTCTAAATTGTTGATAATTTGGCATGAATGTTAAGAACAATCTGGACTCTTCAGAGATGCTGGAATGCTTTATGATCTGAGTGCACACACTGTTTCCATAAAACGAAGATTATAAGTCTGTGTCCAAAGATCAGCTTGGTTGAATACAATCTTGCGTATCGTAAGTCGAAATTGTTTAGAAGTATTCTGATAAACTAAGCCAGGATTTCTAACCTGTTTTTGTTGGCTGAATAGTCTCTTGCCATTATTTCATTCAAGAATCTAACTGAGACATCTTCCAAGATGGCAAAAAAAGGACCCACACTGATACCCATAACCTTGGAGAAATATGTTTGATATAAGAGACAGTGGTCCTAACTAGAACAGGACATGCCAATCTTCCAAATGCAGGATGAAGTAAAAGAAGGATGGCTCTGTGATTTACCCCTGGAGCCAGCAGAGATTGCATGGCTGTAAGGGATATGCGTGCTCTGCTCTTTCAAACAGCATGGGATTTGTTGCCTACTCACTACAGGTACTCTTTAAGAAATTTGTTGCCACATAGTCCTTTACCTCTACAAGTTTTTGATTTGACCAACTGCATAAAAGATAATATTGCCTATAGGAAAAAGCTCCTTGTAGACATCTGGCAGAAATCCAGAGTTAGCATCTGAGTCTTCTTGTGGAATTGGGGGGTAGGCAGTAGTGATGAAATATTTTTCCTCTCTTATCTCTTATTCATAAATTGACAATTTTGAACCTTTCCTTCAATTTTAAAGAAAACTTTCATAGAAGCATGATGACTTCCATTGTCAATTTTTCAATGGTCCACCTTGTCAAATAACCCAACCTTAAGAAAGTACCCAATTCCACGTAAAAAGTAGGAAGAGCTGTCACAACAGGCAGTAGCATACCATAAATGATCTATCTTCCTAAGTGGCCAGTTTACAGAAGACTGAGTATATACCTTGGGTACCTTATTCTGTGTATACTGGTATGCTGATTTAAGCTGGTATGCTGATTTAAGAAAATGTGAGACAGTTAATAATGGTGCATTATTCAATGATTCAATTTGTGATTTTTTTCACCAAGGTGAAATTTGCACTAATGCTGTCATCTGAAATCACAGGCATGAAAAGATACTAAATGAGTCCATGAATATTTGATTTTGGTGCTTTGACAGAAAAGTAATTCCATTCATTTCCTGTTCAAAGTTAAAAAATAAAAATAATAATACTAAATAATGTCTGAGATGCTGAAGCTGCCCAAGTCAAATCTTTCACACAAAGTCCTGCACAAGGGCGCAATGTTGAATGCTTTTTGACCTTTGCATATTATTTGTGTACAGAATGTAATTTCATTTATTGCTTTCTAGTAAACCTCTTGGCTAGCAATACAACTTTTTTCCTTTCCTTTTATGTCTGTGGCTCTCTTCTATTTCCCTTCATTTAATAAGCCCCTGGTTTATGCTGCACTGTTTCTCATAGACCACAGTGGCATCAAAGTGTGAAGGAGCTCCAGATAGTTTTAACCTATTTTTGTAAAAAAGACAGAAATATGACCTCTCAGACATATGTCACCCTGTTCACTCATTTTTTTGCCATCTCTTCATTCTCTGCAAGGTGTTATCCAAGTTGCTGTGTAAACTAAGTGGTATCACACCTGTGAATGAATTATCAGGCAATGTGTGTAGCAGGGCATGTAAACACAGCTGAGCAGCTTACATGCTCTGGTATGTAGCTCAGTGCATTTCCTGAACTTCTACTAAGAAAAATGGGTGGAAAACAAAACTAGAGAAATGCCACAATTGTCCAGCTTTGCATGGGGTAACTAAAAGGCAGATTTCAGGCCACATACTTAATGTGGTATGTGTTTTTTTCATTAACAAGAAAATTACAGCAAGTATGAAACAGTTTTCCATGTCCAAGAGGCTTATTCATAATGCAATTTCTTTTCTATCTCTCTGCATGTATTATGTTCAAAGGCATAAATTACTGCATAAGAAGATGAGCTTACGCAGCTATGATACATTTTGGATATTACACCTAGCTGCATATACAAAAGAATTCAAGGCATATACTGCCAGAAATATCTAACTAACTAAGAGGGCAAGAATATGGATGAATAACAGGCCCAGAAATTTGCCAAAATACATTTTTAGAGCACAACATCATATCAACTCATGGCAGCTGAGTGGCTAGATTATTTTGCTCATCAAGGACAACAGCAGGACATGCACAGAAATGTAAAGTACTTGGGGCAAATCAGGGAAAACAAGGTACATCAAAGAAAATGGTTTCCAAAAATCTACTTTCATAGTGTTCATACTATATGTTCAAAATATCATGACTTTCATGGTCAGATTTTGAGTGAGACACTAAAACCTGTCGTCTGTCTTTTCAAAAATAGCAGGCAGGATAGTAGAGCATAATGTGGGGTTTTTCAAAAATGAAAGCAATTGAGGTTAGTAGCATTGTAGTAATAGAAATGGCAGTTGATGAGAATAAAAAGGTTTTTTTATTAGCTTAAGGAGGATCATACACCGAAGACTAGATCACTTTGCTTTATAAAGTAGAAAAGGGAAGTCACTGGAGATGATAAAAAAGAGTAAGAGAAACTTGTACAGTGCAATTTCCTGATTCTTAAGAATGTCTAAAAAGGATACCATTTTTGTGAAAAGATTTGTCAGAACACGTGGGAGGATGTGACAGTAAATGAGACACGAGAGACGATGACTGGTTTTTAGATTGCCTCTAACTGGCATTAGAGAAGGAATGCTGAGAGAGAGAGAGCTTCCTGTCATTTTGGAAACATCTACTGCTACTGAAAGAAAAGTTTCGAAGTAAAGAAAACAACATAGTGACAACTATCTAGAGAAGAGGTGAAGAAAATAGCTGCCTAGGAAGTTAAGGACAAATGATTTAGAAATCCTCTCCTGAGTACCCATTCAGAGAGGCTTTCTTTCTCTCCAACATGTCTCTCCTTGATCAAAGTCCTTCTGCTAAGCTCCACATTAATTCAGCCTGTATCTCAGGCATCACGGTGAAAAATACTTGAATCCATTGTTCTGCATATTGGCTAAAAAAACTGGGGAGCACTTAGCTACTTGTGTTTCCCCTTAGATACTTAATTCTGTTAAAGAAAATATAAAAGCTTAAAGCAATTAAGGTAACACAACATTCAATAGTGACAGAAGCATTATTAATAAAATCACTTTTAAAAAGTTACTAGATAAGGGAATTTGGGATTAATCCCATGCTTGAAAATCAATAACACATTTTAAAAAAATGTAGGCTGCTTGAAGAATGAGAACATGAGCTTGAGGCCTTGCTAGGAAGGCAGTTCTGCAAGGTATTAAACTTTTCAAGGCTCGAGACAGGCTCTAAATGAATAAGGAAAGATCCAGTGCTAAAGCATGCCCTGCCCTTTCTCTATCTGATATAATTATAGGAGAACCTTTAAAACCCTGTATTTGGCACTGTCTTTAAACACTACAGTAGTACAGCAGCTGGCAGCAAAACCAAAACAAAAATATGTGAACCCCTCCCATGCCTCTTGTATGTCTGGCAACGCACTACATGCAGGACTGACTGTCTTCCCTATTAATTTGATTATCAACCCATCAAGCACTGCAAATATCTATATGTTTGCAAAGAAAATGTTGTAGGCTTGCACTCAGATTAAAAGGGGCTTCTTAAAAATCTAGGGTGAGCAATTAAAATCACACTACCCACCCAGTACAGTAACTTGAGTTTCTTAGAACTGTGTAATTCTAGTGTGAGTGACTCGTTGTCTATTCCTTTAAAGGATTATAACCACAGAGTTATATGGATTTTGATATCTGTTGAAATCCTGGAGTCTTATTAAGTATCTTATGTGATACATACTACTAATCTGCTTTCCTTCAGTAATGTCCACTTGAGAAGAAAGATTGTTTTAATTATGTTTTAACCTTTAAAATTTAGAACAAAAAAAAAAAAAAAAAAAAAGAGAGAACCCCCCAGAATACCTTCATTCCAAATCTGAAAAATAAGGAATTAGTTGGGAATCATGAAACAAATGAATCCTCTTATTCTGCTCTCCAATTTTATGTATGGAGTGATGAAGGTAGTTGTCTTTCAAGCTTGTGCTTTGGCTCCCTCCACTTTTCTATACACATAGTCACAGTCTAGGTGCATCAGTTTGTGGATGTCCTGTTTTAAGAAAAAACTATTACATACAGAGTTTTTTTTTATTATTTTGTGCTACAGAGTGATTGTGAGATGTATGTTTTAGGGAACATCAACTACTACTGAAAGGAAAGTTTTGGAGTAAAGAAAACAATGTGCAAAAAACTTCGAAGTGCTTCAGAGAACTTGTAGTATTCTATAGATTAACAACTGGTCAGAATAATGATGTAGTCACATCCATAAATAATAAGAAAAAGTGAACCAAAACTCAAAGAAGAGGTATGAAAAAGGAAGTAAAAAATTAGTGAGTGATGTACTTGTTATAAACTATCATATTAAATAAAATCAAAAAATGAGTCAAAAATCTCAAATGTCAACACCATGGCACTTTTTCTGATAGGAAATTCATTCTTTTAAAGAATGTTGTATGCAAAGGGAAATCATGTTGAAACAATTTCTGACAGAAAAGTAACTGATGCATTTTTTTCGTATTTTCCTATTAGTAGTTACAATACAGAATTTTAAAAAGCCTCAACAGTTATTGGATTAATTCCATCCTGAGGTAAATCAGGCAGAAGCTGGCAGCAAAGATAGTTTAACCTTATTTCATCTCATATATGCACACAGAAAAAAAGTTTGGAAAGATTATTCCATATATCTTTGGACTGCAGAAAATATAAAAATATTTACAGGAAATATTTCTTTTTTCTCACACACTGAATTTACTGGAGAGTAAAAACCATTTTCTTAAAATGTCATGTTAAAAAAAAAATTAAATTTTCACAATTAAAGATCTCCATGAAAGAGAACACAAAATATTTTCTTAGAAATTATGAGGGCAACTATAAGTAGGGTTGGTAGCACAACCCAAGAAGCTCTTTCACTTTTCTCATTAGAATTTGTCTACTTAAAATTCTTTATAGTTCTGCCACACAAAAGAAAGCTATTTTCATATCAGATGTTTTCTTCAAATTGGAAAACTGCAGGTAAAGACAAGTTAAGTAACAACTGAGACTCTCTCAGCCTCATGTACTTAGACTGTGTCATGCAGAGCTAGATATGTAAAAGGTTTTCAATTGTTTTCAAAAAGGTGCTCAGCCACAGCACACCCAAGATGTTTTTGTTTCTACAGGAAAAGTGTCTCACTGACTGTTAATGTGTAAAGTGTAAACTTCATGTTAATCTTTGTCTAGTAAAACCTCTCAGCCTTGTGACTGGTCCTATATGCTGTGATGTGTGCAATAACCACAGACACTGATTAGGGGTTTGTTTAATACCATGGCAAGGCCTCTCTCATTAGGTTATATTGTTGTGCAACTCTTACTTTTCAAAATAATTCCATGAAAAAATAATTGCCTGGTCTTTGACTCTTTTTTTTTCCTATCAGGGAGAAGGGAAGGTTCAAATCCACGTTTCTATCTTTTGAGAGGTGTCATTTACCTACATAAATTAAAGCTACTTCAGGGTTGAAGTGCTTCTAGCATTCTTTTGATACAAGTTAACGAAATTTCATTAGTCTAGGTACAAAGTGAAATATAAAGGCAAAGACACAACAAATACCTTCCTGTTATTATTTTCTACTTACTTCCTGTAAAATTATTTAGAAATGTGTATAGCGCATTAATTAAAAACTGTGTTTAAAAAATGTTAAGACAGGCCCACTCTTTATTGAGATGCTTAATTTCTCTCCTAAATTTTATAATGAACTGCTGTTGATGGGGTTAACAGGTCTATAGAATTGAAATACACACAGAACTACAGAGATACAGACATCTTTTTATGGATCTAGTCCTTCCTCATTTTGTGACTGATTTTCATTTCTTGGAATAAAGATTATCAATACTTTTGCACTATACTGTAAAACAACATTTTCAATTTTCTGAAATGACTTGTCAATTAGGAAATATTGCCCCTATTTGAATTATTTCATGCCATTATTTAATAAAAGTATAATTTTTGACATGTTAAGAATTACTTAGTCTTTTCAAAAGAAAAAAAAACCTGACAACTGAGAAGTTAAAAATTCAAATTAAAGATATGAGATTCACATAGGGATGAACATGAAAATCAACATACTCTGTTAAAAATCTGTGAACCATGTAAAACCAGAATGAACCCTAATAACTACCTAAGTATTGTTGCTAACATGAAGTGAATCAGGTTGGGCCATCCCAGCTTTCTAGCTTCCTATACTACACTATATTTCAAGCCGCTGCTCTCTGTAAGTAGAGAAGTTCAGTGTTTCAGTATTAGGAAAGCACAATCTCTTATAGAATATTTCTTTTTTTCAAGTGTCAAATAGGAAATCATTAGAAGGCAATTGTTCTTATTTCATTAGTAATGATAATATTACTTTTTGCAAACTTAATTTTATTTCTAATTTTCTTATTGAATTGGATTTTTATATTCTGTTAGTCGTGTTACGCCATAACGCAGTTTCTGTTACATATAATATTTTTTAATATGTTTCAGTTTTTTAGCAGTCTTTTTTTCCCCCAAAATTTCTAATTTCATATCCCATGAATAATTTGAATCCTATGAATTCCTTTGTAGTGATAAAGGCAGTTGTGAAATGTGAGAATTTTCTACAACACTGAACTTCAAAGTCTCAGCCATTCTAGTCAGAGGTTTTTAAGGCTTATTAATTCAAGGCTTATTAGACAAACACATTTAGACAGATTTCCTGCCAGGAAAACAAATAAGGAAAATACTACTAAACTACATTCCCATGAGTGAAACCAGCTATTCAATATCCCCATAATTTTTATTGTCTCCCAATTATTGCCTTTTTTAAATTTTGCTTTAAATCATGAAGCTCCCACAAGATACTCAAGTGTATGCTGTACAAAAATTTATTAGATATACCAGAATATGATAAAACCCTCCCAATTTTAGAGGAAAAATTTGTGTTGGTTTGTGAATTCCAGCCTAAGTGTAAAGAATTATGTAATCCATTTCCAAGCAGATGAGACAACAAAATCTATAAGGCAGAAATATTGCAGCAGAAGTCTACAACTGATTTTAATTAAAGTGCTCTGGTGATCTGAAGATATTCAGAATCCGGCACTGAAATGAAAAATTTCCACATCAACAGAACCTTTTCTCAGGCTTACAGTGTCAGTTGGCCTTGTTACACATTATTTATCTTTCTATATATCTATCTATCTATCTATCTATCTATCTATCTATCTATCTATCTCTCTGTCTATCATCTATCTCTCATGTATTAATCTACAGTTAATGACCATTGTTCAATCATCTCCAAGTACATGAAACAATGCCAACGTCAACAGTTCCTCCCAGTTTTGTATCGTCTGTGACCTTGCTCAGTATCCCTTCCAGACCTGTGTCCAAGTCATCTGTGAAGATGTTGAAGAGCACAGAGCAGAGGATGGAGCCTTGCAGAACCCCGCTAGTGACAGGTCCCCAGTCTGATGTCACCCCATTCACTGTAACCCTTTGTGCCCGACCCTCGAGCCAGTTGCTTACCCATCACATGTTGTGTTTATCCACCTTTGTGCTGGACATTTTGTCCAGAAGGATCCTGTGAGAGACAGCACTGAAAGCTTTACTGAAATCCAAAAGGCTCAGAGCAATTGGCTTCCCTTGATCAACTGGTGGGTTGCCTTGTCATAAAAGGAAATCCTGTTTTGATAAGCAGGACTTTCTTCTCACGAAGCCGTGCTGGTTGTGACTGATGACTGCATTGTCATTCAGGTGTTTTTCAATACCACCCAGAATAATCCTCTCCACAACTTTTCCAGGCATTGACGTGAGACTGACAGGCCTGCCATTTCCCAGGTCCTCCTTCTGGACCTTCTTGAAAACTGGAACAACGTTCACCGGCTTTTGTTCAACTGGGATCTCTCCAGATTCCCAAGAATGCTTTAAATCATTGAAATAGGTTTTGCAATGGCATCAGCCAACTCTTTGAAGATTCTTGGCTGGATCCCATCAGGCCAAACAGATTTGTATGGATCCAGCTGCAGCAGCAGATCCTGCACAGTTTCAGGGTTGACTGGAAGTTGATAATTCTTGCAGTTATGGTCCTCCAGATCAGGGAACTGAGAGTCCCATGGTCCATCATCCATGTTGAAGGTGAAGGCAGAGAGTGCATTAAACACCTGCGTCTTGTCTGTGTCTGGGTTTGTGAGGTCATCATCCTCTCGCTGTAATGGGCTGATGTTATTTCTACACTGCCTATTGCCTTTAATAGATTTGAAAAATCTCTTTTTATTGCCCCCCACATTTCTGGCCAGCTTCAACTCTGGTTGAGCCTTGGCCACATGAATTTTCTCCCTCCAGTGGCAAGCAGCAGCTCTCTATTCTTCCTGTGTTGCCTGACTTTGCTTCCAATGTGCATATACCTTCCTTTTTTACCTTATTTCCAAAGAAGATTCTTGTTCAGCCAAGTGTGTCTTCTGCCTTACCTGCTTGACTTCTGACATTTGGGAATTGCATGCTCCTGTGCCCTTAGACACAAAATTGCCATCACTCAAGGTGAGATAGCAAAACATGGAAGATTTACAACATGCGCATATATATATACATATATATGTATGTTCTCATATGTTCTGGTGACTGTCAAAGACAGGATTTTAGAATATTTGGATCTTTATTCAGAATGAGTACAATCATGTTTTTGGTATTATGGCAGTACTATAATGTCTATAAAGTTAGCTAAATCTATTCCACACATTTTTTCCTGAACACTTTTTACAGATAAAACATTTTTTTTGAAGAATTTTTGATTTTTTTAACCTAATTTATATATATTTTATCCTGTCGTCTCTATATCAATATGCATTTAATAATCAATGTATACTTGTGTGTGCTTGTACAAACATACATAGCTTGCATACCTTTCTATATCTAGGAAATAGGCTGGTTCTCCATGTCACTAATTTCTATTTGAAAGATAAATTAGCCCATTATAAAATACCCAAACTGGTACAAGCTGCCAAAAGAACAACAGTATTTACAGAGTGAGTTTGTGTTTTCTTTTCTGACTTAGGTGACATTAGGTGGGACTGACAGTGATCAGTGTCAAGAAAAACATATGTATGCACACCTCAAAGAGCATTTTGATTAACTAATCTGATTCCATACCTAAAAAATTGTGCTTGTTTAAATGAGAAAAAAAATTTCAAAGTACGATATTTTTACACTTACACGGTAAAAGCTTTTGTTCTTTCTCCTCCTGGATTTCATGAGATTAAGGTCAAGCCCTTAAGTCCAGTTTTTGAGTGATTCTAAACAAATTTCAGGTAAGCTGCATGTATTTAGTGGCTCTTATTAGAATCTGGTATGATCAGATTTCACAACCTAACGACAATTTAATCATAGACTTTATAATATGGCTTTAAACAATAGAAAACCAGTATTTTATAGAGAATGAAGGAAAAGAACAGCATTGGTTTGAACAGGTTTTCATAAATGTGTTATTTTTACAAATTATAGAGGCACAGGACATTAAAAATACACTTACAAACATTCTGTGCTTCTGTAAATCTGATTAACTTACTTGAATTCTGTAAAAAAATAAGTATTCTTCATAAAGAAGAAGAGTATCATGACTCTTATTATCATGCTTGTTATTATCAATATATTGCTGAATACATTTCTTTATTTCATTTGGGACTTTTTGCTTTTACACGTAAATACAGTTGTTTATATAATTCATACATATCTTCTGTAAGGTCGAAATGTGTTCTCTTCAACTTACATAGGGGCTTCCCAGGAATAAGACACAAGTAAACTCTGTATATGTTGAATCAGAAGGCTCTAGCAAGTACTGCTAGGCTGAAGCCTTCAGGTTTCCTTTTTGCAATTTTTCTAAGATAATTTTTTTCACAGTGTTAAACATGTAGATGGAGCATTTGTTTACTCAAAGTTTTCAGTGTACCTTCTATGCATGAAAAGCGAGGGTGGATCTTGGCACCACTGTAGGTTCTTTTTCCATATCTGTTTTGGTCTTTTTTTTAAATTTCTGGGCTCTAGCTCAAAGTTACTAACCACATCTGGCATCTGGAGCAGATAAAGTTCAAGGCGGGATGTCTCAACAACCAGCAAAGATGTCCAAAAAGTTTAGAGAGTAACTATGTGCAAATTCAAAATCATACACTAGGAATCTAGGAACCAAGACAAGTCAAATATTGCATGACTAAATGTAATCCAATGAAGCTAAAACACACATAAATTATTTTATGCTGATTCACTTAGGTCTGTGACTAATCAGGCAGAATTAACACAGTAGCAAACTCAAAAGGGAATGAGAAATCAGCAAACTTTGCAAAAATATCAGGAACTGGGAAAACACTTTGCTTCACACTTAATTTATTGCACAAATTCACTGCATAGCTTCCTTCTATTGCTCTGAGAACAAATAATCAGCATAAACAATCAGAGATGTGTCTATACTAGCCTTTTGCCCTACATCTTTCAACCATTACAATTAATGAGGAAGCAGAACTCATGGTAGCTGGTACAGCAGCACGAGCACTAATAGCTCCTGGCGTGCCTGACTGCAGGTAGATTGGGGCTCAAAAGCATAGTAGCTTTTCCATAGCAGACCTCTACAGTTTCTCATAGTGCTGTTCTAGTTCAAATCAAGGCTCAACGGGTTTCATGCCAAGATTCTCTAAAATATTATGGTGCCGAAAGTGGATCAGTAGATGGTTTGAGCTTCTAAATCCAAGGCTGTGATTCTCAAAAGCCCTGCTGAACCATGTTAGGGACTGTATTTTTGGTGGTAAAACTCCTCTATTGCAAAAGATTCCATTATTTTCAGTGACTGCTGTCTTGCTAGGATTAAGATTGGCAGCTGTTCAAAACTTGAATGTGATCAGTAGTCTGAGAAAATGGGGTTTTTCTGCCCAAGTACCTGTGCAGCTTCATATTAACTTCAAACAAAATATGGATGTTTTGACCACTTTTTTTAAATTTAAAAAAGGGGTGGTAGAGGAGATCTGTTTTGTGGAATACCTGAACAGTCAAAGCATTCACATAGAATATAGGGCTAAGGGGTTCAAGACTTTCCACAAAATGAATGAACTGAAATACATATCTCCCTAGAAAATGTTTTAACCATAAGGCTGTGAAGCCGTTCAGTTACACTGGTTTTGGTGGGAGGGAATGCCCTTTTTTTTGAAACTCAGGCACTTCAAGTAGTCCTTCAGTAGTTCCTGAAGTACACCTGTGTATTTTAAACTAAGTGGTAGTTTTATGTAGCTGCACAAACATCCAGGCTTATGTGAGATATTTTTGTTGTTTATTTGTTTATATGCATACCAACATGATTAATTTAAATTCTGGACAATATAATTTCTTGCAAAGAATCCTGTCTCACCCTGTGGGCTTAAAAAAAATCTTGCAATTTTTAACTCCAAATAGAAATGAAAAATTCCAGTAGAAAAGTCACTTTATCATAACTGTGGATTAATTTTTGCATCTAGGTACTACAAAACTAGTCTTCAAAAAAATAAAAGAATGAAATAATAGATAGAGAAGTAAAGCAGAAAGATCTGTGAGTCTATTGAATTCTTACATGAGATAGTTTGTGGTCATTTACCCTAGAAGTTGTATCAGCAGAAGATGTCATTTATCTTGACATTAACTAGCTGTGACTAGTATTTGAAAAGGAATATTTTTGCAAAAAATGAGGTAAATAAATACAGCTGAGTAACAGCCTCCTTTGAGACAGCTGTTCTCTTTGTTTTTCTGGCATTAGGCTGCATTTTTTGGTTACAGAATCTAAATGAATTTTCAATTCTTTAATTATGAAAGGCATATGTAGTCAGAATTAAAGTAAAATAAGAAAACCAGAACTAAAGAGAGAGAGACTGAAAATGAGAAAAGTAAATAAACACACAGTATGTGGTAACTACAATTTAGTGTGCCATAAATGTGAAATTCATATGGAGTATCCTGTGATAGGGAAGTTACAACTAAACATCTGTTTCTTCCAAATTTCGAAAGAAAAATAGATTCACAAATTAGGTCCAAATGTTTAAGAAACTAGATTATACAAACTTGTCAGAAAATGTCAAATTAATATTCAAATTTTAGCAACTTAGTTCTTGTGTTTATAGACTGCATTTAGTGCAGTCACTGTCAAATATACAGTAGTCAATAGAAATGCAGATTTACACCACATGATTATCTTTAGATCCATCCCAAGAGAAAGCATGTTGCAGACTGTCTACGTGTACTAATAAAGAAGGCAAATATCCCAAATTTTGAGCAGTGTCTGTTATGGCCATCTTCTGTTCCCTTAGAATTATTCACAGAAAGCCTCAAAATAGTTATGGCTCAAAGCTAAAGTATTGAACTAAGTCTTTAAGGTGCACTGCACTCTTTAAGACATCTTTTACCTCAGTTTACAGGTAATAGTGGGAAGGATTCTGTGGCTTAAACATTGACATCCCCATAATTTTATATGCTTTAATAAGTAGTAAACACCCACTGGTAGATTTGACATGGAGCATTCAAGAAACCCAGATTTTCTGGAGCAACAGTGAAAATGTAACCATGTACATAACCATGAAACCCAAGTCTGCCCTATGCAACAAATGGAGATAACCTGTAAGAAAATGAGGTTCTCTGAGACATAAACACTGTCATATCCTGTTGATAGTCTTTACAACCCTAAGATCCAAGAATTATGCTGAGGTGACAGAGTATATAGGGGCATGTGTACATATGCCATACATATACATAGGTGGAGACAATGAGTTAATGAGTTCATGGTAGCATGAAATGTTTGAGATCACACAAATGATTAATTCTTAATCCATTGGGAAATAATTTTAGATTATGCCTGGTGCTCTCTCACCTCAGAGCAACTCATTCGAAAGGCATCCTAGCCATGGAACAATATAAGGTAATAAATAAAAAAGAATTTAAATATTTTTGTGTCATATCAGGATGTTTACAGCCAATGAGTATGAAATGAATTATTACTTCAGGATGACTCCAGGAAGATGTTATAATTGTATTTTGAAGATGGAAGATTTTAAAAAAAAAAGTTGCCTCTGGCACATGAGAGTCTGTTTTTCATTTCGGTTTACTTAATGAATTTATTACTAGAGTTTAATTTAGCTGTGGTGACTATGTGCTAATAGCTGCCATATAGATTCTTTGTTGCACAAGTACATTCATGTGACTATTCACTTATGTGTCTTTAGCAGGATTTTAGCTCCTCAGTTTGTTCCTAAATGCTAACACCTTTGTATCACCACTGAATAAAGAATAGATTCTCCAATCACTGAAAGAATACTTTGACATTTTTATGAATCTATTCTGTGCTTTGCAAGTTGTTTTCGCTAAAGTTGGTCAAAATTTTTCATGAATAGCATTTTTTCCACAGAAAATAATGGTGAACCAAAGCCACATAATTTGTATTGGCTTCTGAAAAATTTCCAGTA
This sequence comes from Eopsaltria australis, assembly GCA_034509425.1. Classification (NCBI taxonomy): domain Eukaryota; kingdom Metazoa; phylum Chordata; class Aves; order Passeriformes; family Petroicidae; genus Eopsaltria; species Eopsaltria australis. The sequence goes on along the minus strand of JAVTVJ010000158.1, from coordinate 4,373,547 downwards.
GCATGCTCAAGCTAATTGTAAAATATGTTGCCTATTTGGTATCATTGTGGTTTTACCGTTTCATTCTGATTTGACTTCAGGAAGTTCTACTCTTGCATGTTATTGCACGTGTCTGTGGAGAGTACACGCTGATGATACACCTGTTTTGCTGTTCAGCCTGGAGAGGAGGAGACTGAGAGGGGATCTCATCAATGTATACAAGTGTCTGAACAGACAGTGTCAGGAGCCAGACCCTTCTTGGTGGTGCCAGGCAATAGGACTAGAGGCCACGGGCAGAAACTGGAGCAGTTTTTCACATGAATATGAGGAAGAACTTTGTTGTTTGGGTTATTGGGCACTGGAACAAATTGCCCAGTGAGGCTGTGGAGTCTCTCTGGAGATATTCAAAAGCTGTTTGGACACAATTCTGAGTTACATGCTCTAGAGAATCCTGCTTGAGCAGGGAGGCTGGACTAGATGACCTTCAGTAGTCCTTTACCCAATCTGTAATTCTGTGAAACTGCAATAACACTTAAAGTCTGCCCCTTGTAGTTGTAAGATTTTCCATTTGAAACTGTGTCTATTTACAGTGGTGAAGGGAAGGGACTGCCCAAAGGAGCAGAAGGAGCAGTCCCTGTAAATGATTATCTAGAAAAACATATTGATTGCATATATAAGTATACTTTTTGAATGATGAAAAGGAGGATGGGGACTTACTAATTTCTCCAGTCTCAACGAAGAAAGGGAGCTACCTCTGATAATGCAATATTTTTGCTCGATCTGGCAGCTTCACAATTCCCAAAGCCACAAACTGTGTTTATGGTTCTAAGAACAGCAGTACAGGCTGTTCATAGCATTCCTCCGACCTTTACTTCAGAAGGCGAAACAGAAAGAAGTCCTCTGCTTCTGGAACATTGCTAAGTGGAACAGTTAATCTGGAAATTTTGCAACATGAATCCCAAGATTCAGTGATTGTGAATTACCTAAGCCAAGTGCTGACTTAGGGGTACAGCCCTTCACTTTGAGAATGTTAATGATGTGGAGAAAGACCATCTGTAATAAGCCTAGGATCATCTGAGAAAACTTCCTCAAAGTCTCGAAAATTGCCAACCTTTTCCCAGAGACTGTCAATTAAATCTGTAACTGTGACTGACTTTCAATTACAGAAAGAATATAGTTGCATTTTTTCACAGCACCAGGCTAGACCACTCCCCGGTAGGAGATCAAGTGACATATTATTTGGTAGACAGCATCTCCAGTTGTAATTTTTTAAACCCAAAACAACTGAGTGGCCTTTTGATGGTCATGCAGATGTTTTGGCTGTGGTCTGAAAAGGGTGAGGACATTAGGCATGATATATTAAAAACAATCACAGAAAAGTGTATTCCCCAGAAGGTTACTTCAGGTGAAAAGGAGTCAAGCACTGTGTCTGCGGGCAATCTCAATATAACGTTTAACTGTTGCTTCTCATGATTTCATCAGTTCATTCCAGCAGCATGGCTCAACACACTTAAGCAAGTCTTTTCAGAGGCAACAAAAATATCACTGCAAACACCCTGGAGCCACGAACTTCACCAGGTAATGTGTGTGGATGCTGACCACAGTTATGCTTTCCTCTAGGGAGTAGCAGAGACATTGTGTGCTTTGTTGCTGCTCCTGCCTTCACTGACAGGTTCCCTATAGTCTTAAAAAGGGCATTTGCCAGGCTCTGTAGTGCCATAAGAAGAGCACTTCTGTACAGAGATGATGTTGGCAGAACACAACTCATCATCTACCTTGTCCACAAGTGTCTATAGGATGGCACTGCCTCATGAATTTAACGTCCAAAACCAGCAATTTACCAGGCAGTGCATTTTCTAACAGGAGAAGAATGAAATGCTCTCAGTGGTATCTATGGAACAGCATCATGAATGAGTGATCCTAGAAGCTTCTTCTGAGTTTTTGGAACATGACAATAAAACTTCAAAGGCAGCAAAAAATGATAGATGAAAAATTAGAAATTATTAAAATGCATGTAGACCTATTTTTCAGGGGGATGCTGTTATTTAAAACCCCAAAATGTTATTTGCTCTTCCAGAAAACTGTGCATTCAGGAGCCAAAACACTGATGCACCAGTTGTTACTTCCTTTCTTTCATCAGGAAGCAGCAATGCAAGGGAAAAAGAAGTCCAGAAAAACCTGACAGACATCACTGAAATCTATCTGTGTTCAAGACAATGTCCTCATTAGACTGAATCAGCCTTTAAATTTGTCCTCAAAACCCCTATTGAACTTGTTTTGGTTGTATCTTGAGTGACATATCCCTTTTTTTAATCCTGTGGATGGAACCATTGAAATTGCCTAAATAGGTGTGTTCCTCTAGGTCTTCTAACCTAATAGCTCTTTTTCTGATTTTGATACAGTCACATATGCTATGGCATGCAGTCCACCATGAAATTGTGGGCCATGAAGTCAAAGTACATTCATGAACAACCCCTTAACTGTGAAAAGGAAAATAGCTACAATTACAAAAATGTTCCAAAGATACTGAATGAAGCAAATTATCATTGAAAACCAACTACAAATTCACTTCTAAATGGTAGAATTAACAGCAATTCTTCATGCTTACACTATCCTTATACAAATCATTTGAATGATATGGTCTCAGAAAATTAATCTTGTGAAACATTCTTTACAGAATCTAAACTTTCTTTTCATGCAAATTTAATCACTACTTTGACAGGCTCAATTCTGTTGAGAATTCAGAACTAATAAGCAATGTATATGAATTAAAAAATCATGTATATATCCGGTGTTCTTAAAACAGGCTGAACTGACTTCAGATTTGCATCTCTAGCTAAATCTACTTACCAAAGCACATTCTCTCAGCTAGAACAAAGGACAGATAACCTTCAAGACCTTGCAGAACTGTACAGAAAATAACAGGAACTAAACTGTCTAATATTGAAAACAAAGGTCTTGCTGCTTGAGTAAAGGTTCATAATGAACATTTCAAAAAAGAAAGCAGTGACCCTCTTTGAGGAAGTTAGGAATGCATTTCTTTGGGAGATGTCTGGTGCCAGAAGATATCTTTTGGGTTGAAGGCATCCTAGAACAGAAGCAAATGGACTGAAAGGTTGCATTTTAAAGAAGCCAGATGCATTGATGTGACAGTTCTGAACAAAATGGCCATTTTGCACAAAAAGCCATACTGAACACAGATGGCGTGGTATTGTAAATGTAGATTGTTCCTTCAGTGATGTGAAAAAAATGAAGAAAAGATCTAGAATTTGATCTGTGAGACTAAAGTGTAAACTTCCAGTATAAACTGCCAAAAGTAGTCACCCCTATGTGGTATATATTTTGCCCTTGAATTTGCATGAATGCACAAGCAAACACAGTGTTGTTTTGAAATCGGTGTTGTTGCGCAAAGTCTAGCTGATCATCTGCAGTTTTAGAAAGAGCTGAAGTCAGTGCCTGAGGCACAGCTCCATAATAAGTAATAGCATAATAACAAAATTCCATAAAGAATCAGATCAAACAGCCAATACTCCCCAGTGGCAGCAATGAGCATTTTGGTATAAGAAACAAGGCATAGAAGAACAGTTCTTTCTCTTTTATATACCCAATTGCATAAAAAGTAAGGGAAAGCTTAGTTCCATTCCCATTTAAAAAGTATTATGTGTTCCCATGCTTCAGACAGTGCTTCCAAGTGACGGAGTCATTCCTCGGCCATTGTGCAGATCTGGAAGTATCTGTCAAAGTGTCAAAATATGCAGCTGCAAGACATTGCAATGACTAAGATATGGAAAAGGAAGCAAAAAATAAGTTCTCTGTTTTGGCTTCTTAACCAGAAAATTAAAAGAAAAAGTACTTTCTAATAAATGGATATGTTTTGTTCTTTGCTGTACTGAAGTAAGCTTGATCCTTACTTTCCTTGCTCACTTCTTAGCAAAACCCTTTGTTCAAAAGGAATGCTTTCCAGGTTTTGTCACAAAAGCAAAAGGAGGGAGTGTATTCACAAATGCAGTGAGAGATCACCTTTTCTTTTGCTAGGAGGCTGGGATAATCAGACATAGAATATGGAGTCTGGCATTCTCTATGAGAAACTTTTGATATTTGAAATCATGTCCTTTACCTCCTGAAAGAGCATTCTAGTGTGCTGGGTATGGAATGGCTCTCAACTATTCCTGCTACACTCTGTCTCATGGAAACTGCAGAAAGAAAAGAGTGAGACACTAAAAACAGGAAGGAGAAGAGTGACTCTGTTTCGTCTTTGGGACACTCAGTATAGATATAGGAACCTGGATTCCCATTTCACTACAGTGTTTTCATTATTATTGCTTGCAAGGATAGGTTGAGAAAACCTTCCACTACTAAGGAAAGTTCACTTACGAGGTGAGAGATGCAAATAGTCAGCAAGTTATGAAATTATTTTTTACGACTTTAATCTCAAACAGACTTTTCTGCACAAGCTGGTGCTTGCTATTTATATGTCTAAATTTTGGGAAGTAAAAATTGTATTTCTTTTTACTCTTTTCTTATTTCTGAGGCATGAAAGCATGCAGAATTTTTAGTAGGTTGACTGTATTCAGTATTTTGGTGCTTAACAAAAACCTTATCAAACTTAAAAACACTTCACCAGAAAAAAAGGATCTAACCACTGTGCATTGATTTACAATATTTGTTTATATTTCTCTGTACTTGGATGCTGCCAAGTTTGGCTTTTCTCTCCCTCTAAATGCTTATTATTGTATGAGCAAGCATTAAGCTTAATCCTATTGTGGTTAAATGAGAAGGTTTAGCAATTTCATTCCATGCCTTCAACTGTTCTTAGCCATGCATGCATGTCTCTTGCTACTGTTTGATCAGCTCAGAAGAGATTTGGTCCAGAAATGTCATCTATATGGAGTTTCAGCATAGTTATGAACACATTATTCAGGGCCTAATAGCAACAATATTTACTCTGAGATTGCATCTTCTTAGTTGCAAGTAATTAAGGACGGGAATTATAAAGTATTTTTGGTGTAAATTTCTTGAGGTATGGAGCCATAAAAAAAGGCAAATGAGACTGAAAAATTCCCCACCAGAAGAATTCCAGGGGAGCTGGTGAGCAGGACAATGGTGCTGCAGCCATCTGGAACAGTTAAAGCTCCAGTCACAGATATGCAAAAATTTAAATTGAAACTAGTTCATTTGCAGAGAAGACTGCTAGGGTGACAGCAGGAATGGAGAATCTAAGTAATGAGAGATAGTAGAAGGGTGTGATTTATTTAACTTTGCAAAAGGAAGGCTGAGAGGGGCTAAGGTTGCTCTCCTCAAAGATAAACACCATGAGGGAACACATCTGTTTAAGTTAAAGAACAATGCTGGCACAAGAACAAATACCTATAGCTGACACTGAATAAATCTTGGATTGGATGTTAAAAGAATGCCACTAACTATTAAGTAAGTGTTCTTCAAGCAGTCACAGCCATCCTGCAGGATGAAGTCAAGAGATTTACATTTCTGAGTGGGAATGCATAGTCCAGAGGCTGAAAGAGTAGCCCTGTAGGTGTATTTCTCTAGAAGTACCAGTGTTTTTATCTTAAAATTTGATTTCCAAAATGAGTCTGATGTTTTTCTCACCATGAGGCTCAGGTATAAAGGCTCCCTTCCAAGCTTTCTTTCCACTATGTATTCCCAGGACATGCTTCCATTAGTTTCTTAAAATTTAGCTGATAGAAGTTCAGTTCTTCTGTACTGTGATATAATTCAATTAAAAAGCAAGTTACTGACTTAATGCAGTTTATACTTGCAGATCTGCTCTCTGTCTGCCATGTGTATCTGGTCAGAACAAATGACTGTAATAGTACCTTCTAGGCTTAAAGCCCATTAATCTGTGGATAACCTGACCATGGGCTCCCTGAAAACCAGGGTTTCATTGGTTTTTATAGATAACAAGTACATTTTTTTAAACAGCAAATTATTTTTACCAACTGGGATTTTGAGGTGTCAGCTATAAAAGCTGCCATCCAGCTTTATTATGCCATTGCAGAGAGAAAGTAAAGGAGCTTTGAAAATTACTTCATTTGCAATAATTTACTTTTGGCTGTCGGTAATGGAAGACTTAGGGCCTAGCCCAAGTTTTATTACAGAACAATGTTAGGGGTTATGAACTTACAGGCACATGGTTTTTTATGTATTAGACTAATATGACATTTACTCTCATATGCTGTTCCATTGTCAGCATTTTACTGAGGAAAAATAAATCCACCTGTTGAAGACTTTATCTAAAATATCTTCACTTTGATAGGGAACATAGATATAGAAGCAAACGCCTGGCATAAAAAATGATAAGGTCTGTTGAGAAGAGTATAGTTAGATAAAAGAAAATAAAATAATTTTCTAGAAGAAACTAAAAGTCTTTTAGCTACCAGCTTTTTAAAATTAACATATCACTGAGGTCTTAGTAATTATTTTTTCTAACAGAGAGTTGAGTAGCACTTTAATGATGCAATGAGAACTGTGCTCCTAAAATGGGACAAGAAAGGACAAAACACAGTCTTAAGAAGAGGGATCAACTGGTTCAGACTAATTTTTGTTCCCTTCATTAAACAGTAGGTGAAATACCTAGCACATATTTTGGTGCTTGCTATCTTTTATTCTTGAATGTGCCATTGTGCAAACTGAGTTCCTGGAAATCAATTTTTGGTCTCCAGAAGAAAATTTTCAGTGTATGCAGGTTGAATCACAGACAATATTTTGTCTGTGTGTGTCTATCCTTAAAAAGACTTAGCATCAATAAGAAAGAGTAAGAAGAGTATTGAATATTTGCAGTTCTGTTGCAATGTATGGCCAGTCCTTGGGGAAGAACTATGAGGGATTTCTTGTGACCTGGCAGTGGATTTTGGATACAAGAGCTTGAAGAAAATAAGAGAGACTTGAAGTCATATCAGCCTGAGTTTCCCTTGCATGGGAAGTGAGAATCTTCATAGGAGAGCTAAATGATAGATCTCAGCTGAAAAACATCAGGACTGAATTCTGGCATGCAGATATATCTCTGGTACATGTTCATAATGTAGGTTGAAAAAAATATTTGGTTAACTCGATAAAAAGTAAGCTTCCACTTTAAAGTCCACCCCAAGTATCATGATTCATAAGATAATTTATTGCTAGAGGTCATGCTGAAAGGTGTCTACTGGCAGAGGTGAATACAAAACAAATATAGAAGAAGTGTGCTAATAAGGGAAATGTTAGAGACACAAACTTTTAACAGCTTCCTGTTCTCCCCTGAGATCTGGAAGAACAAGCTGTACCTCCAGCACCTGCCCAATGCTCTGCGTATCATCTCTGCAAACATGCCATCTACTAAGCCCTGACTCAGAGAAAAACTTTATCAGGCCTCTAGCAGCATTTAAAGGGCTGGTTAGTAGCTCCCTATTTCCAGCAGATATTTAAAAGGCAGATTGATGCAGAATGTACTGTTCAGATTAGTGTACAAGGTATATCAACCACTTTTTTGGTTTCTCAGTAATCCTATTATCAGTATTTTTCCAGTTTGGAGTAGTTTAGACAGATCAGTGGTGATATTTAGACAAAAAATCCCCAGAAGCCCAAGAGGTCACCATCAGGTGGATTACTTGCTGCTAGAACTTCTCTGAGACTGTGGGAAATGGCTCCAACATCTCCAGCCTGATCACTAGATGCTGTGAGAAGAAGAAAAGGGACTAACACTAATTTAAAAAAAAAAGGAATTGTATTCAAGGTAGGAGACACTTTTTTGTAACTTTTTTGTTGCTTCCTTTTGCTCTTGGAGCGTATCCATCCCTGTCTGATGCTGCTTTCCCAGTGAAGGGCTGTGTTGGTGTACTATCTGGCCAGGGGCCTGCACCCTTTCTCAGCCCCTCTGACACTGGGGCTAAATATGAGGACGGTCCTTCAGCTCACCACGATTCCCCTCTTTGGGAGTGTCTCGTCCGTGCCTGTGTGTGTAGTGTGTTTCAATGTTTGTGGATCCCACAGGCCACAGCACACAGCCCTGTCCCACCAGGTGCTGTGGGGAGGGGTGGTTTCCAGTGGCCCTCGGCAGGGCTCTGGGAGCCACTTTGGGCCGGTGCGTGTGACAGGGCCAGCCTGAGCGATTGTCACAGTCACTGTGAATGTCTGTGACTCTGGGACTGGGGCTGCCACCCTGCCACAGCCCCTTCCCAAAGCCCAGCTGGGCTGGTGGGACAATCCCACTACTGATGGATGCTGGGGGAGATCCTGAGGCTCTCACCTGACACGCAGAAAGCGAGTCTGAAGGAGGGAAGGATATCTGCTCTTCACATGCACAAGCAGAGGGTGTTATTTTCCTGAGTAAATATTTGCGTTCAGTAATCCACGCCTTTTTAGAGTTCTGATCTTTGGAAAGAAGTGCTCAGACAACCCACACGTCCAGGTAACTTCTGAAAGGTGAAAGGAGGGGTTAGGTGTTGGCAGCAGTGTGTCTGTGGTCACAGGGAGCATGAGCCGTGGGAATCGGACAGGAGGGAGGTTGAAGTGGAAGGAGAAGACTAGATAAAAACATGGGCCAGTGGATTCCAGGATGGAAAAGCAGCAAGTTATTGCAGACCAGAGGCAATAGCAAAAACGCTCTGCTCTAATCTTTTACGTATGATATTGAGACTTATGGTTAATACACATAGCTGCTGAATTGCTGAATTTTAGTGGGCAACCTGGAAGCTAAAGATGGACAAATATGGTAACAGTGTGTGATCCACCTGCCCTTGCACTCAACAGCAGAAACCTGGAAAAATGTTTGTTGTTGTGACAACTGTATCCCTCTCTAAGATGCCTTAGGCACTTTCAAACTTCATGTAAGGGTTTTCCTATAATTTCAAGATTTCCTGTGATTCCTTATTAGACTATTTGTTGTCTTTGCTACTATGTTCTGGTACCAAAAGTTCATAGAGAACCCTACTCAGCTGACATACCCAGCTAGTTTTCTGGGAACACACCCATTCACTGATAAAATCACCCATATTTGCCTCATCCTCATGTCCCCCCCAGAAAACAAATATTGTCAAGGTAAGGAATATTTCTTTCTTTTGTAGCCACACCCAACATACTGTAACCATGACTCAGTCTGTGTTCATCTTATGTGGCAAAACTATCACCCTCATTTTGCAAGGGTTGGAATATATAGCCCTATTTTTTCCAGCTGAAAGCATAACAACTACAAATATTTCCTTCCAGAGGAAAGTTATGTAAAAATAATTTGCTGAATATCCTACTTTTAAAAATGTCTGATTTTGACTAAGATGTGAAGCCAAACTCTACTCTTATTTGCAGCCATTTAAATCTGGAACGTATCCATTGACTTCAATAAAGAGATTCCAGATTTATGCTTTTTAGGCAGAACTTGGCTTGAGTCCTTCTGGATGAAAATTTTTCACAGGATTACAACTTTTAAAATTCATGTGTTACAATAAATCCCGAAGCAAAACTTTTGCTTTTATGTTAAACTCTTCTAAAACACCCATTTCATATGTCAAAAGTACTATGAGAATTTCAGGAGGATATAGGGTTTCATTGCTTTTTTTATCTCCAAATCTCAAATAACTTTGAAATCATTCTCATTTATAAACTAGAAAACTGTGACATGTCACAGCTTTTTTTGCCACAGGGACAAAACAAAGAGATCTTCTTAATATACAGTTAGTATACAAAGCTATTCCTCTTCTAAAGAAATCTTCTAAACATCAGATCTTGCAAATATTTAGACGTGTGCTTAAACTTAAGTAGGTAAGCAGCTTCAATTCAATGGAACCTACTCATATAATGTTTACTTGTAAATTGATGTACTTTGGGAAAATATATGTGTATATACATATGTACATAAAGCCATTGTTTGCAATCATTTTATCTGAAAACCCTTGTCATAAGAGTACGCTGATGTGTAACTATTTTAGCCTTATGCATAATAATGATGATGATGATGAAGAAAATACAGAAGCATGATCTAAACATCTACAGAATACACAACGAGGCATAAACTAGTATGAAGCTAAAACATGGAGATGAACTTGTAGGGAAATGTTTTGATGTACGATATAAGGAGAGAAAAGATGTGAAAAAGAGATTAAAAAGCTATGAATGGTAATAAAATTGCCTAGGTTAATTGATATAAGTAGCTTTTCTTGGAATTTGCAGTTATTAATTGTTAGATAAGATTGAATTTCCTGTACTCTTGATAAATCAGAAATAATATACTAGATATTGAAATGATCATGATCCTCCCAAGAAAGGTGACAGAAGCACTATTGAGGAAGAGACCTGTTGATCCCTGTTTATAATTTCTTGTTAATACATTCATGTTTTAAAACTGGTACCAACTAAATACAAACCAAATCAACACACTTCACTACTTCTCCTGAATATGTTTTTTGAAACCTCAGTAAAGCCAATGTGGTGTTTGACAGCTTTACTTTAAAGTAGAGACCTTCAGTGCACTTCAGTGGTTAAAAATACATTTACGTCTCATGTTGTGGTTTATTAAATTTGTGTCACTAGAGGAGAAATATAGATGGACAAATAATATTCCCTTTTTCCTTATGAATAATACATGGAAATGGAAAGGAGTTAAAACAATATGTAGAACAATAAAATAACTGGGATATTTATTATTTTAAATAGTTAACCTCAGATATGTATACATGTTTAAATAAATATATAGCCAAACTATTCTTCTAACTTGTTTTTTATTTAGATAATATGTATATTTGTCTTTCAGCATGTTTATTTAATATTGATTTCTCCCATTAGTCTCTTAAAAACAAATTTTTAAAGTAACTGTACAGTCTCTTGCTTTAAAATAGGACTGTTTTGTTTAGTCTAAGACTGCTGTGACAGCATGAAAAAATGAAAACACAGTATAAAAATTAACGTTCTACTCTGTCTCTTAGCCTACTGACAGAAAATCATATGAAGTTTTACGTTAGGAAAACTTCACAGCTCATTTAAGATCCACGTTATATCTGTATAGAATATATTTTAATGAAAATTTTAGCTAATATTAATGTGTAATTTTATCTGAGATGGAAAAATTAAACCTATTTCAGATGGGTGAACTCAGATAAAAGAAACTACTGCATTAAGCACATAAATCACAAATATTCTTACAGTGTTAGATAAAAAGATGTTCTCTTAGCATGCAAAATTTCCAGATCTCCACACCAAGGAAGCAGCTTGTTTCCTGAGATCTGAAACAGTGCTTATACCTCTTCTTTTCTTCCCTTTTCTTAAAAAAGAAAAATGCTAAAGGAATAAAGTACAAGTATCTTCTTTCTCCCTATTGTGAGATCAATTACAAAGCAGCTATGTCAAAATTGTGTTTCCACAAAATAAACCCCCAAATCATTGCAAACCAGAATACACAGCAAAGAGTTCATATAGGACAATTGTGCTTCTCTTATTTACACCACTGATCTTTCACTGTCAAAAGTAATTGTGAAAGGAGGGCTCAACAAATTTAGCAGTTTTCTGATCCTAAATGGCAGTCATGCATAGGAAAAGTTCTTCCTTGTAGTGTCACTTTACATATCAGCCTTGGATGAGTATTGCTGTGGATTGCTTTTGATTTACACCTCCTGCCCTTCCAGCAGTCATGACTTGTTCCTTAACACATCCTCTGGATTTTGTAATTTATCTTCATAGGATTCATCATCGCATTAGGATGTGCTCCACTGGTTTCTATACTTCCCAATTTCTCTTCCTAACTGTTGCACCACCAGACATGCAGTGAGACCAAGAACATAGCATAACTCTGTGAGCTAATGAGATTTTGGTTGACAATGGCTTATATTGATATGCCAGTCTCACAGATACTGAGCCTGACATAGGAGACCTCTTGCTAATGGAAGTTTTCTGATAATTATTTGTGACTAATTTGAAAAGATAGTATCACAATACACTCCCTCAGCCATTTCCCATTAAAAGTATCTCAGACAAATAATGTCCTCATCATTAGGCCTGAGGCATACTTGTGATAATCTGCTGATAATACCAGTGTAGGTTAGAGATTGCTAACACTTAACTCATCTGAGCTCAGTCTTCATCTCCACCTCAATCTGGTTATGAATAACTGCCAAAGACTGTCATGCAGGTCTTTGTACTGTGTCGTCTAAGCCATATGGTGGCTTCTTTTGGCATAGTACCCTCTTTGTACCTTTGAATATTCTACTGCAAATTTACTGTGACCTTGTGAATCACAGCAATGCCTGTTACATAGAAAAAGTAATTCTTCATGTCCTACTTGCGAACAGATTGTCAGAAAAGCAATACTTGCCAGTGATGCAGTCCACTCCAAGAACATCTATATTATGTATCCATCTCAAGAAACATTGGCTTTTGTCATCTGATCAGTTTTTGTGGAATTATTATTATGATTTTAACATCCTGTACAGTACTCCATTAGATGTGACTCATAGTAATGTAGCAACAAAACACCTCCCTGTCTCATCTGTTCCATTTTCTGCTGTTGAAGCTTTGTGTGCCATATGGCAAATATGCTGGCAAATATGGCAACCAGGTTTCCCTTCTTGGTTTCTATAAAATTTTATTCTGTTTCAGTCAGAGTTTACTTTACTTGTATTGTAGAAATTTCTAAGCTATTTTTGCATGCTCAAATGATGTTTGGTCTAGAGAGATTGGCCTAGAAATGTGTACAGTGCCTGAAAAGCAATATGATGTTTGGAAAGTCAGACAGTAGGAGAGTTAAAGCTATGAATTTATGTCCATTTGTTGGACAGAAAGGACTACTCACATAATAGAACACTGTATCCAGTTACTGCAGAGCTCCATCACGTTTCTCCTGCCACTTCCAAGTTATCCTGCTGTCTCAGCAAAGCCGTCTTCCCTTGGGTACCCTCTGTGGTTACTCTTAATTATCTGCAAAATCTTTTGTACAGCTTCCTGTACTATAACATTTTCATTTTCGCTTCTGCTGAAGTCTTCGTCTTTGCTGTCATATGTCTAGATTCCTTTTGTATTTACCTTTTAGTCTTCACTTGATTTAAATTAGTATTTTCTACTTGGATCTTTGCCTTCCCTTTCATCTGTTTCTGATCATGTTCCACCTTGATTGACATTGTAATTATCATGTCCCAGTTATTACGTGGATGTCTGTAATAACTCCGTATGTTTCACTGTTGCTTTGATGAAACAATTTCCTCATTGCCCTTGTTCCAAAAGCTAGATGTTATCTATCTTGTAGATGCCTCAGGAGTTCCATAGTCTAGTGGATGCCTTGTTTAAACAGACTTGCCAATATTGGTCTTTTTTTTTTGTGTCAAGTAGAGCAAATATGTTTTCACCAAGTAGTCTATGCTGAACATCTGTTCATGAACAAATGGAATAATGCTTAGCTAATACCTGGTAAAGTGTCTGGGATTAAGATAAATAATGACTTTTTTAGCTGTGACTATGCACAACTACCACTTAGTATTAGAAAAGAGACAAATTTGTTGTGCCCTCCCTACACAATTATATATATAATTTTTTTATCTAGCTTAAGATAAAATAACCTCTTCTTGCTCTAACCCAAATGGTGCCACCTCTAATACAAGGTTTCCTAGCTGTTGACTACTCAGAAATTCAGAATGAATATGATAAAAAATTGTCTTGCCAAACACCATACTTTACCTCTAGTTCTCCAGACTAAATGTCTGTTTGCATGAGAGCTGTTTCCAACTCCTAAAAGAAGCTTAGCTATTAGAAATGAGTCATTGTAATGCAGCATCATTGCAATATAACATTTTGTGATAGCTTAGGAGTTTGGGGGTGCACTTATACCTCTGTATTTCATATAGTTGGAAAAGAATCAGATTGCCTGCTCACACTAGAGCACAGGACACCCTTGAAAAAGATGTAGCACTTCATCCATTTAGATAGCCTCATGCTGTTTAAAAGGTGACTCAAGTAAGCAAAATACTTAAACATTTAATCATCTAAGGGATCAGAATCTTAATGTGGATTAAATTAATTGAGGGTAGAAACACAGGTAACTGCAATCCTTTGGGAAGATTCATTATAGCTTTACTAAAGGGAAGCCCTGCATTGTAAACCTCTTGAAGATCTTTAAAGGGCTCAGCAGAGATGTAGCTAAAGGTAATCTGACTGCTAGTTTACCTCTCCAATGACTTTTTGGGTATTTTTACAAAGACATTTAAGGGGACTAAGTAAACATGGAATTAGAGAGAATGTCCCATTGGTAAAACACTGGTTAAAATATAACGAAAATAGAATTTATATCTTTTCATGACAAGAGGGAGAGGTTACCACTGTAGTTCCACTGCAGTTCCATGGCATCTTGGATAAGCATCTTGGCTTATCAATGTATTTCTAAATTATTTAGAAAATTATGTTCTCAGTGGCTGAAACAGTTTTCAGATATCATTATGTACTAGAGCATTTGAAGGCAGCTAAAAGACCTTAGAAATCTATGTGATCATGTAGTGAAGAGGCAGTTAATATTCATTCTAGGTAGATACAACAAGATGCACATGAAGAAACTCCTAGCTGTACATGTGACCTGGTGGTTTGCAATTTTGCTCCTCAAAAGTGAACCGGTGCTACGATAAATAGCTCTGTCAAAACACTGACTTAACATTCAGCAGTGGACAAAAAGGAATGTTAAGAATTATTACAAAAGGAAGCAAGAGCAAATGCCAGATAAATGTTTATGCCACTTTGTAAATATGTGCTTCATCTTCTCCTAGAATACTGTGATTTTTTCCTTATCTCACTTCAGCAGAATATAGGCCTACAGCAGAAATCAAACCAGCTCAAAGAACAACAAGGATGACCAAAGATATAAAACAGCTTCAGAATGAATAATGATTAAACTGAATGATATTCAACTGAGAGATGACTGGATAGGCGTATTGTAAAACTCATCAGGACCGGGAGATAGCTGTGTAGAAGGCAGAGAGACCTCTTCACTGTCTCTTACAGGACAGGAACTGGGGCTAATGAATAAAGCTGTAGTTTAAAACAGAAGAAGGTGGTTCATCATGTACTGGTGTCATATATATTTTGAACTTTTTGCTAAATTATATTTTATATTAAAAAATGAATGTGCTCAAGCAAACAGCTGGAAAGAAACTTAAAAATGTGATGCAAGTACTTGGGAGAGTTAATTAAATAAATAAACTACATGAGACTCAAGAAATTTGATAAACTGGAAAGAGCTGAGGTCAGAAAAGTATTAGAGAAAATATAATCTATGCTTGCCCTGCACTGGCTTTTTCCTAGTTACTTCCTTTGTCTTTTAGAATCAGGGTATTGGGACACTAATTTTACTCAGAGCCCATGGTCTCATAGTTTTTTGTACTTCACTTCTGTTTCCTTATTTATTTACATTTTCTATTTATTACTTATTTATATTTATTCTTGTAAATTAAATCAGTCCCTGTATTAATGAATTTCAGTAGTCACTTCATTGAAACTGATTCATTTACACCAGTATTCTTTACAAATTTGTCCAAATTTGGTTCTCTTACATGCAAGCAGGCTGCCAGCTTCTCCAACAAACACATACAAAGAATAAAACTGTCAAAATAAGATATTAATGTGATTAATGAGGACTATGAATAAAAACATGTACATATTTACTGGAAATTACTGGATGAGCTTTGCCATTTAACTAAGTTAATTCAATTTATATTAACTCAATAATTATTGTATATGAGTTATTATGTGCAGTTATTTCTTCTAGGTTTATATTGACTTTGTTTGCTCTGTTCAGAAGCCATGGAAAAGGTGTGGTACTATAGGATAAAGTGTTCCTTTAAACTTTTACTCAGAATGTACCTAGAGACATTATTTCAGAAAAATTTTATCTGAAAGCAAGACAGGAATAAGCTTGGTTCTATGTAGGTTCTTTTGGAAGGGAAAAGTGAATTTCTTAATAATTAATAAATAGTAATAATTTCAGAGTACTACCAAGCAGGCATCAGGCTTACGAATTGCGTGCAACCACCACTCCAAACACCACAATTAAAAAAACCTCACTCTGTCTTTGATTATTAAGTAAGCCTTTACCTCAGGGTAATTACTACAAGCAAAATGCATGCAGCAACAAGGAACCTCAGCTTTTCTACCAGGTAAATAAATGTAAAACAAAAAGAGACACTTGAAGGCATACTGCTAACCTAATCTATTTTACCTAAAAGCAAAACTGAAGAATCTTGCCTCTACTAAGCTTTTAATTCAGCATGGGTCTGCAACTGGATATAAAATTCAAGCAAAGCAAAACAACAATAAAAAGCAACTCCTCTCAAATTGCCATTTTCTAAAGCAATAAAGCAGGTAATTATCTCCACTAAAAAACCCCAAAGCATAACAAACAGGATTCTAGGAACATTACATGTGTATGTTTCATTTGGACAATCAGGCAAATCACCAGAACCCTGGCTTGTATTTTTAAAAGAATGTTAACCTTATGCTTGCCAAGAAAAAAATTATTTTGTTTAAAACCTTCTACATGATTCAGTCTAATTAGAAAATTTTGCCAAAAAGGCCCTTAACAAGGGATCAATAGCTGTCCCAACACATAGTCAACTCCCCTACTCCCCTCCTCCCTGTGGTCCTCATGAGTTATTTGCCTCCAAACAGTTCAAGAAACTTCCTTCTTTTGTAACACTGATATGATAAAGATCACCAGACTATTCTCAATGTAATCATTAGACTTCTTTGTTTTCAGATGACTCATAATTTAGATCTCAAGTAAACAGATGAATTCTCACACATCTTGTTTTCTCAAAAAAACAATAAGGTGTTCAATACTCAGTTTAGCTAGCACATGATAACAAGGTTAGCAGTATGAGGTAAAGACCTCATGAAGATAAATCTGTTCAGAATTTCAGCATGAATTTAGAGATCAGGCTGGACCTTTGCTGCAGCACAATCTGCTGTGGTGAATTGTTAATATATGAAAGCCATAAATTGCCTGTCTTCATTAGGAATTTATTAGACATTTGTTACCTTGGATCACAATACACCTAGTTTTCTACTGAAGACACATCCTCCATAAGAACGGCTTCCATGCTTGGAAAAGATTTTGCTAGCTGCAGGCAGGTAAGTAAACAGGCAGACACAGGCACACAGAGCTTACAGTCATTTGGACTACTTGTCTGCTTCAAATTAAGCAGCAGTTAAATGTTTTGTGGCTCATAGCCTGAATAGGAATTTGAGGCCCTTCCCATTCCCCTATTGGTTTGAGAGAGCCTGCTGTCAAGACCTTGGAAGACAGTCTTATGCAGACCTTTAAAGTTTTTCTTAGAGAACTCTGTAGATTAGGGTTTTGTTAAATGTTTTTCTTTTCAGCAGGAAGTTCCTTTTTTTGTTTGTTTCGGTGTTTTCTTCCCTTTTTTGTGTGTGTTTGTTTGTTTGTTTGAGAGTACATTTGTGTTGTGGCAAGAAGTTTGTGGATTCTAAAGAACAAACACTAATAATGCTATATGGATAAATAACAGCTAAGATTGATAAGAAAACTGATCATAACGAGTATCTAAACAAAACTAGTGGACTTTTAAATGTTTTCAAGAAAGTTAACGGAAAATAAATTTGGTAAACGGCAAGATTCCAAATGCTGTAGCTAGAACATGCCATAATTAATTTCATATTTTTTTCTGATGTATGTCAGATAATGATTCATTGTGCAATAACTGTTTAATAAAATGCATGACTTCTCTCTTTGTTTTGTTATGGAAGGCTGAAAACAAAACATAGTAGGAAAACATTGTCTCGCTGTTCCAGTTCTGGCTACAAGGAGACAGAGGATACAGGAATGAACTGATGATGCAGAACAGTTCCTTTGCACTTAGGGCAGAGAGTCTTACAGAAATTCTTTCAGTTGAACCTTTTGTATGTCAGTCATTGAATGGTACTTCACCCATAGCACCACGTATGTTTCCACTCTGCTAACAATACAGGGTACAATTCTTGACTTCTTGCTAAATAATTGCTGTCTTCTGAAGGCTTGTAGGAATAACAAAGATTTCAAGTAGCCAATATACAAGGTACTGTTTACAGACACTATATAAGCACACATATTTCAACATACATGTACATAGGTTTATGTAAAGAGTACAGTTCCAAACAATCAGGTGATATTCAGCCATAACACATGCTCTCGCCTGTTTTCACCTAAGTGGTCTACCTACTGGGCCTAGTGGAAAACCAATGAGACACTTGTGAATGAAAGCTCCAACTGTCAGAGACACAGTTTTGCTGTGATAACTGTACACCCGGTGACACTGGGCTTTTGCAGGAAAGTGGTGAGTACATTCAAGATCAGAGTTCTGTAAATTGATCTGATACTATATCTTGCTCAAAGATTTTATTATCCTATTCATCTTTCTTTAAGCAAGATACATTTAGTTATGCATATCAGTAATTCATCAATTTCATGTATGTTTTACCTAGAACAAACTGTGAATTGAAACACACAGTCACTATCATTATGTGACAGTTCAGGGAGGGCTCAATGTTTTTTTCAGAGGAAACAAAATTATCAACAAGGATTTTAATATCCTCTTTTCCAAGGCAAGAGCTTGACATTTTTCTAAGTCAACTGGAAACACTCTTGGCAGGTTTACTTAGTATAAATTTAACATGTAACAATGAACTTCTTGTTTTCATAATGTCCACAAGAATATGTACACAACTGAGAGTTCCAAATTTAGGAGATTGCTTTAGGCTTAAAAGACATTTATTTTAACTGAGCAGAAGACTGCAAGAAACAAATCTATTTTGCAGTATAGATTGTACACCATTTTCCTCCTCCATCACGTGAATTTTCAGGGTGAATGAATTCTCCATCCTCTTTTTCCTAGACTGTGTGAAATGAGCTATTCATGATGAGTAGGAAGACTCTTCAGGCATCTAAACCTGCCTTTTATGTATTTTTGAGTTAACAGGATCAAATGAGAGACAGTAGTCCATCAATATTCTCTTAACAAGCAGAATTTAAAATGAGTAGATGAAACTGTTGAGATAATGATAAAACAGAAGACAACCATTAAGGATAAATTATCTCATTCTGATTTGCATTTTATTATTCTTAAACACACCACAACCATCCCCCCTCCACATCTTCTGAAGACATGGATTCAAATTATTTTACACTAACTTCCTTGACTATATATCCTCTTAAAAAATGCTCTTCAAGGCAACCCTTTTTCAGGGAAAAATAAGAAGAAAACAACAAAAAAAACCAACAATAAATCAAAATCTTTCTCCATTTTCAAGGAAAAATTCTGAATTACTCAACAAGAATAGCTTACTTCAGACTTCAAAAGCATCCACATTCACGGGCCATTCAGCCATAAGTTTGGTGTCCAGTTTTTCTCACCTTTCACAGCACATTTCCAATACTACTTATTCTGAAGAGCAATTGCCATGATTGTGTGAAAACAAGGTTTAAAGTTCTGTGCCATACAAAGCTATGGCTTTCTAGCACTGTACAGGTACTTTCATTCAGCCGTTTTGTGTAAAGTGAATATCATTATTCTCTTTTTGTCATAAAACACTCCAAAACATTCTCCTGTCATGCAGATATGCAAAGGGATGGTATTCATGGGACAAATTTACATTTGGGTGTTGAAGTTTGAGGAAGCTGCATCAAGTGAAGGGTGCAACTAGATATCAGAATTCAATTGCAATGGGAGAGAAGCTTGTGTCTAAAACTTGATTTTTGGACTTTGTGCAGTGTGAGATAAAGGTTTCAGAAGTTGCATAAAGATATGAAATTTACTATGGACCCTGTGGGAAAGAGGAGCCAAAAGAAGGTATTCTGACTGTAGGCGCCATAATTTTTAAGCAGAATTTTGATTCCAGATTTCTCTAGAAAATTTCTAAATGTTAAAAAAATCATATATTTATAGTTTGGAGTAGATCTAACAAAGAAAAGGAGAGAATATTTATCACTTTCAATTGGATGATGGAAGAATTTCAGTCCAGATGTTATATATTCTATAAAAACAGATGTATATCTGTGATTTTGATTATTTTTCAGCCAGTGTTTCTTAAGACCAAGTCATATGTTTTGACTCCATCCAGTCTGACTCATAACAAAGCATAACAATATTTCCTCAGTACAACTGCAGCACTTGTGCTTTTCATGCAATTCCCTTCATGATGGGAAATTTTCAACAAAAATAACTAAGGAATTGAAAGAAAGTTTAAGGGAAATGGAAAGGTATGATACTCATAAAAATTTGACTGCAATCTGTTTTCTGCTGAGGCAAAAACCCATAACTTAATCTGTAATCCATGGGTCTGATGAAAGCTAGTTATTTCAGCATTTCAGAAAAAGAAAGCATTTCTTTTTTTGGCAAAGAACTCTTACAATTGCAAGAAATACAGAAGTACTAAAAAAGAAAACAGCAGAAAGAAACAATTGGAGTTGCTTTTGCATAAAGTCATGCAGAGCTGTATATGCATAGTGTGTTCTATCAATTACATAGAAAAAATGCAAATAAATCAGGGCAACCTTACCATGTTTTATTGGAAATCTGAGTAATTCAAACGCATGGTAAGTGGATGCTGATTCTTTAGGAAGAGAAGGGAAGGTTGTTCTAACTGCCTAGGTTGTTCCTGGGTTTTTCTGTTGGGAGTGGCTGAGAGAATTATGCACTGCTTTTGCTAATATCACTCAGCTTAAAAAGATTGATGAAGACAGTAAAATGAAACATTAAATGTATCCCATGTTTCTTAATGTTGCAGCACTAAAGAACTTAAGGATGGGACCTGATACAGCTATTGGCTTAGTATTAAGTAATTTGTTGAATTTTTTTTTATTATTTTAAAGTTTCAAAATAATTTCGCATGGTAGTCATTCATAATTTTTTTGTTCATGTACAGAAAAAAAATCACTCTTTTCCACCCAAAGAGGTAGTGTAAAAATACAAATGGAGCTGTTAGATAATGTGGTGATCAGTATTCTAGAAAAGACGCTGTACCTGTAAACAAATTAGATACAATTAAAAACGACAGATTTTAGTGTAGAAAAACTTCAGCTTATTAGTGATGATTTCCAGACTGCCTTGCAGAGTGATTGAGCAGGACAAGTTTAGCTATCTGGGTTTGCTGGAGATAGCAGGCCATGGGTCTTATCCCTGTATCTCATGAGGGACTTAAGACATAGCTCCACATCACAAAAGAAGTAAGCTGGCTGGAATTGTTCAAATCCGGAAGTGTATTATGAAATTTTGCCAGATACAGCTGTTCCATCAGCTCTAGTTAGCTGAACTATTCATGTATTCATTCCTGGGATCATTTCAGTCAAAATGGACCAGTCAAGGTCCAGTTATACAAACTAATCCAGCTCAATTTGAGGACTCCTTAGGGCTTCAGAAACTGAGCCTATCAGATTGCTAGCCTGAGAAGGGCCTTGGGTAGGGCCTCTGCCAGCTGCGTCAAGAAATACTGTAATTTCTTTTGCTCCTTTAGAAATATCCAAGAAACCTTTCAGTACTATGGAGCAAATGCTGTTGCTTCTTTCAGTAGTTTGGGTAGCTATTCTTGATAATATTCAACACAGTGATTAATTTTGGCTATAAATGCTAATAATGAGTTTTCAAACATGAAATGGGTTACTGGGTTATTCTTTATTTATATACATACATTACAATCACAAATAAATGTTATTTTTTATCCATCCAGAAGTAATTTAGATCTAAAGATTAATACTAAATATAAAGGAGTGTATTTTTTGTATAGTCCTTGAAAAATTATGTTTCCTTCCGGTTCCTAAATGTTTTGGTTGAATGATTGCCTAAAAGACATTAGCGGAAATGGTGTTATTGCTCTTCAGAAATAGTTTTGTCATCCCTGTTGAAGACTGTGAATGTAGTTTCAGATGACTCAGTCAATCAAAGAATATTTTATACTAAAAAGCATAGCCGGGTCTCCCATGGTCCTGACTTTGAGCAGCTAGAATTGACTCTTCCTTCCCTGTTTTTATTGATAAAACAGAAATAGTGAGCTTAGTGAGCTGAATTAGATTTCTGAAGGGCAGCCACAGGGCTGGTATGAGGGAGAGGGCAGAGCTGTGTGTCTGGTATCAGGGAGGAGGCTGGAAAGGATGACTCCACCTCTTTCACTGTCAGTGGGTTGCTGGACTGCCCTAATTTTTATCACACTATCTCGAAGGCTGTGCTGCACTCAGAACAGTGAGTGAGTTAGCACCGATTTCAGTAATTCCATCAACACTGTGGTTGAACTAACAATTGTAAAAATAGGCCCCACTTGGCTTTCTTCTGACTAATTGTAAGTCCATGATAGAGCAGGAATTGAACAATCCTCCAAAGCTGGTGCCCTAATGAGTCACTCCTAAATTATACACTGTTTTTCAGGGTATACTAAGGTACACTAGATCCTAACTAGTTCCTGGAAAAATGTATTTGTTCTTGCTTTGTCGTCGTGTTTATCTAAAATAAAAATATTGTATAACAATTTAATGTCAATAAAAACACTGACTCAGGGCTATACACCCAAAGTACATATTTTGCTTTGCAGTGGCAAAAGGTTATGACATTTAATTCCTAGCCAACCTTTCACATATCTCTATTTACTCTTCACATGCATACAGTCAGATTAAATACTACCATGGGTAAAAACACACTGCCCTGGGTAAAATGCATTATATGTAGTTTCTGTGCACTGCAAATTTTATCTGCATATGCATATATGTGCATGTATGTGCACAAGTACAGCTTCACACAGTAATGGAAACAATGGACTAAAAGGAAATAAGTCACGGAGAGAAATCCCATTCTATTTTACGAAATCACATGTTCCTTCTAAGTCCTCTATTTGAAGGCTTTTACTCCTACTGCTTTCACTAGAAGTCTGTTCTAAGTACTGAAAACTCTACAGTTTAGGACTCTTCTATTTGTAAGAAGAAAGTGCAAAATAGTAATGAACTCTTTTTTTTTTATTCCCTGATATCCTTTCTTAGCTTAAAAAAATTCTTTTTTGTTCTTGGTGTTTATCCCTCATCAGGATTACAAGGATATGCTCATTTTCTACAAATCAGTCATATCTGCTTGCTGCTTCTATAGCCAGACTAAAAAAATTAAGCTGTTCAAGCCATCTCATGTAAAAGACAAATTTTCTATTCTTTTTGTATCTAAGTAGTCCTCTTCTGGATCTGCCCTAGGTGTTTGAACATACTCATTCAGAACAGTTCCAGGACTGTTGAAAGGGATTTTTTCCTAACAAATCTGATTATGCTTCCTATGATTCCTTTTGCCTTTTTTCTCACCTGCAATGCATGATAGTTTAGTACTGTTCTGTAGTCGTCTTTAAGTCCTTTGTTCTGGGCATTTCAAGCTGACCAGATTCTATTTACTGAATAATTTTAAGACTTTCTGTTTTATACTACTGAATGAAAGTTGGCTCCTCCTTTCTTCTCTAGCATACAAGGTCGTTGAGAAGTTTATGGAAACTGTTTCCAAACAGCTGTGTTTGGAAGTTGTGAAACCAAATTTGAAGTCACACGCTGTTGGAGAGTTACAGAATTTGCTGTGATAGATCATATGTACTGCTAATGTTGATCTGGCACTGTACCATGTGCTTCTAAACAGTCAAAGGATTGACAAAGCTGCAGCTATTAAATGTAACTTAATCAACTGCATCTACTTCTTGGAAACAGTTTTTGTGACCAGGAATATATATATGCCTATGATTTCATAATGGCTCTGATGTGACAGGAGTCCAGAACCACCCAGGGAATTTCCATGTTCTGTGAACTATGTTTAATTGAAGCTTCATACTTGTATGGAAATTTCATCCAGTTATCCCTTTTTCTCTTTTCACTGTTTCCTTATATTTATGGCCTAAAAAAAGAAAGAAAAACCCAAAACAAAACCAAAGGAAATATTTCTTCCTGAAATATTGAAATTCTCAGTACCTTATTACTCCTTGCTACTTACTCTAATTCCCAGAGGGCACATAACCTCATGTTCCCTTTCTCATGTAGAAATTAGAGATTCAACTGATATGGAAGAGAAAAGCAAAAGAATAGTTCACCATCATTAATTAATGGTTAATGTCTTTTCTTTAGAAAGTGCTAAAGAGGAGAAATATTCCACAGTGGATCTGAGTCACCTGATATAAAATCAGCCACCAGTTTGCATCAAAGAGCTTTTGATGGAGGAAATACTTCATTGCCTTCCCTCTCAATTTTAAAATTATTGTCTTCTTCTGTAAATGTTTTGTACGTGTCTCATAAGTATATGAGACAAAATGTACTAAGAATCAGGTCTGTTATCTTCTTGTTTCTTTAATGATTTAACACAAGTTCTTAGCATTGGGTTACTAATGTTTTTTCAGATGTTTGAAATTGCATCAAGGGAAGTATTTGGATTTGCTGGCATTTCTGGATTTTGGGAGGGTATCTAGGTCTTTTTTCCCTCATGTGCTCTCTGAAATAACTGGCAGTCCCATTTAATAATTCCTGACATGCAGAACAGTTTGGCAGGTTCACAGAAAATCTAAAAATAAGTATTGATTCTGAACACATTGTCCTTAGCAACGGGAAGGAGGGAATAGAGGTGTGGGTGTATTCTTGGAAATATTGGAAACCCAAATGTAAGAATATTAAATTGCTGTGCTGCATTTTATTGCAATTTAGGCAACAACAATTATATAAAAACCTCAAAAAATTGAACTGTATATTCTGTAGGAGTGAAAGACAACTTTAAAACCTGTTTGCCATAGAGGTGCTAGAGACTTCTGAATTCACCTTCTGCAAAGTCTTTTCTTCTCACCAGATCCAGATGTCTTTCTGTAAATTACACTTCTGTGACCTAAATGTGTCAGTGCTTTAATCAGCAATCTCAGATTTTTCTTTTCTCTGTCTAAAAATGTATTATCATGCAACTGAAACACTTTGAGGAATTACACTTAAGATGTTTTTCTAATGTTTATCACAAAAATTTTCCATTCAATAACAGAAACTTCTCCTATTTAGGTGCCAGCTTTATGCTGAGAACATTCTAATAGCTCTCTAACACTGACAGAATCCTCCATAAGAAATTAGTTTGTGCCTGGGAGCATACATGTTTGAAAAGGGAAGGATGGAAAATCTGTTTTTTATTTTCTGAAAGCAAGAAACAGCATGAGATGAATATTTACTCAAAATTTCATGCTTTCTTCCTTAAAAGCACTCTTATTACAGCATGTGAGTAATATGTATCTTGGCTATGACAGGGAAACTTTTTTATTATTGAGTGATGGGGACAGCTCTACTGACACAGTCTTAAAACCTTTGAAGTCTTTTGAAGCTGGGAAAGGAATTTTAAAAGGAAGGTTCACAAGAAGTGAGCAAAATATTTTGCTCAAATAAATGAAGCATGAGGCTTACTAGTATGTGTGCACTAAAGAAAATCTATGGATTAGTATAGCTGTGCATGAATCAGCAGAGAGGTGCAGCTGTGGCAAAGAAAACATAAACAGAACTCTATACTCAAAACACGCAAAGTAATCCCTCTCCTCTACACCTCACTAGCAAGGCTTCCATCAGAATATTTTGTAGAGTTCTGTTTATTCCTTTCCAAAAGAGGTGGAGGATTGGCTGAAATACATGTGGAGGGGAGAAGCAACAGTGATTTCAACTCCGGAAATCATGATCTATGAGGAAAAAATAAGTGATTTGGACTTTTTTTTTTTTTGAAAAACAAAAGAGGAAAATAAAGGAATATGGTGTGGAGAAGGAATGTAATAAATAAGCCTTTAGAAAAGAGGAAGGGAGTAATGCTTTCCCTGCTTGTTGTAGATAAAATGAGAAATAATAGCCTAAATTGCAAAAAGGAGTTATACAAGATATTTAGAAAAAACTTCCAAGAGTAAGAATAATGAGCTGCTGAGAGGCTGTGAAGTTCTTTAAAAACAAGTTTAACAAGGGCCTGTCCACACATATGTATCTGATTCTATGTTAACTCAGAAATCCCTTTTAATTCTATGATTTCATGTTAGCTTACAATGCACATTTTAGGTACACTGAACATATGAATTTGCATCACATAACTGGTATTAGACCTTTTTTTCTTAACCAAAACCTTTGGTTATGGAATATTTCAAGGTATCTCTCAGCCTGTGGGATAGACTTATGCTGAAGAAATTGATTGAGAGCTGTCTCCCATGGGAAGGATCCCACGTGGGAGAAGATGAAGAGTTTGAGGAGTCTCCCTCCTGAGGAGGAAGGAGTGGCAGAGACAATGTGTGATCAACCAGTCACAACCCCCATTCCCCATCCTCCTGTACCACTGAGAGGGAGGAGGTAGAAAAAATCAGAGTGAAGTTGAGCCTGGGAAGAAGGGAGGAGTGGTGGGGAGGTATTTGCAAGATTTGGGTTTGTTTCTCTTTATTCGACTTTGATTTGATTGGTAATCAGTTCAGTTTGATTTGCCTGTTACAGTAACTGCTGAATGATCTCTCCCTCTCCTTATCTTGAACCATGAGCCTTTACTTATATTTTCTCCTGCCCTGTCTAGCTGAGAAGAGTGGCAGAATGGCTTTGGTGGGCATGTGGCATACAGACAGGGTCTGCCTACTAAAAAAAAATCTGAAAATAATAATGTTATGCTTTTGAATTCTACTAAATATATTTTATTTATTTTATCACTTCTGTTTCCAAGAAAATTGTTGATTTCACGTAATTTTAATTTGATTAAAAATAAACATCAGGTTGAATTTTTTTCAGATTTTGTTTTGCATAGTTATAGGAAAGCCAATTATTTAGACAGATCTATTTCATAGGTAATTTTTACTTTCTACAATATCCAAGGGTGATTCCTCTGCAGATAAAATACAGGTAAAATCTGTTTAATCACCTGTGCAAATTTCTCTCCTCTTTCTGATGATCAAAGGTAAGTTCTTATCAGTCCAAGGAGGCAGTTTATATGTTTGGACTTAGAACAGTGTCAAAGATATCTCTGTTCAATGGCATTTCTGTTTGAAGAGCAAATGCAGATTCTGAAGTCCATTTCCTTCCACAAAGGATTTGATTTATTTTAATAAGATAATTGTCCAGGGAAAGGCAAGAGTTGTTATCTTTTAGTGGATTTAAAATATTGATAGAGAAAATTTCAGTTTGGGTTTTCAAGTGGGAAAGCAACAAATGCATGAACCATTTGGGATAGTTCTGAATATTCTCTAAAATTTGAAATAAAAACAAGAAAGTGATCTTTTTCTTAATATCAACTCAAATATGTTGTCTAGAACTAGGCGATTTAAGCATCTTTCCTTGTTCTGACCTCTGCTGACAATTTACTGTCTAGATAGTAACAGCACAAACAAAATATTTAGTTTGTTTCCATAGGATTTATTCCTAGAATTAAAGAAAAGCCTACAAAAAAGCCCCAACAAACAAAACAAACAACAAAAATTAGACTGGAGAATAAAAGAAGTGTCAAAAAGTTGTAGAATGAAAAGAATTTTTTGGTTGTGTTCCTGGATGTTGCATGATTACTCTGTTACCATCTCTGACAATATTTTCCATGTTTATTATACTATTTAAAATATTACAGTATAATTGAAACCAGCCACTCCTGAGGTCTGTAGACATATTTTTGTTTAAGGCAGAGCTAGACTTGATGGCAATAGAAATAAGAGAGGCAAGATGGCAAGCTTATTTTACAGATGTTCAAGTTTGGTTCAGATGTTTGAGTTCAATTTAGATTCTGCTGCAATTTATTTTTATGAAGAGAATAAATAGCTCATTAACTTGCAAGCACACAGCAATTAAACACTGGAAAGGACTCACAGTTTGCCTAACTCCCTGAGTTCAGAACATCTGTTGAAAGTCTGAAGTAAACTGAAATTTTTTAGAAAGATTATGTCAAAGTTGATGATTCAATTTCCTTTGAAAAAACAATAATTAAAATTCCAGCTACAATGAGATATATAACCACTGCCTTTTTTAAGCAGGTAGACCATCCTGATCTAATTTCTCAGGCATTTTTGACTTCAGACCCACAAAACAGGGTTGTTGGTGGATACCTAAAAAGGCTTGACAGCAAATTCTAGTTCAAAATAGATTCACAGAAATTCCAGCCACTAAAACTCTGTCAAGGCTATTAAATGCAGAAAATTGCAACCACAGAATGAACTCAGTCACTTACTGATTTAAACTATTGACTATGCAATTTCAATTACATCTTTCAATGGAGACTTACATCAGGCAAGATGGATGGGCATGCATAATTTGTAACATTCCCACAGAGGTGACAGTACAAGGTTTTCCTCCCAGGTAGACAGCTCAGAGTGGTCTGGTAGCTTGGTTAGATACTGTGAAAACAATATTTTGTTTTGGATAGTTTTGCACATGCCCAAAGAAGCATGCAGGTTATGCTGCTCTGAGGGTTACAAGTAAAATATTCTGCTTTAATTTAAAAAGATGAGCCAATGCTGGCTGTGTCCTGAAATTGTCCTGTAGACATCTCATAAGTATTAGAGTGGTATATGGTTGGATGAGGGCTAGTACAGCCTCATGAGAGATTATGAGGGTGGACAAGAAAAGGGAGTGTACAGGATTTTCTCTGTGTCTACAGTAATTGTCCTGCGGTCCCTTTGGACATCCCAAAAGAACTGTTCCTACCTGGTAAAAACAAGGAAAGATTAAAAAAATTTGTAAATTATGATATGATTTAGGCACAGGTTTGATACATTGAAAATGTGTAGTGAAAAAATACTTATAACAAGCCTTAAGACAACTTGGACCTGTTAATACTGAAAAACGAGTTTGAACTTTTTCCAGGATTAGGTAGTGAGGGAAGAAGAGAGGGGAGTAAGGGATCTAAGTACCTGAATTTTCTAGTAACTCTCATGCCAATAGAATGCTTGGGGTTTTCATTTTAATCTGGGTCCATACTTTCCCTTGCAGGGGGTGCTGGAGTAGAAACACATGCATGAGTACTATAGGTAAGAATAAAGCATTAGAGGTTTAATAGCCTGAAAGACAGTGTAACTGTTCTACAAGCGGAGCAGCTGTGGGAAATGTTGATGCCAGTCATAGGGGAGAAATAAATAGAAGGTGAGCAAGGATGACAAATCAGTTTAATACACTTACCCTGTGTCATAGGGTGGTATAGGAATGGATTGCCTTTCAAAGGGAAGCAGTATTCTGGAGGTGTCATTAAGAAATATAGGAATTAACTCTGGGATGAAATCAGTGTGTAAGGAGCTTTCAGGAAGGGGCCTTATATCATCAAGACTTTGCCTGAAGACTGAACTATTGCCACAACCAGCAGCACCTTTTCCCTATTCCTTCATCTAGCAGCTTCAGAACGCTTCAGAAATTCACTTGGTCTCATGTATTTGCAACAACAAAATTCAGGGTTTTTTTTTTGTACTGATAAACCTTAATTAAATCTGAGGCTGCTGGAAGGAGGACAGATTATTTTTGAAGGTGCTCTTAAATTTATTTTCTCAAAATTGTGTGTGCGCATAAAATTGTTTTTGTATTATGTCTTACCACTGTTGTATATACAAAAGTTTCCTATTGAAGTGTGATATGCTCTTCTTGACTTATTTTTACTGACCTTCTTTTATTGCTAATGCAGTTAAATACAAAGTGTAAAGTAATTCAGTTGAGCTATCATTGAGGAAAGTCTGCAAAGCCTATGGGAAAAGAGTTTAACAATCACAATACTCACTGGTTTTTAAATTGTAAATACTTCTGTGAACTTTATACATCTTTAGAGAGATACTTTATTAATTAGTACTAAATTCAAAATTAATAATGTTCATCGTGGTCCTATTTAATTAGCACCTAAATAATGAAATAAACTGCATATTGTACTCTTGAGTAATGAAGGACAAACAGTAAAAGACGGTTAGTGGAACAGTGTGGTATCTATCCTAGTCTGCAACTATTATGTTGTATCTATCTATAATAATATTCTCAGCATAATTTCAGATCAAAGTTCACGGTGTTCTTACTGCTGTTTCCATATTTGTCCAGTGTTTGTGTAAGGAGGTGAAGTCTGCTAGAAAAGCAAGAGGGTGGTGATACAACAAGCTACCACAAGACAAAGTGAGTTACAGATTTACATTGTTAATACTGCTGAAGTGTATGGGCTCACTTAATCTTAGATATATTATGAAGTTATCTATTCCTCAGTGAAACATATATATCATAAAATCATAGAATGGTTTAGGTTGGGAGGGACTTTAAAGATGATCTCATTTCAACCCCTCTGACACAGGCAGGGGTAATTTCCACTAGACCAAATTGCCCAGAGCTCCATCCAACCCGGCCTTGAACACTTCCATGGGTGGGGCATCCACAGCTTCTTTGGGAAACCTGTTCCAGTGCCTCACCACGCTCACAGGGAAGAATTTATTCCTAATATCTCATGTAGACCTTTCAGTTTGTATCCACTCCCCCTTGTCCTATTTAAAATGTTTACATGCCCCTGTAAAAAGTCTCTCTCTATCTTTCTCGAAGCTTCCCTTCAGCTACTGGAAAGCCTCAATTAAGTCATGCTGAAACCTTCTTATACTTCCTTCTTTGTATTTATGACAGCATGACAACACACACGTTGTTAATAAGTGGAATGGCTGTTTTGTGTATCTAATAGGTGATGCATTTGTACCTGTATCTGTACCTGTACTCTAAAGGCATCCTTACCATGAGGAATCTACACCAAAGACCTTCAATATTTAATTTTGTTTCTAAGACAACATCACCTCAAAATATTTCCATCACTTTCAAAATGAATTATGATTTGTAGCATGAATAGTAATTATATTTCATAAATTTCTTTCTTAATAATGTCTGTCAGTGACTGGAACATTTTCAGGAAGAATATATTTTGCTAAGATTTTTGTCCTAGAATGAAACGCATGTTCCCAAAACATGCCTCAATCCGTATGAGAGGTTGCCATCTTGTGGTATAATTTGTACTGTCCTGAAAAAAGACGAGGCTTTTGCTACAATAAAACAAGAAATTGGTGGGGAGGGACACCTGGTTCATATATAATGCAATAAAGTATAATTGAGGTTTGTAAAAATGTCCAATAACCTCCTACTTTAAAAAAGTTAAGCCTAATCCGAGCAACGTGTGGATTTATTCTGATCTCTACGTGTGGTTTACTTCATACTGAATCACAGAATGGGTCAGGTTAGAATGGAATACTGTGGCTCATATGGTTCAATCTTGCTGCTTAAACAGAGTCATCCTAGATCACATAGCACAGGATTGTGTCCAGACAGTTCTTGAGCATCTCCATGAGAGAAACTCCATGATCTCTCTGGAAAATCTGTTTCAGTGCGCACTCACCCACACAGAAGAGTTTTTCCTCATATTCAGGTGGAAAACCAGCTGTATCATGTGTTTTTAAAAACAGCTGTTTAATGTCTTCTGTACCTACTGAACATGCCTGATGAGAATAACTAAACACATCCAAAGTAACACTGAGAACTTTTCAAGGCAGGTCAACGTGTTATTTGGCTTATTAAGAGGGGAAATAATATGCGAGTCTGAGGCTGAACTTGATACTCAGTAGAGGTTTTAAATGCAGATTACTTAAATAGGGATTAATATTACAAGAAAAGTGTTTTCAGCCTTGTGAGGGAAAGTGCAAAGCCCTGCACCTGGGGAGCAACAGCCCTGATGCACCAAGAGGGCTTCCAGAGGCCCTTTCCAACCCCAGCTAATCTGTGAAATAAATGTTTGAATATTTCTTTTTTTTTAATGAGAAAATATTATATATAATATATATAGTTGTTTATTAAATGTTTGGAAGTATTATTAAAATTTTGAGAAAGTATGATTTATTTCCAAAATCCAAATTTTCCTGTAATTCTGGGTCTGTGACTTTTGACAATTGTTATTCTGGGTTTTAAATTCACAAGCTTGTGTCTTATTCAGAAAATAAAAAAATATGTTCTCAAATCCTGATAGCATATAGATAATACAAAATAAAATCCACTGTATGGATTAGGTGGAATTAAATATTTAAACTTTTTTTAAAACTACTAGGTGTTTTTAAAATTATTAGGTCACTATATATGCAGTCATGAAAAAGAGGATGTTTGATATCTATTTTTCCAGAACTTTGTGTTGAAAGGGCTGTGTACTTTATGCCGTAGAATCACATATTGATCTCTTTAAAATCTGTCACTTCTTTTTCCTGTGATTCTCGGGTCACATTATCTGGCTGTTACTTTCTTTTTTGCACACCTGGTACAGTGCATTTGCAGTTTTCATGCTCTGGGAACTATGTACCTCACCATGAAAACACTTGCTACTGTTGTAGTTTCATGACATTGTTGCTGTGAATATATCTGAACAAGGGCAGAGGTGCCAGCTGTGCTTTTCTTTAGGGAAGACAGGATGGTGTAGATCTGCTGGAGCAAGAGCTGTCACAAATAGCAAAATTCTGAGAGTTCTGCAGGCTCTGTGAAGGCTCACCCAAGATTTCTGCTAATGCTTCTCTGGTGCTCTCATTTCATTTGACTGTTCCTTTGAGAAATTTCCATTTTGAAATGCTCCAAGCCACAGGTTTGTTGAACTGAATTACTTGTGACTGATAATGAAACATTTCATTTGTGAGTGTGTCAAAGTTGCTGTTTTGTGTCCCATCGACATGATAAGCAAATTGAGAGGTGTGAACTGATGTTGCCTTTTGTTTCATTTACGCAGGGAGTGACAGCAGTGCTGTCTCCTAAAGACATGGCTGTTATTGAGATGACCATTCTCTAGGCTCTTTATAAGAGCATTAACACTGATGTAATCAGATTAGAACTCAGACTGTTCTCAAATGACTTATCTGTTATCAAGTTTTCTATTAAGGAGTACATAGGAGGCGCTCAGAAATCTAGAAAATTTTCATAAGGCTATTTTGCTGCAAGTGAAACTTTTTGCCTTTTTGATAATAAGTTCAGCAGGACTATTTTGGAGTGGTTGTACTTATTGCAATAGGCATTTATCAAGAAAACTTTCCCTGGGTTTCCAGAAAAAGGTTTTTTTCCAGAGCTAGAGCCCATATAACAATCAAAGGCACCCTACTCCTCTCTATTGCTTTCACTCTTGAAACACTTAATTGTAGGGTACTGTAACTACCCCTGAGGGTTTCATCCTTTTTTCCAGTGGTGTCGTCTGTCCCTCTTTTGACTTTAAATTCATTACCTAAAATATCGTAAAAATTTTTCACAGTTTCTGGAAAAAGATGTTTATTTCTTTTGAACAAAATATCTACAATGACATGGGTGACACCATAAATTTCACATTTTTAACACTTCTGACTGCAGAGAATGTCAGTTTAAGTGCAATATGATACTGTGATACAATAAAATGGAATCTAATCAAATCCATGCAAAACACATTTATAGATTTCACCAAAAAAGGAAGTACTTTGAGATGAAATTGCTGTCAGAGAGAACTCACAGGAGAATATTTTGAAAACTCACAGACAAGTTATTAATACACTATCATTTTCTCTTTTTTTCTCACTGTAGC
This sequence comes from Eopsaltria australis, assembly GCA_034509425.1. Classification (NCBI taxonomy): domain Eukaryota; kingdom Metazoa; phylum Chordata; class Aves; order Passeriformes; family Petroicidae; genus Eopsaltria; species Eopsaltria australis. The sequence continues at coordinate 4,340,092 of JAVTVJ010000158.1, read as the reverse complement.
CTTTAAAAAAGCCAGGTTCACTAACACGCAAATTACTGTATATTATGTTAGATCTTTATGTCAAAAGCTTATGGCACAATTTCTTTTTATACAACTCACAATTCCACATTCATGGAACATCAGTAGCTACTTTAGTCCATTTCATCTGTTAATATCACTCTCTCGTATATTAAAATAAAAACATAAGAAATGTTTCTTGCATATTTCACAAAGGTGAAAGTGAAGAAGTGCAGTAATATTTGAGAATGTCAAGAAGACAGGATGAGCCAACACTTCTTCTGGCATTAATCCACTGCTGCTAGCAATCTAACCTGCTTCCACAAGCCTTCCAAACTGATAGTACTTCAGTAATTACTGTAGGTGATTGCTGCCTGGAGACAACTTTTCTGTAGCCACTCCAAAACAGAACACCCGTTTATTACTAACAAGTAGTCTGATTTGAGATTTATATTTATCTTCTTAGTTGTCTCAAAAAGGAAAAAAGCTGTAAAATCTGATATTGTACTCATCAAAACAACCATATGATAGTGCAGTAATATGTGGATAGAGTTATTTTACTACCACACAGGGGCACTGTCTGTATTACTAGCTCATTCAGCCATTTCACATTTTAAGGCCAAATTTTGTTCCTTTGGATTAGATTAATTCCTATGATAGCTCAAACAAGAGCAGAAGTTGCACAAAAAGTATATCTTTTGCAACTATTCATGTCAGCTTGGGCTGGTAATGGCATAAATAAATTAATTTTTTCTACTATAAAATTATTGCTGAAAATAATATTTTTTCTAAGGTTAAGGAAGACTTTTTATCTTTCCCTACTGTTAAAAAATATAAGATTTTGTACAGTTTATTATATTCTATCTTTATCTACATTATCAGTCTACAGTTTGTAAGGAATTATACACAAAGTGGAAGCAATACCTCACTCCTTAAATGCAAAGTGCACATTTAATCACCTAAATATTTCCGTCTAGTGAGTAAACAGAATCATCTCTCACACATCACAAATGATTCTTTATAAAGCAGATTTTGGAACGAGCTATGAGAAAAGGAATCCAAAGAAAACTAATGTATGATTGAGCTGAAAAAATAATTAAATCTTAAGTAAATGTTCTGTTCTTCCTGAATAATACTAACCTGTTTAAATAATACTGCTTGCTGTCAAAACTCCTTGAAAGTAAAATGTACTTTATTTTGGTACTAAAATAGCTGAATTTTAAGTAGTAAAATATTAGTGTTCTCAATTCCCTTTCGTCTTCACATAGTTTATCAGCATTATGGAGAAAAAAGCCATCCCTCTTGCCATGCAAACCTATTGTTGCTGCTATTTGAATATAGTTTTAAAAATAAAATGCATTTTGCTGTTTGGAGTTTAAGCAGTAGTTTGGTACAGTGGTAGCTGAGTATTTCTACTGCACTCTAAGGGGCTTTTCTTCTCCTCTCTCAAGGTACTGACGGTTTTTGCGTAATGAGGAGTGACACAGATTCAGCCACACCTGTGTTTAGTGAAGAATGAAAAGACAGACATGTGAGAGGTTCCAGGCACTGCTTTGGTCTTTCTTTCTCCCTGTGGCCCCTGTTCTGCAATGTACAGCCCACACTTTTCATCCTGTACCTTCCTGTTCTGCTTCTCTTTCCACCAAAAAAAGAGGATGGTGCAGAAGTCAATCTGAACAGGTAGAAACTACTGTCACAAAACAATATAAACTTAGCAGCAGATGATATAAATTGTTTCCCCCTGTAGCTACTGCTTCCACCTGAACAAGTGCACCTATGAAGATACTGGGGGATTGGGAAAAATACTAAGGGTGCCTAATTCCTTTTTTCCCCTTTATGGTGACTGTGTAGCTTCTCAGTATCTGTGTTACTGGGGTATTCCTCCAGATCCTACAGTGTCTCCTCCTGTTCTCATTGTGTTACAATATCCTTCTTGTGTCAGTATTTAAGTTTTGAAGTATGGGACTGGTCCACAGAAATCACAAAAACATGACCTGAGAAGTATAGGGTGTGCACCTATGAATTATGACCTGGGACAAAGATGCATTAGCTCTGTCACACAGCGGTTGTGCTTATGAGAAACCTTGTGTGGCTTTGCTAAGGACTTGTCCTCTGTGGAGCCCAGGTCCAGGGATAATGAAGCGAGGGAGCTATTACTTCTGCCTCAAAAATGGGATCTTTTTTATAAGTAGGAGAAACTCTGCTAGATATCATTTGCCTCAAGCATTATCTCCTTGATGATTACTTTTCTGCATTTCCACTGCCTCTTTGATGGAAGTGTAACATAAATACTGCAGTCTGGTAAGTGCTGCAGAGTACCTTTCAATTCTTGCATCTTAATATCATTTCCTGCTGCTTCATTATACTGTTACAATGAAAACCATCTCTTACACCAGTCTTAGCTGATGTGGGTAGCTGTTGATTCCAACTTTGCAAAGAGGGTGCCTGCTGGCAATTTTGGACAATTCCTGTTGTCAGTGGTGAATAGCAGGCATTTGTGCCTTGAAGTTTCTTATCATCTTAAAAGACATTCCTCTCTTTCTCTACCATGTGGTTTTATACTGAGTCATTTAGGAAAAATCTAAAGGAAACTTAACTTTAAAGTTATTATTTCTTTTGAAAAGCACATTTTTAGTGGACTACAGAGGCTTCTGTTACCTTGGCAAATGTTATGGTTCCATTAAAAAAGTCCACAAAACCATTGGCTCCAGAGAGATCTTGGTTCCATTGTATCAAAATAGAATCACATTCCAAATGTTATGTGCATTTGAAAACAGCCCTTAAACAAAATACAGTTGTTTTTGCTGGTAACAGAAACAAGTTAACATCCCTTTCCATACAATATAATTAACTCTAACTTTGAGAGATGTGAATTCCAGCCATAAACTCCTGATACCCCCTCACACAGGTGAGCACCTTCATAAGCAAATGAGATGTTTTGGAACATGCGCATAAAGAAATCAATAAAAAAAGCAGATACAATATCAGAAAAAAAGAGTTAAAAAGTGAATTGAATTAATTTTAGATTATAAATGAAGCAAAACTATAAAAGAACAATAGTTTTAAAACAAAGCTGGATTATACATTTTCTTTCTGACACAATTTTACAAAATGTGAGAGTTACTATTATAGAATCTCTCTAACTAATCCTTGGAGGAAAACAATAACAAACCAAACCAAACCAAACCCAAGGTTGCTATGTTACAATCCCCAGTGCAGAGTTACATTGCTTCTGTTACTTCATTTGCACCGTGCCTTTGGCAGTGCACCAGATGTTTGCCTCCAGCTGATTCTGCTTTTGTATACACATTCAGACCATCAACAAAGCACAAATCTTAAACACGTTCAAAACAAAAATATTTTGCAATGAGAATCAGCCTCACCTACTGGACTTAGGGTATCTAATAATTCTAAATGCTCAGTTTCCAAACCTTAGCATGGTTTGTTTTGCCAATAGATTGACAAATGTAAATACTCTTGCCTAGACACTATGCCATACATGTGATCTATGGTATTACAATTCAAAGAAGCAATAAATATGACCTACTTAAACCTAAACAGGAAAGATCTTTCTAAGAGTTTTAATAGTTGTTCACCCATTTATTAATGTGAAATCCAGTAAATATAAAAGACCATCCAGGTCTTTTTTTATGTTTTAGAAGAGCTGCATGTTTTTCCAATGTTATGAAGTGCTTCTTAAGCAGTATCTAAGTCATATTAACAAACTTGAAAGAATGAGTCAGAAAATTTGACACATTCATAAATTAAACTTCCTGTAATTATGTAATATAGAGGAGATGAATGTGCATAAACATAAGTGTATTCCTCCTCCAAATGCTTCAGTGAAGCAGTTGACTCTTTGCTTTCAATTTTGGTCCAAGATCTCTTTGCAGTAAATCAAAATGAAGCATTGCAAAATTTTGAAGTAATTTGCTGTTTCACAAGCTGTATGAGTTTTATGAATTGAGGAAAAAACCCCTTAAAATATAAAAAAGATTAAAAAATATGCTTCAATTATCAAAGTATAAGTAATTAAAAGAAAAAAATATCCTTTGCAGGAATCAATACCTTACAAATTTTAATGCATTTCTCATATGATAGGCAGAATGTTAGGCTGTATACCTTGTGCTGTCTGGGATTATTTCAACATACACCTTCCAGGGAAACAGAAATATGAAGTACATTGAATAAATGATATGACTTAAATGTGTTAAATATATTTATTGCAAAACCACCAACACTGTCCTTAAGACTGAATCAAGTCTTGTCTCCAATCAATAATTTGTCGTTATACTGTAAAATGAAAATAAACCTTACAAACACTAATCTATTCTGTAATACTGTGGGATTTACCTAGGGTATTCTGGAAACATTTTTAAAATTAAAAATACACCAGAATTTAAAAAATTTAAGGACCATCAAAGAGTATTGTACAATTATACCACTATGTAACAGTATGTATAAATACTTGGCAGTAAAGCTTCAGTAGAGAGTGATTTTCAATGAAAAAGTTATTAATATTTAGTTTGACAAAGACAGTTTGCAGTAGCAGATGTATCTTCTCTTGGTGTAGTTCTTCCATCCCACTGTAGCTGGTCATTGCAGGCCATGCAGGATCCTTTTTCTCCCCCTCATTGCTTTTAACTCTTCCAATCACTCCTCTGATGTGGATTTCTAACAAAAAGCCTCCTGTTGAGTGTGACAGCCAGATCTTAATGTACTGCAGGCCTTAATCTTGTTATTGGTGAATGTCTTCATGCCTGATGATTTTGTAGATCACCCAATAAAAAATGTTGAAAATCAGAAAGGCTAATGGGAAACAAGCTCTGGATATTGTGTCTATCTTCTTGGCCCGGTCAATGAATACCTTTCTCATCTCATCAGGGCTTTTTGGTACAGCTGGAACAGGATTATTTGGCCCCTTTTGTGTCATTCCGTCTTTTGCTGGTACACACGGGCCTACTCCATATGCTGTAATGCTAAACTGACTGTCATGTGTATCATCATCCTGTTGGGGAAAAAAAAAGAAAAGAAAGAAAAAGAGCAAGGACTATTTTAAAATTATTATTTACAGAAAGCTTACCTGCTGCTAAATAGCAGTTGCATCATTACCTCATTGACTTCTTGAATCCACACCTTATCTTAACTTGTTGAAATTTCATCCCTATCAGAGTCTGCCAAAAATATTGCTGGATTGTTAGCAAGCACAGAATTTTTCCATTTGTTTATGGATTCTGTAATCTATCTAGAGAAATGAGAAAGCTTAGTAAACCAGTGGCAATTGGGCACACAACTTCTGATTCAGTTTAAGCTTCCCCATTGACAGTAAATATGTGCAGTCTTCAAATGGACAAACTTCACACTGGTCTTTTAGAAAACAGCTGTTAAGTCTGTATATTGCCTTACAACCCGGGATCCTGATCTCCAGAGATACTCATCATAAAATCACTCATGATGTGCACATTCATTATATTGGTGAGAATTCTGCCTATTTGGCCACCATATATTTAATTAATCTTATCTGTATGCCTAATTTCTGCTGTTCTCTGTGAATGCATAAAGTGCACAAAGTGTCTTAGTTTAAAATAAAGTAAATGGAAGCTAACGGCCAGAGTTTACTCCTTCTGACTCATTCTTCTGTCAGTTCAGGGGAAAACTGGTAAAGACATTCAGGATTAGGGGACTATAAAAGAAAGTGATTCTTAATCACATGGCACAGAAACAGATGTTCTGAAGATACACATATTTTCATAGCATACATTTAAAAATTAAAGCTTGTGTCCGAAGATGTATTTTTTACTTCTCTTTACCCGGTTATAGGTATCCTCAAGTAATAAAAAAGGCACATATGCATACAGAAATGATACATAATCTTTGAAGTCAGGGCTAAATTTAGTTTTGAAATATATTCTAGTGTACTCCTTCTTTATGTAGGCTACTCAAGGATAGTCATGTGATTTTGATGACAATCACCATTTTTTCAATAATAATTTTAAATTCAGGAATGTCAATTTTTCATGTCTAATTCAGCCTAGTTGCTTTAGGATTGTATGCTTTTATGAAATATAGAAATTATTATGTATACATGGGTTCTTAAATAAGTATTTTGAAAAATAATTCCCATAAGTATAAAATGAGTTGAGCAGCTGCCAATTTTTCTTTTGTAGGAGAATTTTTGGTATTTTAAAGCTCTTCCTAGCTTAAATTAAAATAAAATGTGAAAAAACATCTATTTGCCAAAGCAAGTAATATAATTACTGTTTCAATTCAATAGTTTGAACCATTTTTTGTTTTACTTTACCCTCCATATCCAACTCATACATATGCAATTTCTCAATGAGCACAACTTAAATCCAGAGTTCCCAATTTTTCATTTTGAAAATTTCTGTGACATTTGGAAAATCTGAAAATATTTTTCAATGAAAAATTAATTTTAAATATATTTAAAACTTCCATATTGTAATTGTTAATTACTTTTTAAAAGAAAATTCTGATTAGGTTTATTATCAATATTGTTTTAATATGTTAGCTACCAAAGAATGCAGATAAATTACTGTTTGAAGTGAACTAATTGGCCATCAGCATGACCATCCAGCATAGGTGTAGTTGTCACCCAACTGGAATATTTCTTCATATTTGTAAATTGAATACGGAGACTGATAAAGTTCACTTAAACTACTATATCTCAAATCTGTCTTAGAATTTGCCTTTAAAAAGTAAAAGTAAGGAAAAATTAATGTGAAAGAAAAGGAGGAGGACAAATCAGTGACTGACTTTACTATGGAAATGAAAAACAGAAATACAAAATGATAGGATCATTATTTGATGACGTGATAAAACAGAGATTTAATTACTGCAATAACATTCCTCTCCTGTCAGAAAAGAATACCTTTAATACCTTTAATGTAGTTATATTCTAGAAAAGTTGTAGTCTTGCGTTCCAGTTAAGAGAAGCATTAAGTTATAAATGCATGTACCGTAAGAATTTTCCATAAACTCGCCATTTAAACACCTTTATATGAGCATTTCAGGGTTTCGTCTTTTTATGCTTCTCCAGAAAATAATACTTATGATTGCACAGGCTGAGAAAGATAATAAAATGATTCTTCTGAGTAGCAGATTTCAGCTATGCACGTTTTCAGGATGAGGCACTATATGCTAAGACTTTACTGTCTCTGTTTTAGGTTTATCTGAATGGAATGATCCCCTAGAATGTTTTAAAGGCCAGGTCTCTCCTTATTCTTGTGCTTGCAGATCTCCTGTATTTCATCTGCTTTTTTGAAGGCATTTATGTCAGTGATGTCCCTTTTCTTTTTTTCCATTGATTGAGGTGGCTATGGTCCCTCTTTTTGACTAGAAATATGTCTCAGAATGCATGTGTCTGAGTCTACAGATGTAGAAGTCATCTACAGGACAATTCCCTGTATGACCCAGTTGAGAGCCTTTACAGTGAATCTTCCTGACAAAGTCTTGCATATTGGCTGAATTAATAGAATTTTTCTTTTTAAGTGATAAGGAAGCTTTTGTTTCTTTTGCGTCCTTTTTAGTGTATCATCACTAAAGAAAAAAAAAATTTATAATAGATTTTTGATAAAATTTTCAAAATCTTATTATGAATGATCTTCAGTAAGAGTTTAATTTGAACGCACTTTTCACACATTCAGCTTTATAATTAACAGCTTGAAAGTTGTTCTGCATGCAGTTCCATTTAAATATTTTATCATTTCTTTTAAAATTACTGTAATTAAGGAATGGAAAAAAGTTAGATAAAAAGTTTTATTTAGAAAGTTAGAGTTCCTGGTTGAATGACATAATTTCAATTAATTTACTTCTGTATCAGTACTTTTCTACAAAATACTTAACTAGAAATTAATAAAAAACTGTGAATTTTGTGGTCTTGGGACTACGGTGCTTTCTGTCCACGTGCTTAGTAATAAATTGATCTTGAGAATGACATGTATAAGGGCTGAAAATAACTCCACAGCTGTTTGATTGTAAGATGTTGTAACAACTCGAAAATTTTGAAGCCTTGACTTTGGTAATTTGAACAATTTTCTATTTCTCACTTTTGAGAAGGAAAGTGGTATTGAGTTGTTTTGCACTACAAACAGGACAAAATTTTAGTACTATTTTGTAATCCAGATTTAAAGAGATCAAAATGGATTATGAAATTAACAAGTCAGTACCTTTACTAACATTTCATGGCATCACACACAGGTAGCAATGAAGGTATATGAAGTTCACATGAGAAGACATTTTAGACGGAAGGACAGGGCCTCTGTTAATGGTTGGATATCACATTATGACAAATGGGACATCTTCTTCATAGTTTACCCTTAAATTTGTACTGTAGATTTGAGGCAAAGTCCCGTCTATACGTCCTGCATATCTCAAGCCATTGCTATGCTGTAATGATTCACTGATTTCATTTCCATCAAGAACTCCCTCAAAATACTTTCATCAAAACGGATGGTTGACCAAAAAGAAAATAAAAGAAAAAAGGCATGATTACCAATAGAGACAATCCAGTTTGCATGTCTATTTTCCTCTCTAAAGATTTGGTGATCTTTAGATTTTGAAAATAGAACTAAAAGACTGAATATTCCCAAAAATAAATATATTAACAGTTAACATAAAATAAAATTGTTATTATTCAGTACATGTACATAGTTAATATCGTTGTCATAGAATGTAAAGGAAACTAAGAAAAAACAATGGTCATAGGTATGTTCCAATGTCCCTGCATGACTTCTCATTCTGCCATTTTTTTTCCTTTTGTCTTTTAAGAAGGAAATGAATAATTAACGCTCATTCTAAAGGAATGGAAACATAATATTTCTGAATACCTCTTTTCACTGGCCAGGTTTCTTTTTTTTGTGGCTCATATACTAAGTATCAAATGAAGTCACAAATCTATAGGTGGAGAAAACATAAGGAGAATGGCAAGGATAGATGAACTCTGGATGCCAAAATGTCTTGTTGCAGCTCTGTACATAACTGTAATTTGTATAACCAGAGAATTTACTCCAGGGGTCTTATCTTAGTTCAAACATATGTTTCTTAAGAAAGAGATTCCAGTTCCTCTGTGTTTTAAGGAGGATATAACCCATGGTTTTAATTACTTTAAAAAGTATTCCTACCTATGAAAACCTGGAAATTTGTTTGAGGATATGTTTAGAAATATAGTTGAATTCAATGATTCAAAGAAAACATCTGAAAAACACAGGAGAGTTAGTAGGTATGACATTTAGCCAGAAATAATCAGCTTTGCATTAGATGGAAAACCAATGTCTCTGCAGAGTGTTTCTCAGGAAAAAGACCCAGAAGATATGGGAGATGACAATCTTGATATGGGTCTATAACATGACATTGTTTAAAAGGTAAATGATAAACTGGTTTGGATAAACAACTGTATTACTTGCATCATTTGATCCTTTGGCTGCTTTCAACGGTTACTGTGTAGGTTTTGAGGAATTACATGGACTCATGTACAGGGAAGGTGAGTGAGAAAAAAAAAAATCAAAACAAAAAACTTAAAACACAAAACAAGTCAAACCCAAAAAACTGTACCCACTGGCAATATTTACAGAAAAGACTGACTGGAAATGTGCAAATGGTGACATGAAAGAACTAGCCTGGTTTCTGTGTCCTTTCTAGACAAGCCATGACAGGCCAAAAAACACATTCGTAAAAAGCCCCAAATATTTTTAAACAATTGGATTAGATTTCAGGGGAGCTTGTGGAATTTTTATAATGGGGATGAATTAGGTATGAATGATCTTTACTTACGTCTGGAAAATGGATCCACTTACCTCCCAAAGACACTGAAATTCAATCACAGGACTATTGCTTTGGTTACTTGGTAAAAGTAAATATTTTGTGCAATGAGCGTATCTTTCTAATTACAAAGAAAATAGACTTTGGAAATTCTTCAGCTGCCCTACACATACCTGAAATGAAACATTTCCAAAAGGATCTGTTTTTTGCACTTTTGCAACACAGTCAAATCACTAGAAGTTTTGCTGTACCCTTGTAGATAAAATGCTGGTGGCAAAAAAATTCTGTATTCAACAACTACAATTCACCTGGTAGAAGAAACTGATTGTAGTAAAATGTCCCAATATGGTTAGCATACAGAATGAAAAAGTCTAATAAGTTATCCTATGTGCTTCATTATTCTAATACTTTTGGACATAAATATGGAATAGAATAGTGTTTTTCTATAGAAGATTTAATGTTCAAGGAAGCTCCCGAAGTTTATTTTAAATGTAGCCTTTTTACATAACTTCTTTTCACCTCTTGACTTTATGGTCAAGGTAACATTTCTTGATACATGGTAGTTTTCAAACTCAATACAATCTAATCCCTGAGAGCCAGTGGCTTTTGACCTAGTCCAAAGGAATAACAAACATACAAAACTTTATAATCATGAGCTATAGTAACTGACCTTAAAAAAGACAAAAGAAGAAGGAAAACCAAGTTACTTTGAGTTATGATCCTAGGGCCTGTATTTCATGTTATAAATTGTGGTGAATAAATAATAACATTTGTGGTAAGGAAGGCTAGTTATTTACTGCATTTTTAATCTGTAAGACATCATTTATTATTCATATACCAGAGGGTTTAGGATGTGATCCAAATTTCTTTTTGAGAGATAAAATCTCTGTGCTGTAATGGCTCAAGTCCTGCATACTTGTTGGGCAAGGAAAGGTTTAATAAAACATCGAGAAAGAGAGAAACAATTTGCTGAGCTGTCTCTAGAGCTTGAGAAGGTGTATTCTCAGAGGTTAACTCTGTGCAGGAGCTCTAGGTCTACATGGAATTGGAGTGACTTAAGAACCATTTAATAAAATTAATCTTTTCTGTAAAATTACTGCTTTTCTAAAATCATAATGTTGTATAGGAAAAAAAGCAGGTTTTGGTAAATTTAGACTGAGAAGCTTGTCTCATGACAAAACATCTAGGTACAGGGATGAAGGGAAAGCCATATACCCTCAAAAATATTTAATACCCTCACCTGCAATGTGTTATGAAGAAAAGCATTGAAATGCATGTCTCCAGCTTTCAGAATCACAGCAGAGTACTCGGTACTTTATTGTACACTCTAAAGTCTTCTAATTCTATAATATTATGATAATTTAGCAGGCAACATACCTGAAGCTAAAGACTGCCTAAAGAAGTGTAAAAGTACAATAAGGACTTTTAAGTGTGTATTCAAAAATACCATGATCCAGAAAAACACTTAAGTCAATGTGGTTATTCATCCACAAACTCTTTTTCCTTAAAAGGTCTTCTCTTAGAAGTCCTTTTTATGTTGTGGTTCCTCTCTCACATGCGTCTAAGCTGAAATTTAATTGATTGTGTTTGCTGAACAAGTGCCTTTGGTGAATTTGAAGTCTTTCTAAGAGTGAGACAACAAGAGATTTGGTTTGATTCTGAGGAAGGAAGATACTACCTACCAGTTCCTAATCCTGTGATCATAATAATTAACCTGCATTTAAGAAAGATATCACTTAAGCTGAATATGGTGAATTTGCTTGAGATCCAGAAGAAACAAAAATACATGGTGAGAAAGATGAAAGGACTAAAAGTATAGTGACATAATTTATCACTTACCACAGCTGTTTGATACACAATTCACTTGTTGTGACTTACCTACCCCCTGCCCAGTAATTCATGCTTGCCCCACCCCATTCTTCCCATTCCAAACCATAGGACAGCTTTCAGAGAGCTGCCATATTCCAAGAACAAACAACTGCCGGTTTTTCTGCCACTGTCAGCAGGAAGAAACAAGCACATTTTTCACAGGGTTAATGCAGGTACTTGCAGTCCCAATCATCCTCTAGTCTACAGTACATGAGTTTCTCTGTGCAGCTGAAGAAGTCTGGGACTCAATCCTCAGGGACAGGCAAATGTATGAACATGTAATTTTCATTTGACTGTCTGGCCTGCCTTTTAACACGGAGTCTTGCTAACAGAGACTGCTTTAGGTAGGCTTTACAGCAGTGCAGATTTTCAGTATCTTCTAAATAAGAGGGAGACTTATCTTCTCCTGTTGATGAAAGCAGTAGACTGAGATAAGTCTTCAGGAATGAAAGATGGTTGAACTGAATTATGTTGCTACAGTCAGACTTTCATCCACTAGTAATGTTCTAGATAGTGACTGATAGTGACAGGCGCTGCTTGACATCAGTGGGGGGTACTCATTGAATAAATAGGCTGGAGAACTATTCACACTTTGTAAAATCTGAAGTAGGGGTTACACATTGTTGTAAGAAATTTTCCTTATTGTTTACTACAGATTTCAGAGTTCAAACTTGTAGCCTTAGCTGTTTGGCTTTGCACACTGGAAGTGAGTTATTTTATTGCTAATCTGGATAGCTCCAGCTACAAAATAAATACTAATAACCATTACTATAATTAAATTTCTTACTAGTAATATGAAAAATTCACACAAAATTAACAGGACAGAAGAAAAAAAACCCAAACTTACCAGCCTTTTAAAGTAATATGTTTGTTCTTCTACCAGCAATGTTATTTGAATAAGTACTTTGTGTATTAAAAAATATTTGCATGAAACACAGCTGTTAAGGCTTTGAATTGAATATTAGAATGAAATTAGGAAACAACATTTGTTGAATCTCAATGTAGTAAAAACTGCCGCAAGTACCAGTAACATTCATGTGCTGAAGTATAATCTAACTCTTCTACCAGAGTGAAATTCATACTTGTGCAGATGGCTCCCACATGGCCCATGCCTCATTTAAATCCCTCTTAATCCCTCTTTCGAGAATTCAAGTTGGATTTATGCAATTCATAGTCCTTGTAGTGACCCTCTGCCTATAGTGAGTTTTGTGCTGTGCTGTCATTTTATTTCTATTGCCACTTCAAGCTGCAGTATGTTTACCAAATTAACCCTGTGTCCTGGCATGATTCAGCCAGACCTTTTCAAAGCTGTGGGCACTGCTACTCTTACCTTGCTCTTCTTCCTCTTGCGCTGGAATCGCAGGAGTTCTTTATGCTGCCTTGACACAAAGTTTACGGCTGCATACTCCAAAAGTGCAGAAAATACAAAGAGCAGACACACTGCCATCCAGATGTCAATCGCTTTGACATATGACACCTGGGAGAGGAGACAGGAGAGGGCTGAGTATGTTAAAACCACAGATGCAAAGTTTAGCATTTCATGGCAGGAGGAAGTGCATTAATATCTCCACATCCCAACAATACTTTTATAGAACAAAACTTTGCATGAAATTTAGATAATAATAACAAGAACAATTCAATCTATAAATATAAAATTTTTGTTAAAAATGTATTCTTTTAAAATATGTGTTTAAATCATCAACAGTTCCTTATAGTGTACTGTATATTACATCACAAACCAAATAATTCTCAAAAAACACATGCTCTTCCTTCATTTGTCCCACTGAGATCTCTGAATGACACTAAGGAAGCAAAAATCAGCTTGTAGTGGGACCAGGGGGAATTCCTGTATTAAAATGGATGTGACTGAAAGTTGCTGGAATAAAAATTAGATTGAAGAAAGGAGATAGGTATAGAGGTCTAATGTGTTCATTCTCTGCTAATATAGGCACAGTAAGTCAAATGTGTAGTTTCAAATTAGTCCTGTAGTTTTGACACAGTGAAAGTACTAAAAATCAGATACAGATTAGAGCTCACGGCAATCTGCAGATGCAGGACATGATCTGAACCAAGAAAGTTCTCTGCAGATTTACAAGAGCTTTTTTATATAAGCAAACATAGGTAACTTCGGGACTCAAAATGTGACAAAAATCATCTGCAGCTCTCTGTCAGCCTCTAACATTGTTTTTTTTTTTTTTTTTTTAGTTTTAGAGCATTCCATTTTATTACTATGTTGGTGCTAACTTTGAATGCATTCAGACCCATATATTTGAGACACAAAGCATGCTCAACTCTGTTAGGGCTATCTATTTCACTTAAAAAAAGTTAATTGGCCAAGTTAAAAATATAATGTTAAAATTAATACAGAAGTGGACTTGCATTTTTATTGTATACATTTTATTTCTATTAGCTGCAATGGCACACGAAGATGGTCAAGGAAAAAGCCTTAAAATGAAACACAAAATATTTTAAGCAATTACAGAACTGACCCAGAAAATGGAAATAGTTAATCATAGAAATAAACTTTAAGTGATTTACATTGTGTTGAGAATCAATTTTATGTAATTATCTGGAGCAGTTAAGGTTCACATTTTTCTACATTTTAATTTATGTGTTTGTAACTAGTGAACTAATTCATAATTTAGGCATTTTTGAGAAAGGAACATCATTGAGAATCTATGGTAAGAATCTATGTCTTCAGAATTTCAGTCATATTTGCTAGCATGTCATCAGATAATGGGATGTGAAAAAGGAAAAACCAGTCAACTGTTAAGCAAGGTTTAAATAGTACTGAATAATATTGTTTACACTACTTCTTAAAGTTTATGGAATTAGCTAGATGTGTGGCTGGCTAAATAGCTGAGACAGGGAAGAAATAGAATATATTTGACTGGAGAATCAAAAAACCTCTAAATATTTCAAAATTATTTATCTAGTTTAGAAAATGATTAGATGTTAAATAATTAAAACACATAAGGTTGATTGAAAGTGTTTGCCACATAACGTTATGATTAATACAGTACAAACAATGGAAATTTAGCCTACCTTTGGAAGAGATGCTCGTGAACCTGAGCTTTGTGTTGTCATGGTCAGTACAGTTGTTATGCCTAAAGCCACTCTGGCTGGAGCTGCATCCATATTGATCCAAAACGACACCCAGGAGAGGATCACGATCAGGAGGCTCGGTATGTACATCTGGATGAGATAGTAACCCATCTGCCTCTCAAGGTGAAATCGGACTTCAATACATGTAAACTTTCCTTTTTACAACAAAGAAGAAATAATCAAGAGAAATAGAATGTTTTTACAGTCAGCATCTAGTGCACACTCCTATGTATGCTAAGAATGTATGCTATGTCAAATATATTTGTTCACTAGAAAAAGATTTATGTTTTGTATTCTCTACTGTGGTTTGCAATAAACACAGACCCCATTATAATAGGAGTATCTACACGACAGAAAAGGGGCAGAATACCTGAAAAATTAAGAATTTGATAAAGTCTAAAATTCTTATTTCCTTCTAAAAAATGAACTGCAATTCATTATGACAATAAGAAATTTCCTTTGTGAAATCACACTTTTTTTGCAGCTTATGGTTTGGAAATACTTCTGTGTACAAAGAAAATTCTTGGTTCCCATTGTATAATACCTCCTTTATATTTTAGTTCAATTTTAAGCTTGATTTTATTTTTATTAAACTTAAAATTGGGAAAAATATAGTGTAATCAGTACCGGCATTAGGTTCTCAATAGGAGAATCCGCTAAATCACCCCTTGTGTCCCCATTCAAACTCTTCCAGTTCGTAAGTGAAATGACCAAGTTTCAAACATGATTGAAGACTAGAAAGACTAGAGATCAGAAAACTTTAGGAGGAAACTAAATGACCTAGTTTTATCCAGGTGCTGAATATAAAGCAACTTCTACTTACTTATTCAAACCAGAAAAAAAAAAAAATCTATTGGTTGCTCATAATAATTTCACAAAACCATCTTTTTATATAATCCAGTTTGTTGCTAGGTTGGGGTTTTTTCCCACTCTGTAAACTGCAGATTATTTCACAGATCTTGACCTGGCCTCATTAGATTTTCTAATTCTGCTCAAAGGTCACATTAGTCACATAAGAATGGTGCTGAAGGCAATGCTGTTACTGTAAGTGGTGTATACATAAAACATTTTCTCACAGCAACAAATACAGATCATTCCATTTTCTTCCTTATTTTGAGTGAAAATATTTCCTAATTCTAAATTTGACAAGGAAGGTTACATAGTTATATGTTTCTTGAGTGGTATGAAGCTCTTTGGTTATGTTTTCTACAAGTTTTTGATAGATATTTTCCTGATCAATTTTTATCTGCCAAGATGTCATTTCATACAGAATTTTTCCACATGCATAGTGTTTTGATATTTATCAGATTAAAAAGCTATGTAATGGATTTATTAGCTTATCCTATACTAATATATTGCAGTTTATGCCGGGACAATAGTGTTAGGTATACAGAAATGAACTTCGGATAAAGTCAAACTGAAATATTTTTATTCTATGGATATTAAGTGGTTCTGAACTTCATTATTTTCATGGATCAACCATCTACTACCTCAGCTTCAAGACTGATTTCTGCCTCAGTCATGGGATGAAAATCTTTTCTAAAAAAGTGAATGGGAATTTTGGTGTTTACTTCACGAAAGGTGAAGATAAGCCCCTTAGTTTCTCTTCCATGGTCTTCAAAAGGATACCCATGCAATTCAGTCTTAGCAGTTCGGTACACCCCACATAACCAGAAGTTCTGCACTGACTGGTATTTGTTGGAACCATATTCTTCAAACTGGTGCTTACCCTGAAGATTTCTTTTATTTTTGTGATACTTTTTTTGTTAATTCAGCAGTCTCAGACAGCATCAGTCTCGTGGTGGTAAGGAGTGATAGAAATGTATCAGCCCAATCTGGGTCTAAGCAAAGCCATTTTATTTGGCATTATATCAGTAAGAATTGCTCAGCATTAAACATTTTCTCCTTATAGGGTCCTACATTAACCTTTTAAAACAAATTAGGAAGGAAAACTAAGAAGCATCAGAATGTGTAATATATGCATTTGCATATATGAAGTGTCAATAAACATTAGCTATTGTTTGTATGGTGGTTTTTTTCCTTCCAGAGAAATGTGGGATAAGAGATCTGAGTTTCCTTCGTGAGGACTCCAGTGGACTTGAACTATTACAGACCACTCAGCACAAAAGTTCAGTGGTCCTAGAAAGTGAACAGATGTAGTAGCTCTAATATGGATTATTTTATGTGATAACTAACTGAACTAAGGAGAAATAGTAGTTGTGAACAACAGAATCCTAAACAAAATTAAAGAGATTCTAAATTAAAGAAATGCAAATGGAATATCTTGTAACCACAGGGAAGGAGAGAAAAAAGTGGGGATAATGAAGAGGTCAGAACTAGGACTGAATGATGTGTCAGAGGAATTATAAAGAACCAGTTTTTTGCTTGGTTTAGTATTTTTTAAATATCATTGGCCAAGGAACAAAACCCTAAAAACCTATAACACTGACCAAACAAAAAATTGAAAAAAAGTAAAATTGAATGCGTGTCAAAGTAAAAAAATAGCTTTGCTTAACTTCACAACATGTAGGACTGAGTCCTGCCTTTGCCTTAGACCCAGCAAGTTTATGCAAGGCATAAGTCCAGTGCTTCTTAGTCAAGACTATGTGTTCTTCTCTTCCAGTACAGCATTGAATAATTAATATATAGCAGCTCCCCAGGAAGGCTGGTGGCTACCCAGCTAGACACTTCTCTGTTGCTCCACTACAGGGTATTGGAGAAAGGCAGCAGATGGAAGTCAGTCTCAGCACTGCAGTTGTAGCAGCTGGTGGCTTAAATGTGAAAGGGTTGATGTTAGCTTTTGCCCTTCCTGACTGAAATCAGAGCTACCTGCATAAACTTGGTTAATGAAGCTAAGTCGGAAAAGAATACACTTGCAGTAGCAGATGAGAGCTTCAGCCAGCAGAGGCTGTGCTGTTGTTTCCCACCTGAAGCAGCATCCAGCTGTGGGCCTCCTGTCTCTTCCTGTACTCCATTTCAAATTCAAAGCCAGGTTAGCTGTGGTTTAATCTATTTGACTGGATGATTGAATGGATCAGAAGAGACATACCCATAAAGTCATCTCAGCTGGGGAATGATAGACAAACAACTAAGAGCATTGCTCTAATAATGCCTTTGTAGTACATGGAAGGTAAGACCTAGCTCATTTTGATACACACTGTGAATGTCACAGAGAGCGCCAAGCAGGAAGATAGGAATCCCTTGTGGTACTGTGCTTTTGCTGAGGCTGAGCAACAAATTAAGGCCTGATTATAGTTTCAGGCTAAAGCTAAATACAAGTGTGCACGCAATCCATAAAATGGCTTTTTGTAAAGCAGATGAAAGAAAAACTATCTAGGGCTTCTTAAAAGAAATATTTTTTCCTGAACTGAGGTTACTTTTTTGTGTTTGTAAGTCTAGTCTAACCAGGGATTTAAGTGTGTAAAAGGCTCTAGAAGTACTGACTTGATGAACATTGTACCTATGCACGTGAAGTGAATATACTGGTGTATATGCATGAGATGGTGCATTTTTGTCTCTTACCCACATTCTTTGGGAACACAATGTTAAAACTGCTGGACTGGTAAGATTTTCATGTAATGTCCATGCTGAAACCATTAGTATAGTGACAAAATATAACTGTAGTCAGTGTATATGAAAAAAAGCATAAATTTATTTCCTTTGGAGTCAATATCTATATCACACACCTTTTTAGTTGCTGTTTCTTCCGCAGCCAACTGTGAGTAACTCAAGAAGAGCATTTTTCTACTTCAGGTCATCTTCACACTACACAGCTTTCCTTGATTGTGGCACCTGCTGTTTAAAAAATGGGCTATGCAGACAGCAGTATGCTTGTCTTATTAAAAGGTACTCTCAGTAGTGTGGGATGTGCAAGAGAAATCAAGCACAAGTAATAAATTCAGACCATAAAGAGTCCTCTTTTATAGTTTCATCTGTCTCAAACTGTCTCAGAGGTAAGAGCTGGTAGGACTTAAAAGTATTTGTCTCCTTTTAGCAGCCTGTAAGGTGTCTTTTGGGGAAAACTTTTCTTACTTTACCCCCACAATGTTATAAACATGTTATGATTCCCAGGAAGGCTGAGTAGCTGTTTCTGAAGCTATACAGAGAGTTTTAATAAGGGAGAACTACTTCAGGATTCTGAGTCAAGGAAATAGTGTGCCTGACAAATAATTAAGAAAGGAATAACAATTGTTAAACCACAATGAAATTAAAAATTAATAGCATTATAAAATATAAAATGAATAAGTACAAACAAATGAAGAAAGAACTAAGCATGCAGAGTTCAACTGTTAATCCATGCAGAATGGAGAGTTATCTGTTGAAGGTTCTTGATCCTGCCTTTATAGTAGTAAATAGTAGTCTGATCTTGTAAGTCACTGATAATGTTAATAAATTATTTACTGTGAAATATCTTATGGATATACAGAGGACTGTGGCTAAAAGACTATACAGCTTAATTAAATTAATGAATCTATTTACTTAAAAGAATCTTATGCTTGCTGAATAGAGATGATTTAAAGCTTATCAAAATTGAACTGAGTTAAGCAAATCTGAATAAATCTTTATGGAGCTATGCAGAATATGTGTCTTGGATCTGGGAAGCAAATATTTCATATTCTGATACCAGCACATCTCTCAATATGGATGTAGACCACAAATTTCTGATTTTACCAGTGACTGATAGCCAACCAGCAGTCAGTCTGGCAGTCAAAATATTGCGAGCTATGGAGATTTGCTAACAGAATCCTGGGGCAATTGGATAATGATGATGTTCCTCTGCTCCAACACTTCATTTTTCCCCTTGAAAAACAGCTAGAGACAAAGGCTTAGCATGAAATTAGGTACTAGATACAGCAGGAAATGACAAAAGGAGAGTGAGACTACTTCAGTGGCTAGGATATGCTCAACCTAAATGACTGATTTAGATTTAGATCTCTTAATACAATAAAGAACCTCTTCCACTTATCTTCGGGAAAGCCATTTCTTAAGCATCTCAATTCCTCTACTCCCCATATCCCCATACGGATCCTAAGTTCAAAATGAGCTTGAAAATTGCATAAGAGTATTTACCTCTCAGTGTTATTCTAAACCTCTGCTGTGTTTAACGTTTTTAGACTTGCAAAAGTCAGCATTTGTCACCTTATTCGGAAAAGATAACATATTGCAAAAGCCAGCTAACATGCTTTTCTCTGTAGAGATAAAAGTAATGACAGTTCTTTCCTCTCAAGACAAAAGGTAAAGACTATTCGTCCAAAATGAAGCAATAGGTGGACTCAAGAAACAGATTTTTTATGGATTGATGTAACATGGCCATTGCACTTTATGCCTTTGTTTTCTCATGTTTAATACCTTGGATTCACAGGTTCTTACTAAATGGTTGTCACTGCAATGTTCATGACGTACAATATATATTGCAAATATGATCTTACTGCGGGCCATCATAGACCTTCACTTTGCTGTATTTTTCCAGCCCTTTCATAATGCTGGTCCTGGCACTTGTCTCCTCCTGAGTTGGGACACTTCAGTGTGCTAGGTAATAGAAAGCCAGTCCTTTAAATACCTGTGAGTTAAAGCCCCAGACAGATGAAGTTTGATCAATATTGTCCTGAGACCAAATCGTTCATCATGTAGTTAATCAAGGCTTTTATTTAGTACACGGGATGGAATCACCCTGGCAAAGGTTATTGCCTCTAGTGGGAGTGTGGCTATTGACTTCAACTGTCTTCAGACAGAATGGATTGCTGAAAAAAAAAAACCCAAATACCAAAAAAGAGACTTTTTATGTTTGAAGTTGTTAATGTTGAAAGGAAGCTTCCTGAGGACAATTTTATCTTCTAACTGAAGAAATGTCTTAGCCGAAAATGATCAATCTCAGGAGGAAATAAAACTGTATTGCTATAAGAGGGATCACATAGACCACCAGCACGTTCCTTTTGCTGGGTGCTTTTTTCTCTGTATCCGCTAAAATAAGATTGCAATTAACATCTCTTGGCAACAACATGTTACGTATAACACTGCAATCAGAATAGCAGATGATTTTATAGAGGATGAAGTAGAATTAAATATATAAACTGTCTTTTCCATGGGACAGTACTGTTCCCTTTACTTTCTCTCCTTTTGAGTCACCATAACCACAAGAAAAGCAGTCTACTTGATTTTACCATGTTCAGTAAAGACGTTTCCTTTTTATTCTTCCAAGAATGTGACACTTTTGTTTGGGAGGAACTCTGCTTTATTTACTACTGAAATACAGCTAAATGCTTTCTGTTCCTTTGCCTTCCAGGGATAAAATTTTTTGAACAAAAAATAAAATTCATAAATTATGTGTATGCAGAACTTGTTATTTCAAGAGATTGTACGTATAAAACTGATTACATATAAGTAAATTTAGCTGAAATTATTTTCATACCTTTCTAAGGAGTCAGGATAATAAAAAAGCACTTGGTAAGTGCAGTCTCTAGAAAGTTTCCAGTTTGTACTTTAATATAAATTACAATTTGAATGTATTTTCTGATAAAAGCTGCTTATGAAAGTACTCATTTTTTCTTCATCATAAAGTAGATAAAATACTGTATCTATCTTCATACAGCCTGAATAGAAATTATGATTTTCTAATGTCAAATATATAGAACTAGACAAGTTCTCATTTACATGGCACTTGTCTATGTATCTAAAGCCAAGATTCACTAAACACCTCTAGGAATGTACTGCTGTTCAGTTTTTCTTTCAAATCAGTCTGTGGATATCAGCAACACATTGGGGGAGATCAGTGCTGTGGCTGTCACCTCTCTTTGACTACACAGATTCCTGGACAGGAAGGAAGTGTCTTTACATAGCTTTTTTTGAAAAAAATACTGAGGTAGGTAGTAAACTTAGCATTGGTGTAATGACTACACTAAAAGTCAGTGGAAAATAAATATTGAAAAGAGAAACTATTTCTTTTTCAGCTTGATAAATTTGCACTTGCAGTTCCCACGTTCCTCAGAATGTGAGCTGAATTGAGTAGGACCTTTGTAGGCTGGAGAACCCAGCACAACATCATGGTAAAGAAAACTGCACAGGTCTGTGACGAGGATGGAGTTACCCCCTGCCCTGATCCAGGCTGGGGATGGACTGGGTAGGCAGCAGCTCTCCCTGGGAGCCTGGGAGATATCAAGTTGAACAGAAAAGTCCTGTGATGTGAGAGACTTATTATGTGCTGCACTGTGTTAGCAGGGGCAAAGAGGGGAGAAGTAAAAACTAAAGAAAGAGACATCTAGATGAAATGTTTCCACTTCCAGGACAGGAGATTAATTTTATTCAATGAATTTTTAAAGTAGAATGTTCAAATCTTGACCAGTGCAGGGTTGACAATTGTGGCCTCTTTGATCTTGAGAAAAAAGCCTTGTTGGAGTCAGGCCATTTTCTGCATCTAGGGATGGTCACATCCTTAGCCTGCCATAGACTCTGTTTCCCAAAGTGTTTATAATATCTGCTTTTTCAGTGAAGGAATGAGCAGCCTCAGAGATTTCACATCCATACACTATCTCCTGGATATAAAATATCAACTTTTTTTTTTTTTGAGAAATGATCTATGAAAAAAAAAAACCTGAGGGAGTTGAAAAGTCATGTCTTAAAAATAACCCCTATAGTCTCAAAAAGAGTGGTTTAGGTGTTTGTCAACACAAGTTTGAGTTGTTAGAGAAAGTCATCAAAGTTATGTCTCCTTTAATCACTGCCATTATCAAGCAAAATGGATGAATATAAGGCTGGATGAAGGTGAGACTTAGAAGGACCACAATCTACAGGTTGTTAAACAACTTTTTTGACTATGGGGGAGCAAATGGGATCGTGTGAAAAAAACTGTGCTTGGGATGTGCATATTAGGAATGGGGAGTGTGGAGCTAAGGAAACATGCTGTTCATCAAGATCACAGTTATCAGAAATGGTCACATACAGAATCTATCAGTTCTGGTGTTGAGTGCAGCAATCTTCACTGTTTCCAGAACCACTACGTCCAATTCTTTGACCCAAAAGGCATTACTAGACCTAAGACAATTCTGAGCAGCATCACCCTAGTGCAGCTGTAAAGCATTATCCATGATGCAGGAGTGACGCCAAGACTCAGTTGTGCCTGTTAGTCAATGCTGTTATGTATAAATTCATGCTACTGTATATTGGGCTTTTTGCAGCTGTGATTGAAATTAACTGTGATTGAAATAAAATTTAGGCATTGCATAACAGCCCAGGGAAGCAATTAATGTCACATAGGAATGCAGCAAAGCAAGATCATCCTTGTAACATAAATGGATCATATGTGATCTTTCTGGTTGTTATGATTCTACTTCACTTCCTAAATTGGTCACTGCGGATATGCCTGCAGATACAAAACATGAAAATTATCAGAAATGCTGTTGTATCACTTCAGAACACAAGATTTGATGAGCCATTTTTCTGCACTGTAGCTGAAACTGTTATGTCTCTATATTTAGACACAGTTTATTTTCTGAGCTCTGGTTACAGTGAACCATTTTCAATTGGGGATGAAACGCTGATGAGACATGCACTGATGAGTTTCCACATACTGTCCTGAAGCTTCATGTTAATTTGCTTCACAGGGAGAATTTTGGGATTTTTTTCTGTTTTACAGGATATCTCAAAAGAGCTTTCCATCCTGTGTTGTAACTAAATTTAATTTGAAAATGCTTCTTTGGTCACTTACTGCATACCAGCTGCAGTTGCTTAGCATTATTTTAAGAATTCATTTTATCTAATCTGTCATAGGCAAGAGAAATAGACTTCACATCATGCTTTAAAAATTTCTTTCTGTAAATTTTGGTTCTTGTGTAGTATCCTAAAAGCATATATGCCTGCAGTACCTCATTGCAGAAGCCTTAAGAAAGCACATTACTGATCATATATCCAAGTGACATAGTGAAAATAGCTGTTATTGTCTTTTAATAGAACGTTTATGAGGTTTTAGCCTACAAATACTAGATAATAATACTGGTTGTAACAAAGAAAGAAAAGGAATTTTTACTCTCCTAGAAACCAAACCCCTCTAATTTGATTAAATTTGGTTCATACTGAAGATCTGAGTTAAAAAAATACTTTGGATAAAATACTGTTGTCTCAAAGAGGAGAGTATCACAATAAATGTAGTCCTTCATGGGTAAAACCACCTTTTCTTTCTGATTTGCCCTGCCAAAATTCTAGATCTGTACCTGCAATTTTGTTGCTGTTACTCAGAGCAGGTCATTCAGATGCTCCCTCTGGTGAGGCCGTACCCTTCCTTCTGCTGTGCAGAATCAGCATCACATTTTCCCCCCCTGCCCATCCCAGGCAGGTCCCACAGCTGTGCAATTGCTTTATCTTTTGCTGACATCTTTTATCATCCCCATCCTCTAACTGCATCCAGGCTTTCAAGATTTCTGTGTTATCAAATGCCTTGAATTTTTGTGGACAAATCAAATGGTTCAATTACTTTTTCAGTACTGGCATGAACTTCATCTTTCCAGGGTTGTGCTCACATCTTAGAGCATGTTTGGCCACAGAAATGCAGTTTGGCCAAAGTAATACAGAATACAACAGGCAGCTGATTGTCCACACTGTCCTCCAGACTTATTGCAGTAAACCCTCCTCTCAGCTGAATGTGACAGAATTGCAGAGAGACAAGCTCTCTTGTAGGCACATATTAGAACCATGAGGCCTCACATGCAGTTAATAACATCTGCTGCTCCTGCTTCTCCACTCAGGTTAGGGCCACAGTGAAAAAACAGCACACATAAGTTGACCCCATGCAACCTGGTATAATGTGCCAAGGCTTTATCATATTTTCCTATTTTTTCTTAGATGAAAATTATTACCAAGTTAAATAGGCCTGAAGCATAGGTTGTGAAGAAAAATGTAATGCCTTCAAAATATTGAAAAAAATGAAGTTTTAGTCAAAATCACAAGGTTTAAACTGATGATTATAATGTAAGTTCGCAGACAAATGAGTAAGAGTACAACTCAGCTTTGGATGAAGTGTTTGGAAATCACTGGAAATTCTGAACTTTTGAACCAGGTTTCCATTCAGTGTCAGGTTAAACATCACAGTAATGTCTTAATTTCTCAGGGATTTTTGATGCATCATGTTATGTAAATGACCTTTAGAAAAAAGAGAAAAATACTCTATACCTTGATTTCTCATTAGTTAATGTTATATACAGGGCATAGAATACAATTACAGAAACTCATCAAAATGGCACAAAAGAAGGAGAATCCTGAAAAGAAAGGATAAGTTGCTTGCATATCTCAAAGGAGACTGGAAAATAATGAAAATAAAATTTTCTTATTTGTCATAAGGATTATGATAGAATGGAAAAAAGGAATAATTGGAATTTCTATCTTATCATTAACAAAGAAATGTCTGAGTGAAAAAATTACTCTGTCATAGGATATGTATCACAAATTTTAGAAGGTTTTTAAGGATTATCCAGATATTAGTATTTGAACAGTAAAACTGCATGTTAAGTACTTCCAATTTATTTTAGGTAACACTTCAAAATACCTCTATCTTCCTACTCTAAATGTAAATTATGAGAGAACCTTCCTTTTTCTTAGGGCACCACTGCAGTTTTGATAAAATTCAGTGCTGAAAAGCACTCCTCCTTAATTTTGATTGTAACAGGACATTCCTTATGAACACCACCTATTTAATTTTCCCTCCCTGATATTTCAGCAGAATCCAAATGAATCATTCCAATCTTAAATTTTAAGACACGTTTAATCACGTTGGAGAGCAAAAATCAGAATATATATGGATTAGAATGGAAGAGTTTTAGTTTTTTTTTTCTCAAGAAAATATATAAACTATGCAGTCTTCATCTTTTCAAGATTATTGTGCTTGTGATTGTCCAGTTATTGATACAGTTTTTTACAATTAAAAATGAAAATATATTAACTACATTATTTATATTAATTCCATCCTTTTTCAAATAATCCCAGACATCAGCTAAATATCTCAGTTCAGCAAAGGCTACAATTCAGTATCATAGAACCATAGAACTATAGTATTATACAACAGCTGGAGCTGAAAGAGACCCTAAAGATCACCTGGCTCCAACCCCCCTGCCATGGGCAGGGTCACCTGTCACTAAACCAGGTTTCCCAGAGCTCCATCCAACCTGGCCTTGAACACTGACAGGGATGGGGAAGCCACAGCTTCTCTGGGCAACCTATTCCAGTGTCTCACCACCCTCACCCTAAAGAATTTCTTCCTTGTATCCACACTTACTCTTTCTCAGTTTGAATCCATTCCCCCTTTCTGTATGAACTATGGCAGGGAAACTTGGCTTGACAACCCTGTGTCCCTTTTTCCTGACTGAGCCAGGCTATGATTAGTGCACAGCATGGGGACCTTGGGATTTCTGTTGCGCTTCAGATACCACACTGTGAATGTGGTCATGGCAGCTGCTGAATAAGTAAAACTCCTGACTGGACAGCTTCTGAATTATTTCAACTCCATATTTTGTTAAGGTACGTAAAATTAAAGTTTATAAAGTCTTCAGGTAGTTTTGGTTTGTTTGCTAGTTATTTAAGACTGCATTATCTTGCATAATGCACTTTTAATGTTTTAAGCTTCTTCTGAATTCAGTGAGAACATTTAAAAAATACCTCGTGACATTTATTATAACAATAAATATTAAATGTCTTTTTGGTTGTAATCATATTCCTACCTGTATTGTAATGCTTGGTGCAGTAACATAAATCCTTTTCTTCTTTCAACAGAAACTGTGGCAGAGTGAGACCTTCTGCTACTTGAACCGCTCCCTTTTCTTGCCACTCAAAAATGAGATCATTCATTGTGTATCCAACTGAAACAAAGAAAAAACGCAAATAAACTCTGTCAGTTGCAAACTTTGAAAAGCAGTAACATATAAAATTACAATATTTTAAGTAAATGTTATGAAAAGGAGGTAATAGAGAGGGTCTGCTTGTACAAATTTTTATCTGTTATTCCATACCATACTGAATAAGAAGAGACAAAAAGGTTGTCTTATGAAACTCTTTAAAAATCTTAATAATTAGATGGTCATTAATGGACTCAACAAACCCATTTAAATTAGCTAAACATCCAAATCTCTTGGGTGCTTGGGAACATCTTGCCCTCCCCAACCCATGAAGGATAAAATAGGCCCTTCACACCTAGATCTCTTCCTCTTTTTACTTGAGGTGAGATGTGGATTGTCAAAGTTATGTTTATGGATTTATATCAATTGGAATGGTTAAGTGCAAATTCTTCAAAGACAACAATGAATTAAAAATTCTGCAGTAGTATTAGTTGAATTGAAAAACTGCTTTTCTCTGAAACTGAAGCAACACATGGGAAAGCAATTGATTATATTCTTCTCATATCAACTGACTGTGACATATAATGATATTAGAAAGCACCCAGCTTTAACATTCAGTCTCCTGCACCTATCCATGCCTCATGCATATGTATAAGATTTGATATAACAGCAAAAGACATACTAATCAAGGCTCAGACTTTGCAAAAGACAAGTAATATTTCCTTCTATTTCCCTCTCTCACATGAATATTTGCATGGGATATCATTGGGGAAAATATCTCTGTTTCTTCTGAATATGTAATATGTTAACTTTCCTGGGCATTTTATTCTAATTTTCTTTCTGAATAAATTTTATCTGCTTATTACAACTGGAAAATAAAAAGGCTTCATATTCTCATGCGAGTTTGAGCCTCATATACCAGAAGGAACCAGAAGGTGAAAGGACAACTTTTTTTCATCTGATTTATATAGCTTTTAGCTTCTTTGCAATATTTTCTTTCTGCTTTAGACCAATACTAATGAGCTGTTGAAAATAACCTGTTGAGAACCAGAAATTCTTTTAAACATTCAGTAACAAATTATTGTTTAAAGTATATTGTTCAGAACCTTCTAAAAGTAACTGTCTGCTCAAAATTGCTGACATGTTGATTTTCATCAAAAAAGTAACTCCTTTGCTGTGTGGGCACAAATCTTACCCTGTTATATTCAGTGACTTCATTATCCTTTTAATACACCTATAAATGGCATTCAGTGATCTGATCTGTTGGCCTGAAAACTGAGATACGCTTCATCTTTTCTGATCTATGTTGAATGAGCCTAGGAGGTAGGAATTAGTGTTTATAAATGTAAAAATGTTTTCAACAATTCTTCTTCCTTCTAAATTCTTGATGTTTCTTTTGGGGAGAGACTTTATACAATGTATTCACAGGAACTCAGGCTGACTGTAGGTTTACTTGGCATTTTTTTTGAGGCTGGATGAATATGGAAAAAACGACACCATATCCTTCTAAATAAGTATTTAATTAAGATCAGACATTACACAAGTCATTACAAACATATACCAAATATGCAAGGAAACACTTGCTTTTCTTATTGATTTCATGATATTTCATAAAAAGTCTTAACATTCACTATTGATTGACATAAACTGTGAAAAATCAGAAGTATATATCTTTTCAAACTTTGCATGAATTCAGACAAAAAGCAGTTGTGTGTAAAGCAGATTACCACTTGAAGCATGTAGATTATGGCCAGAAGTAATATTCCCTGAGTAAAACTCATTGAACTGGCAAGAAACAACTGCTGTGTCAGAATGTATTTCACTAAATCAGACTCATTCATCTCTAATGCCTGCTTTTAATTTTGATTATCTACCCTGCCCACTAATTCTTCTGTAATGCAATCTAGTACAAATAATAGCAGCATATTCAAAATGATGCTGTAGTAATTAATTTTTGCCTTATTTACTTTTTAAAAGCCCAAATATAGCTTTAGCATTCAAAACTGTAACTGCAGTTTTTTAAGTCAAGGTCACAGTCATAAATGAAAGGTGTATTAAAATATAGAGAACTTAGTGGAGATGTGAGTTTATGTTATACCAAATACATTTAAAATAGTACATTTCCTCTAGTATGTTAAATAAAATCAACTTGAATTAAATCAAAAGAAAATACCTTTTTTCAATTAATTTTATGAATACAACCTGCTGAATAGCACAGTACTTAACACTCAGAATGCTTATGGTAGTGTGTGTGTGTTGTGCATAAGGGGAAATCACTCTTTAAAACAATCAGTGGTTACCCTGCTGTAGGATACATACTATTACTGTTTAGGTGTGTGGTGTTATATATGCAATGAGCCCAAAATACAGTCTTCCAGAACCTTAATTTTGGGACCTCTGCTGATTAATTTTAATAACTGTTCCCATCCTGTTCTAGAAATTCTAAATGTGAGGTCCACCTGAGCTTTTCGTTCTTGGCTACTTGCTACCTGATTAACGAATGTGCATTATCTTTAAAGCAATTTTAAAAATGCCATTCAGTAACATAAATTTAACTAAAAGCCTAAATGTTGCTGATATAGGTCTGCTTTTGAAGATTAGAAATACACTGTGTGTATTTTCCAAATGGTCTATGAGATAAAAAAATCTGAGAAGCTGTGTTCCATTACACGGTTATCACAGTGCAAATGGAGTAGTAAAATGTGGTCTTGAAATGCGAAGGCTTTACTCTGAATGGATGTGTGGTTACCAGTACAAACTTGTGCTGCATGTGTTAGTTATATTGTTAGACATACTATGCAACTTGTAAGAACTGCACTGAAATATGTAGCAGTTATAAAGAATAAGACATTTTTCTTTAGGGCCTACAAGGGATTAACTGCAACCCAACATGATGTTTAGCCTCTCATTAAACTAGAAGTATTTATTTTCTGACTATGAGGTGGTGTCAGTGACTATTATAAATTGCTACCAGATATTTTTATTACCAGTGGCAGAGAAATACAGTGTTATGTAGGAAATTTCTAGTGGCTAAATTTTATTGTTGAAAAAAGGACAGTCAGTCACTAGCCTAGGCAGTATATGAGGGTCCAACTCACTGGTGCAAAAAGTGAATCTTTTATTCTACATGAATAGCTGAAAGCAATGGAGGCTATAATCTAGCATGGTCTTCAGGACAAGGCCAACCTAAACTAAATCAAATGGGTTGGTAAAGACTTCTGTCACTCAAATGCAGTGTGCTAGGGTTTGGGTTTGCAGGGCAGGAATGAATGAAGGTTCAGAAAAGAAGTAGAGTTGTCAAATTGTGTTTTATGGGACCAGCTGCTGTGGCTGAAGAAGAGGGCAGTTAGCAATATATTTCTTTTGGTCTGGCTACTGTTCAGTACTTGCTCTTACTTAATTCTATAAAGACATTACTAAGGATATGAAATCTAAGTGGTATCATCATAGACCTATAAAGAAAAAGCAGCCTTGTTATGTCTGAAGAGTGGTGTCCAGAAGTTATAGGGCTGGTTATGTTACACTAATACTCTATTAACCCAAAGTCTGAGGTCCTGCACATCTAAAATGCAAAAGCAGACGGTAAATGGTTGGGAATTTTATGACAAAGCATTATCCCAGGAGGAGAAGGTTGCCAGAGGGAATATTTCTTAGGAAAACTCAAGAACTGTGTGAATGTATGACACTGTAGCCTCTGTGCAAGCAGTTCTCTTAAGGAGACAAGTATTTTTCAGGAGCGTGAAGTCATTCCAGGTAATTAGCTAATGAAGCATATACTGGCAGACTGAGAGTTCTGCTTGAGATGAATACAATGAACGGGCAAACTAAGTAGAATTTAGAATTAACTAGAAGGGAAGAGGGCCTGAAACAATTGGGAAACTTGGATTTGGCCTGCAGAAATTTTACTTTAGAAAATGATGTGCAACAGAGTTGGAGATAAGAGTAACAAAATAAAATAAAACTCTGTCACACAGAGGGAGAGGGTGGAAGAGATAAGGCATTGATGAAAACTGGTTCTCAGGACTCATGCCTCGAATGGAGGGTTTTGAATATCTGGACATCAAACAAAATGAAATGGTAATGATATTTTATTTAGTTGTTCTAATCTATACAAAGCTCTGTCAGACTGTGGACAAGACAGACACAGTAACTTTAGGCTTTACACAGCACTGAAAATTGTTTAACGAAAGTGAAAATTTTCAGCATTTTCAGTTACAGGTTCCAGGAAAAATTGCAGGAAAAAAAGGATGTTATCCTGCTGAAATATTTCTGAGTAGCAAGGGCATCTACAGTGTCTTGAAAGCAAAACCAAACTTTTCCCTTGGTCTGACTCATCTTTCCCCCAAAAAATTATCTTCTCAAAAATGGTGTCGTCAGTTTGTTATCAACACTCATATGAGGTCCCTGAGGGAAAGAATTAAATTGTATCTTTGTTTTTTTTTCTTTTTAACACTATTGTTAAAAATAAACCTCACCTTTTCGTTCATCCAATTTTGAAAGTTTAGGACTAAAGCCTTCCTTAAATAAAGAGTTCCATTTAACCCACATCAGTCCATATTAGTCTATAGAACTTATTGGAACCAAGGTATTTATGTCAGTTGCATGCTAAGAGTAGGAAGATTTTATTTTAGCTAATTCAGTATCAGTGGTAGGCATTAAAAGCCCATTATCTCACAGACAAGACAGTGAACATCCAAGTTTGTCTTGAATTATTGAAGTGTCTAACATCTCTTCTGCTTCTCCAAGGGCAACACCATTAGAGAAAAACAAAGTTTGCTATTCAAGGCAAGCAGCTTCCTTTAGAGACTTGACACCTTTGAACCACCATTGTCTTGGCAATTCCAATACAACTCCTTTATCACATCTGCTGACAATTTTATTTGCTAAGTTTGTTCACCTTTAGCAAACCTTTCCATGCCATGAGTAAACTTCTGATCCAGCTGAATATCAATATATCCTGTAAATTTTTTACTCATTCTGTTTTATTACAGGAAGACCGTGCTTGCCTTGTGTAATTTTAAGATACCTACAGGTGTATTAAAACCCAACTCTTCCCCATGCTCAATAAACAGACACACGTACAGCATGAAACAACTGAGCAGAGTATCTGGCTTTTTTGTAAAAGAGTTTCATTCAACTACAGAATGTGTTTTTTAATCCCAGTGATTTATCTAAATTCCATTCTCATTTCTTTAATTTTTAGTAAGGTCCAGGTAAAAAAGTAATGCTGGATTTAGTCGTTAACCCTATCAGTTCTCTAGATCTCCTGTTGAAGCAAGGACTACAGTCATGTTGACTAGGGTTATTCCACTACTCTTCTGTTAAGCATCCCATCAGTTTTCCTCCAGGATAGGCTATCTGCTTGTTTCTGCTCCTAAGAGCATGACAGACATTTGAATAGTGCCCTAAATTCCCAGCAACACAGCAGGGGGAAGATATGACAGAGCTAACGAGTCTGGTTTTGGCTTGAGGTCAGAACAAATTCTTCTACATTATGCACTAAATATATTAGCTTCAGAAATGAGCTGTGATTCATTTCAAGGTTAAATTTGTACTGGAGCTCCAAGAAAGCAGGATTTTATTCAATGTACTTCTGAACTGCTTTGCAAAGTGTCTGCCCCTTGCATTGCCCTCTAAGTCATTCTGAAGCAATCTCTCCCTAGGGAGTTATAGGTTTATTCTTCATAGCCTGAATTTTGGAAAAGAATAACATTTCAGCTCAGCACTCTAGCACATCTCTCAAACCTACTTTTATTCTGGTTTCTTTATGTCAGCAGCAGTTGTACAATTACTACTGCCCTTTCATCCTGCATTGCTCAGGAGTTGAAGACTGCAAGCATCTTGATCTTTGTAGCTGTGTGGCATGTCTTGCTTCAGATAGACACAATAGGTTGAGTCACCAATCTGCAGAATAAAAACTACAACAGGAGCAGTTGGTAATTTTTGTGCCACTGAAATGGAAAGAAGTAGTGTGCTTTCTGCACCTTCTGGTACAGATGGGTATTGGCCTAGGGCTTCCATGATTTCTGTCACTCAGGTAGAGACCTGAGGATTCCCTGGCAGGTAAGAAATACACCCCACTTATTTTATCTTTCTTGTGGTGTCTTTGTGCTGTTGTGGGAAATGAAAAATGTGCACATAATCTTCTGTAATGCGTTAGCTTGTACTGCTGCAGCCTGCATACACATCTTTCCACGGATACAATCTCCGAATTAGAGACTGAGGGGAAAGAAATTGTTCAACAAAGCATCATGCAGCACCAAGGGAATTTCCTTTAACAATCCAGAAGACAAAAGCATGATTCCTTAGAAAGACTAAAAAGCCCCCATAAATCAAAAGGGGGAAAGAGGGCCATTGTTTAATTTAATAATAAGCAAAAATTAAAATTATGAGGTAAGAAAGTGTATTATACCTTACATATGTTGCTTTTCATAGTATATTTTTTCTTTTGTAACTTAGTCTTTTCAATATTCTTTGAAAATTCAGGAATATTAAATCCCACATAAAGTTATAATTATAATTTATGAACAAAGGAATGCTGTGAGGTAAAAGTGAAACTTAAAAAAGAAAGACAACAAGCTCTAGTGTACGAAAGAAAAACATTTCTTTCCTGGGAGACAGGTCACAGAAATAACTATGTATCTAGTTGACATTTCTTTGTATCTTATTCAAGCAGAACGAAACTAGAATTATCCCACATGCCCATAGGCTGCCCTGGTGTAAGGCATAGAAATGTAGAAGGGATTATTTCATATGTGTATTTTCATTTGTTCCCTTTCTAAGATGAAAAAGCAGGTCATTCTAGCTGCTGAGAAATCATTTGGTAAAATGAATCCTTTAAAAATAGAAGACATTTCCACTTAAATATTTTTCAGACACTTCATGATATAAGTGAAGTGCTTTTACCAGGGGCAAATCCAGCTGCTTAGACTGACCTTGGAAAAAACATTACACGAGCCAGCTAAAAATAAAAATATGATTCGGGAAGAAAAGCTATGCATAAATTTTTCTCTTAGACTTTTCTATGATGGAGCAACAGTATCAATACTGAAGAAAAGCATCTAGTACTAGAAGAAATTACTACTTAAAGGAGAGACAAAACCTATGATCTGTCTCTTATAACTGTCAGTCTTTGCAACCCAGAGGTAGAGGAGTAAAAAAAAATGGTGAGTGATTTATTTTAATTTGCTTAGTGACATATGCAGGAGCAAGGCTTGCAAGATCACAGTTTACAGAAACTGTGAGATAAATAGGCCTTGTAATATCATAATGTACAATGTCCTACACAACTTGGCACTCAGTGGAAAAAACAGCAATGATCACCACTTCAAAAAGAAACATCTGGAAGCATGGCTACTGCTGTTTTACTCCTGCAAACACTTAGGTTTTTATAACATAGCCTGGTGGTCAGATCATTCACTCAGGACATGAGAGGACTGTGTTTTCTGTTTTGAGCCCAAATGTCTTCCACTTCCCCAGACAAGGCATTAACCACCAGGGTTAGGGCTTTGATCCCTCTGTTTACATTGTCTCACTGTGCACCAAAAAATTCAAGGCAGACAGCCAGAGCAGAGTATGACACTGTGGCCTAGAAATTAGAGATGCTTGGATGGATTCAGACTCTCAGGGTTATGCCAGTTCTTACCTCAGGAGTTTGATGTGAAGCCTGGGAAAATGCGAAATGCACCCATCCACCTTTTTTCTTCTATAATTTTAAATAGAACTAGATGCCTTTTCTTAGTCAGAGAGTCTGGAATTTGAATGTTTCTGCTCATCCTTTCCTAAGTTTTGGAAATTGTTCAGAGTTCACTCTCATATAAACTACTTTTTTTTTTTTTTTTTTTTTTTTTTGTTTTGTTTTGTTTTGTTTTGTTTTGTTTTAGCTAGTTACTCTACTTACCAGCATGTAGATATTTTTTGTAACACTTCCAGATTGTCTATTACCTTTCCTGTCCTTCCTGTACAGAGAAACTGGCTATGGACAGATGAATTCCTGCTCTCAAAGGTTTAGGATCTTAAACTTAAGTCACTGTACATATCTGCTTTGGATGTGTCCCAAAATAATTTCAGGGAACTACTGCCTTTTTCTTGCAAAGCTAACTGGTTATTCTGCTATCAGACATGAAAGCACAGCCAGAGCACGCACATGCTGCAAAACTTTCTGCCTCAGGCCATCTTCTTTTCCCATAGTCTCTGTTTTTTGATGTCTGAAGTTGCAGGTAAAATAGAAATAGACAAGGAAATATGGGGAAAGCTTTATTACTTGTAACTTCCTTATGAAATCAAATTTGATCTTTCTCTGTGAATACAGAGTTTGAAGCACTCATCTGTATTTTCTTCAGCTCTTCTTTTGTGAGAACTGCCTCTCTTCACCATGTGAATGTGCAGCTGGGAATTTACTCCCACTGATCTCAATGATTAAAAACACGACTTCAGTGAAAAATGTTCTGCTGGAAAATACAGTAGAACATCTACAGTGCTATTCAACTAATAAATGTTGGTTCCCTCTGGTGTAGTTTGTGGGAACTGTGGGCTCCTGCAAGGTTTCTATAAAGCAAACCAGATGCCTGCTTATTCAAGAATGCACAGTTGTTGCCTGACTTGTCCTCACAACAGCAGAAACAGAGGAAAAATTCAACTGAGTGTTATGAAGCTGTTGAAGCAAAAATTTCGTAACTTTTTAAAACATTTTTAAATGATTTTGCTTGTTGAGTCAAACACTATGATACTTCCTTATTGAAGCATAATTGTATTTAGTGACTATACCTGCCATCTGCATGTACTCTGATGCAACTGCCTCATGTTAACCTTTTGTTTAGCCACATTAATTATACAGGTGCCATAAGTTATCAGTAGGATCATCTGCTCAGGTTGACTGTGGAGTTAGGCTTAAATCCTGGATATGGAATATTGTCCTAAATTCCTTGACATTTTCAGCAAGTAACGATCTCTCCATTTTAGTCAAGAAAATTTCTGCTGTCAGATTCAGCCATTGTACTCATACTGAAAGGCTGCTTCATAATGTTACCATCTCTCCATCATAATAAAAGACAGATCTGGCTTTTATACTCACCCTGCAATATTCTGTAAAAGCATACCATACAATAAACAGTTCTGATACACTGACTGATAGTTACCTCCTCCTTCCCTTAGGTGCTGCTTTGTTCCATTAAAAGACGAAAAAAACCCAAAAATACTTTAATAAAATGCTGTGCTGTATTTCTGATCTATGATATATTTCAACTAATCCAATATGTTAGTTTTGTATGCACAATTCTTTTATTTTTGAAATATTTTACTTATTGGCCCTAGAACTGTAAATCTAGATCTTTTAGATGGACACTTCTTTAACTGTCTTGCACCTGCCATGAATTTCCACAAATTTCAGATCGCTGAAAACTTTCAAAGAATGCTTAACTTCATTTTAGTTTTTTTCTTTGCATCATTTGGAGGATTTTTCTGCTACAACTCTCTTTCAAAGTCCTCTCATTTTAAGGGAAACAGCAATTCCCAAATACTTCATATCACAAGGAGAATGAGAATGAAATTCATCACAGACAAGAGTTGATTTCTCCTTTTGTGAGTGTGTGTTTGTGCCTTGAAATGGCATGGTTGCTTTACACTTTCCATCCTCTATTAAGTATCAAGATACCAAGGTAGATGACAAGTAGAATATATATGTTAGAATATACTAATTTTATTTCATATAAAATTCCATTAATCACTTCTTTTAGTTGTTCTTATGTTTCTTTTATGCTCTCCCACATTATTCACCTCCTGTATGTGTGAACACAGAAAGACTTATGGTGAAACCCTATATGCAGAAATTTTGTATAAAGACAAACTGCCACTGTGTACTTAAGTTTAATGGTAACTTCAAGTTTATACAAAACTCTTGATTTTCAATGCAAATAGGGATGAAAGAACCTCTTCCTCTTAAAATCATGCCTATTTCAGAGATTCCATTGATAAAATAGAAGATTTGTTTTGAAAATTTGTTCTTGTACCACTACAAGGGGTTTTCCTACCTCCTGTATATCTGGTGCAATCCCTGCAAAAGTATGTATAGGATAATACATTACGCAAACTTACAGCTTTCCAGCTGCATTATACATGTTTGCACATCCATTGGAAAATTTTTGAGATCCATCGGACAGGAAAGTATTAAAGTCAATCTGAAAGAACACAAAGTAACCATTAAAAATATACCCAAAAAAAAGACCATTAAAAATATGCCCCAAAAAAAAGCCATAGAACTGTGCAGGAAGAATGCATGAACACCATGGAAGCAATTAGAAACAGAATATATTTTGCAATAGAAAGTTCTCTAAAAGGGTCTATATTAGCCTAACCCATCTAATGCTGTCTAGTACGACATTGTGGAAAAAAATTTTACAGACTTTCAGAAAAATAAATTTTTCATTAGGGTTGCCTAACTTTATGAGAAGTCTGAAGGAATGCAGCAACAGTGTGCCTTTATGTGCTACAGCAGAATTATTGCACTTTTCCAGTATTTCAAATCCTTGACAAAAAATTTACTCAAATTTGCAAGAATTTCATAAGATATGTCAGCTGCAAATCATGGTGGAAAAGTAGTTTTATGTGTTACTGTCCTAAAATAAGGTGCCTAAAATGTCAACACAAAGGTTTAAAGGAACATTTTATGATACTGGTGGTAGATTGAAATATGCCTGTGATTTTGAACTGCAGTTGTGCATCAGTGTTAGTCTTAATACATCCTGTGAAATTCTTTGCAAATTATAGGCAAAAGAGGTATTTTTTAACTTTAAATAAATGCAATA
Organism: Eopsaltria australis; assembly: GCA_034509425.1. NCBI lineage: Eukaryota > Metazoa > Chordata > Aves > Passeriformes > Petroicidae > Eopsaltria > Eopsaltria australis. Next base: position 4,302,729 of record JAVTVJ010000158.1, on the reverse strand, counting down.
ATTTATCTTTAGAGTAGAACTTCTCTGTGGAAAAAGAAAATAGAATTTATAAGAGATAAAGGCACGTGTTTCCCCTTCCTGGTCGTGTCTAGGTATCCATCCATCATCAAGAACCATGACTCTACCTTCATTCCCCAGTTTTTGGCACTGGGGTTAAAGGGAAGTGGGCAGTAGCTGGCAAGTATGGCTGTATATTTCTTTTACTTATTCTTTTTGCTGACCAGACCTCCTTGATTCATTGTTGCTATAATTTCTGTTTAGCCAGCCAGTGACAGAGCTGCATGGGTAGAGTGTGAGGAGGGAAGTCAGATGCAGCCCATATTCCCACGCTATTAAACATAATTCCAAATGCAAAATCTGACTAGTAGGCTGGTAACACAGCAAGTAATTTCAGAAGCACCTGGACTTTACTTTGTGCATCAGTAAGTATTTTAGTATTTATATTAAGTATTCATTGAGTTGGGAACTCTAACCTTCCATTATTTTCTTGTCTGAATTGTTCCAATGCAACTAGGGATGAGGAGAAATCAGGGAATGAAAGAAAGAAGCAAATTTAGAAACATCTTTCTTTTTTTTTCTTCCCTTTTAACACCAGCACACTAGCAATTAGCATATCTCCCCTTATCAGAAGGTTAAGTCACTCAAATGCACATAACTAAACTAGATGTCAATGATATGATTTTAAATCTCTTTGGAAACTGTAATAGTTCTTAATTAAATCATGGCAACATAAACTTTCTGACTTCATAAGAAACAGAGGAGCTATCTGATACCTGCTTTCAGCACAGTTGGTGTTTGCCTTTATAATTTAATATGATAATATTTCTCACATTTGGGGTTTTTAACCACGTTTCATGTGGCCATGAGCTTGGTCTGAATTGTATTGAAGTTGCAATCCAAACTTGTTTCAGCTGAGTGATGGGGTTTATACTCTGTGCTGTATGTATTTGGAAGGAGTAGGGTAAGGCAGGGAATTATTTGATTAGAGTGGAGCAACAACCACTGTCCCTTGGGGTGTCTCAGTCTGCAGATAATTGACTTAGATCTACTTTCTACTTGAATCCAGAGAAGGTATCTTTTTTAACTTTCTTTGAATCTGTTTCTAGTGATAGAATCCATATTGTGACACTGAAGATTGATTATGTTCCCAGAGTGGCAGACTAACCTCCTTTTGGATATGAAACGCTCATAAGAATTTTAACCCAACCCTTTCTCCTTGTGTAAGCTCAAAAAAGTGCTGCCTCATCGCACTGGAATGAGGGAAGGAGGAAGGAGACCCTATTGCCACTGACACATCCATGCAAGTCAAAAAGTTTTCTTTTTCTCCAGTATACAAACTGTTTACAGATTTCTGATGTCTCTTCAAAGAGTCTAATTGCGCATTAATTCAGCGTCATAAAAGCATGCAAAGCAAAACACTGAGTGGACAATAGTATATTTATTTTGAAAAGAGTAACATTTTGCACAAGTGAGTCACTGCTTCAATACCAAATCTATACCCTGTCTAATGGGGCATTAGCATACTTATATCCAACGTGTTTCTCATTAGATGGGGTTTTGAAGACAGTGGTAAAATGCCTACTGATGTCTGTATTAAAAGGAAAGTGGTGGGAAGAGAAGTGGGATAATTAGATTTTGTCAATACTTATGATTGCTGCTTTCAGCTTCTTAAAACCTTTTCAAAAATTTACTTTCCAGTTTGCTCTCCATCTCCAGCAGTAAATGACTAATCTTTAAATGTCATACTTCCTCAAACAGGCCAGGTTTTCATGTTGAAGTGCAACTGCAATATCCAAAAAGGGGGAAAAGAGGTAACATTTGATTGTCATGACATTGGAGGCTACAGACAGTGAAACTCACACATAGGCCAACTCATATTATAATACTACAGGATTGTTTGTTCTGTGCAGTCTCCTAGTTCCTCTAGACTTAGTACCTGTATTTTACAATGGAAAAGATACTTTTCTTATTACTTTTACTATGTGCATACCTAATGAGGGATCATTTACTATTTTGGTATTAACAATGAACTGCAATGATGACAAAATTCTAAATTCAAAACTCGTATGTAATAGTTCTGCCTGACTAGAATATATGTTTTAGCAATCCCTAGTTATATTTTTGAGCTTCTGTCTTAAAAAGATCATTAGATTAGAGACTCACCTGATGGAATAAAGTACGTTTCCATTTTTGAAAATCCGCAACAACTTATTATCTGTTGTAACTTCATGAAAGTTGGCACCTTTTTCATTAGCAAAGAACAAATCAGGTTTCCAAATTGAATCCAGCATGGATGGATCTAAATCTAAAGAGTCATCTGGATATTCACTGTATGCGAGGCGTGGATCATTCCAATTCTGACGGAGAAAGATATTCACTCGGTAATCCTGAATAAAAGAGAAAACAAGAAAAGCTTTATCAAGCATAGGGATTTAGCTTTTATTTCATTTCCTAGCAATGTAATCCTCTGTCCATCTGTAGATGACAAAAGAATTACTTAGCTGAATGCCAGAATGATACCTATTTATATTAGTGGGGACACAATGGATAAGAATAAAGATGCATTTCAGGGCAATCAAAAAAAATCCTAAGGAAATCCTCCATGTACCTTTCATCTAATTCCATATAACTCTACCCCTAGAACAAATTTGTCTTGAAATTGAAATGAGAAACATAAAGAGAGTTTTATGGCAAGTTACAAGTGGGATCACCTTAATTTCTATAGTAACTTGTCTTAATAAAGAGTGCTTTTATAGAAAAGATGAGTGAGTGCTTCAAACTTCTGGAAGAAATTCTGGAGCTGCACATACATTCTGTCAGAGACGTGTTTTTGGCTCCACACTTTCTTACAACTTTACCACTCTGAAAATATGTGATTTAAAATGAAGGTGAATATTAGCTTCTCATTACATTGCATTTGGAACTGAGACTGAATGGAAGGGCATAGGAACTATACTTTTATTGGTCGTAATAAGATTTTCCTCATTATTTGAACTGCATTAATGAAAAAGATAAAAATAAAATTGAGAAAAAGATAGGTTAGCTGTAGGGGGGAAATGGGAACTGGTTGTCAGACCTTACATGATGCTTCTAAATATAACAAAAGTAAAAATCATCACTTGTTTATGATGTAAAAAGATGATGAAAATTAATTTCAACAAGAAAACTTTTTGAGTCATAATGGGAAATGAAGTGTAGAGGGTTGAGCAATACAATTTAGCCAAAAACTATGGATATTAGTTATTATAGGTTAGACTAACAGGGTAAAACCCCATTGGTGCAGAAATTGTTGGTTACAAATCCAGCATTTTATCAACATTCAGAAATTTGGAACATGTGACCATGTAGTTGGAAGAATCATGCCAACAGACATAATAAAGGACAACAAGAACCTTAGTATGCAACATTTGCTCATGAGAAACAGTTTTTCATATCTTCAGCATCCTGCTGTTTTGGTCAATTTAATTATTCAGGTTGAATAAGGATAGGCAAATATGATAAAAACATGCTTACCAAGTACTGCAAATTGAAAATATTGCAAATTGTATAGAGAAAGTCCCAGAAAAGAATTTTATGTTCATGTAACCTTAAAAATTTTTAAGACAAAGAAATAAGCAGAAAACTAGACCTGAAGAATGAAATTAATTCAGATTACTGTTTCCAGCAGAGAGGAAAAAGGCTCTCTGACCAAATGGAAGCATGCAACATGAAATGCATAGGAGTTGTTAATCAACTACTTTATTTAAAGAAATTAACTGTTAATTAATTTGTTAAACACACACACACGCAAACACACCCCAACTCCTTTCAGGCAAGGACAGAAAGAAATTTTCTTTTTCATCATGGATAGTGACAGCCTCAAAAGCCACAAAAAGCTCAAAAGTTCTTATGAGAACCTGTTGGTATTTTTTATAATTAGCACCACAATGTGATGAAAAGAGAGCCAGGGATTTGCACTTTACAGATATTGAGACAAGCTTTTATTTTTTGTGTGTTTCTAAAGTAAGACAAAATTCTTAGACAAACTTATGCCTCAGTGCTCACAGAATCGTATTTTTGGTGTCTTCTAGTAAGAGGGAATAATAACCCCTGAAATATCCTTATTTCTTTGCATGACATCCCACATACCATGTAGTACCAGTTTCCATTCCAGATTGCTGTATAAAATCAAAAGGACAGGAAGAAGAAGGATGTGGGAGCTATGACGGCTCTGCTGCCTTTCCCAGCATGGGCAATCCTTGCACTGAAGGAAACATTAGCTCTAAACCTGGGGCACTGCACATCTCATGACTTTGCATTTCAGTCCAACCTAAACTTTTTATTTTAAATTATATAACCTGAGATGTGTCTATTTATTTACTTTTCTCAGGAGAATATGAAGAGTTTATGGACAGGATTAGTTGTAGAGTAAAGGTCTTCTCGCATATGTGAGACAGAACAGATGAAAAATGCATAGCAGGAAGGCAAATGAAAAAAGGAAAATGGAGAATGACAAATGATGAAATTCTTTCAAGATTATATTAAGTTATTCTGTATGTCAGTATGAGTAAAGTTTATTGGTTTAAATTGTTTCCAGCTTTTAATGTGAAAAAAGCCCTGGTTAAACTTCTCACTGAAGGAACTGGAGCTATTTTTCATTGTTCTCTCCCTTGAAAAGTCTGGCTTAAATTGCCACTCATTATTCACAAAAAAAAATCCTGATCTATCAAAAGGAAGAGATATATTTGACTGCTATTTTATGAAGGACAAGTATTCATCAACTCAGTTTATAATAACACATTATGAGCACAAGGCCTAACTGCTTTAAACAAGTAGGGTTGTTTGATGTAAACATAGACACCAGAATCAAACTGCCTGAATTGATTTGTTATCCTACAAGACGCTTCGTATTCTCATGTGCTCTTTGCCTGAAAGGATGGCTCCTAATTCAAATAACTCTGACAGAAAAGTTCCTTGAGGGCAAGGAGAATCATCATTTAAGTTGTGGTGACTTGCACAGCCCCATCTGTAACCTCAAGGCTGCCTTTGTCTGAACAGCTGCTGTACCCTGGTTCTGCAGAACGAGAGTGCCACATGGGTCTGCACTTGCCTCACCATACTGCAGAACCTTAGACACAAGGTGAACTTTCTTACGTGGTCAGGATACTGTTCATCTGCTTCAAAAGGCTCAATAAAATAAAAATTTGAGATCAGGTAATTGCTCTTTGCTGTCCATGGCAAGGCTGAGGCCACTATGGAACCCAGCACTAACACTTTGGTTAGTAATTTCCAGCACACGGTGAAATCTGAAACACAGAATATTTTGATTTCTATTTCATTATACTTGTACAGATAGAGCTATATTACCATAACATACAGAATGTAGCTTTATGGAGATTTTTTCACAAATCCTCAAGATACTAATTTCCTAATTCTCACTATATCTTTAATGCATTTTTCATATGCACTGCATGTGGAATCCTTCTAGAGCTGAGAGATTCCAGAACATGCCCCTCATTTGAACATTGAATATCACCTGCTCTCATAATTTTTGTATGCTGTTAGTTGAACTGAATCTTCAGAATGTCATGCATGAATTACAGAACTCTTTCTGTAATTCAAAAGATTATGGTAATTTTGCCTATTATATACTTCTAAGTGAAATCTAGACTTGTCTTTTGTATACTGTAGTCAAACGATTCTTACTTCACTTGCTTTAACTCACTGCGAAATCTTGACACGGAAATCTTACAGACTTTGAAAGAACGCTGTTAAGAGTAAACATAAGACACTATAACAAATATTGTTCTTGTGGAAACTTTTTCTTCATCTGTTAGCTGTGAACTTGTAATGAAAACTCATTTTCACTGTTGTACAAGAAAAGCCTATATGTTGCAGAACACATTAATAGTTTTAATTTTTACTGCTGAAATATTTCAAAGTTACTGTCTTGGTGTCTGAAAAACATGTGACTTGACATGCTTTTTGTTGCTGTCTTGGCTGGTATAATTAGACAGGGTGGCCTGTGGCATAATAGTTCTTTGTGGTAATAACATATTTCCATTTTAAATTTATTTACTGCTCTTAAGCACTGTGGCTTCACTTTAGGTAATTAATTACTTCGTCTAAATTGATGGAATTTTTTAGTTTTCCTTTACATAGCTGAAAATTTCAGACTTTTCAGATAATGATTCCAATATGCCTTTGACAAAACTTCTTTAGTATAGAAACTCAAATATTGAAGTTAGCCACTCAAGTCATCAAGTCATTATCCATGCAGGCTACCAGTGCCACTGCAAAATCAAAGTAGGAGAAGAACCTTGAATTTCACACTCACATTTGAGAAATGCAAATATAGCTTTTGTGTTCTGAAAGATTCCCTTGTATTTCCTCATGCTTAACAGTTGGAATTCCATCATTACTGAGATTCTTTATTACTGAACTTATCTGTTCAAAAGAATATGTAAAAGAAAGTGCTGGGAAGGATGATACAGGACTGGACAGGGTAGTCAGTTCTGTGAGAGTAGACATGAAATGTTGAATTTCTTTAAATTGAAAATGCAAATGACTTGTTTTATGAATTAATTTATGATTTTTTTTTGCCTTCTGTAAATATATCAAAGGGGAGAGAGAAAACATTTTAAATCTAAGGACAAGGATATCCTTCCTTAACTATCAATAAATTTAGACTGAACTGAAACGGTTCATCTTTTTTCTTATGCTAACAAATACTGGTGATAATTTCATTGGTCTTATTTATTATAGCAAATAAGGATGTCTTTATTTTTTATTACATCTTTACACTATTACCGGACTACTGTGTATGGTTCTGATTTTCCCTGCATAAGGATGTGGAACTCTTTGAGCAAGTCCAGAGAAGGGTCACAAAGGTGATAAGAGGACTGGAACACCTCTGCCACAAAGACACCGTGAGAAAGTTGGGGCTGTTCAGCCTGGAGCAGAGAAGGCTGGGTGAAGAAATTTTTTTCTGTGAGAGTGGTGAGGCACTGGAACAGGGAGGTTTTGGATGCTGAAACCCTGTCAGCGTTCAAGGCCAGGTTGGATAAGGTCTATTGGGAGGTGTCCCTGCCTATGGCAGGGGAGTTGTGACTTGATGAAGTCTAAGGTCCATTCCAATCCCTTAAACTCCCTGATTCTATGATTACAGGTCTGAACTGCAGTAAGGATACTGAATAAATCTATGTTGTTTGGCATTTCAATTAATGAATGAAAACCAATTGCAGCAAGCTCCATGCTCCACCATTAACTGCAACTCATTAATCTGTCAAAGATTTACCACAGCAGCTAAAGAGAAATTAACTGTGATTTAAATCAATTGCTGAGTACTTAACTTTAATTGACACATTAAATCTGTGTCAGAGTACCAAGATTTGACTAATGCCAAAACACCCCTGAGAACATGCTTTTCTGTGCTGAATAGCTGTAGGACATCCATTAAAAGAAGGAATTTAGATATACTGTTGATTATAATAGAGTTTATCTACAGCACAGAGAATCCTTCTTGGTGAACTGTTGCTGAATATTTCCATAGGTGGAATCTCTCTTTCCAGAACTGATTTTGGCAGTGGGTAAAACTGAGGATGTCCTTACTGTTCTGACTCTGGAATTACAGAACTCATAGAGAGGCTGAGAGCAACTGCATTACTGTACCACTCCCTCTGTAAGAAGTAACTTTGTGAATTTTCTAGAACCACATGATCCCTCCCTCAGACAGCAATATCTCCATGGATGTGCTTTTGGAAAAAGACTTCTTCTTGCAATTTTTGTTTCTAATGCTTCCACTCTTGCAATTTTGCTGTGTAAGGAAAAGTATTCAGTTCCACACACAAACTCATGGAAAATTTCCCCCTCTGGTCCTGCCTGAAGTTGGTTGGCTAAACACTTTGTGGGTGATCAGGATCTCTAGATTTCAGCCCTTGAAGGTTGAGGATGAAGAATCAGGCCTGTTCAGTTCCTGGATAAAAGCTCTAATCCTAGTCTAGATTGAAAACTGTGGGTGCTCCTTCTCCCTCCAATAAGTAGGACAGCCCAGATGGATGGGAGGTTTAGATGAAGACTAACTTGCCTCTGACCTCAGGAAGATTTAAAAATTATTTGAGCTATTCAGAAAAGACTTTTGATGGATTTGGATAAACAGCTTCTCTGAGCAGTAGATTTTAAGGTGTGCATTAATGTTTTTAATATTTATCACTGGGGAGTCTTTTTGGTTTTTCTTTTTTTTTTTTTTTCTTCTTTATTTTTTTGGTAAGTTAATTTTTGGGGTTTTAGTTTTGTTTTGTTTTTTGCTCATACACTTCAGAACTACTAGATATCCTGATGGATGTCCTGTGAATGCTTTGGTTTAAGCTTTATTTCAATTTTGCCTAATTCCTTTCAGAGTTTGTCTCCAATAACTATCTATCAATACACTTGTTGAAGTCAATAGAACTAAAACTCATGTGGCAAAGAGCTGGCTAAAACCTGTACTTCAGCATTGCAACTTGTAGTGTCAGACCTCTGAGACTTCCTTACAAAATTAAAGTTCAGAGTTCAGCAAATAAATGTACACACTACTTCTGCACCAAATGCTCTCCCTAGGTGTGCCACCTGCTTTCATACCCTTGGATTCTGAAGTGATAGGGCTTGTGTTAGCATCCTGGCTGGCACAGATAAATGCTTCTCATTTTCTTCTGAGATGACTAAAACCTCATTTGCCATCACTACAAATGATGGAGGATGAGAACCACTTCACAGCTACTACAGTTCTGTCTTTGCCTTAGTCAAATTATTGGGTCATTTAGGGGGTGCTTATTAGCACAGAGCTATCAGTCTTTGTCATTCAACCCACAGCTATAAGAAAAATAAAGTCAGTAGTTTCTGAGAGAGCTCCTTGATTTTTGCCTTACTTGCTCACTCCCTTGTCTTTTTTACAAAACATTCATAATCAGTTGAATTCAACAATGTTCTACAATACCTACTTACTTTCCAAAAGTTTTAAGGCTAAAACATTGCAAATGGATGGATTTAGTTTATTTTAGCATTGAGTTATTTTGTTGAGTTTATTATCAGTAGCAAGACAGGATTTTAGTTTTTGTGTTCGCATACAACCATCAGAAGTCAAAGGCAGTTAACATCTAGCATGTTTATTCCTAAAAAGATTAATTATACTACTGACATACTGTATAATAATGTTTGTCATAGCTCCTACTGCACGTCCTAGGATATTTATTAATTAAAGACTGAATATACTACTTTCATATTTAATGGAAGATGTGTGTTCCCAACTCCTAATGCGTTACACTAAAATCACATTTTGCAACTTGTTCAGCGTAATTGCTTTTTAAAGCTTTAGCTCAGCGGCTTTTAAAATGTTTGCACTTTCAAGCAGTAGTATAAGAGATTAGATGAAAAAGGACATAACAATTACATGAACAAACAACATACACTAAGCCTCTGTCTTCATTTGGTCCTTGCCATGTTCTCAGTAGACAAAAGATTCTGGGTTTTTTTCTGCAAAAAAATGATGTGTTCCTGAAGAAGGTTTTACTCTAACAGCAAAAGGCACTTCTTGTTGAGTGAAAAGTAAGGATTCTGAGATTATTCATTTGTTCACATGAATTTTTGGTGCTATATATTCCATTTTGTTATTAATGAATTTTATGTTAGCCCTTAGAATATGACTGGTTTCAATGAGTGACTGAATGGGCTAATTTTAGAAATCTTTGCTGAAAATATGTATTTGAAATTATCCTCTGTTTCATCTCCTTAGAGAAATATAACCAAATTATATAAAATACCATTTTGGGAATTCCATATCAAATTTCCCTGTTGCCTTCCCTGTGTTGGTAGACAAATACGACATTGTTTAGAATAGGGTAAATAAGGTAAAATAAAAGGTAAAGCTAAACTAGGTCATGCCCAGAAGCAGGGTCTGCTAACTCCTATAGTCTAAACACCTGTTAAAGTGGGCTATGAGAAGGAATATATTTCTAACTTTAAACAAAATTGATCAGATATGAGCTGACCTTAAATTTATTGATATGCGTGAAATACACCAAAAGGTCTATCAGGAAAATCCTGTTCTTTTAGCAGTTTTACAATGATGCCATGGCAACACATAAAATTTTATATGTATTTGAACTGTACCAGTACTGAGGAGAAAGGGAACAATTTGTTTGTCTACCCAAAGACATCATCTAGTGACATTTGAAAAGCCCTAAGATATTCTGCCTTTTGGCAGCTACTTCAAAAAGATACATGTCTCCTGTAATCCTGTGATATTTTTATCTTCCCAGATAACTCAGGGAGTCTTAGGGATTGTTAAGGCCACACTAAAGGCACTCAGGCAACCAAATAAAACTTTAATAGATACAAACTCTATTCAGTATTGATTTGCTAACCTGTTCCTTTTGTGAAGAAGTTAACTTTGTGAAACAGTGCACGTGGGTCTAGATGAGTAGTACAGGAGAAAGAAGAAATGTCAATTTTATGGGCTTCCACGAGGTCCATGATGAAAGGGCTAGAAGTAAAGGTTTCTCATTGAGAAGCCAATCCTGACCTTATTTTAAAAGATTTCAAACACTGTAGTTTGTAATACTACAGTAATACCAGAACTGTAGTCACAGGTACAAATCTTAAATATTTTCCCTACATTTTCCTAAGCTGGGAAACAGTCTTGTTACACTGTAAGATCTAGTATAAATATTTAAAAATTGAAGTAAAACTATCAAAAATTAATGAATAATTAACCAGTGTAAAATATAAATATATACATTGAAAACTGTTGTTATTATATATATATAGTATATATATATGTATATATACTATATACAAATATAGTACAGTATATTTATACGTGTGATATACATCAAAAAGATGTGGAAGTTATGTATTTAATATAGTCAGTTTTCTGAAACAGTAGACCAGCCACATGCACAAAAATAAGGAAAAACTATTGCAAAAAAGGGAACCAATAATGGCTGACTAGAAACACCAAATTTTCATTATTCTATCTATCCTTTCAATCCTACCAGGACTTAAGTAGCTAAACCCTCATTCAATTTAAATCTTTTAAAAGAAGATAGAGGAACTAAAAAGAAGATTGTGAGAGATCCTGCATATTGTAGCTGACAATGTTTGTAGATGGAAAGCAGACTAGAAATCTTCTTTAACTAATCTTGTTATGCCAATAAATTAGCTTGCTTATGCTCCTATACATTTACATTTTGAAAATCCATCAACTGGAAAAGAAACCTAGTGATTGAAAGATCAGGCAATGTAAAGACTGCTTATTTTTTAAAAGTAAGGGAATAAAATCAGATTCTCCAGGACTGCTTTTGAAGATTATTGTTTTATCACCAAAAAACAGGTAAACAAGAAATAACAAATACCTACTTTTTCTCACTTATGTGTGTTCAATACATTTTTTTAATTCATCTTCAATATCTTCGTGGTTGTGATAAAGTTTTAGATCAGTATCTATTCACACTGCCTTGGTTTTCAATGAGAAACATCTTGAGGAGGTGGCTGCCTCTTTCTTTTTTTTCTGGGAAAGAAAGATACGGGATTAATTTGCTCCTAGGCAAAATTAAATTTTAAGCCTAGGGGCTTGCAAATTGGGACCTTTCTGAACTGTAGAGAAGGCTGCAGCTTGTTTGAGCTGATGTGAAGTTAATTTACTTCACAGTGGCTGGTATAGGGCTACATTTTGATTTGTGCTGAACACAGGCTTAATAATATGGAGGTGTTTTTCTGTTGTTGCTGAGCAATGCTTTAACAGAGCCAAAGCATTTTTTGCTTTTCCAGCTGCTGTGCTGGTGAAGAGACTGGGGGTGCATGGGAAATTGGGAAGAGACAGAGCTGGGACAGCTAGCATCTGGCAATATACCAGATGCAGATCTGGAATTACCAAGGCAATATACCATATGGCATCATGCTCCATATATATCAGGGGGAGAAAGGGGTAGGGGGGGCAAGAAGGAATAGGGGCATGTTTGGTGTTTGCCTTCCCAAGTAACTGTTATGTGTGATGGAGCCCTACTTTCCTAGGAATGGCTAAACACCTGCCTGCCCAGGGGAAGCAGTGAATTAATTCCTTGTCTTGCTTTGCTTGTGTGAGCAGCTGTTGCTTTCCCCAGTAAACTGTCTTTATATCAGCCCATGAGTTCTCTGGCTTTTACCCTTCCAATTCTTTCCCCAATCCCACTGGTGGCGGAATGAGCGAGTGGCTGTGTGGGACTTGTTTGCTGGCTGAGTTTAAACCATTACAAGAGGGATTTTTGTTGTTTGCAGTGCTTTTCAGCCCTGGATGAAATTGTTGAGAAATTCAAAGCCTCTGCAAGCTGGAGCACTAGAGGCAAAGGAGCAGAGAAGCCTGTGAGTTGGAGAGAGGGAGAAAGGTGACAATCTGTAGATCTCTGTCTAGAGGCATCTGTCTGATGGATCTAAACAGCAGAGTTACACTTCCTGGATAAGATGGTTCATTAGGTAAAGGGGCAAATGGAAACACTTAGGAGTGAGGGAAGACAGAACCCAATTTCTGTGCTGAAGGGGATGCTGCTGCTGCTGCTGAGGTTCGCCCACATAATAAGTCTGAGATTCTGAAGTCATAAGGGTTATATTGTGCACTTGAAGAAATCAAACTATCTGAGAGATGCTGAGTTTTATTATGGTGTAAATTGGTATTAGGATCTAAAAGGATTTAGGGCAAAAAGAAAAAGTCTAACACTATTGATATAGTGGTAGTAATGACATAGGGAGTGGCATGTCAGTAAAAAATGCATGTCAGACCACACCTTGCTGTGATCATATTGACTTTTAAAGAAAATCAAAGCCTGATTCAGATTCATAATACTTCTTTTTCTGCTAGCTGTTAATGGCAATAATGGATAGCATGCTGTGCATTACCTATGGAAAAGGAAAAATACTATGTAAAAACTAGATCCTTACAAGATCTTTTGATAAATGGTGTAATTTTACTGCTTAATTTTTAAGTTCTATAAAATTATTTCAACTTTTTTTTAATATATGATTTCAGATGTATCTTTGCACTATGGGTATGATGTATAAAAAAGTCTGAGTGTACTACTCTTTCATGCTGGCTGATTACTTTGGCTACTGTAATTAAAAATTCACACCCAGGGTATGCACACCAAGAGTATAGCAGGAAGTACCAAGTATTTGGAATAGAATGAAGACATGAGAGGAGAACAGAGGTTTTAAGTTATGCTAAAATAACTGAAACTTATTCAAATCAAGAATTTCATGGCTATGTAGAATGTTTGTACTGTGAACTTTTCCAGGGCATATTTACTAGACTCAGGAACGGAAATTAGGAACAAAGGTGGCAGTCTGAAAATCCTTTATTTTCTTAATTCAGGTTTTTCAACAACTGTTCTAAAATCCACTGTAGCCTTTGTAACTGAGAGTTAGAAAATTGCAGGTTCATGCAAAACTGAGGGAGACAGGCTATAGTCCTACAGTGATAGATGGGGATTTATGGACTTAATTCTATTAGCGTTAATGGGAGTTAAAAACAAAATCCACATATACCATGATGAGATTAATTTCCATTGCTTAAATACATATCATGAGGCAGCTACACTAAAGACATTTTTTTAAGCATTACTTTTCACCTTGTCCTTTGATTTAGCTATCTTTTTATAACGTTTTTATACTGTTATCTCTGTTCTTATAATTCTGGGAAACATCACGAGTGTTACATAATCACAACCCCAAGGGAGTTCATCTTTCATGATTGCAATAAAATAAGAAACCCCACAAACAGTATACCTCATACGATGCGAACAGAGCTATGTAGTGATGTCACAATCTTATTTTCACAGATACGCAGATTTCCTACAAAAGTGACTGAGTAGAACCCAGCTTGCTAATTAGTTATTTTCTCAGCTTTTTCTGGATAATGCTGCAATTGCCACACTCGGATGCAGTTTTTTAGGAGCAGCCTACCTGATAACGGCCTTCTTACAGATTGAAAAGACTAATATAATAAGGTGGAACTAAGTAAGAAGATACTGGAATGGGTGGGAGTAATGGCACATGATTTCGTAGTGCAGTGCTGTACAAGTAATGGTTTTCCCTATAAGTGAAAAAGAGCAATCAGAGGAAGAGGAATCAATGTAAGCAAACACAGATAAGGGGAAATAAGAGGTGTGAACTGTTCCCCAGCTTTGCGAGAAGATTAGATGACTGTGGGTGAACAAAGGATGTAAAAATTTAACTAAAGGCTAAGTCTCTTGAAATGAGAAGATAAAGATTCTGGAAGAACCTTTGATAATGCCATAAAGAAACCATTTGGGTTTTAGGAAGCATTAGAACAGGTGATGAGTAGTATTTAAAGCAGCATTGTATGCAGTAGCAAGTGCTTGAGCTGGTGATGTACGAGGTCACTTCAGGTCTTCTGTAGCTAATGATTGCAGTAAGTGCTGTGGGGAAGTAAAAAGCTTTCTGTCTGTAAACCAAGCTGTTCAGCTTTCTTTATTGTAAAATGTTTTGCAAATTCTTAAGGAATGCTTGTTAAAATGAGCCAGAAAGAAGGATACATTTATGTGTCTGGATGAGCTGATTGCAACACCTGTCCTGGTAAATATTTATCTGTTTTAGATAAACCAGAACAATTACGTCTAGTTTAGAATATCAAAGCAGCTGTACATCTGGATTCAGCCTTTTCTTCGAATGAGGTAAAAATATTTGGAGCTAGGTTTCCCTTAATGTAGAAAAGAAATTGGGAAAATGTCACCCAGCACACAAGCAGTAAGGCTACTATTCCTACCATTTCCCTAGACCTAAGAAAAAATCTGGCTTTCAAATAGGAAATATGTGGAAAACATCCTTGTAACTGAGTCTTTTATTAAAATAGCATAAACACACTCAATTAACCAAGGAATGAACACTACTTCTCTCTAATCACTCACTGGAGAGCTGCTTCTGAAAACAGTTTAAAACCCACTGGTTTGAGGAGCCAGGAAAAGAAGTCTGCTACCAGCTTCTGCAGCGGTCATTAACTCCAGCAAAGGCAAAGCTTCTGCTAAGTTTTAAATATCAGTTTAATCAGCCATTTTTGCTAGTCCAAACCAAACAACAGTCTGAACTGTTTTCTTCAGTACAGAGCTCATTTGCTACCCAAATTCTGGAAATTTAGTTCTGGAATTATCCAATCCAAACAGGCTATTTTTTATTAGTGTGATTTAAAAGCACATTTTATTTGTAAATGCAAGATAATCTCATTAGTGGGGGGAGTAAAGCAAGATCTACAATATGCTTCCTGTCAGCATTCAGTTCTCTTCAGACTGAATCAAGAAAAAGCATGGTAAGACTAAGAGATATTTGACTTTCACCATGTTAATTGTCTGCACTGTTGTTATTTGCCATCACATCTCTCTGTGAGCTTCCCCTTCAATGCACTTTGAGCCCATGCATTATGCTAAGCTTATTAACACACACTGAGTAAAAATTTCTGTAAATCTGCATTAAGGTCAGTGTTGTACCTGACCTATAAAACTCAGAAAACCTTGAGCAAATTTACCAGTCACATTTCCTAGAATAAAAGCAGACATTTTGGTATGGCCTACTCTGTACCCAACAGCCTAATTGTTTTGTGTATTCAGTATTCTGACTCTGAACATTTGTAGCTGAAAATGTTGGCATTGATATTCTGACCCTGTGTAATTGAATAATATGTTCATTGTTTTGTTGGTAATTACCAACAATATATATGACACTGCTCTTAATGATCAGAAAATCTTTCAGCCTTAGGAGATACAGTGTGAATACAAGCTGAACACAGCTTGAGCTACAAAAACTCTCTGAGGAACATTTCAGGGTATTGTGATAAAAGCTGAAGTTTAAGTTCCACTGCACCAGTAAGAAAAGTATTAGCTTTCCTGTAGGATATGGTTCCCATATTGCCAATATATAATTAACTCACTTGACCAAGCAATGCAACTGATTTTTCAGATTTTTAAGGTTATGTGAGCTTAGGTACATTACTGTTTATCTCAAATGAAGAACTTCACATATTAATTTGTATTAAATATGTTATGGTAATTTCATATAATGAAATATTAATTTTATTCTGGGCTTCCACAATTTTTTAATATTTTATTCTTCCAGATTTCTATATCCTTACATGTAAAAGCCCAGAATAATAGCAACATGTAAAATATGAAAGACTGTTTCTTTCATACTAGAAGTTCCTAGTTTTTCCTTTATATGTGTTAAGCAATAAGCATTTTACTTGTCTAGAGGATGAGTGTGAAATTCTTTGTGAATATCATTGAGATATGCACAGATCTAGTGCCACTGTTTAGTTTGATAACCCAGAAAAACTGGTGAGGCTGTATCCTAAGTGGTGCCAATGATAAAAGTTTGTTTAAGAGAGTTTTCAATTATGTAGTTTACTTTTTTTCCTGACTCCTCAGAGCACACATGACATAAATTAAATTGCTCATATGATCACTTAAAATCACCTAGGTTCAACTAGAATCACAGCTTCCTAGTAAGAGGTGGCACTCTTTTCTTTGCTGTGAACCATCTGATTTGTATTTTGGGAAAAAGAAAGAGAATATGAAATAACTAGAACCAAAGAAAGAAAGAGAAAAGAAAGAAAAGGAAGGAAAGGGAAAAGGAAAAGGAAAAGGAAAAGGAAAAGGAAAAGGAAAAGGAAAAGGAAAAGGAAAAGGAAAAGGAAACCAGTTTACAGAGTTGACAAGCTGTAAGCCAAATTATGCTACCCTTGTGGCTCGTGTGCCTGTCCTGAGCTGTTAGACCATGTGTGGATGAGTTGAAGAGGATGTGCTTGCCCGAGAGACGCACGCTGCTGCTCCCATTGCACACTGCCGCTCTCGCCCTTACTGAGAGCTATTCAGCCCAGCAATGCGAAGTTTGCCCCGGGCTACTTTGCAAGCGATGCGGGTTTTTTAACCCCTTTTCTGCCTGTTTACTCTTTTACGCACGGCCGAGGCAGCAGAGGGAGCTCAAAGATTTTGGTCATCAGCAAGAGAGCCGGGGAGGCCCGGACACAGGCGGACACTGCCAAGGGCAATTGCAGCGACTGCGAAGGACAGGGCTCCATGTATTCGGACTTCTTTCAAGCTGGTGGATTATATGCATATGCCATTATCAACTGGTAGTTTTAAATACAAGGTATCAGTGGCCAGGTTTTATTTTGCACTTGTTGCTTACTTAACCTGTTCTTACAGTTTGGAAAAAGAGGTATTTAACACGAATATAAAAGTCCTTTATCAGTCTAAAAAATTGTTCAGATGAGTTGTTCTATGCCTAAAGGTTTATAACATATTAAGACATAGGTACCTGAATTTTAAGGAGTACAGTAAAATCAATTGATAAAATAGTGAAAATTGAAGACATACTCAACTGCAGTGAATTGACTTTTGTTAAACCGTGCAGAAATTCAGTTTGTGGAATAATGCAAGATGATTTTCATTGTCATTTAAAGCTAGAAAGATTTTCTTGTTTTTTAGAAGTTCACCATCAGTGTTGGGGAGAAGTAAAGCTAATAAGCCACACAACTGAAAGTCCTATCTAGACAAAAGCATTTGTACTTCTGCAGAGAAAAATTTGTGTCTCTGAGAGGTCATCAGAGGCTGATAATAAATAGAAGCCTGTTTTGAGCTATATGAGTGAATACATTATTAACAGAACACATCATTAAGATGGAGGTTGTGCTTAAATATCCAGTTTTGGAATACATAAAAACAAGAGAATGAAAAACCTTGTGGTTCTGACCTGGTTTGGTATTTTCTGTAACATATTACACTACCTGGAACTATTTGTTACAGACCAGGTCATTGTGTACCTTGACTCAATTTGCTTTCAAGGTAACACAGAGCCGAATGTAATTTCATTATGAAATAGAAATATTGTACTAACTTAACTAAGTTGCACTGAAAGGAAATGTTTATAATTCTCTGATTTCGGGGAGAAAATACACTTGAGATGAAAACTTAGTCATCCTTTTCCCAAATTAAGGACAATTTTTAAAAGTGTAACCACTCCAGTTTTGTGCATTTCTTTTGTATAGAAATCAAGTGGCTGGGTCTTTGCACTTTACTGACCTTGTACTCTGTCTCCACTTTCGGACCAGATTCACTCATCCAGACATTAGGAAGTAGCTGTGGAACACTATTCTAATCATGTGGGTATTGCTTAATCCTCTGATTGAACCTGAATAAATCTCTCTGGATGCCCTGTCAATCTGTTTGGGATTTGCAATCTGGAAAGGTCCCCAAATTAAAGTAATTTTCTATCTGAAAAAAAAATCATCTACCTCTCTCAGTAACAGCTACTACTATGTTCCAAGGCAGGTAAAGAACAGGCAGTTAATACCACTTGGAGATAGGGGGCATAAATATTTGACATTATTAATTTTTCTTATTGTTTTCCTAACTACAGGTCCTTGGTTATGTTAGAGTTTTTTGATAGGTTTTTTGTTTGTTTGGGTTGTGGTAATTTTTTTTACTATATCGATTATCCTTAGTCTGTGTTCTGTCATACCAAGTACATATCTTGACCCCCGAAATTGTTGGGATTTCAGAGTATTTTCTGTATTTGGATCTTACAAAATCCCACAGTTCTGTCATCTCTCTGTATTTTAACTCTCTCTGTATTTTAACAGTCATTGCCCAAAATTATGTAATTATTTTCAAAGAGGCATTTTTAACTTTCTTCAAAAATGTGAAGCACTTGTAGAGAGAAGGAATGCCAATATCTCCCCTCACTAAATTTTAGTGATTATGTCTGCACTCCTAGTTACTAGCATATGTCTCAGCTGTCAGTGGGATTATGTTGGGGGTTTTCACCAATTCATAGTTCAATAACTTGTTTTGCTACCTTTACACTCTGACCTCTTCTTATTTTGTTAAAATCTCATCTTTTTGTACTGTATCATCTGCCTTTCTTTAGAAGACAAATTTTAAGTGTATGTACAAAAGTATGAAACCCACTTCCTTTTATTCCAAATTTTATATACTAGTTCAAAGTTTTAGCCATTCTATAATTTCAGTGCAATAACTCTATGGAAGAAAGACTTTTAAAATCAAGCATATATCTCCATATGCAATGTATATGATGAAATGATAAAATATTTATAACAAACTGGCTTAATGAATTCACACTTTTGAGATTAGAAAGGTGGAATATTATAGAAGCTAATATCGATCTAATAATTATTTCATTGCAACTGTCAAATAAAACTTAGGGAGAAATATTTAAAAAATTCCTTCTACCCTTGGCTTTACTTTTACTTGTGTATGATGATATAATGGTGAAATTTTTGTTAGAAAAAGCAATAGTCAAATTAGGAATTCCCACTTTCCATTCTCAGAAGTGGATTTCCTTCTTTGCTTAGGTCCAGGTGAAGAGAAACCCTAGCTAGCTTTAGAGCTCATGGAACATATTTAACTTGAACTTCAAACATTGACTGAGTTAAAATATCTTACCATGGTTGTCTCTGCAATGGATCCAAAGCTGTTTATAAATATGTTGCATGTGACATTAACTGGAGGACCTGCAAAAGAGAAAAAAACCACCAGTCCCTGTTCCAGAATTATTGTTTATTGACTGATTATTCAATATAAACCATCCTGAAACAATATTTACTGACTTTGGAAGAAATAATGCGTCATTCACAACTTATTTAATGCACAATTAAATTGAATGGTTTCTAATAAATTTCCTTTTAATTTTTCTCAAAGGTACACTACCTATCTGGCCAAGTTTAGCAATTTAAAAAAAACAGCAACAAAGTGTAAACCTGCACACATGCTTCTATACAAAAAAGAAAAAACAACATCTTACGTGAAATATATATTAAAAGTACTTTATATGTATTTCAGTGAGAATGCATGTCACTTCTCACAACAATTAGGGGGGAAAGTGACTTTCTTCACTCAAGGCAGCTTCTGCCTTCAATGTTATCTGTCATCACTGGGAAAAGAAATACACTATTGCTGCTCTTATCTCTACTGCTTACAGGAAAACCACTTCAATTCTATTCCCATTTCTCTTCAATTCACAAAATATTTGAGTCCATTTATAACTGAATTCTCTGTTACCATGGGTCCTCAGTCAACTGTTGTTTTGTCTTATCTTGCATTTTAAAGTATCGGTAGTGGCAGAGCAGTCATTATGATAACTGAACAATGAATTGTCTCTTCATGGAAAAGGGTTTAAATTATTTTCTAGAAGTCTCTTTAAAATGTCATTGTCGAAAAGAATGTTAATTTTTCCATTATTCCTTATCAATTTCAGTCCATGTCCAATAGAAACAAGGTTTTTCCGTCAGAAGGTTTTTATGGCTACCTTCCTACAACTCAATTTTCTTATATCAGTAAACCAGTTCAACACTGGAGAACCTGGATCCTTTTTGCAGTTGTAAGCAGTCTAACAATGAGAGATCTGCATCTGGAATATGAGGACTGGTCTTATAAATCTTTATGTAATATCTCTTTTTTAGGATCACTGAAGAAAGAAACTGCTCTGCCACTACTAGTGGTTGGCAACTAGCAAAATCTAGCATGACCAAAAAATTTTACATTAAAAACTTGAAGAATCAGAACGTCCATTAAAAATTCTGACAATATGATGAAACTTGGAACATCCAGCTTTCTTTCCTGACTGCAAAAATTGTTTTGAAGTGCTGTGAAGTAATTGCAACAAAACTCTTCTATATGTACTTCAGTCTTTGCAACACACAAGACTACACCTATGGAACAGAATTCTCAGGTAAGGAGGTAGCACTTGCAGCCACTTTGGAACTCAGTTAATTATTTAGAATTGTTGAGTATATCTAGTACTTCTGAGAATTCAGTAAAAGCTTTAAATGCTCAGCTCCTGAAAAGGATCAAGGGAAAAAGGAAAAGCAGGGACGATGAACAAAGGTAGAGTCACAAAAATCTGTCAGGGAGAAAATTGTACTTCTTGCCCATGTTAGTTAATTTGTTTTCAAGGCAGTGTTTCTTTCAAACACTTCCATGCTGTAGTACCTGCCACAATTTCAAATTTGATGTGATATTATCTTGTTTAAAATAGCACTATGCTTTAAAATATGTTTGCTATCAACATAATTGCTTTTATTAAGAAAGAGCTCTAAATCACTACAGTGATGATACTTAGTCTCAAATTACAATAAAATTGGTAATAGCTAGTTAAAAGGAGCACAAAAGCAGAAGCTAAAAGTAGCTTGCAAATGTTTAAGAGTTAACTCAAAGACACTGTGCTGAAAGTAAAAATTATCTTCCCAAAACGTGGTCAAAAAGAATCACGAATGAGAAGCTGTAAAAGGTAGAAGTCATATTAGAACACAGGAATTCAGGCAAGTTGAACATAGATTAAAGAGAGGCAGAAAAGAAATAGAGCTAAAACTCACTAGAGACAGAAAAGCTAACAATGATCGCAATCTACAAGGCATTAAAAATAGATTCCTGCCAAGATCTGAAAGCTGAAAGAGGATGATTAAGGTATAAAAGTATCCTTGGAAGTGAAGAAGGTCAGAGCAGAAAAACCAAATGAAGGCTTTGTAGCAGCATTTGTCTCCAATTGTCAGCTCTGTCAAATACTAGAGCCATTCTGCTGGAATTTTGTGTGAGGACTTTAGGGGACATTTCAGACTAAGTGGACAGGAACAAACTGACAGGTTGAGGTGATATAAACCCATGCATTATAAAAATCTTTTCAAAATTGTAGAAATACAATTCACTGTGAGTCAGCTATCAACTATGTCAATTTTGTAATCAGCAGAAATGTGTAACATATCCAGTAAACATAGCTTGACTTAAAAAAAACCCCAGACTTCAGCAATGATGGTGGATGACATGAACAGGAACTTTATCCCTGTAAACCTTACCTCTGTACCAGCCAAGCTGGTAGAAATAATGAGAACTTTTATAATTAAGAGATACAGACTAATATTATATATAAATACATTATATAGATTAATATATTTGTATATTAGAGAGCAAGATATCAAAAAGTGAAAAAGGATCAAAAATTCTATGACAAGCTGCCACACAAAACAATCTTAAGTAGAACAGGACCCTTCACACTGGAAAAGGTATACAGCAGGCAGTAATCTGCAAGTATACAAATTTGGAAAGATCAAAAGGAAGCAATACTTCTCCATTTGCCATTATATCACATGGCAAAAAGACCAGTAAAATAATCACCAAATTTAAAGCAAAAGAAAGAATCA
Organism: Eopsaltria australis; assembly: GCA_034509425.1. NCBI lineage: Eukaryota > Metazoa > Chordata > Aves > Passeriformes > Petroicidae > Eopsaltria > Eopsaltria australis. The sequence continues at coordinate 4,280,522 of JAVTVJ010000158.1, read as the reverse complement.
TACTTTTCAATATTCCAAAACACAAAGGTTTTATTGCCAGAAAATAGTGAAAAGGCCAAAAATATAAACAGCTTCCAGAAGGGATCGGGAGAATATCTGTAACTAATTTTTTTTTAAAATTAGGTCCTGGCTTTCAAAGTTTCCAAACTAATGATTACTTAGAAATGTTTGCCAATAGCAGGGCAAGTAACACCTTGCATTTTCCTATATAAATGTCCAAATTTTTATCCTAATATTTAAATTTTTTACACCTAGGGTTACATAATAGTGCTCAAATTTGAAAGGCAATGAAGTGTTTTCCATGTTTGCAGGAATGGATATCATCTGCAATGTGGACATTGAGTAAGAGAAGCACCTTGCTATAGGTTTGATATAACATAAAAAAAAATTGCAACTGGAACAAGGCATGTACAGTAACTCTCCATTTCCTATAGTATTCCATAGCTGAATAAATACCATGTCTTCTCTATTATATTTGTTGAACAAGAACTGATATGCAGAATTCCATATCCAAAAGCAGAGCACATAGATAAAAGATAAAATTTTGTCTTCTTGACCAAGATTAATTATGAATAAAATTGGTAATTAGAAAAATCTTGTCTGCATACAACATTTTACTGGAACAAAAAATGATTTAAAATGAATGTCTGAGTTATCTCATTAGTACTCATCCTCTTTCTTCAAAACTATCACCAGTTTAAAACCTCAAAAAGGCATTAAGCCCCACTGTTTGTTCTAGGAGTGCTAAAACTAACCAAAAAGTGTCAAAGTCACTTAAGGAAATACTTATTCTTAGTGGTAGGTCTGAATCATTCTGGGCAGATCTGTTCAAACCGCATAGCTGTCCAGAAGATTTAGAATGTGCACTTTTTGAGAAGGAACAATGTCAAATTAGGTTTTGTCTCTTTAAGTCTCAATAGTTACAAGACACGGCTCTAAATCCTTTGAATTATGCTTTCAAGAAGTACTTCATTGAATTTTGTAATCTCTAAACCATCTGTCTATTCACTGTAGGCTCATCAGAAGATTGTGATTGGATGCTGTCCATAACAAAGTATAAAATTCAGTCCCCAAATCATATAGAGATGTGTTTGAAATTCCAGTGCATGTTTATAATTTCCTGAGAAATATCAGCATCACTAACTTAAAAAAAGCAAAGCATTTCCAGCTGCAGTAAATCCTGGGTAATAAGTGTATATGCACACAACCAACTGTTTATGGTTTGCTGATGAGGAAGCAATCTGACAAATCTCTTACATGGTCCCTATAAATCAGACTGGGCAAATTCTGGTAAAACCAGCACATAGCAGTGGCTTTGGAGTCAAAACCACTTAAGTTTCTGGAACTTGGAAATGTCAAAAAATTATAACATTTCTTGCTGAATAAGAATTAAGATGGAAAGGCAGTGACAGATGACTTAGAGGAGAAAGGACTGCCAGCTTGAAGGAAAATTTTTGTAGTAAAAATGGAGTCAAGTGTTATAGTGAAATGTTAGAGCTAAGAGAATCTCTTGGACTCAAGAAGATAGGCATAGGAGAAAGCTGCCAAGGCAAAGTAAGAATAATATAATTTTTAATCACAGTCAGTTTATTCTTTCAAAGCATTATTTATATTCTGACTAATTTAAAGACTGATACCATATTTAAAGATTCAGTAATAGAGTTAAATGTGGTTCCATTACAGTATTGGAGCTCCCTGTTTTAAAAAAAAAATAGTCAAATTTACCTAAACTTCCCAGACTACAAAAATTAAAATGGATAGCATTTGTATGATACTTTGAATATTCACATAGAAATATGGTTTGTGCAATCCTTCATTAAATACTCTAACATACGTGAGTCTGGATGATATGGTTCCCACCAAGATGCTCAAAAAATTTAGTCATTCAATTTGCAAACTTTGCTGTTTCAGTCTTTGAATCTGCTTTGTCTTAATTGAATCTCCTTTGTGACAAGTGCATAAAAGGCACACGCCAACTGACAATTCCAGGTACTGAGAACTTGCAGTTTCAGTGGAGAACTGGGAACAGGGAAAAGAGCAAAAGGAAAGATGGTCCTTTTGGCATTTCAAGGCACAAATGGGGCCCAGGAGTAAGGAATATAGTTTGGTGCTATAATTGGTAACTAAGACAGGCCATCTTGAGTTTGATGGTCATGTCACAACACACTCTTAGTAAAACCAGATGGATATGGAGATTTGGCTTATTTTTCACAGAACTTGCTTTCTGGAGTGTTTCATGCTATGGCACTCCAAGATGGGAATCTGAATCCACCAGTAAACATTTCAGGAAAGGAAAGAAACTAACAAACCATATTAGACAACTCAAATCTAAGGATAAGGTATATTTATGAAAGGCCTACAATTGGGCAGTTTTGAAAGTGGCAGGTGCAGAGTGTACTGCTGCTGAAATGAACCTACAAATCAAAAGAAAGAAACAAAGTGAACCTACCTACAAAAAAAAGGCAAAAGAAGGCACTTTTTTTTCAGTGAAAGTACTTCTTTGTTTTCATATTTGTTTCAAAAATTGCATTTGTGTGAGCAGTAATATTGACACACTGAAAACCTGAAAGTTTAGTTTTGAAATTACCTTTGAAATTTGGTCTGATCCTCGCATCATAGCCTGACATCCTACCCATTAGCTTATCCAGGAAATCGGATGGCGACATTGGCATGCTACGAGATCTTGCACTGTCTGTTTCCTTTGTGGCAACCAAGCTAACAGCAAGGAAAAACAAACAAAAAACAAAAACTTGTTAGAAGTTTTATTAGCAAAACTTTGATCTTATTTAGTCAATCATAGTTGATTTTTGTAGGAACAGGAAAACAGGAAAGCTGAGGCAGTCTTTCAAACTAGTTAATGATTCAAAATCAGCAGTAGCAAAGAAATTTAAACAGTAAGTTCTTTCTATATCTGTCATTCAAAAAGTAAATTTTATTCTGCAATGCTGCTGTTATAGGTTACTTCTTTCTTATGACTTCTGAAATTAATAACACTTTCATTCAGAAATAATCAATATCATTATCACAGAGTTAAATAATACCATCTGCAGAAATAGCTGTGTATGTGGAATGTCATATTTTGGAGTCTATTCTGAGATTGATCTATTTTAACTGGGTGTGCTGTGATAGAAACCTGGATCAGAAAAAAAAAGTACTAAGGATCTTGATTAGACTAATATTACTATCACCAATTTTTGTTCTATGTCGATATGTTACCATAACAAAACATATCAGTCTCTTGGCGAGTGATACTCTTTAACATTGTCTCAGAGCTCCATTTTCTGTTAAAACAAAAGTGACTGCTACAGTAGGAAAACAAAACCCTAACAACTTACTGAAGAAACTATTTTAGGACGAACTTTTCTTCTCAGAGCCACATGACAAATGCCATCTCCTGTAGCTTCCTCTTCATATGCATGCAAAACTCCCTCTGACATTCTGCAGTGTGTTCTGCACATGCTAAGTGAGCAGAGTAGTGGCACCATGATCAGCCATGGGACCTAAGAAAAAGTCTTTGTTTTGTGGAACAATCTTTACTTGAATACTGTCTAACACACTGGAAAAATAAAAGTCAGAAAACACATCAATTTTGAGTAACATTGTGATACACAGTGCAACTAAAACCATTTGTGGCTTTTGGAGACTCAAAAAATATAAAGAACTTTGGATGTTTGTGCTGAATTCAAGTCAAAAATTTGTTACAGGACTTAAACCTCTTTTGCTTACCCAATTCATTGTTTCTGTATCAAGTCATCCTTTTAGAAGTACTTAAATATGCTTTTGTCTAGCTGCAAACACAGGGAATAATGTAAAACCTTTAGAAATTTTCTGACCCATAAAAAACCCATGCTAAACTTTGCTTCTTAACAATGGATGACATATCAAAATGGAAAAATTCCATACAGGTATGTATGTATGCAGAAGCCACGTGGAGTGCAGACTGAGAATGCAATTTCTTTCTTTTCAGGACTCTGTTACCCAGAAGGTTAAAAGTTACACTTTTATAGAAACTGCCATTCAGAAGGTCTACTAAAATTTTTATCTTCAAGTTTGAAATTTGGATTTATTATCTTAAATTAAAAAAAAGCTTTAATTTTAGTCTTTGAGAGTTACAAATTTGGGTACACATAGAATATGAGCATAGAAGCCTCTCGAATGCTGTGGTTTGCTCACATTTTAATTAGAAATGGAAATTAAGTCTTTTAATTGTAATCGTAAATCAGAAAGTTACATTTTATCCTTGAGTTTATTTGCTTAGATAATGTTTATTCTATTCCATGTGTAAGTTGACTTGTATATTCTTAAATTGTTCATAAATTGTTAAATTGTTAAATACTTCTAAATTGTTTTGAATGTTTTGGTATCCCTTTTCAGTAAAAATGTTTCTTTACTCTCCTTCAATATCTAACCTAGTTCTTTATTTCTTCCTGTAGCTGCAGAATATATTTCCCATTCTGAGAAAGTAAGTATTAACACATTCTTTTTATAGTTCAGTTTGAAATTATCCCATTGCCACAATTTTCATTATCAGTTATTCTGAATTGATGTGATTCATCACGTTATTATAACTTGCAGTGATTAATGTTTTTGTAAAACATTAATAATGTCTATAAAGCAAATAAAATACAGGAGTCCAATTACCCTTTGCTGAGTATTATCTACTTGAAAGGCAGGAGAATCAAGTTACTCTGTGTATACACTTAGTATACACACTTAAACACTGAGATTTCTTTCTAGTAGTCTTCCATAAGGAATTCATAGTTCTATTCTGTAGGTATACAAAATTTCTATACTACAGGATATACAATCCTATATTTTTATCCTTAATGTACATAAATTATCCAGAACATAAACATAGAAAGACCCATTGTTAGCTTGAATATAATTTTCTGGGAAGGAAGGACTTGTTTGTTTGCCCTTTTTTTACTTCAACGACTTTTTGTAAATCTTTCCTTGTTGTACTTTTAGTTCTTGCTTTGCCATGGAATAAAGTACTTTGAAATTAAGGCAACTAATGCTGACTGGGAAAAATAGTAATTGCTGTGACTATGGATTTTCTCAAAGTGACATTTACCTTTTTAAATGATGGCATCATTAATATTTGCTTTCATTAGTCAATTATAAGTCTCAGAATATCTTGAATAATTTAATGCCTGCTTATGAAAAGAATAAATTCAGCATAATTAATACCTCTTGTATAAACGAGTTTTATCTCAAAAGTCAGCTGTAATTTGTAACTAAATATTTCTTCAATGAATGGTTTCCCTTTTACTGAGCTTGTGGTTGAGTTCTGCAGAATTTTGCCCTTTTGATTTAACTTTTATTGAAAATATGTATTTCAAGAATACAGTTGGACCAATAAAAGTTTCATGAATCAAAGATGACATGTGGAAAACTGCTGTAGTTAAAAAGGAGCTAGACTTGGTAATGTAGTAAAACCCAAGTAAAGTAGTGGATTTTAGGAAGGGATTTTCTGTTTCCAGGTTAATATAAAAATTTCCTCTGCATGGTAAGGGCTCTTCAGCTTTATTGCACACTTCCTCTGAAAGCTAGGCCTCTGCTAAGGGGTTAGAGGAAGGTATACTCCTTACATGAACTAAGAATTGAGCTTTTAGTGTTCATAATGCACATAGCTTTGTCCTTAATACACAACTCTTGCATAAGTCCAGGAATGGCTTTGCGTGCCTCCAGAGGGAATTCATTCTGACCTGTCACAGTTCTTTAAAGAATTTGTACATGTATTCTCTAACAGGCTGAATTACAAGGATTTAATATCAGCAAGAATTTTAATGTCAGCAAGGTACAATGGACTTATGAGTAGCACAAAGTCATTATGTGACTTTAAATTACTGAGAAAGAAAGCTGTACACTTTTTTTCAGAGGTAGAAGCTTCCCATTGCTGAAGTATTTTATTGGAGAGAGATTATAACCTCATAGTCTTCTGATCTGTTCATATTTTATGAGGAAAAATTACCAATAAGGATGCTCTTCCGGGTAGGGATTCTGAGTTATTCCTGTGAGCTATTGGCAAATATTACTAACAGTCATAAGGGTTTATAACATTTTCCAGTTTCAGCTTAGAACAGTTCTTGACTTCAATTTCCTTGATGCATCCTGAACACCTTTAAAAGGTAAACTAAGCCTTCAAAAACATTTGAAAAGAAATTTGTTAACTAAAGTTGAGGACAAGAATCAAGAAAAAAATTGAAAATGTCAAAAGATACATTCAAAAATTATTTGTGACCAAAACAATTTACACCATCAAAAGTTAGGGTTAGAATGTGTGTTTCAAATAAGCTGTCACACAAAACCAGACAAGAACAGAAAATTAGAATCACAAAGATTATAATTACTCCTGTCTCTCATCTATTCTGTCCATTAACTTATTTTTTCACCTAAAATCTGAGAAGAGATGAGCTTTGCAACAGTGTCTTGAAGCCTGTCAAGCTGGAGTTTCATTCACTGAGATAGAAAACCATCCTAAATCACAGGTCCGTGGCAGTGCATTACCTACAAAAAGCCATATTTGAATCAGAAACTATTAGGTCAAGCCAAAGATGTTTCAAGTGGGATATAAATGTTAGAGAGTAAGAAGTGGCCTTACACAGACAAGGTGCAGCTTCTCTAGACCAGCTACCACATCCTAAATTTCAGAAAAAAAGCTACTTGTAAGACTGGTGTTCAGCAATGCCATCTATAATCTGGAAAGAAAATGCAAATCAATTTATCGTTTAAAACTAAGAAATGCAAAAAGAATTGACAGGGATATAAATTCTGATGATGTGAAGAAAATAATCTCTTTCCTAAAGTCAGCCCATTTAAGTAGAAGAGTTTAAAACAATTAGAGGAAGGATTTTAAGAGATGTATGAACTGGGAATGTGGGCAGAGTTGGAGAAAGCAACGAAGAAGGACTCAGAATTCCTCCAAGAACTCAGCACTGTTGTGGTAAAGTTCTCACTGCACCACTGTGGTATCCAGTGGTGCGGAAAGATTGAAAGCGTGAGTAGAAGCATGAAGGTCACTTATTATTTTATACGATATTAATGAGACCAGTTCTGGGATGTTGCATCAAATTCCATGTCTGACTTTTAAAAGGACATTAAAGCATTTGGAAAGGTACTGAACAAAGTCACTAAGCCATGACCTGAGAGTTAGGGAAATTTGCTTCAAGTAAGAGACTTTGAGAGCTTAATCTGCTTAGTTTATCAAAAAAGAGTGAAAAAAAATAGCTTGATTGAAGTGTATAAATATATCAGGGAGGCAGAAAATGCTGGACATTTTATCTAAAGAAGAAAGGCAGAAGAAAAACCAATGAGAGATAGACAAATTCAAATGGGAATTTGGACACACAATTTAACAATAACTTAATAGAAGATCAAACTGTACCAACCAAGACAATACAGTTTTCTGGAAGAAACAATTTAGCAAAATATAAGGTATTGCTTTTTGTATACGGCTATCTTGGTGAAAAGGAGTGAGCTCTGACATTTAGAAAACCAGGCTAAATTCAGATTAAACGTTACAAATCTCATGCAGAAATCTTCAGACTGTCAAAAGGTACTTGAACTTGAGGAGCTTAAAGAAAGGGAAGAAATGGGCATACAGTTCCAAGCGTGAAATTATGTCTTCTCAGGGCCCTTCTATGCAGGGGCTGGGCTGCAGGCTTGCAGTTGCTGTAATGAGGTTTGCAAGTTCCAGCTGTAATGTTGGCTCATCTTGCTTGATTCCTTTCACAGCTGGATATTTGACTTACTAAGCAGTTGTATGAGCATCAGCTCCTTGCGCAGTAGGGACTTAAGCTCCAGAAAGGAAACTGCACTTGAGCTGCCCACAAACTAGAAGCAGCTCAAAAAATCAGAGGTTGACCACAACTAGGAAAAAGAGAGGTAAATGTTCTATCTATGACATGCACCTGCAAAAAATAAAGAATTCTGAGCTAGACTATAATGTTGGCAAGAAATCAAATGGATTTGAAGTAGCCAGGAATAAATTTAGACCAAAATTGAAAGACTTTCAACCACTGGAACTCTTCAGTTCAGGAATAGTTTAACACTAAGAGCTGAGCTAGATAGCCCTGTGTGTTTCAAGATGGAGCTAGGCTTTAGGATACTGTGACATGTATGACTGTGATTATAGGTGATGCAGTTATTTTTTAATCCTCTGATGAGAATGTTTACATTATTATTGATTCTTTTATGTTATTAAAATAATTGCTACTACAGAAGTCTGAAAAAAATATAGTTAACACAACTATACAGCCAGAGCATCGATATCTACAGAATTTAAATGGGAGATCTTACTGGCAGCTGGCAATTTAGTTACCAAGATAAAGCATGGGTAATGAATCTGTGTTCCTGAAATGTCTATTTAAAGTAGATATATTTGTGAGAGAACATCCTTCTCTTCCTTTCCTCCAAAAGAAAATTGTTGAGAAAAACTCTTCAAAGGGAATTCACAATGTCCACAAATGTTTCCTTCTCTAAAACATTTAAGGCTGCAAAAATTAGATTGCTTTCCCATGTATATTTTTTTCTGAAGAACTACGGTGTTCTACCTGTAAGTTGTTTCTATCTATCCCAACCTTTTGCACATTTTTACCAAAGCAAAAGCAAAGGAAGGAAACTTTACATATGAAAGTGCTTTATAGAAGCTTTATTTTAAAAGGTTTATTTTCAAAGGTAATTTCAGGCCCACTAACTTTGAGACATCATTTTTGTACTGCAGAAAGTGCTGTTTTTTACTGATTTTCCTAATTTAAACATTCATCTTCAAGGTGGGTTGTTAAAAAATTACTTTCAGTGTGTGGTTTCAGCCTTAAACATATATATATTTGTTTGAAAATACTGAAGGAAAAAATTAATGCACTGCCATCAGCATTTCTATAAAAAAATTGTTTCAGTCCAGGAGGGCTTAATAAGAACAGTATAGAGAAAAGTGAAGGAAGAAATTACATCTTCCACCATTTGCAGAGTCTTCTCATTTTGTTGGTGCTACAGGTAGGTGAGATAAAGAAAGAATATAGTGTGCTGTAGTTGTACCTTCCACTGGAAACTTCATAGAGAGATGTTTCCAACTCCAATTTAGGACAGTCTGCTAATTTATCCAAATTAGCCTGAGAGTAGTCCCCAGAGTCTCACGGACTTACTTCTGAATACAACTGATATACATTATCTCTGAATTACCTGCTAAGTTCATTTTCTCCCTTCCATAGGTGAACTACTGATGTATTTTTTCTTGAAAATCTTACATTAACACCAAGTTACTGTCACATTTGTCTTGGGGATTCATTTAATCTGATCATAAATTAAGATTTTTGTCTCAAACACAATCCATTTTAGCCATTCAGAGAGGTAGAAAGTTTGCATTTCATCTTACAATGCGTGCTACAGTGCTGCTACATGCATTGTGATGGTTCAGTAGGTCTTTCATTTCATTTTTGAACTTATTCTCTCAGACAGCAAGTGTGGCCAAACCCCTGGAGCAGTCGGATGTTGTGTTTGTGGTCCATTCTCTCCAGCTGATGTTTGGATGTTTTGAATGCACTTCATATTAAAATGCTTCCCAGAGAAGCTCAAAGAAATTAATTACACCCTTAGAAGGAAAGCAAAAACTGCAGCCAGTATGCATTTAATTCAATCTCACATACATTACTACATAAAAGCATTTCAGTAAATTAGTCTAGTCATACTTATTCACTGGTTCACCAGCAATGGTTAGGTGAATTAATCTCAAGAGTAGTCTCCTTGAGTCCATAGCTGTAAGCAATGGTGTAGGAATTTTTCAGCTTTTAAAACAAAAATTATTCAGGGTAACTATGTCATTAAAGAGGTCTGCTAGGAAGGAAATGATCCTCCAGTTGGTGGTTTTGGATTATCTCATGGTGTCCTGCATTTTAAAAATTTTAGCAATAAGATTTTGTGATATGAAGAAAGCCTTCAAACCCTCTCCTGAGCAATACAGGCCTTCATAAAATACATTTGGTAGAACTAATGAGGAAAGCAAGCTTCTAATTTGATGAAGTCAGAAGCATAGGATAGCTTTCTTTGTAATGGCAATTACAAAGTCTCTAACTTTGTAATTAGAGTTATAGTCTCTAACTATCTGATCTACTAGGTAGGTAAAGGACTAACAAGATCAGAGTTTATAGTAAGCAGAATTTAAATCCCGCTCTTTTACGAAAGACAAAAACTGCCTTAAAGTTTACACCAAAAAAATAGAATACATTGATGTAAAGCATAAATGATACTAATTTGTTTGATTTTTGAGAATAACACTAAGGTTTTTCCAATTTTTTTCCAGTTTATCATTAAAATGCACTTGTTCAGTTAAGTAGCATGATGCAGATTTTCTTTTGAGCTGCGATGGGTTTAAACTGAGATAGCTGTGGGAGAAGAGAAATACAAGTCTCTATGTTTTATTGCAATAAAGAATTTTAAATCTGGAAACTTTAAAGATTAGCAAATATTGTGGGGTGGGAGTTCAGAAGACAGGATGAATATTTTTAAAGCAAATATTTTCTTAAATCTCAATAAAATTTTAAACCAATCTCTTTACTGAAAATGAAAATGTTTTGTGGAAAATAAAAGACAAATAGACTTTTCGGATTGAAGGCCATTCATCAGCAATATTTGTTCATGAAAGTCTAGGGCCATTCTGGAAAGCCAGGAGCTATGTCAGGGGGTCACAGCTGCATGGACCCAGTACTGAAAGTGACATATAAAATCAGCTGTCACTGCTGTTCCATTCTAGCTCACTCAGAGATAGCTTCTTCCGAGAAACAAAATAAAACACAAAATTCATCTCCTTCTCTGAATTCTCCTTGGAAGACAAGCACTTTGCATTATCTGCATTGTGAATCAGGGCAACTGAACTCCTAGTTTAGATGCCTGAATTAGACGTTACCTTCAATCATTCAAGGTTAATAAAAGGAGATAATTTCCTTTTGACTCCTTTGTATTCCATTATGAAAATAACTCTATCTGAATAATAATTTATTGGTGAATAAATTAATTTCATTCTGAAGGATGAAAAAAAAGATTTCAATGGTGAAAGAATAGTGGAAGAGGGTGGCATGTAATAAAGCCGAAGATAGTAAACGAAGGAGAAAATTAAGTTTGCAATGTGTTAACAAAGACTGAGATTGCAAGTGCTTTTAATTTTATTTCTGCTAAAACTGACAATAATGTGTTTCTTGCTAATTAAAGATGAAATCTCTTTTACTTGTTGTAGGTCATAAAGTTGACAGTTCCTAATGCAATGAAAATGCAGATTTTCATATCCTGCAATGTTTTAGATAATAATAGTTTTATCAGAACAGGGAAAACACAGAATTCTTAACACATGTTTGCCAGAGAAAAGACTGTCATATCAACTAAGAGGAGCAGAAGTATTGTATCACCAAGATTTTAAATATGTATTTTCTAAGAAAAACCCTCAAGAAAAGTTTAAATATTTTGTGTAAAATTTAGATTTTCTACTGATTTTTCACAGTTTTAGATTTTTCTAGTTGCTCTTTTATCCTCTTATTTTGACAAAGTGCAAATGGTCAGATTAATTTTTCAATATAATGCTGCAGAGATAAGTAGAGTTGCATCAGGACACACTTTCAGCCAAAGTGACAATACTTATGTGCAACAAAAAACCCCCCTTCCATTTTAAGTTCACTATTTTAGTGGTTATAATTGAAAGCTACATTGAATATATAGGGGATTGCGTTTCAATGCAACTGTTAGAAAAATATTTCCTTTCAGATTTGAAAAAAATATTTTTTCTCTTTCAGCTACAGAATTAACATTAAATTTCAGTGCTCCTGTAGCTTAGGCAATGGTTACAAGCATTCTTTTGTGATGTTCCTGATACCTTTATGGTGTCATATATTTTTTGCTTTTATTAATACAGCTGAGAATTCCTGCAGCTCTCCAGTCTTCCTCTAGTCATATTTGCTACGGAAGTAAAATAGCTTGTTAAAGTATACTCATGTTTAACACATGTTAACATAAAGTACATAAATTATGGACTATAGTTTCAAAAAACTTTGGATTGCTGTGGAATGTTTCAGCTTTTCTTAACAGAGAAAAAAATGGAATAATGTGATTTTCAAATCTTCTGATTAAGTCACTCTGACATGACCACCATTTGAGTATATTATAGTCTAGATAATGTTAAATTTAGATAATTTTTTCTTTTTTTTGTGACTTCGTACATAAATATATGCACAATGCTTTACACCACCCTTAGGGAAAAAAATCCCTTAGGGTAAAGGAAGAAAACTAATTTGTCAGCATTCTTCAAAATCCTATGGGCAAGGCTTTCTGTGTTCATTAGGGTATGGATTCAACAAACTACAGGTTGCCTCTGTAATTTTGTTTCACTGTGTAAGAAAAGTTTATTGTCACCAGTTTCAGCCATGCAGCACTTGAATTAATATATTTTATTAATGAGGATTCTGTTCTGAATATTTTTCATTGTTTTCCCAGAAGCACCTACTTAATTGTATTTTAACCTGTTGTATAGACTATTTTTATAAATGATCTAAACTCAAGTCTTAGGTTCTTGCCATTTTTTAATTTATTCAGCCTACTTTTGGGGTAGGAAAAAGATAACTCAAAGAGGAGCAGAAAATATTTTAAATATTCAAATTCTGACAAATTTCCCACTCTCTCAAGGACCTACTGAATGGTTTTAGGCTTTGACCACTTTAATTTTTAACTAAAAATAATTAGATCTTCTCCAAATTCAGTGAAGTTGTGGTTTGGAGGTGATTTGTTTTTTTGATAGATAGTACTTTGCTAAAAGGAATGGAATATTTTTTAAAATATTACAGAATCTGTAAACCACTTATTTATTGTAGCCTGAACTTGCATTATTCTCTCACTATCAAGAGTAATTTGTATATTTACTAAATAATGGAGAAAGGTTATTGGTGTACTGGATAGATTGCAAAATGGCAAAGTAAAATAATTTCTTGAATATTCTGTGTTATTGCACCAGATATTCTTCTACAAAAGCTGTCAGAGTTGAATAATTACATTTATTGTCATGGTTAATGCATGATTCCCCTAACCAGCTGAACTGGCACAGGGACTGGCTGGTGTCTTTCACCACCATAATGAATGGCAATGCAGCTGATGACAATGGGGCAACACAAGACTGAAAGACAAATCAATGCAAATGAGATTTTTGACGGTAAACTGCTGTTTCTCAAGGCAGTTCTTCTTAGATCTAGGAAGAACCTGTGAATTCTGCAAACGAATTCTACAGATTACAGCTGCTTTGTTGATTCTGTATTTTGAATACATCTCATAATGTCCTTTAAGTTATAGAGATACGTATTACCGAGTTTTCTAGTTCTAATGGATTTTTTACTATTATCGCAGTGCCCCATCATCTTGGCACTCACTAGGTTGCTCTGTTCTCAACAGTATAAACAGGAACAGTGTCCATTGAAGTGTACATCTGTGGAAAAGACATCTTTCTTGTAATCATAATTAATGGCCAATTAGAATGTCATATGTATTCTGTTCCTTCTTTATCTTCTTTTGCTTTAAAAATCCACTTTTATGAGTTCTAAACCCTAATCAAAACTGGAAATTGGTTCTTTGCTGTGTTTCTTCTTAATTTTTACTATACTTAAATACCTTCTCAGAAAATCTTGCATTAGAATAAAATTATTGAGGTTTATCAAAACTAGATAAAAAATTGATTTTTAATTAAAAAATCCCAGATTTGTGAAGACTGAACCACAATTCAATTAGACACTATTCTGTTTGCCTTAGGGAAGCTCTGCTTGTGTCAGTCCCGTATCTTGAGTGGGCATGTCAGATGGCTGTTTAGAAGATTTGTCTTTTTCTAAAATAAGTTTGATAAAAGTTCTGTTAGAGAAAAGCTGAATATAGCCTGAAAAGTCATGATGTAAAGTTTTTTATCCCAAATGTTTCTCATGAAATTGTTCATTTTGATTGGCCAGTTAATTATAGTGTAGATCTGTGTTATTGCTAATAATTTAGAATTTTCAATTAAGACAAAATATTTCTAATTGAAAAAATATTGTTTTCATTAAATGAAGTTTTAAGGAAACATATGTTTCAATGTAGTTTTATGAAATGCTGGCAGGCTTGGGTGGAATATTGTTCAGGGTCCTTTCTGTTTTGTCAGTCACAATCAGTTTTCCAGCGTCAATGGGAACTGAAGCTGGAGTCTCAGGTTCTAATTTTCAAAGACTCTGAACCTCTTCCCCATACAATTAGCTGAGATTTTTCCTGCTTTCTGCAACTCACACTTCTTTTTATGCATTGAAAAAGTGAGAAAATCTCTTCAGAGCTTTGGAATTTTTTGTGAGACAGGAATGGTGATGTCCAACCGATGTCTTAATTTACATGAGATATGTAGATTAAGTAATTTTTTTCCTTTTATTAATTCTATCCAGGATCAACACTGAAATAAGTCAGTATAAGACTTTCTTTTTTTAAGAACAGAGTTGAGCTTCAGGGTGATGATGAGAGTGACAGAATTCATGCCACATAATGACAGAACCCAGCATTCTTAATGCATGCACTGAAGCATATTCCTTACGGAATAAGTCAGAGAAAATAAAGTGAAGGTTAAAAAAACAGTGCTGCAAGCTTTTCGTGCTTCCACCAAAATTATCCTGGTCCACTACATGCCTTCTCTTTCACACATAGAAAGTGGTGTTTAAACTTCCCCTCAGATACATATTAGTCTTTTCTATTCTAGCCTTCATTATGTCAGCATCCCGTTAATTATCATCCCAGTATTCTGAGCTTTGTGTAAAGAACTGGAAATAAGCTGAGGGAAGGAAGGGTCATGACCTCAGCTGATCCCCCACTGCCCTCACAAATCCTTCACCAGCTGAGTGAGGGACTTCATGGGGTCCAGGCAGAACACCCTCTACCCTTCCCTGGATCATCATGAAAGCATTGATGCCACTGCCCCGTTCCCAAACAGTGTTACAGGCTTTATTATGTGCAAGATGTGTTTTGTCCTGAAGGAGTCATCCCTGTTGAAAAGGTGGAAAAAGAGCTTTCTGTTAACCATTATTTAAGGAATCTGAACAAGTGCCTTTGTGCTCACATTTTAATTACAGATGAAAATTTGAGTGCTCTTAGATCCAAAGATTTGTGTAGAGAAACAGAGATATTCTGAGAGCTCATTTGCAGAGTGTTAGAATGTGGGGATAAGTTTTGGAGATAAAATTGGTAAAATTTTAACACATATATGGAGAAAGTTGCAAATAGCATTTTTAATTCCAGTTCCCCACTGTGTTGTATTTTTGTAATCATAGATTACTCTCTCAAGTGGGGATATTTCATGTCCATTTTTTGTGGTAAAAGCTTGCAATTTTATGTACAAAACAATTGACTATCAATTTTTAGTGCACAAGAACTGAGGAAAACTACAAGATATTTTATTCTACTTTAAATATTTCAAAATAAGATTTAAGCAAACCCTGGGAAAAGAAAAGAAAAGAAAAGAAAAGAAAAGAAAAGAAAAGAAAAGAAAAGAAAAGAAAAGAAAAGAAAAGAAAAGAAAAGAAAAGAGAAAAGAAACCTTTGAGAACCATGTTGGTATAACTGTATTAACTGGATATTGCTGCTGACTGGTTACTCGTGAAATTAAAATTAATTAAAGGTGAGTGTTGGTAAAATCACACAAAATTGTAAACAGCCAATTTTGTAGAAAATCATCTGTGAAATTACATATTCTGGTACTTTGGGATCCTCAGACATGCTGTTTAGGATTACATTAGGTTCATATTTTATGTTTCAAAATTCAGAAAGGGAGAATGTATTCAGAATGTATTTTATAAGGAACTGGAGATAAGCTCCAGACATAGTGGAATCTTAGGGTAAACTGTACATAGTATGTGAAGCCTTGAGCAATGGTGTAATTGGTGTAAGCCAATACTTTTTTTAGATTAAATGTGTTTATGTGTCTATCTTATATCAAAGAGGGAATGCAACAAAGCGAAATATTAGGACAGTAGGTTATGTAGTCATAACCAGATAACATGAATTTTAATTATAAAGAAGAAAAGAATGAGTTTGCTGTTTTAAATTTCATAGCTGCTTTGATTTTGCTTATGATACTCTTCCTAAATTAGTTTTAACTGTAGGAATTCCATGCAGGTTAATAGCAATTAACTCAACCTAAGTAACAGCTTGAGAAAATTTAGCACTCCCGTGTTCCACTCTATTGTTTCACTAAGAGAGTCTCAGGATAATCTGCTGCCTAGCTTTTGCCTCTAGCCATTGATTTGTATGAGACAGTAGCCCCACTACTTGTGCAGCTCCACTGCTTCAACAGCCCCATCAGTGATCATGACTATGTTGGACCAGAGTGTTCTTGAAATCTTCTACCTTTTCTGTGGTCTTAAACTGTTTCCCATGGAAACTGCATTTTGTTAATGTTTCATGTCACCAGAAAGAAACTCCTGTAATAACAGCATTGAAGAGGACTGATCTTCTTTAGCGAAGTTCCTACCTAGAAATAGCCCTGACTCTCTCTGATGTCGCCATTCATTTTGTACATCAGTGATCAGCCTAGAGAAGAAATAGGATATGTGGTATAGAAAAATGGTATAAAAAATGTTGGAGTGTGGAGTCACTGTCCCTGCAGATGTTTAACAAAATACTGGATGTGGAACTTAGTGTCATGGTCTAGTTGACATGGAGATGTTCATTCAGAGATTGGACTTGATGATCTTAGAGGTCTTTTCCACCCAAATTGATTCTGTGATTCTGTTCATCATGTGGAAAGTCCAGTTAAGTGTAGATTGCGTGTTATTACCCTGTTTGCTGTTGTATTCAATGATGTGTATTGGAGCAATTCATTAGACATCTGACTGGAAATGTAATAATGAAATGTATTCTTTTATACTTGTATAAGTACACACCATCTATTTTTTTTTTACTTTTTTTCTCATTCTTTCTTTTTATTCTCACTACTTACACTTTCATCACCACACCATCTAAAGACATCAGCCAGAAAGGATAAAATTGCTTCAGAAGCCACAAAAAATAATGGGTTGTGCTAGAAAAAAAGTATAGTCTTTAAGATTTTCACCTCTTTCTCTTGACTTTACTGTGCAAACTATTCTGCTTCCTGATGCTCTTCTCATTCCTTTGTTTTGGTCCTGCATTCTTGTTAAACATAGCTTTTTTACTGTGTATTTTTCTTCTCTCTGAGATGTTCCCTTTTTGCTGGTAGTTATATCCTCAAAGAGGTGCCTTTTACTTGACCTTTCATGATGCCTATGTATCAGTGAAAGTGATATCATCTGTTTCCTATCTTCCTTTACTGATTTTTTCACTAAACATCATGAAGATTAGTAGGAAAAGCAGTAAAGAGGACAAGAAGCAACACCACACACAAGGGCTCTTCATCATTCATTACTTGAGAAAAGCTGATTTGCAGGAATAATTCCCTATAGGTATTATTACATAATACTCAGTAAGGTCATTTGAAGCCTGTATTCTGAATCTGTTAAAATAGGAAGCTCTAATCTTGTAAAATTTTTCATTTTCTCTGATTGTCATGATTTCTAGGATGCCTGGACAAGACTAATCTCATAGAGGAGCTACTACATTTATCATCATACAGAAGCACAGCACTTATCTCACAATATTACTTGCTTTCAGTTGTTGTTATCATTAATTGGCTTGGAATGTATTAGGAGAGGTTGAAAAGTAAGAAATGTCACTAGCACTGTAAGAATTGAAAGATTTGTGGGTTTACATGAAATTTATATGTTATTTAATTTTCTTACAGTTTACAGTACCGTAAACATAAATATATATACATAATCGTTTCCCAACATTATAAAGATGGTAATCACTTAGAAAAATCACCAAATTTTTATAGAAATAAAGAATAGATGGCTTTAGCTATTTGGTACAAAGGGATTTCAGTGACTTCAGTTGTATAGCTGAAATACAAGAGAATTTGAACTAGATATTCTTTGTCACAAAACCCCCTTTTGTCACTTTTGTCTGAGTTTTGGAAAGTACAATGCTTCCCTAAAGGTACTGATGCTCTCCTAGACTTTTAGAAGGACCCTTCGTCACAGGTGTTGGACTGGGTACAGTGTGAGCTCTGGTAACACAGCTTTGAAACATAGCTGTGTGTACTTGTTTTGTGGCGCCCACAGCAGGGGTTCACCTCTCTTCTTTCAGGACTTATTTTTGTTTCTTTTGACCATGTTTGTTTTTACTC
Organism: Eopsaltria australis; assembly: GCA_034509425.1. Lineage (NCBI taxonomy): Eukaryota > Metazoa > Chordata > Aves > Passeriformes > Petroicidae > Eopsaltria > Eopsaltria australis. The sequence goes on along the minus strand of JAVTVJ010000158.1, from coordinate 4,262,290 downwards.
TTTTTCTTCCACCCTCAGACACACTGGGGAGACTCCTGTGGTCTCTGCATGAGCTAGTGTGTAAGCATACCTTCACCCGGTCTTGTACCTTCATAATTTTGATCATGAGCCTGACCTGCTGACCTGACCCTTTGGTTTTGACCTTGGACATACCTCTTCATTACCAACTTTGCCCACCAGTTTGAACTGTTTGAACAGCTCTTCTCCTGTGCAAGTGCTGTGGGACTGCAAACTTTTATAGCAGAATCCTGTTCCTTCCTGCCTTGCTGTGACTCTGATCTCCCAGCTCGCCTACCCTTCCTTTGCTACTCCCTGAGATGTGCTAAGTACTTTTCATTAGACCTGGAGTCTGTCAACAGATTTATTCCACAGAAACTATCTTTCAAATTAAGTCTGGACTGCTGAGGTAAAGTACTTTGCCTCAGTGCTGTCATCTTGAATTAATAGATTTTCTTTTACACACTTTTATTCACATCTTGATTTTAACAGACACTTTTATTTCTTGAGTAGTGTTGTAGGTCTAATTCTTAACATGAAGCCTCATTAGAACATCTGAAAATCTTTTTTCAAAGATGTTTGTAATGTTACGTCAGATTTAATACATTTTAGCTGTTGTATTTTTTCTCTTTCATTATTTGAAGGAACTGGCTTAGATGATAATGACTTCTGCCTCTTATAGCTATTCACCTGAAATCAATTTGCAATGAAATGCAAGAACAATTTCAAAAGCAGTTAACTGTAAACTCAGATATGCCCCAAAGTTAGGATTCATGGAGGTTTTTTCCACAAAAATCTGTTTTTTAGGAGCAATTATCTGTCTGGGATACTGTTTTCTTCAACGTAAGTCCAATGGGGTAGTGAAAAGAACAAGGAAAGAGCCAATAATCTAATTGTAGCATGATTCTTGATCTATGCTAATTCGGATAAATGAAGAAATACCATATAGGGAGAATCTATTTTACATTTCCACAGCGCAGCCTACCTTTCATCATGCTTTTTTCCATACACAGACCTGCATACAAAATAGATACACTACACCCTTTAAGGAAAAAGCAAAACCCTGGCAAGTCCTTGACGGTGTAGACCTAATAGACCAGTGTTGGTGTCCGTGAAAGTACCTGAATTGTTATAAAACTATTTGACCCACAAATCTGATCTTCATGTTTACAAATACGATCCTGCTTTCATCATGACCTCTTGGAATTCAGACAAATCCAGGGGATTTTTTTAACACTATTAATTTATTGAAAACTCAGAAGAATATTCAATCTTAGACATTATTATAACTTCAAACTATATCTCAGAACATTTTTCTATTTTTGGTAGTAAATTACAGATATTTTAAGGCTACATTACATTATTTTCCCTAGATTTTGACCTCTTTTCTACCTCTGCTCTCTCTTAGTATCACACTCAGGCTTGGACTGGCAGTAATATTAATAAATAATAAATAAATAATTTTTTTTTATTTTGGGTCTGATAATAGATTTTCTTGCTATCATCAAATATATTGCATAAACCAGAGTGTTATGTGTTTTAACCACACAAGCGTTTTTCATGTTTAAAATCTATTAATATATTATCAATATGTGTGTTAAACTTTGACATAGCAGTACAAACATGCACAATATTATGAAGGACTATGGATAATCACAGAATCATTAAGGTTGGAAAAGACCTCAAAATCATGAAGTCCAACCTTTGACCAAACACCACCTTCTCAACTTGACCACAGCCCTAAGTGCCATGTCCAGTCATTTCTTGAACACCTCCAGGGATGACTCCACTACTCTCCCTGGGCAGCCCATTCCAGTGCTTGACCACCCTTTCCAGTGAAGAAATTCTTCCTGATATCTGGTCTGAATCTTCCCTGGCACAGCTTGAGGCCATTTCCCCTTGTCCTGTCACTGGGAGAACAGGCCAAGCCCCACCTGGCTACACCCTCCTTTCAGGGAGTTGTGGAGAGCAATAAGGTCTCCCCTGAGCCTCCTTTTCTCCAGGCTAAACACCTCCACCTCCCTCAAGCTCTCCTCACAACATTTACTCTCTAAACACTTTCCTTGTTTCATTGATCTTCTAATGTTTTTGGTTTTTTTCTACAATGTCTTTTGGAGATCAAATTAATAATTAGATCCTATAATGATCAATATACATCTTGTTTCAGTCATTGCAATTTGAAGGGTCCTTTGATGTGGAATGAAAAATGAATTATTAAAAAAAAAATCAGGTGAAGTTTCTTCTTCTGAAGCATGCATCTTGAGACATTGCTCATTAAAGTACCAAGTCTAAATTTATAGTGAAAAACATCTTTTTTCTATCTTCAGAGGCATGTAATTTAACCATTAATTTTAAATAGCCTCAGGGCTGTTGGACAAGTAATTAAGGTTTTTCTTGTTAGTTTCATTCAGTTTTCTCACACAGCCTTCAGTTTCTTAATGAAGAGCAGAAAAGTTTGAAAGCTGCATGATGTAAGAGAAGATAACATTGTTTTTTGAAAATGTGTGAGCAAGTAAACCACTTAAGGTTTGACTGTTCCAAGAAATTCATAGTGCATCCAACTTCTCAAGTGTTATATAGGTGCCAAGGCTGGAGTCTGTGTCTAACAGAGTGGAAGTAGCATTCTACTATACCCTGTTCCCTTTTCTCCAATGGAAATAATTTCACAAGGCTTAAGTTGGAAAAGAAATAGAATGAATGGCTTGAGGAGAGTTGAGAATTTTACAGGTTTTAATATTTTAAATTTTGTTTTTACTTTTTTTTTCTTTTTTTTTTTCATTTTAAAGCATGGAGAAGACTCCTATGTGTTTTGAACTGACTCAGGTTACTCATGTATTATTTCTTGACCTAAAGTCACCAGCAGTCTCTATCTTGAGATTGACATGAAGATACACATAGATTCTGAGCACCTTTCTGAACTCTTTCTCCAACCATATAGTCTTTGTACACAGTAACAATGCTCATCATCACAAAATGACTATTTATGAGCAAAAGTCTATTAGAATACCGCAGTTATCTGGACATTGAAGAGAATAGTTTGAATTTATGCTAAATAAGATATCTGTATATGTTTGGGAATGATTTTGTATTAGTCCAGATTTATGTGATACAAAATACTGGTGTGCTTTCCATAACTGACTTTATAGCTTTCCCCCCCCTTGGAATAAATGTTTTCTATATTGTTAAAAAAAAGGATGAACAATTCAACAGTAGGATGGCATTTACATGGAATAATATGCAGAGAAAAAATGAGTCCTGCAAGTACATAGAAATAGAATAATAATAGCATAGAACTGCTTGTATTGCCTACACTGATCACCTACACTGAACATTAAATACTCACTGAAAAATTTAAAGTATAATATACATGCATTGACTCTTTCCTCTCAGTGTCAATCTCATACCACATGACCAGGTTTCTTGAAATCTCTTTCTTTTGGCACAGTTAAAATAAAATCACATTATAAACTATTTGTGTTACATATGTTGATACAAAGCATGTCATTAAATTAACTTCAAAAAGGAAAGATTTGCTGTAAACCTGTTGGCACTTGTGAAATGTGCCATTATTGTGGGGCACTACATGCTGCTGACTTAACTTCATGGTTATAGATCCCTAACATGTACGATCCCCAAACTCTCTTTTCAAACCTAAGTTTCCTTTTTTGTCTTTGTTAAATAACAGTGTCATTCCTAAAATAATCTGACACTGTCATGTTATATGCCATAGTTTGTTTATTGTGATACAGAGCTAGAATGTTTGTTGATAACAAGCATGGCTAACTGCATTAGCAGTGAACATATGATGAGACTGAAGTCTCTTTCTTTACATGTGTGATTTTTCTTTTAAAGTTTTCCCTCACAGAGGACTCAAGTTCATTTTATCCTGGTATCACCACAATTCCTGAACTATGTATGAAAAGAACACTTGCACTGATATAATAATATCACTTTACCTAGAAAGAGTGTGCTTGGCAGAAAGTAGAGAAAGCTATAAGAACCTCAGTATTCTACTCAGGTCATAAATTATGGATATGTTGCCATCTTTCATAATACAAATCCTAGACAGTTGGTAGCATAGAAAATGCTTTCCCTCTTAAAGGAACTTCAGTGGACCATATTCTCTCTTCACTCAGCTAGTGTTTCCCTGTTTCTGTACAAGACTTCTGACCAAACACAATCTGTTATTTTCCTTTTGCTGAAAAGTAATAAAGTAATAAAGAAGTCAATATATTCCCAACTCAGATCATCTTCTGTAACTTTTACATAGAGATACTTTGCACCTCCAGAATTTTCAATATCACTGATGTTACAGTTCCTGCTAAAAACAGTGATAGAATACACAGATCACATAGGGAAACTATCTGTGAGCAAGTGAAGGAAGTACACAGCCTCCTGCTTGTAAAATGCAAAATCAGATTTGGGACACCGCAATGTTACGAATCCATTCAGGACGCGTGGAGCTCATGCATTTAGTTTCTGTGCCCACAGCCTGGCTGCAGGAGGTAGCCGGGCGTTCGTGGGTGAGGAAATGCGGTGTCCCCAGCGGCTGTCCGCTCCCGTCCCAGGCATTCCAGCTGCCCGAAACCCGGCAAGGGGGACACGTCTAGTTCCCCAAAGAAAGCAACTCACCTGAGCAGTACCGCAGCTTCCCACAGATAAAACCCCGAGACAGCCGCGCGGAGGTACCGAATCCGGGCCATGCCGCTGGGAGACGCGGCGGAGCCCGGCAGCGGCGGTGTCGGCGGCATCGGAGGGGCTCGGCGGCGCGGCTCGGCGGGCTCGGGCGGGCAGCACCCCAGCACCCTGGAGAGCTCCGGGGCTCCGCGCCCGCCGCCCGCCTCAGTGCCCGGCGGCTCCCGGCGCCCTCCCGCTGGGCCCCGCCGCGCCCGCCCCGCCGCTCCGCATCGCAGCCCAGTGCGAGCCTAATCCCAGCCGCGGCGGCGGCGCCGAGCCGCGGCGGCGGCGGGAGCCCCCCTGCCCGCCCGCCTGCCCCCGGCTCCTGCCAGCAGCCGGCTCTCCGCCGCCGGACGCATCCCGGGCACGGGGCGAGCCGCGGCGGCGGCGGGGCGGGCGGGGGCTGGGCGGGTCCGGCTGCGGCCGCCCCCGGAGAGCCGAGGGCGCGGGGCGGGACCGGGAGCGGCGGCTGCGGCGGGGGGTGCGCCCTGGAGGGGCTGCCCCGGGAGGGGAGAGGCTCCGCCGGGACACGGACAGGGCTCCGCTGGGGCTGGCTGGTGATTGTACTCAGAACGGCCCCGGCCCGAGTGCCTTCCCTCCCACAGGGAAAAAGGCCGCGGAGTCGATGCCTACACGGGATAGCGACCATCAGAGAGGTCGGGTGAACTCACTGAACCTCGGGTCTCAGAAAAGACTGGGGAAAGAGGGGCGCTTCTGCTTAGTCTGTAGCTCTGGTGGTGTGCTTTATCTTAGGAAATGGGTGACGGGGGGTGAGAAACCGATCTCTGTATTTCAGTCTCTTCTTTGAAAGCACAGTGCTGATTGACAGAAAAAAAGTATATCCTGTTCTATTTGTCTCTTTCAGAAAAGAAAGATGATCTAGTGCCATAAGGTGGATGAATAGAGAAACCCAAAGAGTCTGAAAATTTTACTGGGAAGGAGAGTGGAAGGGATTATGAGAAGGAACAAGGGAAAGAACATCTTAAGAGGGCAACTGGAAAGTTATTAATGAGAACAGGGGAAGGCAGAGAATAAGTTTCAAGTACAGGTGGCAGTAGGAAAGTGACATGATTACATTTATTGTCAGACACACCAAAAAACATTTCAGGCAAACCAGATGCTGCTTTCCTTAGCAAGGGTAAGGCTTTATAAGTTGATATTGAAAAATATTGTTTTAGAAATTCTTGTGGGAATCTGTTTCTGCACAAAATAAAATGAAGAATTTTTCAGGAAAGGCTACACCTGGAGAAGGGCAGAAGGACAAAATATGTATGAGATTGTAAAGCAGGGCTGCTCTGTGAACCTAGAAGACAACAGCCTTTGAATAGCCTTCATATCATGTCTGGGAGAGTCAGTGGAAAGAGAAATCTGGGGGGACCAGTTCAGGACAGAGATCTGTATTTGTAAACATCATCTGACTGGACCTATCCCCCTCTCCTTGACTGACTCAGTATGATCTGCTGGCTTTTTTTCCCCATAGCTACTAACTTGTTTTAGATGGCGGCCCCATTACTTGTGCAGCACCAATAGTTGCACAGCCCACACAATTATCTCATGCCAGACTCCTATTAAAACTATTAAAAAGCCATAGAAAACTTAAGTGCCAAAGACAGAAGCAGATGTGGAAAAAGGCAAAGGTTCAGCAAGATAAGGCACATGAAGCAAAGAAAAAGAAACTGAAATTTGAGGGAAGTATAATAAACTCATTACAGAAGAAGGAAGGCGGAAAGAGAGAGTGAAATATAGAACAACATTTAACACAGAATAGAAAAAAAATCTATTAAAAAGTCATCAAGTAGGAGAGATGCAGGAAAGAAATAAGAAACAGAGATTTTATGCATTCCTTATATCCGAAGATAGGTGTGGGTTAGGTTAGTTACATTGTCCATTTTCACAAGATCCCTATTCTTTTTTTTAGCTCTTCTTCAAGGTTGTTCCCAGCAGGTATTGCTAAATATTAATGCTTACCACACATTTTAGAGCCAGTTGGGATTTCTTTGTTGATACTTATCAAGAGTATGGCAAAGAATGCACTAGAATATTACTAACAAATTTTCCTCTGTTCACTGAACTTTTTAAATTAGTAGTAGTTACACAAAGACAGGGATGCTCTAAGTTTCTGGGTCCACTTTGCAAAAAGTTGATCCTTCTGTTTTTGTTCTCTCTGTAGTCCTGGATGTCAACAATGATCATGTAAGAAACATGTTAAAACCCTCAACTGAAAATACAATAACAAAACAATCTAAAGAATCCCATTATTTGCTTAGGTACAGTCTGTCAATGCAGGTGCTCTACAGAATCAGTGGAGTACTTTCTTTTTATATTTAGAAGAGTTGATTCTTATCTTTCCCCTTAAAATAAACATGCAGTGAGGCTGCTTCTCCAGGAGCTATTTATCTTTGTGCATTATGTACTTCAACAATGAATTGGTCTAACATTTAATTTACTTGCACTGAGGCAAATTCATTTTTCTTATGGTACTATTATTTAAAACTACCATCATGAACTCTCCATGTCTCCAATAGGAACAGTTCTATTAATTATAAATACAGGCTATCCTTTAGATATGCAGAGTTCAAGCTTCTCAAAATCCTTGTGGGAAAAATATATGCTTGCATGTGCTTTAAGTAGCCAGTTTACCGTTGCAGTATTTTATTCTTCCAAATGAGGCTGTTTTCAAACTTTTCAAAATTTTCTGCGGGCAGTGTTGAATATTCAAATATTTTCTTCTGAGTGAATTCAAACAACTCACCTTGAGTTATAAAAGGTTCCAATTCAACAAAACACTCAAGCATATACTGTTGACTTCAAACTTTGATAAAATATTTCCTAATTGTTATAAATGCTTCAATTCATTATTGTTTTAATTAATATCTTTTTAGTCTTTCTATAAAATTACTGATAGGCTTACCTACTTATTATACAAAGCTAAACCAATGGCTATGTCCCATCCTGAGAAGATCTTTATCATATCTGTTGACACTTCTGGCAGTTACAGTAGATCAAAAGGTGAGACTTGTTTGAACATCTATTTTAAAACCAGAATCTACAGAGCTTCTGTCTCAAATATTAATGTTGTTTATTTACATATGCCTCATATACCTGGATAAAAACATCAAATAAGATTGCTCGTGATTCAAAACATGATATCTGGTAGGTGTGTGCCACATGCATATAAAACTGGGCTGCATCATTTACTTTCAGTGGTATTGGAGGTTAATTGAAGCACATTCTTTATAAATGGACAACAGTATGTTGAAAAAAAGTTTTCACCAAAATTTTCTAATGTCAGTCTCTAATTCTCCTTATAACTGGCAGGCTGGATAGCTACTATGTCTCTGGTCCAACCATGATTTGGGTATATATGAAAACAAAACACTTGTATTTATGAGCTTCAGAAATGCTCACCAGGAGTAGCCTATGAAGATTACTAGAAGAAGATCATAACAGTATATTATATTTTTTTGGCTCCAAAAATAGGGGGTACTTGGAAACCTTTGTACATTAGGACAGCAAGAGATAAGGTAGGTCAATGTTATTGACTACCTCAGTTTATTAACACACAATTTATACAGCTGAATGCAAGATAATGTGGTTACTCCAAATTATTCACACAGAGGAACCAAGGTGCACAAATGGGTGGAAGGATTAATTAATGTGCTTTTTGGTGTGATAGCATTATTCTGGAATATTAAGAGAAACTAATCATAGCTGTAGTCATGAGAAGTTGTTATTATCATTTTAATGTGCCCAATCATAAACACATTACGGTTCAGTATGTTTAATCATTCTGTAAAAAGGCAGCTGGCAAACTTGTAGGTTTCTACAAAGAACTACAAGAATATTACAGCTTGGAATACTTTTTAAATATAAGATTAAACTTAATCTTGTAAAAAACTGAAAGATCTTTAGATATGTGCATGAAGTAAAAGCAATTGTGAAGTCAAGGTAAATATTTTAAAGTTTAAAATAAGTAGAGGTAGTAAACTGGCAAGACTGGAATCTGACAAAAGATGAATTCAGAATAGAAGAAGAATAATCTTACTTTGAAGTAATTAAATTATTGAAATACCAAAAGAGGGAGCAGAACTGATCACCTTTAAAGTCTTCAAATCTTGGCCAGTTGTATGTTCTGGGTTTGGTCCAGAAACCACTGGTTAGAATCTGATGATCCCTGAGATTCAGTTCAAGTCAGCCATGGCTCCAATGTAAAAACATGTGAATCTATAAGCCCAAAATGTTTTATAATGACATATTCAGCCACAGAGTTAGAGTTATTTACTTTCTTATAAGATTGGCTTCCAAACTGGCAGTTGAAAACCATATATATCATAATGGTAAGGAATGAAGACCTCATGTGTGTAGTCATTACCACATTTGTATGGCCATTTTGTACATTCTAGCATTTTAAGAGGGTGTTGTGATGGGATATGACATCACTGTAGTTTTAGATACTGGTTTTACTGAGACATGTTTGGTTATGTTAATTAGTCTGGCTTTCTCAGTACACAGGATTCCCCAGGATGTAATTCATTCAAGTGTGAAACCCCAGAGGCTTTGACCTATTACTAAACACAAAACTACAAATAGAATAAATGTTTTTCAATAAACACAGTCCTAAAATAGAAAGGTCGTTTTAAAAGTATGAGAGTAACTTCACTAGAAAGAAAAATGTAGTCTTTTCAATACACCTCAATAAGAAAGAAAAGGCTTAGAAATGTATTTCAGTCTCTGAAAAAAAAGTGGATCCTGTATGAAATCATTTGCTGGACAGTTTTTTCTGTAAAAAATATAGTTCTTCACCACAAGACTGAAACATATTCTGAAAATGTATTACCTCAAAAGCACATCCTGGGATAATGAAAATAAATAGACTTTTTAGTTTGGTTTGATGAACTGTTGGCCACTGCATTTAATTTTGGGGTGCATACGAAGAAATTATTTCTAATTCATGATTAATTAAATTTTTGGTCTTTTAACAAACTGTGAAACACCAGATTGCATGTAATTTTCTTCAGATATTTTTTCTTCTAAAACATATTCTATCTTAAGCCTTAATTCTCATAACTCAGATAGAGTTCCAAAGTTCCAGTGTTAACTGTTTTATCTTTCATGATCTTTAGATCTGTGCTAATCTACATGAGACACCAATCTCTGAGGAGGTGCGTTATAGTAGTAACAGAAATTAAAATGCAGATAAATGGTCTATATTTTACTCTTAGTCTAAGATCTCAGTCAATGTTAAGAAGAGTTATTTTAGTGTAATATGTAAATTTTATTTCAGAGTAATAATATATCACATGAAAACCCTCACTGTCTTGTAAATAACAGGTATACATAAAAATACTACCAAGTTTTCTGATATGAAAATATAAAATTATTGTTAATTATTAGACACTTTAGTTACAAAAAGAGTCTGTATGTATTCACTTTATAGGAAGACAGCTAAGCAAGGATATAAATGCGGTATAAGTTTGCACTCCAAGAGTAGTCATCACTGAAAAGAAGTTCAGAGGTGTACCTGATCTGTTCTATGCAGTGTCTTGACTGCTTTGGAGAAGACCTGATCTTCTCTTTATGTGCTTATAATTTTTGTTAGGAAATAAGAATCAGTGGAAGCTTAGTATTTTCTCTGTTTAACAAAAATAAGATCAGAACCATCTGTAAAGAGGGTGGAAAAGCCTATGAACCATTCTATGTACAGTTCAACCAAAAGCAGAAAGATTTGCTCGCTAATTTCAGACTTATTAGCCCCATTTCTTAATCAAGGTTCAATCTGTTTAACTCTGCTTCGCTCAAAGCAAGTGAGCTGTTCTGCTGGAGTCAGCGGCCCTGTGAGTGTTTTGCTGGCTCAAGTCTCAAGGGAGACCATTCCTGCTAGTTAGTAAATGTTCCTCTTTTTTTTTTTTTTTTTTTTTATTTAATTACCCCATGTAATCATATCAGAGCAATTCTGAAATATCCAGAGTAGCCTGCCATTTTCCCAGTGTGAAAGTTTCAGTTTCTTCAATTTGCCTGAGTATTTTTTTTTAATTCACCCGTGGGATAGTTTTGCATGCAAAAAAATAACAGGGAAGCATATTATGCCTGTGCAAATTAACTCCCATGGATTTTGATGCTAGAAATATGATGACTTGCATGTGTAAAACACAGTATGGTTGAGACTATTTTTTAACATAGTTAAAAATCTGTGGTTCTTGTGATGAGCAGGCTTATTATGAGGACACCTCAATGCTTTTTATTTTAGGCTGAGTTTTTTGGGTTTTTTTGCTTAAAGAAGGGGTTTAGATAGATATTTTTGAAATCTGTTGGGACTGGACTACCTTTGTTTCTACTGGAGTATTTTACCTTGAAATGCAAAAAAACCCCACCAAAACCCCAATCCAAACTACTTTCTAAAAGCACTTCTCAGTGGCCATGAACAGATACAGCAAAGTTATAGTCTTTCTCTAGCTATCCCACCAGTGACAAGGTGGAGGACAGTCTCTTTACCTGAGTAACAAATGATAGGACAAGAAGAAAAGACTTCAAATTGTGTTAGGGGAGTTTTAGCTTGGATATTGGGAAAAATTTCATTTCTGAAAAGGTTTTCAAGCATTGGAACAGGATACTCAGGGATGTGGTGGCAACACCATCCCTGGAGGTATTTAAAAGTTGCACAGATGTGACACATGGGGGTGTGGTTTAGTGCTGGTCAGTACTGACTTGTGGTCAGATTCTTAAGGGTTATGATGCTGTTACTCTAAATGATGCTATTAAATACTTGGAGTTTCAACTTGGTTGAGCATATATTTTATAATGACTTATACAAAATGTGGGGTTTCAGTTAAATCTGGTGCCAAAGAGATCATTTGCATGTACTTATTGAATTCAAAGTCCTCTTATCTACTGACAAGAAATTGTATGGCTGGATATGATTCAAAGTCAACAGCTGTCTTTGTAGAGCTGTGAAGATGATTGTCCTGACCTGATCTGTGAATCTGATATCTGTGCAATGCTGTCTTCAAGTATTTATGTCTAATAACTCATCTTTGGCTTCATCAGGTATGCACTTTATTGTAATCCTCTAAGAGGAAGGGAGGAGGTAAACTATAGTACTAGTGCATTTAGCACATTATTGTTGAGTCTTTTAAAGAACAGCATACATGTTTCTGAAGGTGGATTTATTTTTTAAAGACATGATATGTCAGTGTCACAGTGAAGGAATTATTTCAGTAATAGTTCTCTATCAGATATTGACTACAAAGTAGCACTTACTAAATATATGTTGTTTCATCCCTTAAGATGTGACTTTCTGGTAGGAGTTTTAGCTGTTATAGGTTAGGCTGTTGAAAACCAACACTATTAAAGGTACTTTTTTGCTTTTTATTTGTTTCAAAAAATCTCAGATTTAAATGTTAACTACTGCTTCTGTAACTTGTACATTCTGGAATATAAAGTGTTAGAGAAACTGTTTTTCCTCTCCAAATGCACTGTAAGCAAAGGGTTTTGCCTCAAAGCTACTCATCAAATTTCAAGTGTATTCTTCATTTTTATGAAATAGATGTTAATCTATATCTAGAAAATTTTATTTTAAAATTTCTATTCAACAGTCAGTACTTCCTTCATGTATGTGCTGATCATGCATGTGATTCATGTTGCCTTTGAAGCATCTATAACAACAATCTCATTGAACTGACTTGTAGAATTATTTAAGTGAATAATGAAGGTCCTAAACAGTAAGCTTGCTTTTATTTTAGTTTATTTTTGCCAGTTTTCTGGTCCAGCATGGCAATTATTTAGCTCCTGGATGATCCAATTACAGAAATTCTGAACTCTGTGCTCCTAGATGCTTCAACAGCAGGAGGTTAGAGTGATGGCCAGACACTTTAAAGGAGGCTGGAGTGACTATCGTGCTCTGTTTACTGTCAAGTTGTAGGTGGAGAATGGATGTGACAGACAGCTTGTACTACTTAGCTTAGATAGTGTTTTGTTTCTTTTCTCTTTTATTAACTGTTACAAGGCCTGAATCAGATGTGTATTTGTGACTTGAGTGCACATGCATAAATACACTACAGCATAAGCTTAAATATGACACAGCATTAAGTTTTGTCTGAAATATGGCTCAAAAGAAATGTTGAAGGCTCAAATTAATGATTGATAATAATTATACCTTAATTACACCTAAATTTCAAATATTTACTTTTTATTATCTCTGTTATTATTGAGTGGAGACAATGTTAAAATAATATTAAGTCCCTTTTTTGACATACAACATAAACTGGAAGACTCTTTGGAAGTATAATGTGATAATGAATCATAAAAATTCTATTTTAGGGATGTATATGTTTCACGTATTAAATGTAACATCCTTGGCTGCATTTTTAGTTCAATATACTATGAATTTTATTTCAGGTGCAGTTTTTAAGTTGATATAGAACTTTAGGCTTTATTTCATTTGTTAATAAAGAAAGCATATGAAGTAAGATATAGAATTACAGAAAAGAGCAGCCTCTGCATGCAAAATTTATAGAAGTGTATTTCTTTCTTCACTTGTAGTAAAGACATTAAACAACATAAAATCTCAGCAGAACCAAGATTTTTATTTCAAGGCTTCACTTAAACAAATGTTTTCCTAATGTAAAGATAGACAGTGCCCTCATACAGATTGTGCACTAGTAGATAAAACTATTTTGGGGACTTAATGTAACTGCTTGAAGAGGATAGCTGCTGGGAAATGGAAGAGGTACTATACTCAGAGACTCCCATTCACTTAGATCATGCACGTGTTGTGTAATCAGAAAATATCTGCTTTGCCCTTAAGTAGGTACTTGCAAAGCACAGGCACATGAGGGACCCTCTGGTCCTGCCCCATGAAGAAAATGTGTCCTGCTTTATAAGCAAACAGGTGTTTGTTTATAAGAGTGGTGTTTCAGAGGACATTTTTACACGGCACAGTTACAACATTGAGACTCCATAGGCTACATTTTACTGCAGCTTTAATGATTTAGCTAATGAATTGGAAGCTAACAGTTACTAGAAGTTTCCAATTTTTGTAAATTTGTGAATATTGTTGAGGATGATTTGAGACATGAAGATAAGGGGGTCAAAGGAAGTGGAAATCTGTAGCTTGACATGTTCATGTTGCAGAACTTGTGTAAAAATACGTAGTTCAGAGGAAAAAACCTTTCTACATCTACAAAGCAGTACAAGTGAAGGGGAGTTGTGTGTGTGTTTTGGTGGGATGGCAAGTTCCCATGCATTTCATAGTTTTGGCCTTATTTAAGACCGGCACTCAGAATCGAAGAATACTCTGTGTTGGAATCAGGGTCATTGAGTCCAACTCCGGGCCCTGCACAGGACACCCCAAGGGTTACACCATAAGCCCAAGAGCATTGACCAAACACTTCTGGTACTCTGTCAGGCTTGGTGCTGTGAACACTTCCCTGGGGTGCTTGCTCAACTGCCCAACCACCATCTGGGTGAAGAACCTTTTCCTAATATCCAACCTAAACCTCCCCTGACACAACTTCAGGACATTTCCTTGCATCCTGTCACTGGTCACAAGAATGAAGCCTGTCCCTCTATTTTCTCTGTAAAAGACTGCAATGAGGTCTCTCCTCAGTTTTCTCAGTCTTCTCCAGGCTGAACAGACCAAGTGATGTCAGCTGCTCCTCATATGGCTTCCCCTCACGACCCTTCACCATCCCTGCTGCCCTCCTTTGGGTGCTCTCTAATAGCTTAATATGTTTCCTATTATTGTGGTTCTCAAAACTGCACACAATATTCAAGGTGAAGCTACCCCAGTGCAGAGCAGAGCAGGACAATCCCCTCCCTTGCCTGGCTGGTGATGCTCCCCAGGACAAGGTTGGCCCTCCTGGCTGCCAGGGCACTGCTGACTCATGTTCACCTTGTCATTGACCAGGAACCTCAGGGCCCTTTCTGTAGCACTGCTTTCCAACGTCTCATTCCCCAACCTGTCTGTTCATCTGGGGCTGCCCCATCCCAAGTGCTGAATCCAGCACTTTCCATAGTTAAACTTCATATGGTTGGTGATTACCCACCCCTCTAATTTGTTGAGGTCTCTCTGCAGGGCGTCTCTGCCTTCAAGGGACAGCTCTTCCCAGTTTAGTATCATCAGCAGACTTAGTGTTCCTTTGAGTCCTGCATCCAAGTCATTAACAAAGGGAGTTTGCTTAATTAAGCTTCTTTCATTGGAAAATATCTTGGTTTTTACTTATATGTTAACTGCAATCTCACTTGGAGGATCAAGTTTCTTCGTTCTGTATGATGTTTCTTTCATATTTTTGCACCTTAGTTTTTTCCTAAGGACAGGAAAAGTTGAATGAAGTCTATTTCAGTCCCAGATGTAGACAAGAAAATTCAGATTCAACTGAAATCATAAAACTGTGGTAAAACTGGCATGTACTATTAGTATGTATTTAAAACTGCAGCTTCAGTTTGAACCCTGAAGAAGTCCAGAGGTACCGGAAGAATTAACAAGGTCAGTTTATCATCAATATTTCAACCGTATATAAATGATATTTTTCATTCTTAATTCTCAGTAAGGATGCTTCTTGCTGAAATTGTCATCAAACTATGTCTTGGGGGTTTTCTAAGAAATGGTCCTTTATATCAACTAAGGAGATGAGAGACACAGATGAAAAATATGCCAGTTGTATTGAATGTGAGATTTTGGAACAGATGAGGCCCTGGTGGATCAAATTCAAATTCATTCATATTTCCTGATAGGGAGCTGTGGTCTATATGCAGAAATGATGTTGAAGAGTGATTCATGCTTTCAATCTGGAGACATAAATGTGCAGAACTCAAATTGTCTCTGGCTGATGAGTAATCCTATAGTGGATTTTTGTGACCTCTTCCTTAGAATAAAAGAAGTTGGATGAAAAACTGCTATACGAATGTAAATAGCCTTGCATTACAAATGTAGCGTGTCAGTTCAGCAATTAGGATATCTAACAATATGAGGCCTATTACCAAGGGAGCAGGAATGCAGTAATGGCAAAAAGAAAATTAAGCTGTTGTGCATTTTTAGGGCCTCAGTAGGGCTAGGTTTCAGTCTTCAGGAGTACAGAGAGAAACTGATGCTGTCAACAGTTCTGCTCGTCTCTGTGGCACTGCTTCATAAAACTTTTAGGAAAATAGAACTGTGTTTTTAATTCTCTGACAAACTGAGGAGTCTCCAAATGTTTGGAGATTGTAATGTTGTAAATAAAATAATAAAGCAAATCCAAGATAATTCATATTGATTCTTGAAAACATCTCAATTCTCTACCTTCTCAGGCAGTAGTAATTTTTCACTTGTTTTACAGTCTGTTTCAGTATCTCATAAAGATTAGCAGTGAATGGAGAGAACTCTGATGTCAGTGAAAAATAAGATAAAACATTCTATTTCAAATATCTGAGTGGTGTTTATCAAGAATTCAGACTTCAACTGTGGTGTTTATTTTTCTTTCAATATTAAAATGAGACAGACTATTTTTATTATAATGGTGTAGTCCATGCAGCCTGAGGAGGAAGGGCTTAGAAATGTATTTAGATTTATCTTGACAGTTATGTTTTACTGTTACGTTTCATTTAAATGATTGTATTATAACTGAGATTAAGGAGTATGCTTTGAAAAAAACTTCAATTCCATATAACCAGCATGGTCCTTCTTTCACAGTGTTCTTTCTTAAAGGTAGTATATTATGGACTATTATTCCAGAAAGATGTTTTTTCATTATTATGCATGCCTGGATACCTGTGGGAATCACTTTGAATAAGTGAAGGCCATTAGGTGAAACAAATGTAAAATGAAAAAATTGTTGTGTTACCAGAGTTAATTACAAAGCTACTTCATACCTATTGGCAGTAGTAAGACATAATAACCTTTATCATAAGACTGCACATACACACGAATTTCTGAAATTAAATACAGTGAAGGCATCTTTGCAAAGCCAGTGGGCAGGAAACAAATTTCTCTGGGCAACCATGAGACATTTGGAACCTGGCATTACAGTGAACCAGAATTTCTTTCCAGCTACAAGAAAGGCAAAACTCAGTTCTTTGAAACATTTTCTCTGAAGATGAGATCTGTGCAAGGAGCTTATCTCTACAGACATTAGAATGCAGTAAGGAAGATGACTTAGTGTACCCCAGTTTTCCTCCTTCAGCATAGCATTCAGAAAAGCTTTTAACATACGACTATTTTGTGTAAATGTGCTACAAACTGTGAATGTCTTTTTAAAATCTATTATTAATTGAATGAAGGCAAATGGGAGGAATTTCAGAATACTGTAAATATCTTATAAAATGCTAGGATACTGGGGGCAGCCTCCTCAGGGACATGATCATCATCTGTCCTCATAGCTGAGGATTTTCAAGACGTAATTGGACTTTGCTAAATAATTTCATCTATGCTCCCTTTCCCATGTAAGGCTGGACCAGATAATCCATCAGGAGTCCCTCCAACCTGGGCTGCTCTTATTCCTATGGAATAGACAGCTTTTACAAGGTTTGTGTTGGACTAGGCCCCATGCTGACCATTTCCAGGTGTAGATGCTTGTCTGAGACTTCTGAAGGGTTTGTGTTTACTGCTGGGGCTAAAGGAATTTTTCCTTAAGATAACAATTTTAATGTGACTTTTTCTTTTTTCACTGAGAGCTTGTCAAAGTCAACAGTAATTTTTGACCAGTAGTGACTGATATGCCTTTTCTGAGATCATTTGCTTTCCAGACAGTGAAACAAACAACAAACTACCCATTGTGAGTTGGATTTATTTATTTATGGCAAAGCTTGTACTGTTACCCTTAAGTGATTAGCTCTAAGACAGAGCCATTCTGCCAAGATAGTGTTGTCTAGACCTTGCCAGGTCATAAAAATAACTGAGATGTTAAAAAACTCTTCTTGATTTGAAGTACATACAGACAAGCCCTGAAAGAGGCATACAAAAAGAGCCTATGAAATTAAGAAAATATTCAAGCTTGGGCTCAATTTGTCTTTCAGTACCAGATTATTTTCCAGATTTTTTTTTGATCTTTTACTTTATGAAAACTAATTTATGTTACTTGTTCTCTCACTGAACTCTGAAGGACACTAAATAGACACATCATGGTCCCTGCATTTGCCAAGGTGAACTGACCATGAAAATATCTTGTTTTTTCTGTAGTTTTTCTCATTGAAGGTGTTTTTCTCCAGTGGAAACCAGAGGTTGAATACATAACAACTTCTTTTCAACTTCCTGTTTTTAGGGAACGGGTGTGTGTATATAAGTATTTCTGTTAAACATGAAGATAGTACCACCCAGTCTGTTGAAGAAACACAACTAGTTGTATATGTTTCTAATTAAATGTTCAGAAAGAAGAGATATGACTGGGCTTTGCATAAATGTAGGCCAGGTCCCTTGTTAGCTCTACCTAGCATCCAGTTAAACAATAGAAAAACATCTAATGAAAAAGCTGAACAGCAACTGAAGCTGCTGAAAGTGCTTTATTTAATCTGGGAAAACTGCTCTTTAACAGACTAAGTTATTTTCTTTGTTGATACCCTTTCACTCCTGAAATTTATCAATGTAACCAAAAATCTAACAGATTCACAAAACTTTCCTACCCAAGGATGAAACAGTGCTGCAAATTTTCATGGCTTGTAAGATCTTATGAAGAGAGTTTCCAGTTACATTGGGCTTTCAATGGAGGGATAGAGAGAGGGAAATGCTAGCAACACTAAATGCCCTCACTTTTTTTTCATGCGTACTATAAATGAGTTTTAAGGTATTATTTTGCCAAGGCCTTGTAGAGTCTTCACAGCCTGTAGAAACTTATGTGTACTGACTTCCTGTGTGCTCAGGAGCATGTGCATTTTGGAGACTGTGTTTATCTGCTGTTATTGCTAATTCTAACAGATCTGACATATGGTGCTGCACTTGAAATTTCTTGACACTGTGTTGCCTAACTGCCAATTTCCAAGTAGTATGTAACAGGGAAAACTGTTTACATGCTATGAATTTGTAAAACCCTTTTAAAACCATAGGGTGCTAAGTGAGTTCTATCAAGTCTTTAGCAGGATGCCTGGTCAAGGGTGTTGGTTGAGTAGCATCTAAGCTGCCTGAGTAGAAATAGAAGCTTTGTAGAGTTACATCTGGATGATAGCTTATCGCTGACAGACAAATGGTGTCAAGGCTTACAAAATGACCAAGACCAGCAGATCTTCACCTGCTGCAGGTGGTACTGCAGTTCTCAGTTCTGAGACTGTAGCAGTGACAAAGCAAATTCTCATCTAGGTGGCTGAAATCTCTGCCTTCCTGCTTCCAGTGCAGAGCATTGCACTTCAGCCTTAGCAAAACACAACTAATCCCCAGAGCTGTGAACCATATTGAAAATAAGTTAGTGGGATTCAGCATTATTGGATCTAATTGTAACAGTTTAACAACTATGCAGTGAAATATTGGGCTGATTTGTAGCAATGTCCTTTGATTTCCTGTGTTTATGCTTCCCATATGAAGAAATTTCTTTGCACATTTTAGTATAATACACAAAGCTAGATCTTAATTCAGCTGAACAGGCCAAATAGAAACTGATTGACCACTAGTTCAGGCATTAATGCTGTCATGTTTGTCACACAGTTCAGAGTCATAGAACGGTTTGGGATGGAAAAGACCTTAAAGGTCATCTAGTTCCAACTGACTTGCCCATAGGCAGGAACAAATTTTAAACAAAAAATGAGAGATATATAGTGATTGATTTCAGATACAGGAGGTCTGAAATGCAACCAGAATAATTTCTGAGTTTACACTACAAGTATTATTAAGTATCTCAATAGTATTGCACTTTATACTGATCTGGGAACAATTCAAACAGGAAAAGTGAATGTGAATTTTCTGTCTTCAAATATTTGCTTATATTATTCTATTAATAGTAAAACAAATACTAAAAAGCAGCATGGCAGAATATCCATGAAACCTTCTGTCTGAGGAACATCTGAGGAGGAAGAATGACTTGACTACTTTTTCAGTAATCAGGCTCTCTATGTGAGCACAACATTGAATATGCACTATAGAAGCATATCAGCTCCCTAGTGTACATCCATGTATTTAACTCTGAGGTAGATTGCTTTCTTGGAGTGGATATAACCATGGAATTGTAGGAAATATAAAAGTGCTTGATCCATTTAGTTGCAAGAGTTAATGAATCCTTAAAGTAGTGTCAATTATGCCACCTTTTCTTTAAGTTTTGGACAGTGATTGATTATATTACTACCTAAATATCACCAAATGTGAGGAGGAGGGAGCTGGACTTGATGACATTTATGGATCCCTCCCAACTTGAGTTATTCTATAAATTTATGAACTGAAGATGTAAATGTTCCTGACCAGGCAATTAGAAGTCTCAAATTTGGGGATTTATAATTCTAGTCCTGTATGCAGTCTACTTTTGAACTGTAATATTAAAGTTTTTGTATTTGTTCTTAACAAGAGAAGTACTTTGATGAATTAAAATTGAGAGAGGATTCAATAGTTTAAAGACAGAAATTGAAACATCCAACAGTTTCTTGAGGATAAATGTATTTCAGAAACTTTTAGGGTTAAAAATTAGGCTATTGATATTTGTCTTTGATCAGTTTGTTTTGCAAAATCTTTTTAACAGAATGCTCTTCCAGAGTACCACAGAGTATGCTTTTGGATCTCTGTCTATCATCTATGCTAATTTTACAATAATCAGGCTTAGCTGCTAGTTCAACTTGTATACAAGAAATATGAAAAACGAGAAAAATGAAGGTCTTTATTCCCAAATTTAGCAGAGTTCTGAAAGAAAGTCCCCCTGATGTAATAGCAGCTTGGCTTTTTCTTTCCCCAAGCATCAATAGGATAGGTTCTTTAGTGTTCTTAATATCTTTAGAAAATATTGAATACTTGAATATTCCTATACTGTTTTTGTTTTATGCTTTGTTCTTGTCTATTTTTCTTGAGTCTCTTTAGTGTGCTGGCATTTTCCCTATAACCTTCTGTCTACCCTACAGCACTTCTAGCAGCAGATCTGTTTTCATAAATCACTTTGAGAGAAGCCAACACTCATAAAGAAAATATATGTTGATTTTTGCACAGTCCTGACATCTAACGGAAAGTTAAAATAAAGACCACAATAAAAATCCGCTGCAATTCATACCACGCTTGGTTTGTGTTCTGTGGATATGCAGTTTTTCCTTTAGATTAGGATATCATTCTGATTTTAATGGGGTTTTTGTTTGTGAAATAAGATGGTAATGAAATGAAACACAACTAGGTTCCAGCCCTGAAATCCGTCCTAGCTTTTTCAGAAAGGCAAAGCTTTCACTGATGTCAGTGACAGTTTTGCCTGAATCAGAATTGCAGGATTGGGCTGATAGTGTCTGAATTAATGAATTTCAAAGTGGAAATTTCATTTCATGACCAGACAGATCATTTTGGAGTGTCTTTCACAGCCAGTGAAAATGCATCTTGTGACTATGTTTTTGTTTTCCATTTGTTCTCATGCTCCTTTAAAGATTTTTTTCCCCTGAGAGATGATAGTCTAACAAATAAGCAGTGTTTTAACTGCAAAGATAGTAATGAGATTAATGAAAGAACATTTTAGAATCTTACTGAAAGATGCATGGATTTTTAAAAAATTTTTATTTTGTTCTTCTTGATAGTACAATTGAAGAAGGTTTTGCTGTAACATTCTTTTCTTTTTCTGTAGAAGTTTGCTTTGCTGTTTAGTAACTGCAAGGCTTATTCAATTCAAAAAGACAAACTCCCACAGATTTGAGTTATCTTATGACTGGTTAGCAATCACAGATATTTAACAAAGAGAAGGCTCAGAAGAAAGAAGAGGGAGTTTAAGGTCAAAGTAAACAAGAGAAGTGTGTATGGAAGAGGGGGTTGATGTTGGTTTTTTTCTTCCCCTTTTGCTTTGACAACAGAACTTGCTACCTGTTCAGCCTAATATGCACTACCTTGCAACTGATGGCATTTTTGCAGTAATAAATGCAACCAGTTCTAACCCAGAAGAAGGCCTGTGGGGATTGATAAGGGGAAAGTACTTATTTTTAGTATATCTGCTATGCAGAACTTATGATGCTATGTATGGTTTAGGGATTTGTTTGTTTGGGTTTTTTAAGCCGCAGACAATCTTTGTGTACAAAGCTCTCTACCAAACTTTGCAAGTGACCTTAAAATGAGGCTGCCTGTTGCTGAAGTGAGGTAAGTCAGCCACAGGCAGCTTCATAGATTATACTGCCTATCAGTATGCAATTTATCCTGATTTTAGACTTGAACTGTAATGACCAGCACTCCCTCTTGGCCACACACAAAATTATGTGAGCAGCACCATGGAAAATAGATTTTTGGTCTTTATTTGAACAGATGGAAATACTAATTTTTTTTCTCTCCCTCACACCCTTGCTTAACTTGTGAATATTTTAAATGGTACTGGATCAGAACAATGGTATCTTGCTTGCTGAACCTGGCCTTTGTAAATATTTATTAGAAAACATGCATTAATATTAATTTCTCAGATGGATGTTGTGAGATGTTTAAATGGCTCTGTTTTACAAACCATGTAAAGGGAGAGCTTTATAACAGCAAACCTACTGAACTGAATTCTGTCTTCATGTCAGACTTCTTTTCTATCTTTCTCCCTGCTATATGAAAACTTGTGAGAAAAAGGCAGGGTACTGAGGAGCTGAAACTACATTTTCAAAAAGGCTGAAAAATAGGTGATATAGGAGAGGTGGATCAGGATTGTGGAAAATATACCTCAGAATGGTCTGATATGTATTAAGGAAAATAGTCTAAATATATGCAAGTTTTAATTATAGGATGGATCTTTTTTTTCCCCTATGGGAGGCAGTGCAGTAATGTCACTTCCTGTACCTCTTTGCCATGAAGGGGAAATATTTTTGATATGCTGTCATAATTTTAGCAATGTTTTTCTCTGTTTTAGCTGAGGTATTGGAAGAAGAACACAAGATGTCCTTCTCCTCAGCATAGCCTACTCTAAGGCTAAGTGGTGGTGCTGTGTCCCTTTGGTCGGAAAAGGGAGCAGGGAGAGATTAGTACCTGCACTGCTGGCATTAGATCAAACTTTAGCAAGACTTACTCCTCCTTATGGACACGTATTTTCTTGAATACTGACCTGTGCATAGAAAGAGAAAGACACAGACCTCACTTTTTCCTTGTAGGCACATTACACACAGGAGGCCAGACTTCCAGTCTCAGTGGAATTTGTGCTGGTTTAGTGGGGTTAAACTCACTTTGTCAGGGACTATTAAGATTTTTCTGGTTTAATTCAGGCATAAAACTCTGACATAGGATATTTGTGAGTGAATCCTAGAACCAGTTACAAGCTTATGACTCAAGTCCCTTTTGTATAAGGAATGACTGGGGAGGAGGGGAGGTAAGAGAGCTGGAAATGCACTTAAAAAAAATTCAGAGTGATGAAAAATATACCTGTAACAGTAAGGTGATTTCAGAACACCCAGAGTTTTCAGGAATCCATGAGTTCAATAAAATCTGTGTTCAGTCTGGTGGAGCTTAAATATCATGAAAGCTCTGCTCCTTGTTTGAAAACTGAACCCCTTCTGTGGTGGCAGCACAGAAATATCTCACATCATTAGTGGTATTGATTTGCAACACTTATTTCTAGGTAGCTGAAATTTTTTGTATTTCTGCTGTTAAACTATTCCAGGCTCTTGAGAATCATTAAGTCCACAGTGACAAATAACTTACCCAATTCAAGTATATTAAGAACTTACTGACTTGTTAAGTTTTTATGTAGCTGTTTGTTTGGATTATGTTTTTATTACCTGGTAAATGGTCTCTGGAAAATACTTTTATATTGAATGTGGTACTCAGTTATGTTCCTCAGCAAATATTCACCTATTCTGAGTGTTTTACATTGGAGTAATTTTTCATTTGCATGTTAATTTGCACAACGTTGGTGGTCTTTGATAGCCTTATTTGTCAATGTTGTGGGTATTTCTACTGCTGGTATGAACATTTGTTTTTGATAAGAAAGGTTACAAAACTAACAATTGGATAATGAAAAAAAATATTCCAAATAAGGATTTCAATATCTAACTTGGCTTCAGGAGTTCACACACAAAAACGTAGATAGTGTTAATTTTTGAATCAAAACCTAGTTTATATACTTTGGTAACAGGTGTAAACAGAGATATGATTTAGTTGATTCTTAAAGGCTATTAATATTTTGGGATATTTATATGACATGTTGAAATCCGACAGAGAGCAGCAAGTGGACCTACAAGGGATGCAACATGGAACATTCTTGAACTTAATTTGAAACACTGATTTTTAGAATCTTCCAGACTGTTGTTTCTACAAATAAACATCCTGGCAGTTAGAAATGATACAAGAGTCTTTGGATTTGTGAAGAACTAAGTGGTTGTGTCATAGTGAATACATTTCTACAGTTTGTTGTTGATGACAATTCTCATCTCAAACAAAAGTGCTAGAAATAATTGGAAGGAGTATAATGACAAGGGGAAAATCTTTCTTTTCTTCTCCCCCTTTTATATTGCTCAAGGAAAGGCAACTTCATTTTCACTGTCTTTTTATGGCCTTGAGTTGTCTTACTAAAACATAAATATTTTCCTTAAAGGAATCTTTGAAATAGGAGAAAGCTGCATGTACTGATTTCATTAAACTGCTCCCCCTGGCAGACTTCCACATAGATTCTATTCTATTTGTGCTTTTATATAAATGCAAACTTGGTATACTGAGTACTTCTATACGCTTTCTTCTTTTCCCAAGATAATCCTGGTTAGATATAGTTCTGCCAGACAGTGATTTGCCAAGACAAATTTTCAAAAATTAATCCAGACAGTACAAAATAAATATATCAGTATTGCTGAATGAAATAGAAATATTTCCACTTCCAGAGTAATTTGAATACATGCGTTGGGAAATAGATAATTTTTTGTTAATTAAAGGAGGACAGATTATTGTGATCAAGTAGTTTGGACAGTGGTGGGATTTGTGCTTATGCAGAAGGGAGCATGCATGAGTGTGTGCAATCACACACTTTTTTTAGACAAAAAAGCTCCACAACAACTGTATATATGAGATCAATATCTTAGTGTAAATGAGAAGTTTGTTTATACCACTAACTTGATATGGAATTCTGTCTGCCCTACAATGAAATATTTGTTGCCAAGACACCAGTAATTACTTCCACTTAGAATGAAATGCCTTTTATTTTCAAAATATTTTTAAAAAAGATCACTTAGACACTTGTTTTTTTGAATCATGTTAAGTGAAAATAGAGATTTTGCTTGTGATTTCATGGATTTGTGAGGTGATAATGTGTGCTGTCCCCATGGGTTCAAGATCTAGATAAAGGGGGGCATTACAGCTGAGCCAACAAGATGTCCCAAAGAGAACTACAGCATAAGATATTGTGGAAGAAACCAAGAAGTGAATCATAAAATGAGCCTACAGATAGAAAAGCTTATAGAACATTTAACCTTTCATGGTGTTTTAACATAATCACTGGAACTGAAAAAAGTTGAAAAGATAATAATATCTATTTTGTAACCTAGATATAAGATCTATTACTTTTAATTTAGAAATAGATTTCTAAACAAATGAATAAGGAGGTTCAGGGATATTTGTTCCTGAAACCAAAGTTTGCTCTGCCAGTGGATGTGTACAGGGAACTTTATTCATGCTGAAACCCTTCAGGCTGTCATTGCTTGCAGTAGTGATCATGCAAGACTAACTCTTGTGGCTACCATATTCAATGTTAGTAAGGTTGAGAGAACTTTGTCTTGCCAACTGCAATCTGACCTTTTGATGAGTGTTTTTAGGTTTTTTGTTTGTTCCGGGTGTTTTGTTTGGGTTTTTTTCTCCCAAGTAAATGGTATTTATTGCAATATAAATAGCAGGTCTTCAACTGCGTCAGGAAAATAAAATACAGAAATACAGTTAATCACATATTTTCTCCTATTAAATATTAATAGAGCATTCAAAGTTACTAATAAGTGTTTATCTCAACAGAACCTTCAGGTATACTCTTTAACAACTGCAAATACAATAAAAAAAACTGGCAGATTTTTTTCCTCAGAATTACATGATTTCAGGGTACCAGTAACTCCTTGTGGGAACAAGTTTCTGGCTAGAAAACTCATCATCCATTGCAAATTATGGGCCCTGAAGCTATTCATAAAATAGGAAAATTATACCTTACAGTAAAGAGGAAAACTATGAATTTATTTGTATTTAATTTTATTCATATTTGTCAAAAGAACCCAAAGTGGCTAAAAATAGCTCAGAGAATTTCTGTGGTATGGATTATTAAATGTAATGTGCATGACCAGTCAGACATTGTCATGTTATGTGCTGTCTCTGACTTGATTTGTGACAAGGATAGGCCAAATCTCTTACTAAGAGATAAACTTCTGCTAAATCACTCACATTTTGCATAAAATGTACAAGATTTTTTAAAAAATTAATTAAACATTCCAGCTAAAAATTTGGCTTATATTAGCTTTTATTGAATTTCATGTATCATCTAATACATGTTGGAATAAATGCTGGATTAGGTGAATTTTTATTCAGCCAGTTTTGATGCTGTGTTGTCGCCCTGAATTTTTGCAGTGTGCTGTGTTGATACTTGGTAGCAGAGGTTCTCATAGATTTTATGTAAACATAGTCCATGTTTAGCTAACCAGGATTGCTTTGTACCTTTGGTATTGTTTGTCAGTCCTTTCCCAAAGGCGGAGGAAGTTGATAGACTGTGTTTCTCACCTATGGAATTGGAGAGGTGGTAACCTCATTGTCCAATCTGTGATTGTATATAAAAAGGTATAAATGTAGGAATAAAGAGAGGCTGGCTCTCTGGCTCTTCTTCTCTCCTGCCAGCCTTGGTGGCTCTGTGACCTGAGTGAGTGCCTGATTCTTTCGCGTCCACCTGTGCGACACTGTGTCCTGGATGTTGCAGTGCAGAAATATACAATATGCTGAAAACAACTGATTGCTTTTCAGTTCTCTGCTTTCAGGTGAGTCCACTAGTCTAAAAGCTAGACTCAACAATAAATACATGCATGGATCATACAAATTTGTTGTTATAAACAGTCACGGTTTAACCACATCTTAATAGCTGATGTTGAGTCTGTTGACACTCAGTGCTCTCAAATTTCAAAACTTTATTAAGAAAAATAATACAACATCAATAGTAAAATGAGGTTTTATTGTACTTTTATGCCTGCACAATCAATCCTTTCTCAGTCTTCTCAATGTTCAGTGACTACTGAAGCATTTGAGAAGCTATCAGTTGGAAGCATGAGCCTATTAAGGCAGATGACTCATGAGGGGCTTAACAATAGACAGGACAAACAATTTCTATGTATAGACTTTACAAACAGGGAGAAAATAGTTTCCAGACTAATATTTCTACCAATGTTATTATCTAGAAATTATGGCTCATTAAAAATGGCTCAAATTAAGCCTGGAAACACAAAGAAAAGCCTCCTTTCCCCCAAATACTCAAAGAAAAATGACTTACAATGTTACTTAAAGCTGGATACAATGGTAAGAATTTGTGATAATATGAATAGATGAATATTTGGTTTTATTTGGTGTTGAGGACTGGAATGTATATGACAGCAATCAATTGCATGCTTTGACGTACATACCTGATTCACAGATATTCTCTCTCCTCTTCCTTAGGTCAGACTTCTTTCTTCCCACTGCAAGATTCTGACCCTAAACCTTAAGGAACTGATAAGAAAGGGAGAATATAGCATTTCTGGAAATATTTTTCCAGGTTCTTTTCAGGATCCAGGTAACCTGTTATAAAAAATCATGGGTTCAGATGTATAAAGTTTCATCTAATTCATTATACTCTACCTTTGTTCTTAGTAGGTAGGTGATAATACAATCTTTCACTGTTTTCCAGTTAATCTCATCTAGCATTGCAAACACTGATAAATCATTAGCCACTCTTTTTTGTTACTAAAATTCAAAAACTGAAATTTACACTTACAGATATATGAAAACTGTGTATAGCTTCTATTGAGATATAAAAATCTTGAATTTATCTGTGCTTGAAAAATTTTAATGCAATCACTTCAGAGCTTTGACTTGCAGTATTACATAAAACCTAACAGCCTTCTACAATGCGGTTTCAGAATCTGTCATATTTTATTGCTACTTGTGCTGCAATAATTCAAAATTATTCAGGTTTATTCACTGTTCTCCTGAGTGATATTGGATGTAATTGAAATGAATATGATACTCTGTATTGTTTGTGAATCCATCACTGTGTCTAAATGACAATGTTGAAACTCTTTATAAGCATTTTGATGCTTTTCATCAAACAATAAATTTAATTAGAGAGTTCAATGTTAAACCCTCTGATACCCTGTTGGGGCTGGGGAAGGATGTCTATTTTCAGTATATTGGGAGTATAAGAGATGAGATCCAGAAAGAATTAAGGGTCTGAAGTTCCACTTCAGGTCAAGTTTTGACTAGAAAAATTCACCAGGTGATGTTGGCATCTATCAATGAAACTATCCTATGGTTTTCTAAAAACACCCAGAAGTGCTTAATCTCTGCCCAGATAAGCAGCGTGTTGTGGGCTTTTTGGAGTTTTTGTTCATATTTTGAGGTTTCTTTGGTTTTTAGTGATAGCAGTTTCCTCCACCTAAGTCTATGTCCAGTGATTACAAACTTCACTTGGGATATAGGAAATTGGCTTTAATTTTGCCTTATTCTATTTGTCTGTGTCAACCTTTATTTGATGTCAGTCACTTAATCATGAATGAGACTAATGGAAGCAAGTATGACAGCAGTGAGGGAAACATTATGTTTTCAGGTGCACATGAGGAAGCCAGGATTTCTTAATAATTTCTGCCTATTGGCATTCTGATTGCAGGCACAGGTGACAGCTAGAAACTGGGATATTACTACTGTGGGATGCGTAGGAATCTTCTGATTAGCTCTCTCCCAACCTCCTCACTTACTGTGTATTGCATGAAAGAAAGCTACTCTGAAAATGATACACGTTTTGGAAGTTGGGAGAACACAAAAGGAGAATACAAAAGGAGATCGTTGATGGACTTGTATTAGTCCACAAACAAAAGGCACCAGAACACAAGAATTTGTATGTGGCATAAATTGATGTGTTTCTAGATCTTTAAAAAAATCTGTGCTACCTCCCAGGACGGAAAAATATTTAGAATACAAAGCTGCCAACATAGTCTTTTAAAAGTATATTTTTCAAAAGTAAAGATATAAGTATTAAGTAAACTCCATATTTCTAGCATCAATTTACCTAAAGCATTTGCATCTAGTAGAGACCTGCATTATGAGTGATTGTGTTAATTGTAAGAATCTTTCAAGGAAAAATTGAAATTTAGCAGTGTAATCTGCTATTTGTTATGGAAAAATGCAACAGTTTGACATCTTGTGTCAGAAAAAGAATTCAAAAGTGGTGTGTTTTCTTTTAAGTGTAACTATGTATGAATTGAGTAATAGTGTTGAAATGGTGAAACTGGAAGGAAATGTAAATCTTACACATACTACCTGAGTTTTATTCTGTTATTTCAGTAGGCAATAAGGGGAAAGACAAGCAGATAAAAATTTGATTGACTCTATACTAGTTTTTTATGCTAGAAACGTAATTATTTGGAAAATTAATAGTCTAATATTTCTCATTATCCTATTTTTATTTGATTGGTAATAAAGTGATTTTCCCAAAGCTGAGCCTGTTTTGTCTGTAATAAAATTGGTGAGTGATATCTTCCTACCCTCATCTCAACTCAAGGGTTGTATGTAATATTTTCATTCCCCTGTTCATGTAAGGAGGGGAGTGACAGAGTGATTTTGCTGGGCACCTGGTGTCCATCTAGGGTCAGCCCATTAAAACATCTCAAAACCAGCCTGTATTTTAAGTTCTTAGAAATTTTCTTTTAGGAAGTGGAAATGTTCTTCTTTTCTTTTTGTTTTTTTGTGACATTTAGATGTAAGAACAGAGACCTTGCCAAGATCATATGAAATACAGATTATGAATCTCTGCTATTGATTATAAAAAAAAAATCTGCAGTTGACCATGCATATTTTACTGTGACTTTTTTGGTGGTATTTCTACTTTTTAAAATAAATTAGTGTTCAAGTTGGAGCAGCCACTTTATTGCATTTCAAATGGTTTTAGTCCTCTTCTAAGTACAGTAGAAGTGCATTTATATTGCTAGGTCAATTTAAATATTTTATTATGGCCTTTGATGATCTATTTATTTGTACCTCAAAATTCCTATAGGTTTTGTCTGACCTGAATTCAAATACAGTCTTAAACTGGATCCATGACATATGAAAATAATGATGACTTGAGCAGGAACGTCCATTTCCAATATCTTGATATTTTTGTCCAAGAAAGAATTGTCTTCCTTCCAACAGTGGTGAGGTTACCATTTGAAGTGCTAAATTAACATATTTGAATTTTAGGTGTAAAGAGTGTGTGTTTAATATATTTTTTGGTTCTGCTTTGGCTAATTGAAGGTTTCTGCAAGTAAGGCATCAATAGCATATACCCTCTGTGGAAGTCCTATGCTTGCATGTCCTCATCTCTATTTTAAAATTAAGTACATGAACTGGAAGAGATTCCTGCTTTCCACCAGTGGGCAGTGGTGAACTTCTGTTGCTTTGATTTTTCTGGTGCTTTCCTGGGTTCTTGGACAGGAAACCATTAAACTGCTTATAATGGAGACCTGTCTGTTCAATCAAAAGTTTGTTAAAATCAAATTTTCTTATTTCAGTAATTTGATATTGGAGTGAATTCTTGGGCAAGAACTTTCCAATTGACTTCAACTCTAATATTTAAATTAATGGGCATTGCCAAAACAAGATTTCAGTTTGTATAAATAAGAAAAAATGCTACTGGACACAATGTACGTTTTATTCCTTTTATTAAAGTCATATGATTTATTAAAGATGTGATTTGATTGCAGTTGTAAAAGAAGACACTGCACCCAAATACACACAACTGAAATTGGTTCTTCTCCAGAACAGGAATTCTAAAAATTGTTCTCGTCTGTAAACCAAATTATAAGTGTAAAAATTTATGGATAATCTCAAAAAAAGACATACTCTAGGCTATTTCAGAACTTAAGTAATTCCCTATCAGTGGTATTGTGCTGCATACACAGGCTATGTTTTCATTCATCCTGTGTTTATTGCATCCAGGGCTGATTGCAAAATGTTACTTTTGCTTTTCCAAAGCTGTGCCTTCCTGAAGTCAACATACCTGTGAGAAATGAAGAGGCTCCTCTGTATTATGGCACCTGAGAGAAATAATCTCTACTTATGCCCTTCCATTTGGCAGCAGTCTTACACAACAGATTTTCTAGGAAGTTTTAATTAATGAAGACTTTCATTTTTACTCAGGATTTACTGAGTTTTACTCTCTATAAAGAACCTACTATTTGCACACCTTTCTCCTCCTTGCCTTCCTGTTTCCTTCCCCTTCAAACCCACTATATTTAGCTCTTTGCTTGGATTTTCCACACACTGTTTCTCCTAGACCATAGCAGCTCCTGGGCTTTTGAAAGAAACTAACTCACAGCTCCTTTTCATATGGTCTGGTTGCAAAGAAGTACTGCTCTGAAGTGTCATGAATTTATCGTCATATTACTGTGAGATAATACATTTGTATGACCTTAGGCTAGTATAGTCTTTTTCAACAGCATTTCAAGTGGAAATAATGCCTTAAAATAGGTGGATGTGGTAAAAGGAGCATTTCCTATCGTATGGCAGCAGCTATTAAAAGAACATACTGTTACCTAACACATATGCCACTGAGTCTTTTGATGAAATAGGCCAGGCAAGAACCAAAAAAATATTGCTCTGACAATCCCACAAAGATCTTGGTCAACGTGAGGTGACCATGACATTGATAGTCTTAACTTGATGTCTGATAATGAGATATCTCACTTGTATTCAGAGCAGGTCAGATTAAAAGGTCTGTCTCATCTAGGTTGCCCTTTACAATGAAAGAGCTGCTAAATTTTACTGCCCACTACAATAAAAAGTAGAAGAGCTTAAGCATTTACAAAGGGAGCTCTATTAAAGCAACAGTTAGAAGGAATTCAATCTGGCTTCTGTTTTAATAATCTGGAAATGAAATGAAGAAGAGCTTTCTTGCATTATGGTTAGGACCACTGTCAAGGAGTTAAAATGAGAAGGCTAATGATGGATTGTAGATACAAACAGGACAATCACAGCCTAACAAATAGTAAAGGCAAGCTCTGGTGTGTTTTGAATCATGTGTTTGCAATTCCTAATGTTGCTGGATACTTTACAGGAACAAGAGTCCAATAAATATTACAGTGTTTGAAAGACAGAATCACATTTTTTCCCCTGCAATTCCTGGATCGCAGAGCCCCATTCCCAGAAAGGTATGTGACTCAGGTGGGAATGGGGTTATGCAGTGGGCTTTTGTATGGTGCAAATTTGGTAAGGCTGCAGTTTACAAAGAAACTGAGATTTTTATCTGATGATGCTGGCACCTTGCTGGTCAGTTTTCAGATAGTTGCCACCTCCTATGTGGGCAGATTAGAGTTCTACTTTTTTTTCTAATCAGGTACAAAAGCAGTGTCTATCTTTGGCAAAGATTAAAATCATAGCTTCAATTATGTTGGAGTCTACAGCTGAAGAGATTTGTGGTTGTAAAAAGGTTTGTAATTTGTCACTAGAGCAGGAGAACAGCTTTGACAGATAGGAGTTGTGGCATTGACTTTGGTGGGGGAAGTTGTGTTTTGTTTTGCTTTTTAATGAACGTTTGCCATCTGTGAACATGCTTACCATCATACTAAAAAGATTGATCCCCTAATCATAATAGGTGTGTAGTGCACCTAACAACACTAATCAGTTTACCTTTTCTTAAAAACTTGCAAAAGAACACTGTTAATGATTGCTTCTTTCACTCTTATATCTCTCCTTTATGTAGCCCATAAATTCACATTTTTTATTTTTAAAGGGTTATTAGCAAAAGAGCTAATATCATTAGAAAGGCTTTTTTTACCCCCCAAAAATTGTGCTCAGCAATTCCACAGAATCCAATTGCTGCTAGAGTAAATGAAATCTAATGTAATTTATTTTCCTTGGTGCTCATTGCTGTTGAATGTTGTCACAGGAACTTTGGTTTCCTTTTACATTTATCTACTTTGGATTGTGCTACTGATAAAGCTTTATAAGAAATATTCTCAGAACTAAGAAGATAAAATGTCCAATTTATTGCTTCAATTGTTAATTTCACAGCTCAGTGATTATTTCAAAATATACACTGGTTGACTGAGCTACAGCTGTGGCCAAATATTGATTTTTTGAGGGAGGTTTTGTTGTTCTTTTCATGCAAAGAATTACTTCTCCTAATTCTCTATGATTTTTTTTTATAATTAATGAAGCAGTAAAATTTTCTACTCAGAAAGGTGACATGAAACTTTGAGTTACAGTATTTTTATTGTTACTAAGAGCACAGGGAAAGCAATTTTCCTTTTATAAAGTAGCTACATTTAGTCCCTGATTGCAATAACTTCTTCCTGGATCTAAGTCATCAAAAGTTCTTTCTGTATTTCCATTTAACTAAATGAAGATGTTCAGTTTAAAAAGATTGTTGTTATCTTTGGTTAACAACAGCTTGTTGTGCTCTCTTGAGCCTCTTTTTTCTGCCTTGATTTAACAAACCCTGTTGGCAGCTCCCCGTCTTTTAAACACAACACAGAATATTCTGACCTCAGCAGGAGTAATGTACAATGTGGACATTCTGATGTCTGCCCAATGTGTTGTGCTAGCGGGCAGAAACTGATGCGCAAGAAGTTCCATCTGAACATCAGGAGGAAGTTTTTTACTGTGCAGTTGATCGAGCACATTTGAACAGATTGTCCAGAGAGGCTGTGGAGTCTCCATCACTGGAGATATTCAAGAACATTTGAATGCAGTCCTGTGCCCTGTGCTCTGGAATGACCCTGCTTTTGAGCAGGGAAGTAGGATCAGATGACCCACTGTGGTCTCTTCCAACCTTACCCATTCTGTGATTTGGACCAAATTCTGTCAGAAGATAGGATAATATTTTGCTTTTGATTAAACAGTTTATGAAATAGCAATACCATTTAGAATCTATTTTCATAAGCATCAATGCTATTTAAAAAGAAAAAATGAACTCCCCTCTGGTGTCCAGTCTCTGATCTTGCTTTTGGCAAAGTCAGCTTACTTCACCAAATAAGCCTCCTCCTATTTGACAAGTCAAGTCAACGATGACAACTGAACCTATTTGGTTAAATACCTTATAGTTCAGTTGTAGATAAAATGACCTGGGGGACTTTCCAGGATTTGACTTTGCTCATCTGGTATCACAAAGAGCTGCAGCTGAGGAACTGCAACTGTTGTGTGTGCAAAAGCACATCCTGGAAAGAAGTCGGTTCTTCACTGCATTTGCCACACATTATACGTAGGCTGTCTTTTAAGGAAAATTATTTTTGCAGGTCCAGGTTCCAAAATAAATCATCTGTATTTCTTTGCCTTGCTTGGATAATGAAAGTTAATTTGTGCTGTCTGCTCTATCTATTATTTCATTAAGGTGACAAAATATTTTGAATTGTGTTTTAACTAGTTCTTTGAACTCATAAAAAATGAAATCTTCAAAATAAATTATCAGATTTTAAGAAAAACAAATACTTATTTTCTATTACTTAAAAATATTTGTTTTAGAAATTGGAGGATAAATTTTACATTAAAAAGTAAGACTGAAGAATAAAATTTTTATTATTTTTGTGAAGTCCAGTTTGGGGAAATATACAAATATTTATTCTCACTGCAGTTATATAAGTTGAATCTTCCACTGATTGGAAGGATATTTGTTAGAGAAATAACATTTTTCAGTTAAATTGTGTTGCTTTTGTTCTGTAACTGAGATGTCAAAAGCTTCTAAAGAAATATGTTAACAGAATTTTAAGAGTATTGCTGTAAAAAATCCAGCTCCATTTGAGAGTTAGGAAGCAACATTTCAAATTTTCAAATGAAAAAAACTGTATTAATTAGATGAGAGTTGGTAAGTTTTTTTTAATTATGTGAGTTATTAATACTCTGTATCGTTCTAGGCTAGCTGCTTCCTACAGACTTTAACAAAAACATCTCCTGTTGATTTTAGGCCGTCTTGTGCAAAGACAGAACTTGTATTCTTACCAAGAACAATGGTAAGAAATGGAAGACAATTTAAAACAATCTTAAAAAGGGTCAAGGTCCTCCTGAAAGGAGGTTGTAGTCAGGTGGGGGTCAGTCTCTTCTCCCAGGCAACCAGTGACAGGACAAGAGGACACAGTCAAGCTGAGCCAGGGGAAGTTCAGGCTGCACATGAGAAAAAAATTCTTCACAGAAAGAGTGATTGGGCATTGGAGTGGGCTGCTCAGGGAGGTGGTGGGGTCACGGACCCTGGAGGTATTTAAAAAAGTCTGGATGTGGCACTCAGTGCCATGCTTCAGTTGATAAGGTGGTGTTAGGTCATAGTTTGGACTTGATGATCTCAAAGGTCTTTTCCGATCTAGTTAATTCTGTGATTCACTGTTTCTGGGATATTGTTTGCAAAAATGACTGCATTAATAAGCTGCCTTCATCCTTATTCATTCTTGGTTATGATCATAAAAAATTTGAGTATTAGAGCAGCTAAAAGACCATGAGAATCACAAGAAAGGCCAAGGGAAAAAAACCCTCAGCCCTCAATGTTCTCTAAATTAACACAAAACTAGTGTCCAGAATATAAATGGTACAATGAAGAACAGACTACATGAAATATAATAAGAATAATTTCATGTACTATCAGAGAGACTGCTCTTCTGGTTTTGGGTTTTTTTTCATCATCTGTAATCAGAATAACATTTTTTGGAAAAAATAATTTCCTTTCCAGTAACTCAATTTCCCAATGCATTCTCTGGCTTAAATAAATTCTATAGTTTACTTGACAGGTTTTATCTTTTCCAATTTATTTTTTATGTGCTAATAGAATGCAAGTGGTTGAGATGCTACACAGGGCTTAATGAGTCTTTCTTTCTTAGTGAAGAAGATATTTATAAGAGAGATTTATAATTAACTGATAGTAAATAAGGGACTGTGCATGGGCTGCTTTCAACTACTTTCTCTGAAACTAACAAGTGAACATAATAGTCATTATTATTTCTGAGGCCTTTAGTTCATTTCAGATTATTTCAGTGGATATCACAAAATGTATAAAGTAAAATTAATGCTGTTGGTTTCTTTTTAGACATTTAGAAATTGATCTTCAAGAAGAAAATGTACTGAAGGTCACAAGTGGATTCAAGGTAGCAATATAAATAAAAAATCTGTTAGCTTTTACTTTAGTTTCTTATCCCTGGGGTGAAAAAGCCTTCCTAGTGTAAAGATGGATTTTTTTTTCTTTAAATTAATATATTTTAAAATTGGGCACTATAGGTGCAGGATCACTCTGTGACATTGGAACAGCTGTTTTGCCTCTGCCAGCCAGCCCCAGCACAGCAATGACAACTCGTGTTTTACAGGTTAGAGTTTCACAGAAATTCAGGTAATAGATAAAAGATTTAAGTTTTCTTTCCCCAGATATTTGTCACAAATGACCTAATTTAATAAAATAAATATTCAATTTCAAAAATGGAATTGTTTAAGTAGCTGAAAGAGAACACTTATTTTGCTATTTAAAATTTTGCAACTTGGACTCGAATAGGGAATCTTCAGTCAAGTAGAAAGGTAAAAACTGCTTCAGGCAAGTGTTAAATTTCTATGATGTTACACATAAACTGTAAAATTTCTGTATCACTCATGTCCAGATATCTGGACTACAATCTTGGAGAAACATACATCCTGTACTAATGCTACTCACCAATGTGAATAACTCGATCCAGATTGGGTTGAGTAGGCTGTGTAAATTCCTAAAAGTGTTCCTTTGCAGTTGCTACAGCTAGTAACTATGTGACTATCACTGAATATATTTATCAGATTTACTCAATGCAAAAACTGTAGCAGCTGACAAATTCTAAAAGAGACATCGTTGTTGTGTAAAAATAAAAAAAAAGTAAGTTGACACTGCACATAAAGTTCATAAGTTCAAAAGTGTGTCAGTAAGTTGAAAATGAACAGTAGGATCTAAACCATCTAGCTCTTCAAATTAGCATTTTTAAAAGTAATTTGGAGTCAAAATGGTGCAAAAAAACCATGCTGTAATGCTAAATTGCTACTTTCTTTCAAATTTATACAAATTTTCGATTTAGAGGAGAAAAACCAAAGAGAAGTACTGTACGTTTAAATTTTAAGATTTAAATTTCCTTTCACTCTAAAGAGAGAAGGAAAAAAAGGGGAGGGGGAATGTATAACCACTTAAGACAACTAGCTGCCTTTTGAAAACCTGTGTTTCTTTCAGAAATACAGACCTCTGAATCAAGCTAGCAAATTTATTTATTGCCTGTAACCTCACATTTCTTCACTGTGGGTGTAGGTGATCCTTCTGTCTTTCATAGTAATATGATTTCATTGTACCATTTCTCACTCTCTGGCCTATAAACAGGCCTCTTGATTAGGCTCTCATTGGGTAGGCCCTGGGTTGTTTTTTGATCAAATTTTCCTACAGGGAGTTAAAAAATAATACTGGTACAATGCGTGTGAAGACAGAAAAGTGAGAGTGATCAAAGAAAAGAATAGCAGTTATTCTCCCTTGAGACTAAAAGGAGCTACATTTGGAAAAAATACAACAGAGAGGTTAAACACTGCTGATATAAGACTACAGTTCACTGGTTTGAAGATTGTTGGTTGTAGTTGGGCAATAGTGAGTAATTGCTCAGAATGCTACAGATATGAAAGAGACCACAATTAGAATAAAATTTAACTTTCATAAAGGTAGAGTAATAATTTATTTTATAATTTGAAACTTTTATTTCTCACAAAGGTTTTTTTTTCTCTAGAACTGTAGAACTGATTTTCATCTGGCAAAGAATGTAAATGCGAATATGACTGAACAAAATATGCCTGAAGCCATTTCCTAAAAAACAGGTGAGAATTTGATTTATAAAAATGGGCTAGATAACCATATGAAGAGCACACAGTAGCCTGAAAACTAGAGCAATTTTGAGAGGTGTAACAGTGCTCATAGAAGTCCTACCCTGCTTTTGCCAAGCCAGAATCCTGTAACCAGTCTCTTTGTGCCAGGCTAGTAATATAGCCACCAGTTGAGTGGTATTTTCAATGTAAGGATCATATAGTGTTATTAAAAAAATTAATGATGCCTAGCTGACTTTTTTCGTCTTTTATTGGGGGGTAGGTCTTGTAAAAGACCTTTTTTTCAAAAGACTGAATAAAACCTCTTGAAAACTCTTGGATTTAGCTTAAGAGCAATCATTTCAATATCTTTTAAGAAAATCTGCTATTTGAATTTATTTTATTTGAGAAAAAGAAATCAACTAATATTAACAGCACCAGATGACTACGAACTCATGTTAAGATCTGATAAGTTAGAGATGTTTCCACCTGAATAAAAGTGCAAATGAGACTTCATGTCAAATTCAATAATACAGATTTTATTAAACAATTAATTTGAAGTAGAGAGATAGAAATAGAAAAGAGCGAGAGAAATCAAGTACAAGATAGTTAACATCTATCATTCCAGAAGCATCCCTTTGCTCCTCCTTCACCCTGGGTGCGCCTCAGTAGTGGAGAACTTGATGTTCAAAATTATTCATCATTCATACATTTTTGAAAACATAGGAATTAATGTTCATTGGCTGCACAGCTCTCTAATGCTAATTAGCCTGCATGCTCAGTCTTTCTCTTTGAGCCAGTGGGTTTCTTGGGTTGGTGGGCTGTGAATTGGTGCCAGTGATCTCCCCTGGCTGGAATTATCTTTACTGTGTATTTCCTTTGGGCTCCAGACACATAGGACAAATGGCTTTCACTTCATCTGCTATGGGAATCACTTGTTTGTCATCTGTCTGTAATATGCTCTGGCAGTTAAAATGGTTTGTTATTTATAAATACTAAATTGAATGTAAACAAATTTATCTCACTCTTTCTTATGACTAATTTTTCACAATTAGTTATTGTGTTTCTTTACCATGCACACAAATGCTATTGTTTCAAAAACTCTGTTGGAAAATGTAATTATCATCTCGGGTACAGAAAAATGTTTACTCATTTATCTCATTGCATTAGAATAAATAAAGACTTAATGATTTTTATTTCTGTCTTTGCTGTTAATTGTACTCAATATGTTTGTTAGTATAGCCTTCCCCTCCTTCTCAAAAATCAGAGAGTTGAATCTATCCTGAATCTTCAGCTTTCCCCTTGGGCCCAAAATTGAGAAACATTTAATTTATCATTCTAAAAGTCCTTTCCTGGTTTGGTATGAGTCACGAGGAGTTCAACAGTTGTCTTTGCCCTCTGTTAGGGTGCATGAGTAATCTGGCCAGGAATAGCACAGGACTGTGGACACAAAGACGGGCTTGCTTTAGGGAAGTGTGGAACTACATTTGGCAGGTAGAATAGGGGGAGCATCCTATGGGGAGCTGTGCATGGCTCATGATATAAAAAGACTATTTTTACACCTTCTGTGAGATAAATTTGGCCAGTTCAAATTTTGTCTCTCAGTGGTTGATTTGGCCTTTTCCCTGTCATGTCACAAAAAATGCACCAACTTGCAAATAGTACAGAATAGCTAGCAATTTTAACTTTGAGGATAGGTATGATTGTGCACTTCAAGTAGGACCTAAAAACAGCCAATGACCTGAGATAATGAAGACTCTTAACAAAAAAAAAAAAATTACTCAGCCTTTTCATTAAAAAAAATCTGATTTATTTATGGTAAATTCTCATACAGTACTCCTACAAAGAGCTGATTAATCTTATTGAAATGTTTTATATTAAAAAAAAAAAAGTGCACGGGTCTGCATAACAAATCAGTTTCTCAAATCACTTGGAAAACATGGTGTGGTATTTGAAACAAGCCACAGGTAGTGGAGCTTCTGAGCTGTAAACCTTGTAAAGTGGGAGTTAATTGCATGTTTTGGTCATGCAGGCCCATCCTGCTGTTGCTAGGTTATTGCAGCATGAGAATGGATGCTGCGTCTGCTGATTGCACCAGGGAACAAAATGTTTTCATGTCGCATCAGATGTGCCGAGACCATGACCTCATCTCACACAGTCTTATTAGCAGTGATGAGCATGATTTAGGTCTGTTCACCCAACAAGTATCTCCTCTGAAATATTGTCTCTGATTAGCATTGAAATGATGAGCCCAGTATTAGTGACAAAGCCTTATATATTTCCTGCACAAAGGCATCTTTTACAGGGAAACAGAACACTAAGACAAGCTGCAATGTTAAACATGTTGCTAGGATTGCCTCCACTTTTCCAACTATTTTTTATTTGCCATGCCAGAACTTTACAATTTCCAGTCACAACAGCCATTACCTACTTAGAAATGTCTCTCAAAGAAAGAGGTGTAAGTAGAATGGACAGATAATTGTTAGAAAAGAAATAGAAAGGTATCCCTGAAACAGGTAGGTGAACTGTAGTCATCACTGCAGTTCTACAGTTTTATGCTGTTACTTGTGTGGCAACACATTGGTAACTCTTTTCAAAATTATAGTGAAAAATACTGCTCTGAGGCAGTGAGCTCAGTGTGACCTTGACAAGAAGCATAGGCTGTACAGCAGTGCCTGTCTCAGGACCAGTTTCCTATAACCATCTTTTAAAATAAGACTGCTGCAAATTATTTGTGTCCAGTATTTCACACGGGAAATAAGTTCAGTAAAAAATGAAAGTTCTTAATAAGCCATCATGTTCTAGTGACAAACACCAAGCCTAAACAGGTAAATAAATTGATTGAAGAGATTTCTCAATGCATGCTTACTTAGCAGATTTATTTCTGCTGAACAAAAATCCTTATTTTGGGGGAATTGCTAGGAAAATTGAATTGCTATACTTAATTACACTGGTTTTCTTAGAATCCTTCCACATGGCTGTTGTTGCTCCAAAATGTCTATGTGATCTTGAAAATTTCTCTTCTTCACCCTGAACTAAATGGGTGTAAAGAGTTGCTATAGGAAATGGGCATAAGAGTTAATTTTCACAAACATTAACCATCAAAAAATGTTAAATATTTTATTAAAGCTTGTGGTTTAGACAATAATTGTGGAAAGGACAAGCACCTCCATAAGGCTAACTTCCCATAAAGACCATTAGGCTGTGCAAAATTGAACTGAGGAATTTCAGTATTTTTCCACTATTTGCCTAACTTAGAGTAGACACTCCATCTATAAATAATTAAATTTGGATGAGATGGATGCAGTGCAAAAAGTTCAGTTACAGCAGACACTTAACAGGATTTTCTGCTCAGTTAAGGGGATTCAAATGAAATAGGTGTCTTCCAGCACAGAAGAGCACAGTTGAAAGCAGTTCAGGAGTAGGGAAAGACTTACAGAGGTTCCAGGTCACGATATAAAAACTTTGTTATACAATTATCGGTTGTTGATTTTACCATAAGCTTGGAAGGCTGATGTCGAGTATAGGACATAAAAAGCAGGTAGGGGTGACAAGATAGTTGTGTATGCCCTGTAGAGCATGTATTAACCAGTACAACTTCATACACAACTACTTGAAAATCTTTTGAAATGTCCCCTATGAAGTACAATCAGGCACAGGATCTTGCACTGCAGACATATTGTGACTTCATTTGACTTGACATTTTCTGGGTCTGGGCTATGATTTTGACACTCTATGACACAAATGTGTTTTTATTCAAAATGACCTTTCATGTTGCTTTTTCCTTTTTGGGCACCAACCTGCTTTTGGCTGCAAATATGTCCAAAGGGACCATATGGCCTCCGTACCATTTACTGTAGTAAAAACCATGGCTACTCACCATGAGGTCCTCTGTTGTTACTTCTGACTAAAGCAACCTAATGTTGGCATTTATTGTTTGTAAGGGTACATTTTTATTTCTTCAAGAGCATTATTAGGGAATATATATGAGAAAAATTAAAAGCAAACTATTCTTTGCTAGAGGAAGTCATGGTGCTGAGCCCTACTGGTAGTGTGGGTTCTGCACAATGGCAAAACTGTGCTTGGCAAGTGAATGACTGCACACTTGTCCTTAGTTTGTCTGTTTGGATTGATTATGGTACCACCTGAAACATAACTAACGTGAACTTTCTAAATCAGGTGACGCAACAGGACATCTAAGTTTCCAGGCCTACATGTGTGAGGACAAGACCTACCTTGAGTCTATTTTGGGGTATAACCCAGACCAGTACCAGCCAACTCCTTAAGTCTCACTCCAAAACTGTAGCTGTTCTGTCTTCCTTTACACGCTTTGTTTTCAGCTTCATTCTTCCAAAAATTAGTCTAGATGGAGACATGTTTTTGTCTTTCATTGTTAGAAGATTGTGAAGTAGTCACTAAAATAAAATAAATTATGTCTCTATCTTGAACCTAGTGGAAATATGCAGAATTGAGATCACAAATAGAACTCCTAATTGTCAGTGTCATAGAGAATTATAATGGGAATACATCTACACGAGAGAGATGCCCTCACATTTTTCTGTAATCTGCATTGTCCTTCTAGAGCTTAAATTATTGACATAATTACACTGAACTGAAACCATTGACATTAGATTATAAAAGCCACATTCATTGAGGTCATGCAAATACAAATAATTCTTGTTTAACTCAGCTGCAAATGATCTTCACATATCTGTTTAGATAATTTGCATATATGTATACTCAAGATGCATCCATTTCTTCAACATTATTGGAAAAAAAGGTTTGAAAGCTTGGTTTTGTCAATATTTCACATTCCCCACTGATCGCTACTTTTCAGAATCAATTCTGCTTTTGCAGAATGCTTCTGCACTAAGCTACTTTCCAATAATATTTATAGACAGAGTTTTTTTTTTGCCTATATATACGTATCCACCCATGCAAAACAGCATGAATATCTCATTAGAGACTGCATATCCAGTAATTAATATCCTATACCTTGAATAATAAGAAAATCCATGCTGCACTATTTTTTATGGATAACAAACATAGCTAAAAGTGTCTTACAATAAATGAGCTTTCTGAGCTTATTATTTTTTTCTTTCTTTCCATCATGTCCTCACAATGATGAGATAGATGAGAGACTTTTTGGGCCACTCAAGGCAGCTTTTGGAGAAAAAGAATAAAAATTTTACTTTCAGAATAGAGTTCTGGAAAAGGTCCCACTCATCACTGCCACTCCACTAGTTCATTTCTGTCTATCTACTAATTCGAAAATGTTTTCTCTATTTAAACATGTACTTTGTTTAAATACGAAATGCAGTCTAAAGAGCAGCTATGCATGTGGGTAGTACATTTATAAGACTATTTCAACACTGTAATAAACACTGAAAAAACCTTGAAGGGTATGGTTAAATTGAATTCGAATAGACTTAAGTATTACAGATTCCAGAGCAAAAAAAATTTCTATTCTTCAGTTATAGATTTGTTTGTTTGTTTGATTGATTGATTGATTCTGTTAATAGCAGCATAAAATGCTAAGAAATGTAATAGAATGATCCATGTTTTGGAGTCTGTTAGAGTGGTTTTTTGCAGGGGGACAGTTAGTTTGTTTATCTGATTTTATTTCTCTTAGATGCTTAAAATGTGGTTAGATAAGATACTGAGTCACTGCTGTGAGAGTAAAATTATGAACAGAGGGGGGGAAAAAGCATCAGGATTTCCTGACCTTGTTTGAAGGGATGCTTTTGACTCATCTGTATTTTCATGCTTTAGCAGCTGAACTTTCTTTTGTTTTTAAATCATTCTTCCAGACAAGATGCTTGTAGAGCAACAGATTATATCTGTTGGTTTTGTATTGGGGTTTGGTGAAGATTTTTGCTATTTTTTAGGCTTAGTTGTGTGAAATAACGGCTTTACATACTCTTAAATAGCTCCACAAAATGGCGATTATATTTTTTGTCACGTTCTTTTGTATTGATTTTTCTTTGTGTATTTTCTCTGACTGAATATTGGTAAAAATGAATTCCTAATAATTTTTTCTTGACTCTGCTTTATCTTCCTGCAGAATGATATTTATTTTATCAATGTAAAAATAATTTATTTTTCTTGAGTTTCAGTGAATATTGCAGCCTTGTAAAACTTATTAAGCTCTCTATTAGACCTTATTAAATTTCATGTAACTCCACTGCTCTCCTTTTGTCAATAAGCTGACTTTATTTTACCAATTGCTAAAGTGTGTGGCCGTTGTCTTGGGCCGGCCAGTTGCCCACCAGGGTCTCGGACCACAGCCCTACGGCGTTTACAGCCAGTGTCCCCGACCTGAGCGGGCTCCCTGCTGTCGGGTCTCTCGCCCCTTACCGCAGGCTGTGTCCACCCTTTTTGGTGGTCACTGTAACCAAAGAGTCGGAGTATCGTGGGAGGGTTCTGTCACCCGGTATAATAGAGACACCGTGCCGCCAGCTCTCTGAGCATCCAGGTGAAAGACCTGGGGCACCTTCTGCATCAGACTTTTATTGAGGGATTACAAACCAATCACTGACAGGTTCAGGGGAGCAACCAGGGAGGGGTCGGGGGACAGGAACCAACTGGGAAAGGAAGGGGGAGGAGAAGGGGAGACTGGCAGGGGATAATACAATCAAGTACTGAGTTCTGGAGCCTAAAGGTGATAAAACAGGAGAGTAGCAGCTGAGGACAGTGTAGCCAGCCCCCGGGAAGCCTGGCCCATCCACAGGGCAAACCACCCCGGGCTCTGCCCCAGGAGAGTCCCCAGCCCCGGGCTTCCTAGTGGGGGGGAAAAGGGTTTTCTGGGGACTTGGAACCACCACAACAGAAGTGTTTTCACTTCTGCCTTTATTTATAGTTCCAGACTTCAAAATGAAAGAATGCATTTTTAGTAACAGTAGGTGGAAATCTGTATAAAGGTTGAAATTGTTTTTATTAGTGTCTAACTCCTGTAAGTGGATA
Organism: Eopsaltria australis; assembly: GCA_034509425.1. NCBI lineage: Eukaryota > Metazoa > Chordata > Aves > Passeriformes > Petroicidae > Eopsaltria > Eopsaltria australis. The sequence continues at coordinate 4,217,628 of JAVTVJ010000158.1, read as the reverse complement.
TTAGGTGTCTCTGGACCACACACCTCACTGCTTCTTTTTCTTACAGAAAAAAGACTATTCTCTTGAACCAAGCAGACCATTTATATCTCTTAAACTCATACTACTTTCAAATAATAAAACAAAATTTACAATTCGTTTCTGAGATATGAACAAACTGTGACTCAAGAAGATGCTAAAGGGTACGTTTTTAATATGATCAGGCTAGGAAAGAGATAATTGTAGGTGTTGATAGATGTTGATATAGAAAATAGTGATGATAGTGGGGGAGATAGCACTTTCCAAATAAGGATAATTTTTTGGGGAGGTCAGGGAAGAAAAGAAGCAGGGGATCAGAGTTCTTGATTTTGAAATTACCATTGGGAAGCCAATCATGGTCTCATGCTCACAGTGCCAATCTTAACAACTAGATATACCACTGTGAGTCTGCACTCAAAGTGGACGAAAGTAAATTTTACTCTTGATGAAAATCTGACTTGTAACACTCTGAGGGGTATGTGCAAGTACAAACAGTTGAAAAAATACATTATTCTGCAGATGGAAAAACAAACTTTAATGTGCTTTGTAGTGCTTGTAAGCCAGTTACACTTGAGCCAGTTTGAAGTTATGAAATGACAACAGTGAGGTGTTGAATACAATGATGTATTATGCCCATCAGGAAGGGAAATTGTACCTTGGTACCATCCCAATGCAACAGAATGCCCAACACTCCAGCCTGTCAAGGTCCCACTGAATGGCAGCACAACCTCCCTGTCTATCAGTTTCACAGCATCAACAGGTGCTTCAGTTTGTTTCCTGAATGATCTGAAAGTGCTCCAAAGAGTTGTCCATTTTAGCTTCAGTCTTTCATATTTTGTACTTTCAGATCATCCAGTGAAAGAACTACTTACATAAGAGTTAAATAGCCTACAGAGTCTAGGTTTGGACTAACAGAAGCTTCATGTCTTACTCTAAAACTCCAGTTTGCTTTTATTTCTATTTCATTAATTATCTGAATCCTGCGTATGTATGGAGTTTAAAAATGTACTGACTTTTCTGTCTTTTGCTACATTGCAGATGTAATTAGTAAGCTTCAAAATCTTTCTACAATGAAAGATCTGTAGATATTGAAGAGTGCATCCAGTTTGCTGCTTTTTCTGCCTTAACTCTTTTTATGTCTCATTTCTGACTTTTCTTAGCTATTGAGCTATTTTCTGTCCCAGAATTTGCCACTTTGATTTTTCTGAATATCCCTCTAGCTCAGTGATTTATTGATCAAGAACAGAATCAATTCAGATTTGTGAAAAGCAAATGATTTTGTGTGGTCCATTAGTCTTTGACAGTTTTTGCTTTCTTTGGTACCTCATTACTTCATGACTTTTTTACCCAGTTTGTTTACTTTTTATTTCTTGTTGATGTATTTATGCTACTTTCTGACCCGTATGTTTTACACCTGGTATACTTTCATGCTTTACCTTTAATGTAGCAAAGTCCTGCACATTGTCAGGTTTCAGCTGCTTGGACTGGCACAGCACTTCTTAACTTGCCCTTGCCATTTCCAGGGACATTTGAACAGCTATGTTTCATTCCTTGGTCAAAGATTATGCTTGTGAAAAGATCTCAGTGGTTGTCTAGAGAAGCCAGAACACTGAAGATTGTGCACTTGGTAATTTTGTTTATTTATTTAAATGTTGAATGTTTTGCCCAAAATATTATTGCTTTCATCAAAAGGTATTTTAATGATTATTAAGAGGAAAGGGATGGATATGCTTTCTGAGATGCAGAAAAGGATTGATTTATTGTAAAGTAATAGTCTGATTTAAGTACTTGTAATTTTTCAATTCTCAGTTTTCAAAAGCTGCCAAATTTGTGTTCTGCACTGGAATGAGTGCTGAGTGTTTAAACTGATCCATCTCTGTCTGATTGTTGCCTAAAGAACAGGAACCTGGGAAGGCCAGAGGGATGAGCCACTGGCATCACGCATTAAAAGGCAATTGCTGGTTGCAAACCAAAACAGCAAGAGACAAAGCAGCAGGTTCAGATCTTGCTTCTGGATTTCACTGTCTAAGGTCTTACTGCATTTCTCGAAAGAATTCAATCTCAGGCCTTCATGTATAGGGTAATTAATTTCATTTTTCATAATGAAAATTTACCCTATGGATCAAAGTCCTGGCCTTTAGATGAGTATTCAACCAAAATCTTGTTAGATAGTGGAATATTTTCAACACTTTTTTCTGTTACTGAAGACAAATATTTTCAAGATGGCTTGATATAAAAAGACTATTTGAAAATTGGTAAATCATATTTAAATTAATTTATGTTTGGTAACTTAAATTCTATATGTCATTAATATATAGAATTGTAGGATCATAGAACAGTTTGTGTTGAAAGGGACCCTAAAAACCGTGCAGTTCTAATCTACCTGCCATGACCAGGGACATCTTGCACTAGACTAGGCTGCTCAAACCTATATCCAACCTGGTCTTGTACATTTCTAGGCATAAAGCATCCATTTTTTAATGTCAATAAAATATTATTACCTTTATGTAGGTCATATCTTTGTTATTTTTCTTTTCTGTTCAGATAGCTGAAGTTATGTTTGAAATATGTGATTCAGCAATGCGTTTTGCTGACACAAAGATAAAAATTGAACTGTACTTATGAAAAAAACATGTAGGCATAACTTTAAAAATGTGTTTCACATATAAAAATACCTCCTCAGAGCTTTTACTATCATGATAGACTAAACAGTCTGGGAGCCTGAGGCTCTGAAGAAGAAGCTTTTGCTCTCCTGTGACAGTTATTCAAAACATAGCTGGAGGAGACCAGCTCTCGTGGTTGGACAAGTAGACCATGACAGTCCTTCCCTGAGGTTTAAATATGCTGTACTGACATGACTACAAAATCCATTGTTATCACTGTGTTAGTTTAAACACTGAACTACTCTCATCCCATGGATTAATGAACACCATCACAGCACTTTTATTTTGTACCTTAACTGAGTAATGATCTCTGGGGGCCAAGTGCTGTATCTGTAAAACTGCTACTGACCCAGTGGAAAGGGGCAATGTCTGCTTTTCTCAAGGATGATTAAAGAACAAGAGGAATTAACTGAGACATGGGAACCTAAATTTAGTCCTGGTCAGTACAACATTCTCTCTTCTTCCCTCTCATTCCTGCCCTGTATATCTTTCCAGAAAAGGAGGAAAAGCATGATGGCAGCTGGAATTTTCTGTACTTTCCTAAGCTAACAAATGTCAGCCTTAATTTGCTACCACTGGTGTGTACAATTGCTGCACAGTAGTCTGGAGTCTTGTTCAGATGTAAAGCTTTGGAGAGTTGATGCTTCCTTTTAACAGCGTAGTGGTTCTTAAAAATGCAGAAAGGTTTGAGTCACTAAAGGAGCTTTGTGTTTAGTCTTTAAAATGGCTTATCACATTTAATACAGTGATGCTTTAATATGACAATAAAATGCACATTTGTAAACTATTTGGGGAAAAAATAGAAACATAATCTACTGTTTGTATTTGAAATCGTATCCAGAACATAGTCCTTCAGTGAAATGAAAATGCAATTTTTTAAATATATATATAAATAAAAGGTTGAAACAGTGCTCTCTCTTTTAGGCTCAGAAGGATCACTGACAGTGAGTTTGTCCTGATCTATTTCAACTAAATCCTTTTTTTAATAATAGTTTGGCTGGACAAGAATAGTTTTAGAAAAAAGGGCCAGCATAGCTCAGGGGGTATTGAAGATAATCTTGCTGATCGAAATGCTGCCTGTATACATATTGACTTCGTGAGTCCGTGAGGGGACCTAGTGTGTAGAGGGACTTGAATGCTTTCCCAGAAATCCTTAGTATGATGAGTATGGTAACTGAAAGTACGCTAAAACACTTCGAGTGGATATTTTTATTATTTTTTTAACCAAGAAAAGTTATAGGAATCTGGAAATTTTGATGAAATATCATTAAATTAAAAGATCCAAGTATTTTAGGAAGTTTTCTATCCTCCTGAAACTGGATTTGGATGTTATCTTTTAGTTTGATTTTAATTTGAGCTTCTATACTTCCAATATTTATTAATTTTAATTTAACTATCTACTTCATTATGAAATATTCATAATTTTACATGCATTCTTAAAAATTGAGTACTTTAGCTAAATGATATATTTTTATGACTTTAAAATGTGAGATAATATAAGTCAATAAAAGATTATGGACCTTCTGTCGTGGTTTAACCTCAGTAGGCCCACACAGCTTTGGGATAGGGAAGAGAAACAGAAGAGCAAAAGCTAGAAAACTCATGGGTTGAGATAAAGATAGTCTAATATGAAAGCAAAAGCTGCACATCCAGTTAATTCACTGCTTCCCATGGACATGCAGGTTTTCAGCCTTGAACAGCCCAGAAAAGCCAGGCTCCACCAAATGTAGGTGTTGCTTGAGAATACAAGCACCTTAACCCTGAACATCCTTCTTCCCTCTCCCCTCTCCAGCTTTAATTGCTGAAAAAAATACTATATTGTGTAGAATATCCCTTTGACCAGTTCTGGCCACATCCCCTACCAATTTCTTGTGCCCCCTCCGGCCCCCGGTGGAGAGTAAGGGGAAGCAGAAAATTCATTAATTCTCTTCCAGCACTGCCCAGTAGTATCTGAAATACCCCTTGCATCATCAACTCTATTTTGGTCACAAATCCAAAACAGAGACCCATACAAGTTACTGCAATGAAAACCAAGTTTATGACTGCCAAAATCAGTACAGCCATTCACATAAAAGTGGCATGGATAAACGCAGTACCCTTGGCTTCCTTTTTCATTATGAATATTGCCATAAATAAAACTTTTTCTAAAGCACCCCTGTGTTATCAACACTTTCTTCGTCACAATTACAAAACATAGCACCATACAAAGTTCTATGAAGAAATTTATTTATTTTCCAGTTGAAACCAATACAGATCTCCATTTACTTTTCAGAGTTTTTTTTTCTGCAATAAAGTGTCATGGTTTTCATGTACTTTTTGACACTGTCATGATTTTAGCCACAGTTTCTCATTTTTTGACCCCTAGGCAGGAATAAAAAGCAGTCCTGAACTCTTGCTTTTTTTTTTTTCTTACACAACTGTGTATTGCTGACAGTTATTGTCTGTATTTGCATGAAAGCATGGATTTATACGAGAAGTTTGGAAGGCTTGAGGTCATTTAGTAGCTAGCTGAACACTTACAGAACTGGAAAGTGTTTTGCATAAAATGTACAAAAACAACATCCAAAGATAGAAGTCTCTTTGCGAGAAGATGTCTAAGAAACAAAATTTGAATTACTGTACTGTTTCTTGGCTCAGTTCTGTTGAGAGGATGGGGGTTTTGGCCACTCATTCAGACTCGCTCACACATGAAGCTGTCTTCAGCACATTGAATGCTGTGTGGTCTCGCTTGAAATGTATTCCGTGTTCAGCATATTTGCCAATGTGCATTCACATCTCTCCCACAGTCATGGAGGCACTTGCAGGATTTTACTGCCCATGGGAGCATACAAAATTGTCAAGTGAATAACTTCTTTTTGTGCCTCAAAATAGAAATAGCTCTCCTTAGCTGTGGGATTTCATGCTTTTATTCCTGCTTCTGGCTGCCATCATGAGCTCTTAACTTGCTTTTACAAGTGGGTGATGTATATTCAGTTTCTTGCTATGCCACTTGCAAAAAACCCCGGCCAGTTCATCCAAAATGCCGTTAGTGCTTTTGCCAACTGTATTGAAAATCAGTAGATACTTATCTTATGGAAGGTTATAAGAGGTAAAAACTTGAATTTGTATCTCTGTAGTACTTTGGTAAGAACAGAGTAAATAGTTTGTGTTCATTTTATTGCCAGATGGTACTTGGCTAATGTTCTTTCAGCTGACTCTAAGAAAAGGCAAGGAAGTACATGAGCAGTAAAGATGAGAGAAAAACAGGAGATGAAAAAGCTTAGGAAATGCAGGGACTATGTATTTAAAGAGCACTGATTTCAAAATAAATAACAAAAAATATTAGGAAACATGTGTGTCCATGAGTGCACAGCAGACAATTAGCACTTAAGCTAAAGCTCTCCAGATGCTGATACAATTTCATTTACAAACAAACATGAACTCAGTAGTTATGGGGGAACAAAATAAAAAGCAATTGCTTTTAGAAGAGAAAAAAGGAAGAGAGGAATTTAGCCACTTCTGTAGTTTCCACCCCTCATGTAAATATGGAAGTGGTGGAATGGAGAACAGTTCAGGGAAGCACAAGGATGAAAAAAAGGCCTTGGAACAACCTTTGTGCAAAGAACAACTTTCAAAAATAGATGAGTGGGAAATAAACTAAAAATTAAAAGGAACACAAAACTAGGCTAGAGAAGAAAGTTAGGGAAAAAACGAATATTCTCTTCTGTGCAAAAAGGCCTCGAGAAATCAAGTTGAGGTAACAGGAGTCACATTCAAAAGAAATAAGGTAACCATTTCTCCTGCAAGAGATCACATTTGTGAAATTCCTTGTCAGTTTGTTGTAGATGGGAACTTTGCATTAACTTCAAGAGGAGGCTTGGTAGCTGCTGGAGAATGCATTCCCTGAGCATGCTAGACAGCCACAAATCAAGCTGAGTTTAGAAATAGATGAATGAGAAAGTACTCAAAGTATTATCCCATTCTTCACTCTAGGCATCCACTTTTTGGGGGCAGAGGTGAACTCCTGAGCTAACTGGACTTCAAGTCTAATTTATGGCACCTTTTTGTCTCCATTTTGTTTAGAGATTGAGAGTGACGTGGTTTCTGGGGGTTTTAATGTGGTTTTATTTTGGTTTTGGTTTTGCTTTTTCAAAGGAGGAAAACAGGTTTATAGTGTCTGAAGAATTATAATGTCATGATAAAGAAAAGAATGGGCCAGAAGGAGACAATGTCATCATAGAGACTGTTAGTGTGACATCTTATGTTCACAGGATTTTGTTTATTTTCTGTTACAGCCAGTATTAAAGTCTTACAAGACCTACATAACTATTTTCACTATTTTTTATGTGGAAGACTTTTATTAAAACTAATTATTTTTAAAACAGTTTCCCATTCTTATTTCTTCAAAGAAATATCTTTAACATAAAAGAAAAAAATAAATAAAACCACGAAAACACAAAACCCCCAAACAACCCAGCTGTAACCAAAGAAAAGCAGAGTTGGCTCAGACAAAAAGATATTTTTCAATGATTTTAATAGACCTCTGTTCTGGAAGCTTTGACATTGATTGCAGTGGGAAACAGCATAGGGCCATTAAGTATGTTTACTTCTCTTCAAATCACTGATTACTTTTCTTAAAACTGCTAATGATATTCAAGCTGTTTAGCAGTGGTTTTGAGCCATGTGTATAATGAATTTCCTCTGCCAATTTCACTGCAGTTTTACACAGCATGGGACAGATGGGCACATGAAACTCCTCGGTGCTCCTGCGTGGCAGAGTGTTCCAGTGAGTGCCCTGGCAGGAACACTCGTGTTCAGATGGAAAGTCTCATGTTAACAACCAGCAGCAAGCCCCAGAGCAATGACTCACAGGGCTGCAGTAGAGTGATGGGCTCCAAGTGCCTGCAAGGCAAGTCATAAACTTTGGAAAAAACATACTGGGCCTGTGGAATGAGGCTGGATATGAAGCTGGGAAAAACAGTGGATGTTTGACCATTGGTTGAAGAACACTGGGGGACTTGTGTTTTGGTGTCCTAGGGCTGAGTTAAGGATGCAAAGGAGTGGGGGAGGGGGATGGATAAGGGTGATAAAGTGTGGGATAATTCCCTTCTGTTGTCTAGTAGGCGTATATATGTCCTGAATTAGGCTAAACATTGCTAGCTGTAGGAACCGGCAAAGATGGATGACTAATTTCACCCACCCAGAAATAAGAAAAATGTGTTTGGCCCCAGTACAAGAAGATTAGAATGGAAGGCAGCAATGCTATTTTTCAGTCTGAATGCTGTATGCTTTGGAGATGTGACAGTATAGTCTCACAATTGTGTGATGACCTTAAATATTTCATAAGCATTACTTTTCTATGTTTAGCTGTCAAGGCTTAGACTTATTGTGTCAGCTCATTGCTGGCAGGCCCCTTGAAACTGAATATCAAACAGCTTCTTACAGTGTTCCAGAATGGGTCCTTAGGCTGGCTTGGTTCTAAGATTAAGGATGCAAAAGAAAATGTGGGAAAAGTTTTAATGGACAAGGTTAAACTTCTGAACTTGACCATATTTTTTTAATTGTTAAGATTATACATGAGAAAGTGTACTGTTATATGGTCTTACTTCAAAAATCTCTTTACTTGTCCTAGAAAATCCTTCAAATGCTGTTTTGTTCTAGGGAAAAAATGCAGTTTTCTATATTCTCTAGGCAGTATAATTTGTTTATCATGAGTTACAATCTTGTCCACAAAATCTAACAGCAAGTAGAACAAACATCGATCTGCTATGCCATGAAAAAGAAATAATTAAAATTGAAACTCTTGTTTTTACACGACAGTTTAGTAATAAATCATACAGAACCTCTTGTTTCAATGTTGACATAGTCTAGAAATATTATATTTCACTGAATAGATTTCAGAAGAAATGTTTATATATTTGAGAAAAAGCATTTTACTTTCTGTAAAATATTCAAAAGTAGATGCCTACTTTGTTTATGGAGAATATTCACAAAAATATGCAAGTGCATACACCTTGGTATTAAGTAGTGCCCTTTTTTTTATATTGATTACCAAGACATTTGAAATCTTCATTGATGAGTTTTCTTGTTTTGTTTGTGGGTTGGGGTTCTCATTGGTTTTGTTGTTATACATTATTGAAAATTTCACTCAGAACTACCAGTTCTATGAACTGAATTTTTCAAAAGAGCTTAGAAACCTGTGGGAACGTCCCTCTTCTGATTGATTAATGCAAGATGATGCTATTTTTCAACTTACTGTATCTGATCTTTGTCATGGTGATATATGTAATCTATTTAACTGTTCCAGCTGCACAAAGACTAGAATAAATGAATATGCCTCTGTACAGCTGACAAATATTTAGAAAATTTTTCTTATTTATTTAGCTTGCCAAGACAAATTTTAAAAATAATTTTTTATTCCTCTGAAAAGTAATTGAAACACATCAAAAAACTAAAAATTAATTACATCTATCTCTCTCTCTATATATATATCTATCTATTCTTTCATCCATCCATCCATCCATCCATCCATCCATCCATCCATTCATCCATCTTTGTTAGTATTATCAATTAATTTTTAAATTTTAGAAATACCCTGAAGTTCCATGGCTACATGAAGAAATATTTGTGCCTGGAAGCATTGCAGACATTTGAACTATGACAATGTGCTCTTTTATTCTCACAAATGCACTGTACTTACATGTTCTATAGAAAATAGGCTGCTCTTCATTAAGAAGCAGATAGGAGACACTTTCTGTCTCAAAAATTACTTGATCTAGAATAAACCAAAGTGGAAAAAGGGTGACAAGTGGTGTGTTTTGAGCATGTGTTAACAACATGACTGCTGGATTTCTTAAAAAGAACATGTCTGAAAACATGCATCATCTGTCTCCTTGGATTGAAAACTTTTGCCTTTGATTGTAGAAAGTGAACAAAAAAACTTTTAAAAGTGAAATTTCCCCCACAATGCCTGGCTATGAATTCCTGTTGGAACTATATTTGGTACTCAACCAACAACTCGTAAAATATAAGCACAAATATGCGGAACTGGCTCATCCTGAGCCCAAGTTCTATGAACATCTTATCAGAGAAGTTAGGTCTATGTTAGGTCTTCCCTGCTGCTGTTAATCCATAGTCAACCCATGTGGTTAAACCACATTCATGATTTCTGAATTAAACAGCAAGACCCATGTTGCAGCAGGTTTGAGACTGAGATATTTTAAGGGCAAACACAGCAAACAATGAAAGCCAACCTGTTTACAGAAGGAAAAGAAGCTCATGTATTGAAGAGTTAAGCTCCAATAATTGGTATAATCACCACTCCCTTTTTTCTCTCTGCTTACATGCAAATGTTTCAATACCAAACACTGCAGAATACTAAAAATGTTGATTGCTAAAGAATTTTTTTAAAGAGCAACTGAGTTACAAGTACAAATTAACAGTATGATTCCAAAGAGGGAATTTTTCCCTAGTGCTTCTGTGTCCTTTAGTAGTTTAAACTGTTGCAACTTGAAAAGTAACTGAATATACGACCAGAATAACTATTTTTGGAAAACTGTAGAAAAAGAATAGAAGAGGTAATTTTAAATAAAAACAAACCAGCTTTTACCCTTAAATGCTTGTTTACATAGGTTGATAGGTAAATTTGTCTCACAAATCTGCTAGAGTTCAGTTCTGTGCCTGTTATGATCCAAGTGTAAGAGATGCCTCTGCCTGTGTTAAGGTGCAAAAAAGACAATATGCCAGTCAATAGTATTGATTTTATTTGACAGTAAATGTGAGGTAGAGAAAGTGAAAGAAATGAGATGGAGAGGAGAGGGAAGAGAAAGGGAGACAGAGATAGAGAGAGGTTTAGTACAAAGAAATTACCACAATGTGGATTCCTGCAATGTCTTCTGGTCCTTCTTTACCATGGTCTTTGGTGCTGGGGTCCTGACACAGCCTTCTTGAGGCACCAATTTTATACAGTCTAAATCCCAGGTATCCATGGGGGCATAGATGCTGCTCCCACAGCTTGAGATGGTATGTGTCTAAGCACTTGCTTCCTTTCCCACAGTTGGCCACAGAGGGAATTTTTGTCAGGATGCTAACCAACTGCTTGCCTCTGTTAGCCCTGGAATTGGCTCCTTCCAGCTGTGTTGTCTTTGTTTGTTTTAAGTTCTATTGTTCTGGCTGATCTTATGGGGATGGTGTTTGTTGGGTTTGGGGACAGACAACTGCATCTTTCAAGTCCTTACAGTGCATTACTGCAGCAGGCTGCATGCACATACTCTGTCCAAGTAACCTGAACTGGATAAGCCCTGAGACCCAACCCCTCCTTTTTCTGAGACATTCTGTGTTGTTTCATAACTGATGTTTTCTAGGGCTAAAGGAATGCTAGAGTACCTAGCATTTTTAAGCAAAATCATCCTCTAGTAAAAAATGTTACAGTTGTATGTTTTCATATCTTTAGTAGTGTTGTTGACTGAAGTATTAGACAGTTTGTTGTCATTAAAGATGCTCCAATTTTCAGCAGTTCCCAAGTACATGTACTCATTCCATAAATATTAAATATAAACTATAGAATAAAATTTCAGTACTGCTGTAATTCGTGTCAATGCCTTGAAAGATCATATGCTTTTTTGATTCTGATACATCTCTTCTGCAAAATCATACAAGCTACCCTTCATTACTAGGCTTCTAAACCAGACTTACACAGAAGTGAGTGTATAAAATGCTTTTTGATAAATACCCACAGTTAAGGTTCGATGGCATAAAAGGAATAAAATCTGATTTTCTTTGGCATCTGAATTACTACCCATAACTCACTGCTGGACCTTCCTTGAGTATTTCAGTTGGCTGACCTGGCAAATTTTACTTTAGTCCTTTGCAAGAATAAATTGAAGATTTTTTTTTTTACAGAGACAGATTACATTTTTCTACTTTGAATGCCTTTAGTCTATTCCTATTCCTGTTGCTCTACTTTGCAGTCTTTTATTCTGATTTTCATAGAATCTAGCCTTTTAACCGTCTTGTCTTCTCCACGTTGCTGGTGAGTTGACCTGATTGTATCTGATGGAAATAAAAGTGGCTTTCTAAATAGGGTTTTTGTTTGTTTGTTTGTTTTTTCCTTTCCCCTCCCCGCTTTAAGGGCATCAACCTTCATTCTTAAACTCCACATCAACAGTAATTTGAGAAGATACCTATTCAGCTCGTTCAGCTTGTACTTGTTCCCATGCATATTCATTCACTAAATTTTTGTCAAAAATAATTTTCCAGACTTCTGTAGGTTGTCAGATATAGTGTAACACTTGCAGACCATAAAAAATTCCAGAATATACCTTTTAATATTTCTGCAGTTGTTCAAATGTGACTGAATCTAAAAGGTTAAAACTTGAAATAATGAGTAATATTTAATTTTAATATTGAGATTTAAATACATTTTTTTAAAAAAAAGTGAATTTGAGACTGCAGGCAGGATTCACCTTATCTGAATGATGCTGGCTAGAAAATAAAATGGTGAAAGTGGAAACTAGTTTCAGATTGCTTTTCTAGGCAATCGTTTTTTCTAGGCAATAAAATTTCTGAAAAGTGGTTGATTTCACCTATTGTGAACACTACTTTTAGGATCTTCATCTGAAATGTCTCTTCTCTCCAACTAAATAGATGTGTAATATGGGAAAGGTGGCAGCAGCAACTCAAGAAGGAAAACCAAAAAAATTAGCTGGTGAAAAATACCATTAAGGAAACTAATAAATGCCTTCTTGAAATGTTATTGCCTTAGCAGATTTTTCTCATGAATATGTAGAGGTTTCACTTTGTGATGTCAGATTCTGAAAACTTCAGCTAGTATCTGAGTATGTTGATTAGAATGATTGCTTTAAAATTTTTCAAGAGATGGGTAAAATGTCATGTATTGCCTGAATAATGTTAGCATGTACATATAAAGAATGAGGACAAAAACAAACAAAAAGAAAAGGCAGGAAAGGATACAAAGAGAAGACATTGAACATGTTTGCAAATTGGTTTTATTTAATGGCAAAATTGTGGCAGTTGTGCCAGCTATTTGAGGTATTTAAAAAAAAAGTTTCTTTTCAGATTTTTATTAGTTCTTTGTTAATGGCTTTTACTCTTGTTTGTGTGTTATATGGGAAATGTGTACAGTTACAATGTAACAAAATTAGCTACAGTAATTTTCTATGGTGTAACAAAATACTTTTTTTTGTTATTTTTAGTCTATCAAATTGAAAAAATCTGAACTGGTACTGCCTAATTTAGATCCTTAATTTCTGACTTCTGCCTACTTAAGCATGCTAAATTGCAGTCTGTTTGGGACAGCTGGCAGTGTTTCAGAGTTATGTCCACAGTGTTTTAGAGTTCACAGAAAGTATCATTTATGTTGTGATTCAATTCAGAATGGCACTATTTTAGTAAAAATAAAAATTTTCAGAAATTAACTCTAAAAGCCTAAGTCCAGTGTCTGACTGAAAGAATTATTTGGCTATAGCATTGCTTGCATAATTCTTTAGACTTCTTTGGCATTTAGCAATGCTCAAATAATGCTACACAGCTTGTTCAAGAGCATGTTTTGCTGCCATAAAGAGAAGTAGTGCATGTTGGGGTTTCAGATTGTTTGCCATAATTTGGAAATTTGTGTTTAGAACTTAGCAATCACATTTGCAAAAAATAATACAATGAAAAATAATAGTGGTTGCTTGCAATTGCTATTACCTGCTGCATGTTAATAGATATCTTTGGAGGTTTTCTGTGCAAAGTCTCAAAATTAAAAAGATGATGGGAAGGAATGGGAAATACTTAATACAGTTGGAGTAAAAAAGGCAATAAAATCTGATGTTCTTGTGGGAAACTTTCATCTGAAGGTGTGGCCTTGAAAAGTCTTAAAGTTTATTGTATGTGATATGTTTCCTGATGATTTTATTTGGGTGGATTTACAGTTAGTCTTAACAATCAATATTACCTTTAGATATCAGAAAGGAGGTTAATCTGACCTTGGCACCAGATTCTGTCTCCAGGAGAGAATCACTTGAAAGAGAGCAACAATAGTTATAAATTTTGTACTCAGTCTATCAACTTGGTAGCAGACTCTGGAACTCTGAAATCAAAACCAGGTAGGTTCCATACTATGCATGAGGATATTGTCAGTAGACAGTGATCTAAGAAGTAAGTCAGTAGTTTCAAGCTTTCTGAAAGTTTATGCTGTTTTAGAGGGGCAAAGGACACAGAGTTGGATTCAAACCCAGCTGCTTATTTCTCAAAATGTAGTTGACACCACACATAAATAGTTCTGCCAGTCAAAATTAGTCTAAAATTTACAAAGATTTAAGTCCAGAAGCCTTAAAACATTTTGGTGACCTTTTTCAGAACAATTAATCTGTTAATGAATTATCATTATTGACTTAATCATTTTTAAGGGCCTACTATTATTCAAAACCATTTTAGTCTCTCATTCTGTGCCTCTGTGTACCAAGTCTCAAAATGAATGTTACTTTCATGCATTGTCATGATAAACAATAAAAAAAAACAAACAACAATCTACTGGTCTAAATATTCAGCAGCATCAAAACTGAGATTAATTGCTTGAACAATAACAATTTTTTTGTCCCTCTCTGACTTTGAATTCTTTCAGGCTTCTTTTTTGATTTACTTTCCTGTTTATCATGTATTTTGTTGATTTTACATGTTGCTTAGCATTCTGCATTTATTATCCTAGGAATAGCTGAGTTTTGGTGCCACTATAATAAAACAACAAAAAATCAGAACACTCCATAATTTATTCTTGTTTTATATAATAGTATTAGACTGCCTGGCATAGAATACTCTGTTATAGAGTTTCCCCAGATCACACCAGGCTACATTTTTCACTGAAGACAATAATGATCATAGAGGCTCAGTTCTAAGATGAAAAGTCACTTGCTATATTTTAGCTTCACTTGCATAGGAAGACTTGCATGGAAGACTTCTCTTTTTCCTTCTTTTGTCCCACATTGATGGGGATGGTTTAATCAGCAATCTGATTGTTTGAATATCCACCAGAGTTTTTCTTGGGGACTTTTTTTATCTGACTGTTGAGCACTTGAGATACTTTCAAACTACTCATATAGTCTTGCCACAACTTTTCTAACTCTTGGGTGAAGAAAAGAGCAGCACTTTTAATACTTCTTAGTTATAAAATGTAGGTTCATCTAGCAGACCACAGCTGAATCCGTGTTAAAGTACCAATGAACACAACTGAGCAGTGCTGGTTGGGAAGACAGAGGCTCTGCTGTGGTCGCCTCTGTCACTGCTCCAACAACAGTGAGGCAGAACCTGCCAGCTGAATTGCTATGTGCAAAGAATCCTGAAAATCCCTCCTAGCATAAACATCTTATTTGCATATCCAACTGGACGGAGGCTGGATTAACCAGGTTGGGCACCACCTGGAATGGTTCTGCACACCAGGGTATGGCAGATGGCTTTGCAGAAGCAAAGAAAGCTTCATCTCTCTCTTCAGCACCGCTGTGGCTCTGTAATTTCAAAGTTATTTGGAGTAGTTAAGAAACCTAGAACACCTGTGCTTTCCCAAGCTCTGCTCCTGTTTCAGATTGTTGGATAGCAAGGTACACTCTGAGAATGGAGTGAATATGAAAAAAAAAAGACGCTAAAGGGAAGATTCATGACTTAAAGTTCAGAAAATTGTTAGACATTCCTTCTGTTGTGAACTATCTGGTAAGTCTGGAGTGCTAGTCAGGCTGTGACTTTCTGCAGTGGTGCTTTCACCACACTTTTTCTTTCTCTCCTTTGCTTCTCTACGATTTAGGTATAACTTTCAATTTTTCTTTTTTAAAGATCTGTTTAAAAATCTACTCCTTTATAGATTATCCTTTTGGATTTCCCTTCCCCCCCCCCAGGAATCTTCTTTCAAGTTCTGACTTTGTTAACTTCTAACAGTTTTATTTTCTACTATAACAATTCTACTCTGTTCTTTTCAGTGTTCTTTTCTTTCTCTTTTTCTTTCTCTTTTTCTTTCTCTTTTTTCTACTTTTCTTTGTATATCAAATTGGAATTGTCACAAAACACACTGATTCCTCATGGGAATCAAAATGAAGCACCATATCTCTTAAAATGCCATCACAGGTGAAATAAATTTCATGCAAATGCATACAATTACAAAAAAAGCGCTATTAACTTATTTTCCTGTAGTGTTTCTAGAATTTGGAATGACTGGTTAATGATGAGCTGTTGAAACCTTGTCCTCAATGTTAGAGAGCACAGACTAAGCAAAGAAAGAGTTAAACTATGTGGAATTATGCAAAGTGATTCTGGAATTGCACTTTCTATTAACATCAGATGTCAAAATCACCATATTTTATTGTTGCCCAATCCTGAATGGATAACTCAATATATAGGTGACAAAATAACAAGGAAAGAAACAAACAAACAAGCAGAAACCAACCCCCAACTGCAAACAGCTGAGAATTAAGAAAAGTCTTTTTTTCTTTAATTGCTAGATCTTGCCTTTCTTACCTTTGGGAGAATTCATGTCCATGACAGTACCATAAAATCAGTTTATGTTAGTGTGATAGGTATTCCTTGATTTTTAGAGGAGTTTAAGCTGTGGAAGAGTGAGAATATGGCCAAGTTCTATTAGTCAGGCAATATTGCGTATAAAAATTAGTGTCACCATAATTCCTATCTATGCTTTCAGACCCATCCTCAACATGACACCAGCACAGATGGCAATGTAGTAAAACAATAAATCCCACAGAAAGCCTGTTGCCATTGGAATAGGTGAGGATCACTGATCAGTACAGAAGGGTGGCCCTTCTGTCCAAATGCCTCAGTCTGCAACAGAAGCTCAGATCTGTGAAACTTACTTATCCATTCATCTTGAGTCATTTCTAATGTTGGCTGACCACAACTCTTGCTCAACCTTCAGGGAAAAAAATGCATACTAAATCTCTCCTGATTATTTTGATGTACAAGCACCATAGGCCCAGATTACAAATGTTTTTAGAAGCTTAATTCATACTGATTTAAGTAGGGCTATGTATCTAAGCAACTTTGATGTTAACGATGCTCCCTTCTGCTCTTTATTGCAAAAAAAAATGACTAGTGCATTATATTCCAACTGAAATTGTACAGTTTAAAACATGAAACTATACTCTTTTCTTTCTTCCTTTCTTATAGAAGCAGCCACAATTCCAAATGTTTTTCCTGTACTTTTTGAAGAATCACTTTGGTTCAATCATAATGTATACCATACTAATATTTTACTTTGCAAAAGATATGTGATATAGCCCTGATTCCCTGTTGATGGGAATCAGTGAATGAGTTTCTTGCTTTGCTTTGAGTGCAAAGCAAAAGCTTTTGCTTTTCCTATTAAACTACCTAACATAACCCATAATTTTTTTCACTTTTACTCTTCCAATTTTTCCCCCATGCCACTGCAGGGGAATGAAAAAGCAGCTGTGCAGTGCTGAGCTGCCTACAGGGGTTAAACTACAATGAATGTGTGTAAAAATTTCTGTAGTGTGAAGACTTTTGGAATCTCATTGAAATAGTTAGTAGATGGAGATTTTGAAATAGTAACAAAAACTGGATTTATTTTCCTTCTCTTTTTAAAAGGAATAAAAATTTATGAAAAATCTTATTGCAGATTACTCAGCAATTTATTTTAGAAATGTGTCTGCATTTTTTATCTTCTGGGACAATGCACTTAAAACTTTTTCATTTGGCATAAATAATTTCTCATGTTCTAAAACACGTTGACTGACTCAATCTGCTATAATGCATTCCTCAATCTCAGTGAAAAAAAAAATAAAACATGGAGACAAAAAATCAGAAAAGATCAATGGGAGGCTTAGAAAAAAATACCACTTTCGGGAGAACAGGAAGTAAGATAACTGCAAAGGAAAGCAAAATCCAGAGCAGTACAAGGGCAAAAGGAGAATTTCAGATTTTAACCTTTAGGAAAAGCTGGAATGAATTCCCAGTTTAGAATAGAAATTGAAAGCAGGAAAGGGGGGTTTATTCTGAATTTTCATCATAACTTAATGATTTCACACAGCCTGCTGTGTGACAAAGAGGAGCATCCCTGTTTTCTTCTGTGCTCTGACAACATCATAGGGAGTGCCACAGCATATGAAGTGTCAGGCATATAACTGATTCCCACTTAAGCTATATATGTGGTCAGAACGTTTATGATGATAAAAGTATTTTCTGTCACTTCCGATTCTTATTCTTGATTAAAAAAACCTCATTGGTTTGCTGTTAAGTGAAAGAATAAAATACAAATATTAAATAAGGTCAGAAAGTTGTAGTCAGATTGAAGTTACAAAAAGCTATAGAAATCAAATGTCTATCTTTCTTTAATTTATTGTTTCATATGTTCTGTGTTTATATATATTTGTGGGCAGTAATAATCTAGGGAAAGAACAGAGGAAGGAAGGAGGGGAATGGTGTGGGGAAATGGAGGTTAAAAGAGCTACCTGTAAATAATAGAAGCACTCTTAACATCTTAAATAAAAGATCGGCATGATAAAATTGTCCTGGGAGCTCTATAAACATGGGATGGATTTGATAGAGAAGAGGATTTTGTTTTCTCTTGGAGTAGTATTTTCTGCTGCGGTCAGTGCTGAGAGATTTTTCTTGACTCAAAATACTCATTTCAGTCTCAGGGAATTTCTGGTTTTATTTTCTGGATATGTTGGAAGGCAATCTGGAATAGGACAAAACTGGCATTGCTCCCATGATCCACAGAAAGGGGGTTGTATATGTCTCTAGAAGATATTTGCCCGTTTGAAGTGGTTTCTGTGGTTATACATGAGGAAAAACTGAACATTTTAGTTTTTAGTTTGGAAAGGAAAAGATCCTTCCTTCTGGTGCTGCAATAGCTTTCCAACACCTGTCTAACTGTGCTGTTTAAACCATTTGTATTTCAAACACAGCAGCAATTGTAAAAGGATAAACTCGCATGAGCTTAAAAACATGTGGTAAGTTTTGATGCACAGTGTTACTTCATGCTTCGTGCAGGGAGAGAAAATTGGACACACTTGGTTGTGATGAGGCTCAGCAAGACTTTCTCAAACAAAATATTAACTGCCAGATGTGCTTTATCTGTGTTGGATGGAAGAAGACTATAAATGAGATCTAACACCTGTGTGTGCAAACTGACATTTCAGATAACATTTTTCCCCACTCAGTGTGTTTGTAGCATTTAGCTGTATTGCTTAGGGAAATTGCATGACTATTCCAGTACGTCATTAAAGAATGACTTGGAGCTAGGGATTTTTAATTAATTATGCTACCTGTAAAAGTACCCCAAATTGTGGGAGAAAGTTTAGGAATCGTAGGAGTTGACAGCTGAATCATGGCTTGTGTTTCATGAGTATCAATGACAGCAGAAGCTATGAATCTCTGGTACTATTCACTCATCCGTGCTGATCCTCATTAGAAGCAATACCATTTCCAGCCCGTGAGAAAATGAAGCATTATATCTGCTTTATGGAAGGTTTACTACGTATTGTTTTGTGATTGATTAAAGAAATTATGACATATGTCAGGAAAGTAGAAAGTTTCACCATGTTTAGTCTTTGAAAACCCAACTCCTATTACAGTGATAATATTTTCACTTTATGTAATTATTTAATTTATGGAGTATTAAAATTTTAAGTACACTGTTGACATAAAAAAGGTATGAAAAGATGATTTCATATTGACCTGTGTTAAAAAATGCATACACCAAGGTTGAAGGTGTTTCCTGATCTAACACAGTGCTGCCTCTCCATGGGCACCTTCTTGGTTCTTCATCACCAGCTGACTTGATCAAATGAATTCAGCACTGCTTCTGGTGCATTTTTGGACAGCACATGTAAGAACTTCTTAGTTGGAGGTTCTCCTGCACTCGAAACTACAAAAGAGAGGAAAAGATCAGGGTCAGATGTTCTAAGCAGTCATTGAACATGAAGTTAAATAAGAATAATCTTTAAATTGAGTGCAATCTGATGTGTCTGGAATGTACTCTCAAGTCTGGTCCTGTAGTTTCTACTCAAGCAAACGGTTTCCCAATCGAGGACTACAGAACAGTATTCTCACCTAGTCCATCACAGATAAAAAGACACATAACTGTGTGAAATTTCAGTAACACAAATTCATTTCCCTGTCTTCTCTTTACATGATCTCCCTTGTATTACCACATATCTCTAGTGACCTAAGAAAATGATTTCCAAAACACATCTTTTTACAGTATGGGTTTCATTTTGACATAAAATGAGGATGGTTGCAAGACAGCAGATTCTAAATGAATGTGCTTTTGCCAGCTCTTTGGGAAACATTTTATGAATCAAGTTTAGATGTGAAGCCATGAATAAAATTACCACATCATACAGAAGTTTCTCTCACCTGTCTGGGAAAACTAAGCCAAACCAAAGTTAATCTTTCCTGAGTGACTAGTATAACAATTTAAAATTTCAAAGAATAATTTAAAATTCTGAACAGTCAGTATAAGGTTTGCTTTGCTTGCTCCTCCTGGAAGTAACAAAAAATTTTCTTGTTCTAGCAGACTTTTGACAGAAACTAAGAAATTAAATTTAGAACATGCCTTTCAAAACACCTGTAAAAGTATTCAGAGACAGTCTAATAACAACGTGATGCAAAGTTAATCTAACTGGGAAATATTTTCTTTAACTGTACGTAGTTCTGCCCTCAAAATATTTTTGTCTGAAATGTAGCTTTTCCAGCCTGAAGATAATTCAGAGAAATAAGGTTGCTTGTGATTACCATTAGCCATGCAACAGGATCATATTTAAAAACTTATTTGTGATTAAAAACCAACTTTAATTATCTTTGTATAATTGATATTGATCACACCACTACCTAATCAACATATTTTTAAGCTAACTATGAATTGTAATTTATCATAAAAAAGTTTTATTGAATCTTTGTATAAATAACTGATGGTTAGTCAATATGAAGAGCTTTAATATTGCACCTTAAGCCATAAACAAAACAACTGAAGCCTAAGGATAAATATTGACACGAGTCTTTTTATGAGAAGCACAGGAAAATAATCTTGGAACAAGATGGATTACCTTATAAGCATAAATGACATCTCACAGCCAAGGCAATAACTTGCATGTAACTTCAAAGTATTCATTGCTCAAAACTCATTAGACTGATTCCTAAGGTTTTGCAGAGTTATTCAAATTGGCCTTTGTCAGTGCTAAACCAAGAAGTTAATATTTATTTCCTTGTTACATTTCCAATGATGAACTGAGATATTCAGTTCTTCCTCTCTAGCTAACAATAGATAGCTTTTAACTGGGGAAAAGATGAATTATAGTTTTGCAGAAACTATTTATGGTGATAAATTTGTGACATTTTTGACAAAACAAGTGGGATTAATGCAAATGGATGGACTAAAAATGATCTGTCAGACATAGCAATTTTTCTTACTTACATGATTTCTTTTGTACATATAGCCTTAATATTAGAGAAAGCAACTCTCTTGAGATCTGTGCCAGAGTATTTAGAGAAAGAGAACATGCAAAAAAAATATACTGGTTTAGACGTGACATGTTTCTTACTGCTGAATAGATAAATATTATTAAAACTAGACAAAAAGATTGTTCACTATGGTCTGAGTCATGACAACTGGAAGAAATTCAAAAGGATGATATAAATGTATTTATAAATATATACTTTTATCTGTAATTTAAGACATTTGTTATTGATATAGGCATTTTATTTTTATATAGTAAACATTTTGCAGTTATGTAGTTTTAAAGGAATTAGTAAGTTCTACAGAAAATGTTTTTTTAGAAAGGTAATCTTCAAACTTTCACAGTTTAAGACCAGTGGGGCCTACAGACTTGTGTATTGATGTGCTTTTAGTTTTTGTTTTAAAATAATTACTTGAATTATGTCTCAAGTAGTCTGAAGATTTTGACTGATACATCACGTCAGACCTCTAGAGCTGATAAGACAGGTAAGACTGTGAAAGCAGTTCTGATGTAGAGTGGGGTTTATTTTTCATATTATATTAAGAGAATATGAATTTCTTCTAATCTGTGATGTGAAAGGTAATTTCAAAATCTGACATAATTACTCAGAAAGATTTCAGCTGTGATACTTGCAGGCAAATATTACATTTCTTCTCCTGATACCTGAGAAGGATCACTGCTGACTGCATGAAATGTCTGTGGCATTTGGGAAAGAAACAATTCTGTTCATACATGCAGCTTTCCATAATGTCTAACTACAGACAGTACTTCATTGGATGGTTTTGGCAGTGTATATTTGAATTACTACACATTGATTTAACTACTCCACACAGTTGATTTTTAAAAGCAAAAATCTAGGAGGACATTACGTCCATAAAACTTAATGAATATGCACATGTGAATACTTGTAAGTGTTCCAAGCAAAATTGGTGATCCACTTTCTACAAGTATTTAATCTAATTGGTTCATTGTCAAAAATGTTCATCAGATTTAGATTTGGACCTAATGCTGTTTTTCACGATTCAAAGTCAATATCGAACTTGAAAAAGCAGGTTGATAATATTTTCATCATGAGTACTTACCAAGCCAAAGAAAAAGGAAGTACAAAATGAACAACTGAATATGTCTATTCATTGCTGATGAGATTCTGAATAATCTATACCTGTTTTAAAAAAAAAAAAGTACTCACTGCAAAAAAAGACCCATTAACTTGAAATAAAGTGAAATAAAGAATGTTGCCCAAGACACAAAGAAAAATTGCACCCTGGTTACTGACAAGTAATTGGAAATGAAGCTTGAAAAATCCATTTTATATTTTCTTTGTTATCCAAAATTGAACATAGAAAGATGATCTTGTGATTAGGGCAATGGAGCAGAAAATAGGCAATTCTAAGTTTAATCACTGGTTCTGCCTTGACTTCCATGTATAGTATGGACAAAATGTCTTTCCTTCTCAGCTACATAAAATCACAATTTATAGTAAGTTCTAAGACTGTCATGATCATGAGGTGCAACCAACTGATTTGAAATATATATTTTGCCTAAATAATAGTCGTAAGTTAAACTTTGATTCTCAATGAAAGCAACTCTGCATGAAACAGCATTTCCCTTTTATGTATCATAGCCACCCCTCTGGAAAACAAAATGAAAGCTTACTCTGCTGTGTTAACTGATGTGAGGATTTTTTAAAAAAGAAAATCTTTACTGATAATTTTTTAAGTACAAAATATTTTTCTTTGTGCTTAACAGATTATCATGGAACCATTTTGTTAAAGTCATTATATAATTGTCGCCCAGTAATGAACCTTTAGCTTTCTCTCTGTAGAAAGTAGACCTGTATAAAAATAGTTATCTCATATTACACAAGGTTGACATAATGGAAGCACTTCTTAAAAATTAAATAATTTCATTAGAATAAGTGCCTGGAACCACTTTCCAGATGACACAATGGATGATAAGCCACAATTGTGGTATGAAGCAAGAAAATAGCATATGCTAAAGGCTAAAATATAAGGTAATCATCACAGTTACAATTACGCCTGGTGTTGCTAGTTATCATATTAAACTTGACTGTACCTAATGGAAAGTGAAAAAGAAATAAAATTTCATCACAATTGACAAAGTGATTGAATTTTCAAATTAATCTTTATTTTTCCTTCCTGGAATTCCTTTCATGTGTATAACAGACTTGGATATTTTTTCCATGCACTTATGATAGCAGAAACAATATTTGTTTCCCTCTCAAGAAGTTTTTTCCAATGTTAGGAAAATTCCTTTATATTCCTAATCTATTCCTATTCCAATTTTTTTGTCATTGCAATGATTCAGAACACAGAAACTGTTAGCTAACAAGTATTAATATATTTAGCAATCTCTGATGACTCTTATCCATCTCATTTCTGAGAGAACCCACAATCTCTGTGAGTTTCACTCTTGGCATCAACTGCAGATACCAGAGATAAAGATTAAAAAGTTAAGGAGATAAAAGAGTGTTCTCAAATCTGCCAATTCCGTTTCAGGAGTCAGTATGACACACAGGAAAGGTTACAGATGTTTTCCAGGGCTCATTTATGAACAATTTGCAAGGAAATCATCCCAAGCTCTCAGGGCACATATCCAAGATGTGTTATGGAACTATATTGAACTTACCAATTTCTGCCTGAATTTTTTTTTGTTATTGCTGTTCTTTGGTGAGTAAACAACTTTCAGCTCACAGTAGGAGAGAATTTTGTCTTTTGAAGGAAAAGGAATATACATAGAAGCTGCAACATCAACAATTATATTTAAACAGACTTTCTTCCTGGGTTCTTTTTAATTGAATGTAATTAGTCATAGAACATCTACTTACCAGAAAAATACAGCAACAAAAATTTCTGAGAAATTCAAATTGATTGTTTATATAATTCATGTATTCACACTAACATATTCTTGTAAAACAGCAAATTAATTTTTTATGATAGTGCAAATTAGTAATGCTGTAATTGAAAACATTCTTATGTGTTCAGTTACAGAAATTGTAAAACCATGTTCTGGTTTGACCAATTTCCTACGGATTTTATTTAACGGCTTTTTAATGTTTATTTATATAGATTTAGGACCCCTGAAGTTTGCAGGATTTTGATGTAAGGGCCCATTGTCTAATTAGTAAGTGGCACTCTCATTGTTTGTGTGTGAAAAATACTGAGAAGTTCCATTTTCCTTAAGCTTAGATCTTCATCTGAAACAATTCTGTAAGTTATGCTAACTTTACCACTCATATTTTAAAACTGTTGTCAGAAAAGACTGGGTTTATTTGATGGAAGACAGTTTTGTCTTCCTCTAGAGGAGAAAGCGTGTAGATAGTATGAAACAGGCAAACTGTAATGCCTTCAGAAGGAACAGGAAAACTGCATTGTTGCTTTCTCTATGTGTGTGTCTTATGCACTTAGATAATTATATATTGTTCCTTTTTTTTTTTTTTGTAGAAACAGCTTTGGCATCAGTTAAAATCCAGTTCTAAATGAGAAATGCAGGCATTTAGCTATGACTTTATATATAGACCTGCACCTATTAATGGAAAAACTGAAAAACCCCCAACTTGTTTAAGAAGCTGAAGATTAATACACATCAGTCAAAGAAATGCACTTTGATATGTGTTGTCATGGTTTTATTTTCCATGCCAATTGCACACCAAAGTTCAAAGGAAAGGAATATGTTGGGGATTTTTAATCTCTTCAGTCTGTGCCTTGCCAGACTTTTTACATTTATTTCAGAAAGGTCCTATAGTTCAACCTATTGCTAAATCTACATGTAATATAATTGGGAATTGCTAAGAAAACACCTTGAAGAGAAAAAATGAATGAAAACAGGTTTATGAGCACATCACACCTGTAATTGATGCATATTTCTCCATTCATCTGGTTAGACAAGTGGAAAGGACATACTGAAAAAAAACCCAACAAAAACAACAAAAACCAAAAAACAGAGGATGCGATAAACTGATTTCTGAGACCTGAAAAAGGCTTTTTTCATTTTCTTAGCAGGAAAGGTAGTTGAGCTACTCATGGGATTAAAGGAGTCACTTGAAGACTCAGTGTACTCAGCTCTGATTTCATACATTATTTTAGGCAAGTCATCCTCTTTAACCTAATTTTGTTGTCTGAAAGATGTTTGGGTCAGAAGCAATTGTATTCTGTATTTGAACACGGCTTGGAACAAAAGAAGGTAACTGTTCTTGAAATGTCACCAGTAAGCCTTATTTCTGCAGTATTCTGAGGCAATATTTTTCTCCTACAATTCATGTTTAACTTAAAATTTCCAGAGAATACATTTAGTTGAGAACCTCAAAATAAAGCTTCATACAACTTCTGACAGGCCTCCTGAAAAATAATAGCAGTGTGCCATGTGAGTTAATGGGTGTCAAAAGGAAGAGAAAAACAAATCAATTGGCAAATGTTATCTTTCTTCTGATTTAGGTAGGTTTTTAATTAGACCATTTAATCAAGAAAAAATTCAGAATAACAATTGAGTAAATGTTGTTAATCTGTTTCCTGAAGTAAGCCCTGAATAATACATCCCCTCACTTTTCTAACTGTCTGTGGCTGTTCTGCAGCAACCTTCTTTTACTTATTCTGCAATATGCTGCAGGAGTCTCACTTTTGAGTTCTAATACAAATGAGAAAGCCCTTATAGCACAACATATTTTTTCTAGGTATTTAAACTGTATATATTCCTGAGACCCTACATACATCATCTCTCTGTTATGTAATTTTTATAGAAAAAATTGCTTCTCTGTCTGGGGAATTACTGTCAAACTTCTACAGAACATATTTTCAGGGGGCAGCAGGAAAAAGAAAGAAATAAAAGGAAATCATCCAGTTCTCAGTGACTACCCTCATGGTCCCTTATGATGACAGCAGTTGTCACACTGTTTGGAATAACTTTCTTTATGAGCTATTGATGGAACTAATACAGCAAGCAATCAATTCTGAAATAATGAGGGAAGAATAAAAATGCAGTAAAAAATATACTAAACCACAACTTATTGCAAATTACTGGAATAAAAATATAGAAATATTTTCTGGTAATTCAGCAACTGTTAGTTGGGTTACTGCTGCCCCTGGGTAAACTGACATTTTCATATGCACTAATTAGCAAAGAGGTCAAATAAAATCTCAAATAAAAAGTTCATTTGTGGCATTTTGCGTCTATGTAGGAACTAATCTCAAGTTCCTGAATAACTGACAAAGTAAAATCCGAAGTGTTCTACCCACCAGGACTGGCTGTAATCTACAGCTAATTAACTGCAAATGAAATGGAGAAAAATAAATTTGTGGATTTAAAAATTTTTTCTTATTGTTTAATGAAAGCTGAGAAATATCATTATTCTGAAGCAGGAGATCATGTTGCCATGCACACAGAGACACACTTGGTTTTGGTTGTGATCAAATGCTGGAGTGTGTGGCAGCAATGCTGAGGCTGCCCTGGTGAAGTAACACAGCCCAACATCTCCTCCACTGATGTGGAAGCCGAGCCAGCAGCTCTGCTGGGCTGACGACAGCAGAGAGCTCTTTTGCTAATTAGTGCATAGAGAAATACCTAATTACACAGGGGTAGTGGTGACTTGAAAAGAGACAGCTGAATGACCTGAAGAAATTACAGTCTGTATTTCCAGTCCAGCCACAACCTCAAGTCTTTGTGTTTTAATCACAGAATTGTCCAGTTAAAATTTCCAGCTGCTGCAAACATAATTTTATCTCCATGAAAAATGGATAGAAAAATGACTGAATATTCAGCAATAGCATCATCCATGCTCTCAGAACCAGCATCTAGAACACAAGAGCTCAGATCATGCATGTTTATGCATGTAAATGATGATAAATAGTTGCATCCTAAAACTGCTGTTAAGATGAGCAAAGCTATTACTCATAAGTTACAAGTTTCTATGGAATTAATTTTGAAAAATACTATTTTTATCTTCTCAAAATACTTAAAGGGGCAAACATTTTAAACAAAGATTTGTGTTTCTTTCCAGAAAAATAAATCATATAGCTATAAAAGCATCAGTTACATTTCTTTGCAAATTGTCCTACGAATAAATTTTATCTTTATAAACTCCTAAGTACTCTTGGTTTGGTCTTTTTTGATACCTAATTTTTTCTATTCATCTTGTATAGATGGATATGTTTGCCAGTACATAATTATGCATTTTTATATATTCATACATAATGCATTATTACAATTTGCTGTATCAAAATATAAAGGTTTCATGAGGATGAACTTGGCAGGATGTTTTTCCACATAAATGTTAAAATAAAGTCTATTTTATTTCAAATAAAGGCTGAAAGAGAGGTATTTGTCAATGAGAACTGGTAAAAGGCTTTATGTAAAGAGATGGAGAAAGTAAAATTTTAGTAATGCACAATTATTAAAAGCCTATATTGATATTTTTCATTTTATTCTCCATGAAGAAATAATCTCAGGCAAAATCAGTAATAATTTCAAACTGTCATTTGATACTTTTGAAATTTATGTTTTCCCCTGAAATAAAGGCAATTCTTAACTTCCTACTAAAGGCTTCATGAAATCCAAACCAAATTTCTCCTTTTGTGAATTCAGGTGGTATTGTCTTGGTAGGGGCTTGTGGGTTCTTGAGGAGTGTGAATGACAAATACAATTAATTTTTGGATTATTGGTACCATGAGTTAATACTACACTTGCTTATTGTCTCTCTTTATTTCAAAGCACATATGTATCATGACATATCTGTCCACATAAATTGTCAGTAGGCAGAATACTCTATCAGAGGTCTGTTGTGATCTGTAGTATGCATAGGACTGGCCATGTTGCCATTTTTTACTACTTGCTTGGTGCATTTTACCCCTTCTGAAATAATGGAAAACATTTTCTCACTGTTAATTGTTGAAGTACAACTGTCCTTTGAAATTTCTGAGTTACTGGAAAAATTCTTCAGGCCCCATCGAATTTGCTTCTGTTCAAATGTGTTGTGCCCAGGAATGAATCCATAAATCTGTAGCATGCCATGTGCACTGGAAAAAAGGGTCTTATGGTCTTTCAGCTCTTGTTCAACTTTCAACTCCTGCTGCTTTCTTTCAAGATCATTCCTATATAATTCAGGATACAAAAGGCTTTCATTCACAGAAACACTTAGTGGGCCTACAGATGTTTTTTAATCCTCATAACAATTTAAAATTAAAAGATGTATATAAGAAGACTAATATTAAATGCAAATATATAGGCAATAACTTGAACAGAAAAGAAAAATAAAAAGAGCCCTATATGACTCAATGATTTAATTAGACTATTGAAAAATGTTCTGTAAAACAATGTGTAGATCTCACATGATGAAACGCAAGTCTTTAAAATTGATAACTATTTTTCTTAGTGAGGGACATACTTGACATTTTGAAAAATTATTCCTCACCTAAATGTGTGATATTTTTAACTTTAAACTCTACACAGCATTTCATTGCTTAGGTCATAGTTTACCACTAAATTTTTCAATCAGTTAACCAACTTCAAATCAGAGCATCACAGACCTAAAAGAAAAGACAATAACTTACCTTTGTTTAAAAAACTTATTTTGTTATCTGTTGTATTGACATTCAAAAGTGCAGTATTGACTATGAACTTGACATAAGTAAAATACTGAAACTCGATTGCCTAGACAATGATTACTCCTCATCTGAAGACTTGTAACTACAAAAGAGTTAAATGAAATCCTTTCCTCTAGAGTCAGGATGTAAAAATGTATCTAAAAATAAAAGCTGTTTCAGCTTTTGAGGACAGGAGGAGCAGAAGAGAATGTTAGTCCATCCTAAAATAGTCTCCTCATATCTACAGATTTACAGAAAAGGCATCCTTCTTTCTACATGAAAATAAGGTTTTAAAAACAAAATGGAAAGTTATCTGTGAAAGCAGAACCTTTTACTCCAATATATTTGACTGACAGAGGATTGTATAAACAGTAAAGATCTGCTTTTCAAAATGTAGATAGTTCTAAAATGCACACAAGAGACATTTCTTTTTGAGATGGTCTATTCTCTTATGGATTGGTATTTCAGATAACCTCCTGCTGACCTAGGGAAATTGCATGTGAGTGGTGTTACCCCTCAGAATTGGAAATATGTTTATACAAGCAGTATATCTGGGTACAGAAATTATTATACAATATCTTCCTCTGCAAGCTATTGCTGCTTTCAGTTTTGTGGGGTGGTTCTGCTGTTGCTGTGCAGTGACACATTAGGCTGGGCATGTAAAGTAATGCAGTGTGACTGATACAAGCTGATGTTACACTTCACAGCACAATGCTTCATAATGTGTTATGTCAATGAGAGCATTTAAAAAAAAAAAAAAAAAGTAATTCTCCAGACAGAACTGATAAAAGAATCCAAGAATAATCTCCCTTCTCTCCTCTTCCCATCTCCCTCAAAAAAAAAATAAAAAAAAAAAAAAGACACTGAAAACAGAGATCTATTTGTATTCGACACACAAAAATAACTTTTGGAGAAATCATAGCAGTTGGTGGTTGTACAATATGCTTAGAGCTGAATTAAGAAGGGGAAACAATTTTTATTTTAAAACCTGTCTTTCTCTTTATAGAGTTAACATAATTTCACAGATATGATCTCTAGTGGCTTTCAAAGCCATGTATGTTTAGAGGACTAATACTACAGTACTTTAATATACTTCTAATCTACATAATGTATTGAGCATTTTCAGCTTGTAAGGCAACGTGTTATTGCACTTCCAAACTGAAATATTTGTTTTATGAATGGTCTTGTGTTTCTCTTCATTGTATATTCCTTTTATTTCTTTTAATTTTAAACTTTTTCTCTCTTTTTCAAGGTGTACTTTTTATTTGTTTTTATACAAATACTTCTCATGAAGATCACATGAACATACAGAAACTAGCATAGTGTTTTCCTCATGCTCTTGTGAGATTCTTGAATTTTTTTTTGTATGGGATCCTCCTACAATTTGGAAATCTTTCCATCTTATTCTCAAATTCAAGCTTTATACCAAAAAACCCCCGAACTATGTCCCCCTCTCCCCGTCCCCCAAAAAAAGACCAGCCCAAAACCCCTCACACACACACATATACACACACACAAAAATTAAAATGAAAAAAAAGGAAAATATTTCTTAGACTGGTTACACATCTTTTGGCCTGAAAGTTAGAAATTTATGAAGTGATAAATTGTTAAATTTGATAAATTATTTTTATATCACATCTTACAAATTAAGCAAAAGGAAATTCAGAAATCAGTGAAACTTCAGCATTTAGAACAACAACGATGGAGGGATTAAAAATGAGTCTTAAAAATGTCTGCTTCTTTATCATTGTATCTCAATTATCCAAGGATTATTCACTCAACTCAGGTCATCTTCTAGGACACATTGCTTGTAATCTCAAAGACTATAAAACTTGTTTCTTCCCCCTATAGTTGTAGGTTTGACCATATGAGAGCTCAGCAAGGAGGGAGCTCCCAAAATAACGCAGAAGTTTCCTATGGGAGTGGTGCTGTACTTCTCAAGTTTCTGGAAACCCAGAAACCAGCTAGTAAGGGCATTCATCTTCTGTAACATACTTTTACCTTTTCAAACATGCAGATCTTACCAATCAAATGTTATAATTGGTATATTTTGTTGTTACTTTGAATGTGATCCAGTTTCAACTATTTCACATAGTCAAGGATTAAATTATCACATTTACACTATATTTTATAGCTATTTTCTGATAAACTAAAGGGAGAAAATGACACTAAGGATAAGTAAGCAATTTATTAACTGAAGAAGTCATTTTGTTTCCTCAGAAAGTGTGGCATATCCTGCTACAGTAAAAGCAACAAATAATTCAGGTTAAGTTTGGTTATGGAAAAAGTAAAGTTTTGGATAATGTCAGTAAATCCTTCTTCTTCTTTCTTCCTGCAGCAGTAAAATCTGATATAGAAATAATAATGGGGATTTTTTTTGTTTATGCTCGTAATACCCATAAGTCACAGCATTTGGCCAATCTCATTTACTTGGTGTTTTTTAGCAAGAGGCAAAATTGTCCAAAAACTTCACACTTAGGTGTACTCTTACACTTCAGTAATAATGGCAATAATTTACCATTTTTGTAGTGCCATCAATGTTTAGAAGACCTGCACAGGGATTAAGCTGTGGGGTTCAGCTTTGATCCTTTTTTTGTCTACACTGTTTCTATATATATATATATATATATATGAGTGTGTGTGTGTGTGTTAATCAACCCTTTTCACTGGTGAAGGGAAACAGGCAGTTTCAGAGCACAGTTTATAGGTTTAGGTATGGGCTTTATATTCAAAGCCTCACTCTGTATTTCTCTTCAAAAATAAAGGGAATCCAGAGTCTGCTTCTAGTCCCAGTCACAGGTTTGACATGTGACCCTAGAGAGACCCAAACTAGGGATCACTGTGAGTATGTAGACACAACAAATGGATGTCAGTGCACAGCTTCAATTCCCTATGGAACGTACCTTGGCCAAATTCCTAAATAGTTGCTGGAACTAGGTATTTGAATTAAATTGGAAGTAATCCAAAATTTCAAAAGACAAATACCAAAAATACAAAGCAGATAAAGTACTGTCCCTTTTCTGTGGCTACATGTGCTAATGGAAATAAAATATTACCAATGTGTTGCTGTAGTGTTTGTGATTCAGAAAAGGCAAGAAAGAATAAAACACAATTTAATTTCTTTTTCTGTGGGCTGTCAAACCTGCTTTTACTGTGGGCCAGCCAGCTGGAGGGCTGCTGGGGAAGGACACATGCTGTGTTACAAGTGCCAAGTCTGGTAGTTACATGCTGTAGTACAGAATAGTTCTTAGGCAAGTGCGTTTATACAGAACATATCACAGAAACTGTAGTTATTACTGAAATGTAATATTAAAACCAACATGAAAACTGACTAAAGGTTTCAGCATTTGTTATTACAAATCTTTTACAGCTAGCAAATAGTCCTCTTGGGGTGAAGGTGATGGAGGTAGGAGAAAGTGTTGTAACATGAGATCTGACATCATCTGATTTATTCATGTGTTTCAGCAGTGGTTATGTTATCTGCTTGATTTGTCATTTTGAAAGGAAGTTGTTATAACTGAATTTTAGTCAAAGACATAAAAAAGAGGGAGTCATCCTGAAAAAGACCAGAAAACAGCTCACCAGTATTTGAGTTCCTGTTGCAAAATTGCTTCTTTGCTTTTGCATACGAATGAACATAATAAAAGATGTTGACATGAAAATAACTGCAAGAGCTCCATTTTCTTTTCCCTAAAAGCGGGAGACAAGGGAAAATTTCTTTTGAGGATGCATGGAGTATATGGAAGGAAATTTAAGACATTATAATCCTGTCACAGCTGGAAGAGGCAGAATCCACCAGGAAGCTACTTCATCATCATAGCTTAATTTTATATTAAATAGTTCAAATATGTAAGATGATTAAAACCTCCAGTGGTTTAAGACTTTATTTTTGGGAGACTGCAGAAACAGACTGCAGAAAACTAAGTATATTCTACCTTGAAAACCGAGGGTACTTTTCTTTGCTTAGGTTATTGACAAAGAAAACATCTATAGTTCAAAGGATTGAAGAATGACATTGTGACTCAGTGTTCTTCATTTTGAAAAGACAAGACATTCAGCATTTGCCTGTAGTCACAGCTGGTGTTAAATGCTCTTAGGTATGGTCATGAAGAAGGCTTCAAGCACCACGTCTACATCTAATAGAAGACTTTAACATATGTATTTATGTATGCCTTTCATAAAAAATAATTTGATTTACTTTTAACCATTGTTTACATAAATCAAATTCTATAGATATATTTTCAGTAACCTAATTTACATATGCTGGAATACTTAATCAATCTAATCCATTCTTTCCAGATAATATTATTCTGGCCTTGAAAGAAAAGAAAGGAAGAATACCTGTGATGAAAGTAATAGATATCGAATGTGAAGGGTCTTGACAGTCTGCTTTCAACCTAATCATATAAACACACAGAGGGAATTTTGCAACTTCTATTTTTTATCTATATGTGCTAATATATATTTTAATCTATGAGAGTTTGCACCTATAGAGCCTCATAGGGAGCTAGAAGTTGGTGCTTGCCAATCCAGGAGCTTCAACCTGAACTTGCAGCGCACGCAGCAGGGCTTCAGAAAGGAGTCTTGTACTCAGTGAGAGTGAGGAGAGAGCTCATGCTATGGGATAAGGGAGACAGATATCTCCTGCACTTTGCACTCTTCCCTCCTTCTTTGCCTCTTGTAGAATTAGTTCTGCCAGGGACACAAGGACAGAGTGAGGTCTGTCCTGAGCTTTCCACGCAGGGTTGCTGGGAACAGTCCTGCCCTCTTACAGTAGTACACGTACTCCAGACCTCCTGCTAGTCTTTCATGATTTTTGTAAATACTTTTGGGAAAGAAGGAAGAGAAAAATGCAGCTTTTTCAGCTGGCTTACAAAATTTCTTATTTCAATTCTGACTTTGTCAGAACTGTAATGATCAAAGACTCTCACAGAAAGAGCATTTACATGAATACGCTATGTCAGCCTCTTCATCTTGTAAACCACGTGCCTGTGTTCAAATGTTAACTAGCTTTCCTTTAGTTTTTAGTTTAATTTTTGTCTTTAATAGTCACTTTTTAAGTCCTGATAATATGAAAACTCTTCCAGATCTTGAATGTAAATTTAAAACATACTGCTGTCTTCCAGTTAATGAACTTGGTGGTTAACCTGCATCATGAAAGAAAGGTACATCAGATCCTTTTATGCACTTCTGTATCATCAAAGTCTTTAAAATCACACAGTTCTAATTTCAAGTAGAGCCACAGAGTTTGTAGGTTGTAAAGTCTGAGGGCAGGATTAAAAAATCTGATTTAAGTATACACACAAAACTCAAATTACAGAGTTTGTAAAGTTTCTCCATAAACAGTGTTTTTTCATTTTTTGCTGAAAAAAGAAATATTCTAAGTTTGAAACCTGCATTCAAATATCTGTTAGTAGGTATTGTAGGACATGTTTGTAAATGTACAAAAGTCCTCCTTGATGGGACTTGCACATGCCAGTTATTCTTGTGTAAAGCTTTTAGGAAGCTGCACATTATACCTGTACATGAAAATCAGTAGAGTTCCCAGCCTCTACACCACTTGCTTGGGAATGAAAAGTATCTCAACATGAGCTTCTAATTAAAAGCAAATGGGTGGAACAGGAACTATTTTATTCTACAGTCTTGGCCGCAGTAGAAGGCAAGAACAGGTTCTGTTGAATACATAAAGGATTATAGTGAAGAAAAGTGAGCATATTGTGATGGTGAAATAGTGTCAGAGGAGTACTGTGAAGTAAAACTATCCTTGCATGGATAATGCTATCAAATGTAACACAAGACACGTGTAAGTAAGTGGATAATTTTTATGCCTGACAAGTCTGGCATCCTGTTGCACTGTAGCTCTGTTGAACTAGTATCTCTAGTCTTTAGTGCTATGGCTCTACTCTGTAGAACCACCAAAAAATTATGTAACAGAGCAACCCCTAAACCTTTTGATGAAGCAGTTGAAGTACAAGATTTGTATGTAAACAGAAGAGCTGATGGTTCCAGAATGATATCAAACCAACACAAAGTTCTTCATTCTTTAGGAAATCAAGCCAAACCAAATCCTGAATTTGTAGAGCACATAGATGGGAGACCACTATATTTTAAAAATTTATTTTCCCCTTATTGCTCTAAGTGTTGCCCTTATTACTCTGAGGAAAACACTCCACTGTTAAAAAAGCTGATGCTTCAAATATCTACAAACTTGTAATCAGTGTGCTGCTCTAAATAGCAATGAAGCAAACTCCATTCTGCTTTGTTAGCATATGCCACACCTGGATAGCAAGCAAATAAAATGAACTGAAAATATTGGCTTCAATTCCTGGTGACAATGAACACATAGAACCTGTCAGGCTTTCACTTAAAAAAGTTGAGAAATAAATTTTTATTATGAAATTAATATTAGTATCATATCAATCATGCCAATTCTATAACTGAGTCTTTCTTAACAGATGTTTTACTGAAATTTGCATAGTGATGCTGAGGTTGCTTGAAGCTTTCCCTACAGCTTATGGTGGTGTAGGTTTTTTAGGTCAGTGATTACAGTACACACAGGTGAATACAGAAAAAAGAGTATTCCTACTCCCTTTTTCTTTATCTTGCTGGCATTAAAGCAAAGGGAAAAATTAAAAAGTTGGCCCTATCTTCTAAAACTCAGTCTCACTGTCTCACTCTTTCTGTCATATTAAGTTTTACAAAGCTTCTAAAATAATTCAGAAAATGATCTTTCCTTAAGTAATTATTAATCAAACCCAACTTTACAAACTTTATAAGCCTATCTTCTCAGTCACAAACCTGTCTGTTAGAGTCTTGATGGACTTAGCACCTCTGCAGTTTGCAGAGTATACAATTTTTATCTGAAAGCTTTGGATTTGTAACATTTCCTGTCTAAACCAATAAAATGAGATAAAACCAGATCAATACTTGGATGAAATATCTTATATCTCACAGGGTGATATGGTAGCAGCAGATAAATTCTTACTCTCCATTTAGCTCTGAATCATTGCCATGGTTCTGCACCCAGAATTGCTGTGTTTTGCAACATAAAGATCCAACTTATTTGCTGCTAGAAATGAAGAATTCAGACACGGATATATCAGTCTCTGTCCTGGCAAAATGCCAGGCTGGTTATTAAATTCTGCTTGGATAAACCTTTGTTTGTTTGGTCATTTTTAATTGAGTGGAGGCATTTTATATTCTGTGAAGATATCTCATTTCATAGCAATTGACCCCTGAATCCTAAATGTCTTTACAGATAAAAGATGGAAGTTATTTAATTTTAACATGAGAATTACCTGAAAGTGAGATTAATCTATCTGAATTTCTTATTGATATGCAGATCTTAGAGCATGTCACACCATAAAAAAGAATCATTATCCACACTTTACAAGTGGTAATAAGGCTCAAGGCATTGGAAGCATCAGGAGATCACCCAAGGAGAAATGCCAGAAGAGAAAATACATCTTCAAAGTCTGTCTACTTAATTCACCGTATAGACTGTAGATTGTTGGACTGATACAACTGTTTTATTTTCTCTTGCTTTGTAAATCTAAAGAATTTAAAGAAATATTTTAACACACTGTACACACCAGATCTTATTGAATCATATAAGCAGTCAATCTATAAAAGTCTTTTACAATTCTGTTTAAAATTATTCTATGTCACATTATTCACTATGGGACAGTGTCAGCTGTGTTTAAAAAATAAATTTCTAATTTTAAATAGTAAATCTTAAAAAGCTAGAAAATAGCTACAATTTTCCAAGGGAGAGAAAAGATAGAGTGGTTTTTAGATGTCAATTTATGTTTTCTTATGTTAAGACAATTTCCAGAAAATGTGTTTTAAAAGTATCTATCAATGTTTTCCATTAAGCAGAAATGAAAGCATGATATATTCTGAGTGAAGTCAAAGAATGCAGTGACATTTAATGATGATTTTTAAAGGAGGGTAGACAAGTTTTTAACCAGGGTTTCCAAACACATAAGTAGTTCTAGCAGTTGAAAGCAGAGCATTTAAATCATTTTGACATCCTTAATTGGATGTTCCCTCACTCTCTTTCCTGTCTTGCTAGTTGCCTTTATTTCTCTCTGAGTTTTTCAGAATATTAAACATGTTCAGAACATTCTAAAAATAATGCATTTAAATATTTGTAATGCCCTATTGTGTGAACAGCATCAAGCCATTAAGGTCAGAGGAATTATACCTGGTGATATTTTACCACCCACCATTTACCAGTAGAGGCAGATAAACAGATGTGTACACTTCTTTAAAATCTTATTTTTGCCAGAGGTTTGTTATGTGAAGAATCAAACTGACAGTAATGATGGGTTGGTACAGAATGGGAGTAGCATGAGCTCTGCAATAGTGTCTATGTGTGTTTATATGTGTGTGCTTGTGTATGTCCATGTGTGCTAGTATATACAAAAAATTTCTGGCCAAATTTTTTGTTACAGAATATAGACTTTTAAAAAAGCCATATCACATTATATCAATAATCAGTATTTTCCAGCTGACATTTTCATATCACGTTTCTTGGTATGTCATGCGGGTCATGCTCACAGTTTGTTGATAAAAGACCACCAAGCAGCTATCACAGAACTCTCAATGACAAAAAACCTGCATGCAAGGGAAGAAGGAAAGTTTGGTCATTACTGGCTTTAAAATACAAAGAAAAAAGAAAGAAAAGGTAACAAGAAGGAATAACTATGAGAGGAAAAGAAGCCAACACACACACTCCCTGATTTTGTTAAAGTGTATGTCTGTGATTTATTCCTGTTTTTAAATTACTAAAATCTGTATGCAGACATAGTCCTCTTCATTTCAAAATTATGTGGTAGAATAAAAAACAGTTTAGAAAAGAACAAAATGAGTGTCCTTGCCAAGAATGACAGATAAGCAGGGAGGTTTTCTGAAGAACTAGCAGAAGACATGGAAGTGTCTGTGAAAATGAGGCTCGGGTGCAGAGAGACTGTAGGTATCAATAGTCATTGTCTCTTCCAAGACAAAAATTAGAGCACCAAGTTGAGGCACAAGGTGACACATCTAACACCAGTACGAGAACTTTGGGGCATTCATACAGGATCTTGCACATACCAGGCCTTTATACAAATTGACATTGGTACTGAACAAAAAAATACATCAAGGATAGGAACACATGGTGTGAGCAATTGCAACCAGTATTTGATCAGTTTGCTGAAGTACTCAGAGGCAGATATTCACAATTTTTAATGCAAAATTTCACTGTATCATGTACTTTTATGCTTTTTTTTTTCTAAGGAAGCAAATCATGAATCTAAGCAGAACAAAAATGAACACTGTGGGAACATTCTTAAGCTCTGAATCTGAGAGGTAAACAATGTAATATCACTGGTTTAGTACAAAGTTTAATCTAACACAACATAGGTATTGTAGACATGAAGAAAAACCAAACAGTTGGGATTTGTGAAATTTGGATCTTTTAAAATCACCTCTACTTTCTATTTTCTTCTGAAAAATTGCTACTAAATGGATCTTTTTCAGCTCTTCTTGGGCTAATACTTTTTTATATTCTGAAGCCAATATTAGTGGCATTTAAAATTATGTGTACAATTTTTCCTCCTTATCTCTTTATTGCATGACTCTTGAAACATTTTTGTTATGTTGACAGTATAACATGGAAGTGTCCAATCTAAACAAAGTCTACATTTTCAAATTTTCTTTTAGTTTATTTAATTTTGCAACCCCCTCAGTTACATAACTGTATTATGTGGGGTTTGTTTCTGTTTTCCAAACCACTCATTTCAAAACATTTTATCTGTTTAGCACAGTACATCCCAAGCTATTGAACATATCAGCCAAGACAAAATGTGGCAGTTGTAGCCTCAGGTAACTCATAAATGGGCTGCATTCACAACTGAGAGAGAGGAGGGAAAAGTACATCTTGCTGTGCTTAGCAGTAACTGAGTTAATTATTTGCTGACATTGATATTCCACAATAATTGCCACATTCACAGGATTCCACGGAGACTCATATGTTACCAAGTTTCAAATGTCTTTAACCAAACTAAAAGAAATAAAATCAGGAAGTTTATGAAATGCAGATTTCTGGAAACAGCATGGCAGGAACTACAGCATTATGAGCTTGTCCTCCCCTTGTACCTCCCTCAGTCCCTGATGCTGACCT
Organism: Eopsaltria australis; assembly: GCA_034509425.1. Lineage (NCBI taxonomy): Eukaryota > Metazoa > Chordata > Aves > Passeriformes > Petroicidae > Eopsaltria > Eopsaltria australis. The sequence goes on along the minus strand of JAVTVJ010000158.1, from coordinate 4,178,732 downwards.
CGGCTGGAGCTGATCCTTTGGCTCGATGTGACTTTGTGGCTGTACGTGGTGAATCCCAGACATCACTGTGGCACTTCCACAATGTGCTGTGAAAGCAGGGCACAGCTGATGGGGGAAAACTCTGGAGCCCCACACACACATAACACGGCTGACTCACAGAACGTGACTTTGCCATGGCTGTTGGTATGCCTGAGTTGCTGGCCACGTGGACCAATAAGTAGTGAAAGTCCCTTTTTATTCCCTGGGAAGAAGACGTGATGCCGAGAGGGAGCCACACTGCCACCACAGACAGGAAATGATAGGAATTGAATATTTTAGGTCATACACAGGCAGAGTACAACAGCTACCAAGAGGTGTTGAGAAACAAGATTTCAGATGAAAATTAGCTTGTGGTTTATACAGGTAGGGCAGCTGCTGGAGAACAGGCAATGTAAGAAATTGATCCTGTGGAAGGTGAGACAGCTACAGCTGGAACACACAAAGCTAAGAAGCCTCTGACATGCACAAAATAGAAACGAAATTATCTTGGAGAATGCAGAAATAGATCTGGAGAGCAAGGAGGGACACTGCTAGTGAAAGGGAAAGGAAGATGGTGAACTTCAAGTGAGAATTCAAACTGAGACAGTTACTGAGACTGAATTTAAACCAGGTGAAAGGATAGGGGGCTGGTGAACTCAAAAAATAATTTACATTTCTATCAACACATATTTCTAATGAGTTTTGAGGCATCATATACAAAGTTCTCATATAGAAATACAGGATTTCTGTCTTTACTATCCCCAGCTAAATATTTCAAAACTTCCATGAAGCGGTAACATCCATGGCCCTGCAGTTCATTGACCCACTGACTGTTTTGTCTCACTTTCTCTTTGGTAAAAGATTAGTCACATAATGGGATACTGGAGCAGGAACTTGAGTTGTTTCTTTTGGTACAATAAATATACACTTCTCTCTTTCTACATCAGAGCTGTGAAACAAAGTCTTACAATCATACACATAAATGCTTCTAAGATGTGAAACTTTTGTGACAGTGATTTTAGCCCCAAGAACATCAAGATTATTTTGGAGATTCTCAAAATTTCTATAGCATAGATGCAGGATGAGAAATGGAAGGGCTAGTGGCTGTTAAAGACCTTTATCCATGCCACATCAGTCTGATGTTCTCACGCAACTGCTGGAAATAAGTAGAAAGAGTTTTCTAAGGCATGACAAATTATGAGTGAAGCTGGTTAAAATGCAAAGTTACGTGCAAATTATTTAATGTGTCTTGGGTATCCTTTACCTTTGGGAAAAATACCTTTTTGGTGTTTTATGTTTTGTCCTCTTTTGAAAGGAAGTGGGTTAAACATGATTTTGGTACTTAACTAAACTAAAAAATCCACACAATCCCCAATCCCTCTGCTATGACTTAAGAAAACGTCCAACATAATGACCTTTATTTTGGCATCTATTCAGGACAAAATTAGTTTGTTTTTCAGAACTCCAGAATGTAGATAATGAACAGATTAATAAGGAACAAGGTAATTATTTAGAGTGCAGGATTTGGGGAAAGATAATGGGCAAGGAAATGAGGGCAGATGGATGAGACTTCTACACTGTCAGTCATAATCTTCTTTGTTGGAAGTTAATAAAGAGTTTAAGCTAAAAAAAGACTCCTCTACATGGTTTATAACCCTCAAGGTGAAAATTCTTTTCTGAGTTTCAGAGTGAAGATGTTCAGTCTTCATTCATGCCCATTGCAGAGAAAAAGTAGGTTTATAATTTTGACTGTGATGTTGCAAGAACACTTGACAGCCCACTCCTTATAAGTGCTTGTGAGTCATTTGTTTATTTACTGCTTGCTGTGCAGTATCTCAGAGCCTGGGGGAAGGAAGGGGCTCACCAGCTTGATCAGTTTCTCACAGCTTTCTCTGAGGTACATCCTGTGCCCCTTGGTTATCTCTCATTTTTTGCACTCTCATATTAATTTTTAAAACGGAGTTGCTAAAAATAAAGTTAGGAATCTTGTTTGCTTTTCCCCAAACAACATTTCCATGCTTTTCTGGACTGCTTTAAAAGGTGTATGGTTATGATGATAACTGCAACCACACTATGGCCTGCATGTTTTTAACAGTGCTCTCAATTTCTACTGGTTTATTACTTTTGCTATTTTTTTCATTTTTTTAGCGCTCTTTTTTGCTATATAGTTTCACAATATTTTTCATTAAAATGCAAATGTGTATCCATTTTTTTTTACCATAATACATGTTGTGTTTCCTCAGACATTAGACAGTGCCCATACAGTAGTTTAGGCAGCCAGTATCTCCCAAAGGCACTAACTGTATGCTAACCCATCTAGTGTAAAAAAGGTATATGTAATCCGACACCTTTTCCCAAGCAAATTCCTCTCTTAGCTAAAGGCAAATGCTCCCATTTTGCCTGTTTTCAGCTATTTTGGCCTTATCCAGAAAGAAGCAAATCTAGCAGGCTGAAGAGAAAAATAAGTTGGAGAAATGCATCAGTTTTAGTGTACCCTAACCCTGAGCTCTTCCTAGAGACTGTGTCCTAGGTGATGCCGATCTTTGTACACTCTGTAAGTTCCCTTTTGTTAACTCCTCATTAACAAACCAGATCTTTGGTATTGTTCCTTTCTTAAAAGTGAGAGCAGTGAACAGAAATACAATTATACAATTATATATCTAGCTATGAGACTAAGGTTAGATTTTTATCTACATGTCCCCCATGCAGTCTGTGCAGACGCTGAGTGCCCTATCATGCTGGTCTGATTGTGCTGTACTCACAATTCTTTCCTCAGTGCTCAGCTTCTTTGAGTATCTGCAGGATTACATTTGTTTAGGTAAAGAACAATCTGCCAAGGTGAGGTGAAAATTCCCCACTTGGATGCTCACATCTTCTAGGATCCAGGATTTGGTCAAGCCTTTTAGAATTCAAAACATTTCAGAAATAGCTCAATGTCAAGAATAACATATTGTTTTTCATCTAAAAAGTATATTCTTTGGAGCTACTTTCTGAATCTTGGTTTGGGTAATATCACTGGGTATTTGAGTTTTAAGCAGAAATTCAACATTGAAACACTCACATCAGATGATGCTGGAAGATACTTTGTGCGCTTGTTGACACCCTAAACACACCCCCATGCTCCCTGATCAGCCCCCTTATTACATTCATAAGTCTCATATGACTGGAAACTTTGTAAATATCAACTCTTTTTGTTATTATTATTTCTGTGTAGGAGACATCATCTGACTGTACATCTTTGGCACAAACCAGCTGCAGGTTCTCTGTGTGCACAGCTGCTCAGTACCCATTTGCTGCAACACTCAGATTTGTTGTTTACCAGTATTCTCAGGTGCTTAATTGTTGCAAGCTGTAGCAAGACATCTGTATGAAGTATGGAACCATCTCCAAAAATCTATCAAGTGAAAGACTGAACACGTGGCTTGAGCAGACCCAAGTTTATTACAGAAGGGTTCTTGCTGCTGGGGCTCCTCTTTCAATGCATGCATTAATTTGTTCACTTTTTTCCCATTATCATGTGAATATCATGTTAAGAATTTCACTGTTACATTTAAATCCCCTTTTCTCCCCTGGATGTTGCTGTGACAGTATTCCTCAGTATTGTATTTAAAACCTTTCCTTGTTAAAAATCAAGCCCAAACACAAACAAAAACCAACTAAACGAAAACCCCCAATCTGATCCTGAACATTTACTGTTGAAAATCAGCTTTACCTTTCATTAGGCAATAAAAAATAAATAGTCTTATAATCAAAACAATATTATACCATTTATACAGATGATTGCAGAAAGGCTATATCTTTCCCTCAAGGCCCACAATCAAGTCTTTTTCTATGTAGTTCAGAGTGGTTAAACAGCTGAAAGTCATAAAAGAACAGGGAGGGTTTTAAGATGTGGAGAAATTTAATTTGTGCTTGTTTTTAAAAGTAAGTCCATATAATTTTCTCAAAATTTGGTGTTAAGCCCAAAAATAGAGAATGGCAGTCACAGGGTGACAAGGAAAATAATAGTAAAATATGAATCTGGGTGTGATTCTGTAATTTAGAAACTGGGTATGTGTTGAGTGTGAGAAGGTTAATTTGTTACACACTTTTCAGCTTTGAAAATAGAAAGTTAAATTTCAGAAGAAAATTATATTCTTCCTTTGCATTTATCACAGTCAGAACAAAGTTTGCCCACCAAGTTTTAGAGGATATCACTACCTGAAGAAATTATCTCATAAAGGAATCTGGCATGGAGGTGAATGTAGACTGTGACAGGGTCTGCATTATTTTCAGTGTCTACATCTATGACCAGTAACTACCAGTCAACACTGCCTTTAATATTTCACAGAGTTTCACATTTGGGTTTGTTTGCCTTAACTTGGAGTTGAAATTGAATACCTGAGATCATACCTTTTAAAACAGGAACAAGTTGAACATAGCGAACATTTTCTTTCACTTGTGTTTCTCTTATTTGCTATTTACTCCTGGAACATTATTTATAGACGGGTTTTTCTCCCACTAGAATTTTGATTTTGAAAATTCTGAAATTCAAGTCACACAGGTTGTTAGGGGGTGGGTGTCATGATACTTTAGTTCTACCTACACCAGGAGAGCCATACTGTTTTAAACATCACTGGGTATCATTTTGATGCCAACCAGTTACCAAAAAGGCAACTGGGAGACAAATATCACAAGATGTGTAAACTTTGTGCATGGGAAACACCCTGGTCATCCAATAGTTAGTGCAACAGTTAGTTTACAGTTTGATTCTTTTCTTGTGTAATGCTGCAGTATGCTATAAACACTAGCAGATGTTCACTCTAGGGATGGTTGCACTTCATTTGTGAGCAAAGTGATTCCCATGTGGATCATGACAAGGTATATTCTCTGCCATAACTTGGAACTCAGGCAGGTCCAACAGATGTAAAATTGAATTGAATAATTGAAACAGAATCTGACCTACATGTTCCCAATATTAAGTTTTAGAAAGCGTTTATGATCCATGCAAATGAAGACAACTCATGTATATTAATGCTATCCTATTATTCTAATTATCTTTGCATATGGCAGAGTAAATATTGATACTATTAATAAAGCAAGATGGAATTGAATATTCATAATTTATCTCACAGTATATTACAGATGTTTTACACTGAAAATTAATGCTGTGTGAAGTTATATATAGCTTTGATAAGCTTTAATTTGGCTGTTTTATCTACAATATGCTTATTCTGTCCTTGATTATTACCTTCTGGCAAAAGAAAATGCTATCTATGAGGTTTTCCATTAAAAAAAAAGGTGGCAAGAATGATAAATGAAAAGAATTTAAATTGTTCTGACATAGAAGACCTACCACATTAATTTTAAAACTTTTTACTTGTTTCACCACTGGAATGAAAAAAAAGTTTTTGACTGTTTCTCTCTCTCTCCTATAGTTGATTTTTCCTGCCCACTGGTTTAGTATGATTTCAATATTGCAACTTGCTTTTCATTCTGAATATCCTCCTCCTCTCTTTTTGAACCTTCAGGATTTCTAGAATTGCAACTGAAAGATCCTGTGCAGAGTCCCAAACCTTTGTCTGAACTTCTGTCCTTATGCATCTGAGGTATCACCTCTTGAACCTTGCTGAAGCCTGAGATTTAGTCTTTTCCATGGATGTAGAACTACCTCCTTTTGAATTTCTCTTTATTGCCTCATTTCTCTTAAATTATTGTCATTCCCAGGGCTGCATTTGGACTACTGGTCTATTTTTGTCTCATCTTCACTCTGACAATCAGCTCTTGTCTTCTTCAGTTCAAATTCAGCAAGTTGTCATTGCTCTCTCTTCTCTTTTTAGTGCTTCTCTTTTCAATATTTCTCTTCTTCTTTCAGTTCTCTTCTCAATCTTTCTTATTTTCTTGGCTAGTGAAAAAGAATTATAAGTTTAAAAAATACTTTGAGAAGAAGGATTCACTTATCTTAAAACTAATTAATTCCATTCCTTTTCCACTATTGTTTATTTTCCTTGGAACACAAGCAAGAAAGTCCGAGAAGGCTTCGTGGGCCCCCATTTCTTTTGCTTTGGTGGGTGGCCCCATGCAGTTGCTGCAAGGCTTGTGTTTATTTCATTTCCCCTTGAAGAAGCTGTTTTATATAGAAGAGCTGTGTCTTAGCATGATCTGTTCTCTAGAGATAAGTGTCCTGGGTTTTTTTTTTTTTTTTTCTTTTTGGCATTTGTTTATTTTCTTCCTGCTCTAGACCAGATGTGCTTGGAAACATATATTAATACAGCTGCAATAGAATTTCAGGTTCTTTAAGCTCCTGTGTAACTCATTTTGCTTTCAAGATCTACTACTAACCGCTTCATATATTGAAACTATATAAATTCATTATATGCACTCAAAATTGAATACATATAAATTAATATAAACAAGGAGAATGAAGGAACTGCTGTTTGATTGCTAGTCCTTTTCATTCTTCAGGCAGAGGTACCTTGCCAACAAATGATAAATGGAAAGGAATTAAAATAGAAATTAAAAATTAAAAATAGTCTTCAGAGGAAGCCTCAAGTATACGTTAAATTACATTGATTAAGCCATATTTCAGCTTGAGATAAATGAATTAAGAGTATATTTAATTCAGCAGGCTATAAAGCTCACAGATCTATGCTGAGAGTACATTTAACAAAAGTTTATCTCTAAGTATTCCTCAGTTTTGCACATCAAGCCCCCAGGTTCATATTTTCTGGATGCCTGATTGCATCATCTGTGCCTTACACAAAAGTACTGACCTGAAATTTTTGTTTAAGTGACCATCTAAGAATCTTTTTTTAAAATGAGTCACAAGCATGGACAGGATCTTTTTCTCTAGGGTAACATAAAGTATGTTGCTATAATCACAAATTCTTCATTTCAAAATAGTTTTTTGCCAATTTAAACCACATATTTTAAGAAATTATGTAAGAGTCCTATTGATTAATTCATGGATTGCCTTGAATGATCAGCTGCAGCAAAAACATTTTCAATTGCATGAGGCAATTATGAGGAGGATACAGGGTGGAAGAAAGGGGAAATGTAGCTCTTTTTTTCTTAAACACATTCATGTTTAAAGCTTATCTTCCTAGTTCGTCTAGTAGAACCATAAATATTTTGTTAAGTGAATTATGGTCTACCAGTTGTTTAAGAAAAAATTTGCTAATATTCTCACAATCCACTTATTACTAACTGGAACACAAGAAAAACCCTCACAACATTTAAACACAAAAATCCAACAACAAACTTCCAGAATTATCAGCATTAACACTAGGGTAGCACTCAGTTTAGAAAAATGTAAAATCAAATTGCCAAACACATAACATCGTTAGTCAAGTAACATTGATATCTTTGCAGTCCCAGAAATGGTATTAAAATTATAATCACTGATGGTGTTGTGAGGTAGTAAAAACACATTTCTGGTGTTTATTCTTAAACTTCACAGGGCCGCAACTGAACTAACAGAACAAGGTTGTTTCAGTGCCCAGGATGATGATTATTTGTTCTCCATATATGATATACAGTTTCCCTAAACCTCTTAAAACCACTCATTTCTCAGCTATAGTCAATTTTTCTAGAAAGCAGAATGCTTGTCGCTCTCAAGCTGCATTTGGGTTTCTGTAGTTATTTTTTTTACTCTCTAATTAGGATCTGATTTTTTGATCCAGTAAGAGTCGTGTCTGTGAGGGACTGTGATAGCTCCCTGAATTTGTAATATACTTAAATTTCAAGTTAAATTTTTTGGATACTTTTTCATTTTCTATTCTGAATTCAATCCATGTTTCTTATGTTTTTAATTTCTAAGGAAAAAGATCCTCCCCCAGCTGAAACATAGGATTTTGCAGCAAGAAAAATGCTTTCTTGTGCAACAAGTGCTTACATTTATGACAGGGTTCTAGGTTGTGAATCCCCAGCGGAGAAATGAAACACTTTAAGTCTGTGTTTCCTTTGGCTGGATTAACCAGGCCTTGATCTCTCCTCTGAGAGCTTCTGGCTACAGTCAAATCATGTAGTCTGCTTTCTTTTCCTTTCTTTCCTTTCCAGCGTGTCTGGAGGAGCACATTAGGTTGCTCACACCACTCACTCCTTGCCAGCTGCTAATATAAAATGGTATTGCTCTCTAAGGAGACTTGTTTTACATGTGTTTTTCTAAGATCAGTATAAATTCTTCCCCTCTCTTACAGTTCTCTTACAGCAGTTCTGTACAGCCGCAATTTAGTTTTTGCCTCAGTTATTCTGCGCTTCACGCATACACATCTTTCAAAGGGGCAGCACAAAGAGCTCCTCAGCACCAGCTCTCAATCCTTTTGAGTTCATTCCCTGCTATTCTTCACAAGACTGGGAGCAGTTCTGCCTCCACACCCTCGATTTCCATCCAAAAGCCGACCAGCCCTGCAGCAGAATGCATTGGGCTGCTCAGCCACGGCTCCCTGCACAGCCCCATTTGCAGCGCTGCTCCATCCCCTGCTGAAACATGACGTGCACTTGTAAGACTTGTAAAAGAACACGAAATTAGCAATTCAAACACCTGGAATGTCCTTTCTGCTTTAATACATTTCACTTCCTACCTTTTAGGTTAAGATGTAGTTTTTTCTCTGGCCTTCTCTGTGTCTATATGCATTTATATGCTTCCTGTGCACTCATGGCAAAGCAAGGGAACTTCACAAACAAGCAGACCTAAGTCTAACTAGGGACTAAAGTTAAAAAAAAATTAAATCAAAATCTTTGATTCTACAGTGGATATCTGATTACTATATGAAGTTTAAGGGAGACTATTTCCACAATTTCAAGTATTTCACTTAAAGAAACTGGTATTTTTCTCAAAGTCATTTTGCAGATCAGCTAATTGTGCACACTGAAGCCCTTTAGGACTGACGCAGTCAGAAAAGAATTGCAATAAAAACTTATATTTCTATTTATCCACAAACGTATTAATTGTTAAATGCAGCAATAATAAAGAGGTCAACAAATAATAGGTACACAAAGTAAAGTTTTTTCATCATGGTTTCTCTATTAAAAAAAAAAAAATTCTTGTCTGGTCCTTCACATTCTCCCAAGGAAATAATATTGAGTGTACTAAAGTTACAACATCAATGAAAACAGAAGTATTATACACAGACACTAAGAAACTATTCATAGACAACTTAAACTGCACTAAAACAGATCCAAAATTACTTTTAAATTTCTTATTAGACCAATATTTGAAATGTACTCAAAAAGAACTGAATAACCCTAGTTCTTGAGAAGTCCTATGGTTGTTTTTACTGTGTTTTACATGCCTCCAGTTGCATTCCATGAGTACATGTACATATTGATCCAGCAGTGCTGGATGGGAGGAAGCATAGTATGAGATTTGAAACTACTGTTTAATCTACTTTGCAAATTATATTTGATGAAATTTAATGCATCCATTTTAAGCTGAAAACTTCACATTGAGTAAATAAACTCATATTTTTCACAGATTGCATCATTTGTTAAGTGTCATGCTCCAAATATGGATTTATTGTGTTTGGGTCAACAACTGTTTAATTATGTTGTGCAAAGAAACTTGCTTAAAATGGAGAAGCAGAATACTGAACAAAGTCCTTTTTCAAACTAGGAAAACAAACCCAAGATCCTGTTTTCTGTTTTTCACTCAGACTGTGAGCTACAAATTATTCTGTGATTGTTTGCTTGAAGGCTTTTCTGCTCTAGACTACCATTCATGCAATAAAAAAACTGTGTAAAAACAAGCAAACAAACTGAAAACAAAACCAGCAAAAAACCCCAAACTCACAGAAGCAACATAAACATTACAGAAAAAGCTGTTCAAAGGAAAATTCCCCATCTAAAAAAGGTATACATATATATACAGCTGTGAAGTCTGTTGGGACTTAATCATGACTGCCTTCAGAGTCAAGAAATGGCAAAAGAGAAACAATGTAGCTAGCACCTCTAAAACTTCATGCACTTTCAAATAGATACACCTGAGAGAAATGATGAAAATTAAAACTGTTGCATTTATTTAAAATGAATTGGATTACCTCAGAAAAATTATAATCAGATCACCAAACACTTGAATCTCAGTGAATCAGATTTCCCTCTTTGGGTTGATGGGAGGGAAAGCTCACCTTGAAAACCAGAAATTTTACATCTCTTTCTTGACAACAAGGCAGCAAAGAGAACTGATGTGACAGCTCAGTCTGACAGAAGCAAACTGGTTTATTCCCCTCTGTATCACCTAGGAGGAAGCAATGCAGTGTCTACTGATGAGCTGAATCACTTTATCAAGGCTTTTACATATACTAAGCTTAAAAGGCGCCATGCATTAGATATCAAATCTTCTCTGTATTGTAGTACATATACACACACACACACAAAGAATTTCAGCTTATTGTTCCACTCTTGTTTGGTATCAGCCACCAAAATAATCCAGAATTTCTTTCCTGGATTTCTTAATCCACCAAATATCATGACAATGTTTTCAGCCCTTTATCACAATATGTAAAACTAACGTATTTCTTTTTCAACAGAAAATTAAATATTCTGACCTTATTCCCATTCTTACTGTATAGGAATAAATTCATTTTAAAATATATTACTGAAACAGTATTCTTGAAAATGCTCAACAGCCACAAGAATATCATTCCTGCCAGTAATGGTTCTTTAGCTTGATTCAGTGCCAGTGAAGGTGGCTAAGTTGTAGAAAGAGAAGAGACTTTGCCTTTTCTTTTTCTTGTTTTCTTCCCCCTGCCTCCAACCCCCCCCCCCCCAACCCCGGCGCCATTTTTTCTATTTTTTCTTTTTGATTCCGAAAAGAATACTGTATGACATAGCCCTGGAAGAGCCTAGGGGTGCAATTATCACCATATTTCTTATACTTACTCTTTTTTTCCTCCCCTATTTGTTTCACACTGTTTTGCCTCTTTATTTTGTTACTTAAGAAGCTTTCTGGACAAGAAGCAAATTGTTTTCCTGGACTGGAAAATGCTTTAATACTGCAGGCACTATTGCAACATACAATTACCATTATGAATAATGAAATCTTATTTAATAACAGTAATCTGCAGAGGCTGTCAAACTCGTGGAGCTACCTGAAGCACTTTTCGAAGTACATAAAATCAAATCAAAGCAAAATTTCTCTCAGTAAACGTGACTCATTTTTATATAAATTGTAAAGTGAATTTTGTTTGGTTTAAATCTCACAAGGTCTTAGTGCCTGTCTGTTCTGAGCCCCCAGAATTCAGACATTGAGTCTACAGAGCTTTTCCAAATATAAATTGGATACCATTTTTAGAGCAGGGAAAAGAAAAAAATTCAGAGTTGGTTTGATGGCATTCTTCTGGTAGAAAAACCTTTTCCTTTCTTACAGATGTTGCATAAAACATGAATGCATTCTTTCCACTTTATCCCATAGAGAACAGACAGGAGATTTGCCCCAGAGCAGCCCTGGTTCTTCAGGTTATTTTGCTTGTTATGCAGGGGGTACATTTCCATATAGTTTTTCATGACGCTACTTCAACTTGGCAGGTAGGTGGTATTTCCGTGGATCCAAAAATGTATCAAACAATGCAGCAATGTTTCACAAAAAGCAATATTCGGCAGCCTCATTTAATGCTTGCCACTTTCAATTCAGTGATTTCTTTTAATAGCTCCACTCCATGTTTCTTGTGGTTCATACTGTACTTTTATGAGTTTTAAATGGGCATATATTTTATATCCAGAAAATTCTGATATCTGGTAGCCTATTCAATTCCCAAATCATGAGACTTAGCCAGTTCTTCCAGCCCACACGCTTGGTACTAAATCATTCAGCTTTTTGTATGAACTGGGTTTTTCTCTGTCTATGACAATCTTTAATCTTTTTCTGTTCAGAAATCACATCTCCTCCAGTTTATTTTTAATGTCAACAATAGCAGCTATTGATTTCTCATCATCCAATTTACCACAGACAACACACCAACAATTCACAGCATAGGACTCAATTTTCTCCTCAAAGTAGCACACTTTACTCATGTACATTCATTCACCTGGCCCCACAGTGGGAAGAGTAGAAGAATCATCTGGTATCTCAAGAGTGCTCACGTGGAAGACCCATTTTCTTCATTAAAGGACTGTACAAGATCCGAAAAATCAAGGAAAAATTAATCTATAGGATAACCAAGAATCAAGACCACAGAATTCCTTAGTCAAATGATTTTATGATGTTGCCAGTGAATTTGTACCATGTTCCACAAAATAAAACAAACTGTTAATTCCACATGTTTTCCTATGTACAGTTGGTGTAACATGTAAAGACAATTTTGAGAGAAGACATCAAAAAGAGTCTGGACCTTCCTGCCACTGACCTATTTTGCCTAAATGGAACCATAAGATTGTTTATTTTTGAAATTTAGGAGTGATTACAACCAAACATCTGGAGAATAAATTCAAACATGTCCATGTTAACCAGTCAAAATAAACTTTCAAGTCACTCTACCGGTAAACTTTTTTTTTTCTTTTATCTTTTTTTTTTTTTTTCTTTTTTTTTTTTTTTAATATAGTCAGGCTCTTGTTCTGAAGTGTGTAATCCTTTGTAGAGTTACGCATTAAAAAAATTCTAGGCTTTTCACTCAGAGTCCAGGGTTTTACCCTGGAGTCAAATACTGTCTGAAGATAAATTTGGCAAACCTTCACTTGTGTCCCCAAAGTCCCAAATGGGATCTAATCCAAAGTGCTTGACAAGATAAAAGCACGAAATCTGTTTTCTGAAAACCACACACTACCATTTTCTCTTCTTATACAGAACTATAGCTCTTACAGCCTGGGCATTATAGGCAAAAATAATAAGGTTAATTAGTCTGCCTTCCTTGTGAAAATCACTTAAACCTCACTTGAAATTATAGTAATCTGAGCAGTAAATATAGTTGATATGAAATACATCAGTGTTAACTTGTCAATGAGAAAGCTTCATAGAAAATATGATGGCTGTATTTATGAGGAAAATGTGTATTTTCCTAAAGATTTTCTACCAGTTTTCATAAATTACTTATACATTTTTTACATGAAAAAAAATTATTTTGTCTATAGAGGTATATTCAGTAAATTATTTAAAAAATCAAAGCAAAAGACCTACAATAAAAGAAATTAAGTAATAATAATAAAAAAATAAAAAGTAAGAGAGAAGAACAAATATTATACTGAAACATTAGAAACTAATGAAATACCTTACGTGGGTTTCCGGCAGGCTAGCTGAGCACAGAAAAGATATAAAGATTAAAATCTATCCATTAGAATTTTTGAGCATAATATTTATCCTTTTATTAATTTTATTGTGCCATGGAAGACTGGCCGTTTCCCTCAGTGGCCAAACACAAAAGAGAGGGTGTTCTAAACACTGTTATCTGAATTTGATCATTTTTCCCATCACAAAGTTAAAGCCAGATGTATTTATGTTTTCATTACCCAGACAAAGGCATCAGAGTTATAAAACTGAAGATATAGTGAGAGTCCTAAAAGTCTCTAGGTAGATGTGTACAGCTGAGAGATAAGAAAAAATACCAATATAAGATGAAAGTTTCTGTTTTTGTAGTGTATCTATTCCTGTGTTATATTAAAGAATCAAAGCTTTCACTTATAACTTTTAAAAAAATCCCTTTGGGAGCTACTTGAGAACAGAAAAAGGGCAGAAGTGAAAAAAAGGGGAGAAACATTATTGGGATAGATTTCACAAGCCATTGCTTGCGGACAGGCTAAATGATCATGCTACTTATTTTATGTGTTGATAAAATGTAGTCAAACAGATCTTTACTAATCTAAAAAGCAATTCATAGATGACACAGCAAAAAAAAAGACATTTTTAATTTTGTATGTAGACCTTCCTCAACAGGATATTGCACTTGTAAAGAATGACAAAATCAGAGCAATTTAGGAAAAATACTAAGGAAAGAATACAAGGGATAAGTGCAAGCAAACTCAATAGAATTCACAGCAGAGTGCAGAAGAAATTAGCTAGGGTAACCTCCATCTCACTAGAAATTATTTTTCAAAATTTTAGCTGGTTATTGAATTTTTCAGTTTTAGAAACTGTGAAAAAAGAGTTATAAACCACCTAGATATTCAAACTGAGAGAAGTGGGGAAGAAATTGCTCACAGAGTAGTTATTAGTAGCTCACAGACAAATCATAACTATCCTAATGATGCCAGAATATAAGTTTCAGATATTTTTATTATACTAAAAAAGAAGGGGTGTCCACCCTTTGAAAACCAGATTAAAATCTTATAGTTTCTTTTTTTAATATTAGTGATAACTCTTCTGACCCTCTGCCAAGCCAAAATTGAAAATAAAAAACAAAAACAAAGCACCACATAAAAAAACAATGAAATACACACACAAACAAATAAAAATACAACCTGAGGGAAAGAAAATACTTAGTCTGGTTAAAATACAGTAACACAGGCGTGGAGGAAGGGGAACAAAATTCGAGATTAACATCACTACCACATTCCACCAAAACTACCTGCCAAAAATGGAATGAAGCCACAACTACCAGCAGACCTACCAGCCTGCTTGGCACTAGTTATGTGGCAGCTGGTTCAGAAATATGACTATTTCTGCCACCACATTTCTAAAAAATCTAGAAAAGCTAAGAAGAGTCCAGAGAAAAGATGTATGTGATAAAAGACATCTATAAAATATAGCACATTGAAAGATTTGGATATTTTGTACTGGGGAAAAAGGGAACATATGGTTAACTAAATTTCTAATTAAAAAAAACCCAAGCATGGTTTGATAAACCAAAAAACCCCCTAATAATAGATAGAAATAAATACTGAAATAAACTCAGAGGTTTTAGATATACTTTCACTGTAAGTGCTTAAAAAGAAAGAATAAACTTTTATTCTTAGATCTGTTTCAACATACCTATGAAAACATCATTCTGCTTCCCAGATGGGGAAATCTCAATTCTCCCTAACAGTTCCAAACATAAAACTCTATTTTTGATTTAATGAATTGGGAGATAAATGAGTTTAACACCCCATGTTTTTGGAGGCCTCATAAATGAGAACAGAAGAGATAATGAGACTTAGTTCTTATGCAAAAACCTAGAAAGAAATTAGGTTACATCTATCTAGTATCAAGAAAGCTTACAGATCCCAAGCAAATACTGTGGACAACTGAATTTTCTAGACTTTTTGCAACCAAACATATTTTTCTGAAGGTTTCAGCATGAGCATATGTGGTACTTTACATGATAAGCTGAATATATTTAAATCAGCCACAATTAACAAACAAAGCTATTTCACATTGGTAGAATAAAAACCCATCTATGATGTAAGTAAACAATATTAGTAAGTTTTAGCTTTTAATTATAATCCAAGTTTTACAAAAGGGGAAGAACTCTTTCCTGGAGGTCAAACATTTCTTGATATAACAAGGTTTAGTTGTGTCCTGTAAATGGGGGAATAAACCTGAAAGAAGTGAACCAGCTGCTTTAGATTAATAAGATCTGGTCATGACTTTTTTGAAGATCAGTCACTTTTGAACCTATGGGTGACAGCAGTAACATATAAAAAACTAAATCAAATTCAGAAGATGGTTTCTACCAAATGTGAAATGGCTTTACACAGCTTGAGCTGCTTAACAGGGTGAACATTTACTTTTTTTCCAGAAGAAAGTGCCTTTGAATGATAAAAGCTGCTCATAAAAGGGATGACAAAAGGGATACTTACAATCTTCCAGCCTTCTGCTTTCTTAACCTGTTGAGAGCTAGTCCATGAGACAGGTCTACAGGAATTTGTGTTGGACACTTTCAAAATACTTACATAAAAGATTTGGGCATAAGCTGGGAGGAAACTAGCTAGTCACTAAATGAAAAAGCGGCTTTTATGTGGTATCTGCCTGCATTAAAGTCAGAAAATTGTCTAAAGACCAAATACAGACAAATATCAAGCTTTGCACTCCTCACCATGCCCTCTGCAACTGTTGTAAAAGAAAGGTTATCAACATGAGATACGAATTAATGAGGATTTTTTTAGGTTATCTACAATGTAATATCTGACAGACAGAAAGCCCTGATGTCAAACGGACTACAGATTGATCTGTCAAGATCAAATGAGGCGAAATTTAACATATTTTCATTCCATATAGCACTTCAATGCTTCAGTAAATGGCAGTGATAAAGTATTTGGATATTTTCTGGTTAAATTTTATTTTTACATTGGAATTGTTTCTCTTGACTTTTTATGTGAACACATTTGACTTCATACTTTATTAACATTCCATCTGTAATCTCTCAAATGAGTCCATAGCCTGCAATCTAACACTTTACATCCTATTGTCATCAATTAGTGTGCAGCTTTTCAAAAGTGCAAATACAGAATAGAATTCAATCAAAAAAGAAAACTGCATTTCAAAGGGACCTGCAATAATCATCCAGTCCAACTGCATGAGCACTTCAGAGCTGATCAAAAATCAAAGAAAATTATTGAGCTCTTTGTCCAAGTGCCTCCAAAACACCGACAAGCTCAGGGAATGAACCACCTTTCTAGGAAACATATTCCAGTGTTTGACCACCTTCTCAGTAACGAAACGCTTTTTAATGTCTGGTCTAAATCTTCCCTGGCAGAATTTGAACCATTCCCACACATCCTACCAGTGGACACCAGGGAGAAGAGCTCAGAACCTCCCTTGCCACTTGTCCTCCTCAGGAAGCTGTAGAGAGCAGTGAGGTCACCCCTCAGACTCCTTCTCTCCAAGCTAGATAGCCCCAGAGTCCTTAGCTCGTCCTCCAGCACATTTCTTCCAGCTCTGTCACCAGCTTTATTGTCTTCTCTGGACATATCCCAGGACTTTCACATCCTTCTTCACATGTGGGGCCCTGAATTGCACAGAGCACCCTGAATTGCACAGAGTGAGGCTCCCCAAGGCTGAGTGCAGTGGGACAGTCACCTCTGTTGGTTGTGTGCTCGTGCTGTGCTTGATGCACCCCAGGACAGGGTTTTTCCCTCTGGGTTCTCTTCACATTGAGCTGCTGCTGATCAGTGTCCCCAGATACCTCTTGGCAGGGCTGCTCTCCAGCCACTCCTCTCCCAATTTTACTTTTTCCTGGGGTTACTCTGTCCCAGGTGGAGAATCCATCATGTGTACTTATATTTCATGCTACTGATGGTGCCCACTGCTGCAATTTAAAGCTGTTAACTGAGTGGTCAATTCAGCATTTCTCAAAATAAAATGTGAGGCATTAAGGTGGCTCTTAGTTCATACAGTTTTACAGAGCTCATTACAGCTAAAAGGGTTCTTAACTCTAAATATTAACCAGGGATTCCAACCTAAATTTAAAACAGCTTGAAGTTGATGAAGTGAAGAAAGAGAAAAAGGAATTGGGGGTAGGAAAGGCAAGAAGACAAAAATAAAAGAGTAAGGTCTGAAACTGCTTCGAATTTTTTCAATTCTTTTTTTCCCCCTCCTCTAGCTTTTTCATGTTACAACTCAGTTAGCAACAAAGGTTTTAAGTATGTGAAGAAAAAGGTGTTATCTTTGCATGTTCTTTTGATGTCATTCTGCCTTTTTTAAAAACAGCATATGTGCATACAAACATTCCTCTTGTACTTCTTCCTTTCATCTCCAAGATATGCTTTTATTTTCAAACGTTCATAAAATACTTTGATACATGACATAGGCTAAACTACTCAGCTTTATACATGTCATTAGAAGTGCATATTTCCTTGGAGAACCTTCAACATATTTTCTGATCTTAAACATTTCCTTTTTAAAAAGGAAATATCTAGGCAAATGGCAATCCTCTGCACTGTTTTTGTTTAGTGGAAACTTTTATGAAGCTTGAAGAGTTTCAAGGAAAATAGCAAATCTGTCACTTTGTTCATATGACTGATATGTCATAGTTTTTTAAATAGAGATTGATTAATTTTGTGACCACCAAATAATTTGAAATTGTACCTAGAATTTTAAATAGAAAGCACTTTCTCATTTTTCAGGCAGAATAAGAAAATAGGTTAGCTGATATTGCTATGAAGATGAACATGTGTTAGTCACTTTGGGCATATTTGAACGCTGCCGCAACCACCAAAAGAAAGCTTTATTTTCATTAAACTGTCAGAAATTAAAAATATATTTCAAAAGTAATTAAACACAACAACAATAAAACTTACTAGGCCAGGTGTGGAGTCACAAACTTCCAAATCCCATGCACTCAGAATTTCTTCTGAATCAAAGCAGAATAATGGGGATTTTTTTCCCATGCAGTACAATGTGAGTGGGTATATGAACTAAATGTGCAGTGGCACTAATTAAGGGGTTGCCCTACTCTCTTTCCTTGGAGCAGTAGACCAGATAGTCCTGTAGGAAGAAACACTTATAAATTTATGCACCATACCCTATTCATTTGACCTTTCCATGCCTGAAAACCCACTGATGAGTTCAGCCTATTAAAAACATAATCTTAGCAGTCATATCAGAAATAGCCCAATTTAATAATTCCTATTTTCTGTTCACTGTATAGTGAAACTGAAACAAGTGTCTGATTCAGTGGGTATCTCAATGTGGCTCATTATTGCTGTTGCTTATACATAATCCATAGCATTTCATAAGACTACAAGAAAACTATTTTTAGTGCACTATAGCCGTTTTAATGTTATATATGTTATATGTTATATTTTATAGCTATATGTTATAGTTATAACAATAAAAATATAGCATATTTCTTGCAAGAGGAAAGTTCAGTGTTTGGGACTGACACCTTTGTTCTGGGAGTGAGACAGGGAATACAGAGCTAAAAAGCCTGGTAAGCAATTGGGTAAAAATGGATTCAGGGTGAACTTCACCTTGTATCAACTGAATCAGCCAGTGTGCTTGTTATTTCTCCAGAAAACCCACAGGCTGTGCATGTGAAAATACAGCATACCACCAGTGCTTAGGCTTAGGTTAAATAAAATTCAACAACATATCCTTAGGCAAAAAAAAAAAAAAAAAAGAAGAAAGACAAAGGAAAAAACACAGGCAAAGTCTTACAGACTTTTTTACTATTTTATTGCTGTGGACCTGTTATACACTAAAAACTATCACAGCTCTCAAAGTGCTTTATGAAGAAATTCTTCCAAGACTCTGCATCTCAACTAATTAGGAGAAAATGAATCTTCCTATAAATGCTTCTTCTGTATTTATGTTTTGTTTTCTTACATAGTATTGCAAACACACATTTCAGGAAATGAAATTTAACAACTTCCATATCAACTATTCAGTGAACTTCCAACAGCAAAGATACAATTGCCACAGCAACTAGAAGTATTTCAAGAGAAACTCAGTTCTCAAATGTAACAGTGTTGGTTCTTTTTAAGGACAGTGTGTTTAAAGCTAATCTTTAAACAAGTATAATCTGAAATTTGAATGAAATTGGAGTCCCAGAAATAAAATTATTGCAACTTTGATTAAGGTGTTTCAGGGTGACATGCAAATTATAGTGATTTATCCACTATATGTATTTTCCTTTTTTGGTTCAACTCATCAGAATGGAACCAAAAAAGACTCCTCTGCCATGTGGGTGTCCTATCTGAGTAAAACAATATTGCACGAATCTGCATGGAGTAACATAGCCTCCAGCAATTTAAATTCTTAAGTCAATTAATAGACCATTTAGCAGGGTCTATTTTTGTGTACAGTGCAAACAAAGCATCATGATACTTTCTGTGTCTCAAATATTGTATGTCTAACATAGTCCAGTTAGGACAAAATGTCATTTTTGAGCAATAATGGGAACCAAATCACAATGTTTGATATTGCAGTGGTTTTCAATAATTTTGTAGAATGTGTCAAAGCCAAAAAATATTTTGCATGAGTTTTTAAACAATATTTCTAGGAAGTGAGACAATTGTTCTTTGGGATACATTTACATTATATGAAACAGATCTGCAACCTGTTGTTTATTATAGAGATAATGTTTGATAGGATTAGCTATTTCTATACTGTCTCTCATGATATGTGATCTACCCTACTCAGACTCACATTGTACTAACTTTGTATATAGGAAAAACCAGGAGAGTTTTTCTCTGCAAACCAACAGATGCTGATGTTATGTTCCACTAAAAATACAGAACACTATGATACCTTTGTGTTTCCAAAATGTAACTATTCTGTCATAAAGAATTGTTTCATAAATCAGCCCATTTTTTTCCTTTATACTGCTATATTTCCTCATCAGTTTGAGTCGAAAAATCAGTTATGGTGGAGTCACCAGAAAGAAATTAATACAGGCTGCAATTAGAGTCTAGATCTTTTTTGCATGTCTCTGAGGCGAAACTATTCCCTCTTTTCAACACTGAAGCTCCAGTAAACACTAACAGAATGTGTTTCAGAACTCAGAGCACTAATAAAATGCATGCTTCCTTGTCTGTATTTAAAAGATGAGAGTCATTGATGCAGAAGATTCTGTGATTATGTCTGAGCATTTGTAAAGCCTGAAAGAGATCTCGTGGAAATTCAGAACATGGAGTGTGATCTCTGAGAAATTGAAATACTAAGCAAGTAAAAAATTTAGCTGTACAAGAATAACATATTAGAATATTTCATAGTGGTTTGATTTTAAAGCTCAAAGACACTATTTAAGAGCATTTTACTTTCAGTCTTAAGTTGATCAGTATCTCCTTCCCGTTTAATAAAAATTTTCTTTTCTGAAGAGTTATCCACTGTACTTAGTGGAAAAAACTCAATACATCTGAAAACACAAAATTATTAATATACTATGATCCCAAGAATTACACAGTATTTTAAGAAAATATGAGCTCTGTTGAATGATCTTTTTAAATACAAGAGATAATTTTGTTGGAAGAACTGAAAGTTGAAACCTGGGGCTTTGAAAAACATAAAGAAGTGACTCACTGTTGGGAGTCAAAATTGCAAATAATATTTCTGAGAGACAAATAAATGAGTCACTTGTGAAACAGGGCGTAGATGATTTTCTCAATCAAAGCACTGATTGACAAAAGAAAGTGGAAATAATATTCTGGAAATCGACCATCTGTACAGTATATATATGTATATCTAAAATGGGTTGATACATCTATTAAATAATTGAAATCTTCATATCCTGTCTTTGAACTTCTACAGTAGTATCCACTTCAATTATAAAATTAGTTCTGCTTGCAACAATGGCACTCTTTAAAACATTTTAAGTTAAAGTGTAGTCTACTGGAAACAGGGCAATATCGTCCAGCATTATTGCAAAGGGAATAAAGAGAGTTGTTGCACAATTGACCACAAAAAAATTCTGAAATCTAATCCTACTTAGGCTGCCCTCTGAAAAACTAGCAAGCTTCAGGGCTCTACACCACTTGTAATAGTAAATGCTTTTACTTGTGTTGGCATATTTTTTCTTTACACAATTATAAAAAAAGACCTCCCCAAAAAAGTAAACAAGCTACAGTTGTCTCAAATCTGTTGCAACTACCATGCTCCTCAGTAAAAGGAACCCAGTCCTTTTCACTAGAAAGAAACAGAACATTAGAAATTGGGCTGGTTCTTTCGTTTTAAAGTAAATTCTGACTTCTATGTGAGAATCACAAAAATTTTCTCAAATTGAATGGTCAAATAAATATTTGTAAAGTATTTAATGGTCTGCAATGTCTTTAATTTTGTCTAAAATAATGAACACATAAACCAATGAAATATAATTCTGAATCTAAAGAGATCTTTAAGCAACACTGGTGTTTTTTTAAAGTTAAATTTTGAAACAGATGTATTATTTTTGGTATTGTGAAACTGTTTGAATGCAGTTTGTTCTAATTATCAAAAACTTGGAATAGCATCAAAGACAATCGTAACACCTTGACTTCTTTCCTAAACATTTTTACAAATGTGAAGATCAATGTAGATACATGGAACTATTCAGGAGGAGATACTCAAAGTTAGAAATTTGAAAAAAATTCAAGTTTTCAGATTCCTTATGGCAAATACAAATATTTCTGTATCACAGTAAAATGAAGTCTGGAGGAGATATCCGGACATAATCTAGTCTACCTGCCAAGAGATGAATTCAGGAAATCAAACACTATCCCAAATATAAATAATTTAAAAACCCCAAACATAAGTCTTAATTAGATAAAAACCCCTTCAGCTTTACTTACATAGGTGATGATTCAAATTTCACATAATCTCTGTTTACGTAAGGAAAAAAGCTCTAAATCCACACAATCAAGTACGCTCTTCAATCAAGCTGACAAGAACCTCCCTAGGACCATTGGCTATTTCTTTGTAGCTCATCTGTTGCACAGCATTCTACTCCTTTATCTGAAGCAGAGACTCTGAGGATTTAAATATTTCTGAAACTGTCTCCTGTTAGTGTTCTTTCCTGTTCAAATTCTATGTTATTTACCTTTCTCTTTACTGAGTGGCCAAGATCTGAATGCAACTTTTATCATTGTAACACATATTCTAGCATCTGCTTTGTAACAACGCTATTCATGTGACAATGCACATACTTCCTTTTCATATTTTTAAGAAGATTACAAAAAATCATTGCTATGAAGGCATGAGTCAGGTTAACCTTGCAAGAGTTCAGGGTCCATATGCAGGCCAGAAGAAAATAAATTAAATCACTACGTCTTCAACAACCAAAAAACTTTCAAAACCACAGACACTTGAAAGAATTAACAAATTGAAACCTGGACAAACATAATAGACATTAAGATGGGTCTATGGGACCAGATGTGATCCAACCCAGGGTGATGAGGGAGCAGGCCAAAAAGCTTGCAAAGCCACTCTCCATCATTTACCAGCATTCCTGGCTCACTGGTGAGGTCCCAGATGACTGGAAGCTGGCCAGTGTGACGACTATTCACAAAAAGGGTAGGAAGGAGGAGCCGGGGAATTACAGACCACTAGCCTGACCTCAGTACCTGGTAAGGTAATGGAGCAGTTTGTACTGAGTGTCATCAGGCAGCACTTACAGGGTGGCCAGGGTATCAGATCCAGCCAGCATGGATTTGGGAGGGGTAGGTCGTGTTTGACCAACCTGGTCTCCTTTTACGACCAGGTGACCCACCCGGTGGATGTGGGAAAGGCTGTGGATGTTGTCCATTTGGACTGCAGCAAGGCCTTTGACACTGTCTCCCACAGCATACTCCTGGCTTTTTATATTTCTATTTAACTAATCCCCCATCTGTGAAAAAAGAGAGCAAATTTAGTGCCAAACACAAAATTAAAATCCTTTTTTTCTTTCATTCAGGAAGCATGGGTTTATTCTCTTTCATCTCCCACATTACAAATAAGACTTCCCTTCTTGCTTTTATTGTCTATTTAAGGATTAGATATTTAAATTAGTTGTCAGTGAATGAGAACATTTCAGGATTTCATCAGCTCATTTAAGGACAATAATTTAATCTATTATTTAATGACAGTCTCACTTTTAAAATAGATTAAATACTTATTGATGTTCATAATCACTCTTTGGAATTGATGCCACCATGCATCATGTATTTGAAAACTACAGACTAATTTAAAAAGTTTACAGAGGTTGTGCAATGTTGGTCTTACTAATTTGATGAACTATGTCAGTAATGGTAGAGCAATCACTGATTCATTAATTACCTCAGAAGCCCACATCTATGTATTTCCTGTTTGATTAACATTTGACTCTACAAAAATGTATACAGATAGGATTAAAATTGGGATTTCCTATCCATTTTTTGGCAATAATTAAGTCCCAGTCCAAACACTTGTGCTTCTTATTCATTTAGATTCACTCCATATCAGGTCAATTCAATTTTGATTTCATTAGGGATGAACATACGTCAAACACTGTCGACTGAGCTGAGACTCAGATTTTCAAAGATCCACAAAATCTAAACTAGAGTGACCTGAAGTAACACTGATGCTTGTCACCTCAAATGAAGATCAGCTAAGGCATCGGTATGGCAGAGTTTACAAGGAAAACAAAAATTGTGTTATGACTAGGCAAACCTAGAGGCATCCTGCTCTGGACTGAATAAAGCCTGCCTTTAGACTGATTATGTTTAGTGGGTTGACTTGTAATTTCCTCTTGGATCATGAATGGCTGAGCCTTGACTGTTGCAGATTTTGGCTTATTGGTGTTTCATGCTACACATTCAATGCCTCTCTCAGCAGTTCCAGGGTCAGTGTGATTCTGTGAGAAAATTCACAGGGTATATACAATGTGCATTACAAAACCAAAAGCTAAGATCTTTCATTGTGAATTGTTAAATAAAGACAATTCTTGATTATCAGTGCCAGGGCTTTTCTGGATGCTCCGCATGCTTCTCCTCAGAGCTAATTCCATAGACCTCTCTCTTACTCTCCAGAGTTGCCTTCAGCTTTCCTGAAGTGAGGCAGCTCTCCCCCACAACCCTGCTCATAATTTATTTCTCTCGAACATCTTTTATCTCTACCATTCTTCTCTCTTCAGTGCATCATTCTATACTCATATTATTTAATTCATGAAGAAAATAGTTAGCTACCTATTGAAACTGTTTTTTAAAAAATTAAATCTGCACAAAACAATTACAAAAAGACAACAGCAGCTGCCCTTTCAAGTTACTTTTTAAGCCTACATCACCTTGACAACAGGTGAGGTGCATTCAGACCCCAGTAACATTACTTCAGTGAAATCTCTTTTCAGATAACCCCCAGGGTGTTGGGGGTGGTGGGGTGTAGGTACCAGCTCAGCCAGTACCCTGTGGTGAAAGCTATTCAGAACTGGAATAAAGCTACAGTTCAAGCCACAGGTGTTAGAATTGAAATTCATGATGCAAAACTCTAAGAAAGGTGTGTTTGTACTTTGCTCCTCAGGATGACAGAGAAGCCAGGCATTATACACCTTAATAACTCCTTAGTTAGTTAATAACAGTATTCATTCACAAACCCTTTATAAAAAAGCAACAAATTTCAATGTAACTTGAATTATATTTTAGGAAACATAGAGTGTTTAGAAGAGAAAATTACCTTAATCACAGTTGAGCTGCAGGTGTCCTGCAGTTCAGGTAACAGAATTGAAAAAGGCATCATGAATTGTTCTGAAATATTAAATCTTTATTTAAGAGTGCAAAACACCATGTAAAACTTAATGAAATGAGTAAAAAGTTGTACATCTTACAGACATATAATACAAGCCAGAAAAAGTAGACACACTTTTAGTAATAGTTGTTTCAGCTTTTTAGTAATGCAGAAATGCTCTTTAATTGTAAGGTTCTAATGCCACCTAAGAGGATATTGTATAGTTAATATCTTTGATGAAATTTAAAATGTCCTTAAGTTTCAGGTTTTTCATGAGTATCAAACTCAGACTTTTACAGTTCTATTGAAAAACAAAAGCTGCATTCAAAATGTTTGAAACATGATACAAAACAAACAAAAAATCCTAACACTGAAATCCATTCCCTACCACCTACTGTGAATATTTAACATTTTAAACAACACTCAAGATCACATTCACACGAAATACACTTTTTAAAATTCATGTTTAAATTGCAGTGACTTGCTGGGTTTCCATTAGAGGATAATTCTATCTGAGGTCCAACTACTTTTCCAAATTGCGATAACAAATGCATCAGCATTATTTCCACACAGGCATGGGTCACCCTACAATCAGTTTACAGACTCATGAAACAGAACATCTTTTCCTTCTTCTCTGTACTACTTGATGGAACAATGCTGCTTCCAAGAAAGGTATATAAAATATCTATACACATGTTTTGTATTACATTTAGAACTCAAGGATTTTAAACATCAAATGCCGTAAGAGTTATATAAAATTCCTCCAAGCTGCTTCTGATTTATCATTGCATGCACTCTTCCTGTCCTTTTAAATCAGTTTCTGACCTAATAAAACCTTCTTAGGTAGGCCCAAGTCTGGGTGTGGGATTTGAGTCTGTCAGTGTGATTCAGTTTGTTTCTGAATTTCTGTTGGTTTCATCAAACCACAGTATTTAAGCTGACTTCTCCTGCACACCATCTGAGTAAAAGGACCGATGTTTCAGAAGTGGCTGCGGCACCGCTGCCTCAGTAGTTTCACCTACTGCCAAACTGCATTTTTGACTGAGGGCAGAGAGATTCAGGGACTACAATATTGCACTATTCTGCCACTCACCATCCTATTTTCCTTCATAGGCTGCTTCTTCATAAATAGCTTCTTATTCAGAACCTTTGTGGCCTGAGCAGGAGGTTGGTTGATAGGCCTGTATCTATTTCATGTGATTCCTGCTCAGGCCCATCAAATGTCAGAGGGGCTTATTTTCTCCTCCTTAAGAATTCAGGCCAGAAAACTGTTTTGCTCTGCTAGGCCTAAAGATTTCTTGCAAATATTCACTTACAATTACCAAATAGTAAATCTTCATTGTTCTTGACTATTAAGACCCCTCTTCTTCCATATTCCTTTTACTACTCATCAAAATTACAGTCCAGTATGGAGGTAGAGATATAATTCTTTTATCTCCCACATTCCAAACTGGCATTTTTCAGAAAACATATATTCCATAACTGGTATTAAAATAACATTCCTATGCAATATGAATTTATTCAGATCATTACAAATATCAGCATGTCTTTGTAGTTTTAAGTTTATTTTAGAAAAGAAATTTGGCATATAAATGGAACACAAGAAATTTTGTATTCCTCTTTTTTTTTCTGAGTCCCCATGTATTTTTCCGTAATATAATTATTAATCAACTCAACAACATTCCAAATAAAAATTATGTACATTGGAATACTTAATTGTGAGACAACTCATGAAATGCCTCTTTGCAACATTAAGTGTGAATTATCATAAATCAAGGTGGATTCTATGGAGGACACTGTTGCAAGCACATGGGATTAATAAAGCAGCAGTCTAAAAATAGCCTTTAAATGTCTCAGGATGAATGTAAAATGGAAATGCTTACCTTAAACCCTATTCTTGACCTGAAACTAAAATGCTACTTCCTAAAGGATCCAGTGTATTGTGAATCTACATTGTGGAGCTATTTGAATCACTTGAATAGCAAAAAAGACAAATATCCCCATATGACCATTCCCTTGATATCTGCTCCTGCTCTCAGTAGAGTGTACTCAGCCTGTCTGTGCAACATCACCCCATGAGAGAGAAAACACAAGCACATGGCCTGGTTTAGATGTACAGAAGCAGCCCCATACATACACGGGGTACAATATTACTCTGCCTTCTAGCATCACTTCAAATTTCCTTTATACAGAATAGTATCTATTTTATTTCTCTGAAACATTTAGGAATGTGAAAGTGTCTGATTATATACTGCACATTCTGTAATTTTTAACAGACCATTTAGCTGTAAGATTTCATGCAGTTTTATCCCAAAATTAAAATATATTTATCAACATTGATTTTAATCAATCTCTAACCCAAAGATCTTCTCAAATGACCATTTCAATTAGCCACAAAAATCGAGCATAGTATGGCACAGACATGAAATCTATTGCCCCAACAGAGATTTCTCATTGATTTATTTCTGTATTTGGATGCAAAAGTGAGAAGATTCTCTGACTCCTGTCCCCTGTAATCTTTCTGCCTTAAGAAGAAAGATGGAAAACATGTATCTTCCCACATGGGAAATAATTGTTTCCTACCTGAAAATACTAGATTAATGTCACAGCAACATGAGCATTTTAAGTTATTAATCAAGTTTTTCCATATGAAAGGGCATTGAATATAAAATTAAGATACACCTTAAAATTTCCCACAGGTAGCTGTGGGGTTTTTTTCTACTCTCAGGAAACCAATTCTCACAGAGCTCTTATTCCCCCATTTATTCTCTACATTTTTACAACCCTTTCACTGAAGATTAATTTCAGTGAAGGTCACACAGTGTCTGACATCCAGAGGAGAAAATGTTATTCACGGAATATTCCTCTGATATCAGATGGGGAAATCATGCAAATGAAAATTTTGGTATAGGTAAAATTGAAACAGCCTGTCTTATTGGGAAAAACCTCAAACAACACAGCAGCTCTGCAGATGTATGTAGAGAAGTAACTCTCTCAGAGAACCATACTGGCTCTTCCATAGGATTGCTTCATTTACCTAAAATATTTCCTAGTCAAAATATTCCCTATAAATCTGCAGAATTAAACAAATTTATCATCAGAAATAGCAGAAAGCAAGAGAAAACAAATTTCATTCTGATACAAAAAGAGAAAAACAGCCCTAAATTTTTCAGGAAGATCAGGAAATAGATGGACAAAAGCTTTCTCCTATGTAAAGTTAGAAAAAAAATCCCTTTTCATGAGAAATTCCAAATTTGTGTAGAAACAAATGAAAGAAAGATACAAGCTATTAAGAAAAAGAAATTTGATCTAGGTTACTAAAGACAAGTAACAAGATTTGAAGTACAGAAGAAAGAATTCTATCCAAGTACATAATATGGCCTCTTTTCTCAGTTATGCTCAGTGATTAATGGGACTCTTTAAAACAGCAATGATCAAGAAAAACATGAAATAAATGCTATGTTAATAACTGGGTTTCATGGCAGCAGGCCCGAAGGCAAAGCCCTCCACACCTTTAAAATGCTGTATACTTTGGACATTCTGTGAGTTAAATTTAAATTATGTTAAAAAATAAACTTAAAAAGTCATATTAGTCCAAATTCTATGTTAAATAGCCAATATTGTGATGAAGATCCCCAAATCAGAGTGAATACTAAACAAAACTTTTCAGATAATACCTTACATTAAAATATTCCCATTTTCTTCAGATTAACATTTTAATAAATATGATCCAGGAGACAGAATGTTTTAGAGGGAATTAGGGAGACATGATTAGTGATTGATATTATAGTAATTTAGTTACTTTGCACAGAAGGCTGAAAAAAACATGGAACCAATTTCTGATTTAATTGGACAAAGCCAGAATCCAAGTTCCTATCTCATTCCTTTCCACTAGCTAATTTTCTATTTTATGCTGAGTCTTCTATAGGTGTAAGAAGGCGTACAGCTTGCCATTGCTTTTGTTATTTACACATGTATTTAAGAAAGATCAATGAATAAATAATAGGTTGAAATGTCCATGAACCCACTTGGAAGTTAATGTTCCTTTGATTTTTAAAGGTTTTCAAAATATTGATTCTATGGCACAATTTTAAGGACAGAATTAATAATTGATTTTTCTTATGATTTAGTCCATTTCAATGGGTGTAGTAGCTTTTTGTTAGCTTCATTGTACCAAGGAAACTTCACACCATTACACATTCTGGTGCTGGAGGTCAGTGCTCACTTGCTTTCCTCATCTAGTAAGACCTTCCATCTTCAGGTTTCAAAGAAACTTCACTGGCCCTGAGGGAACAACCCAAGGACATAATAAAATACTTCCTATAGGATGATTGTCTTACTTGATTATCTAAACCAAACAGTTCTGTTTAATTTCCAGCATCATTAATACTTTAGAACATATAAGACAGAGTCCCAAGGGAAAATTACTCATAACATTATAAATTGCAAAGGACTTTTCATAGGCTTTTTAGTTTTTAGAAGCAGAAAAATAGCATATTTATTTATTAACTTAGCTTACCACAGCTGCAGAAATAGACAAAATGTGCAAACCACAGAAGAACAACTAAAAAGGTAAGAGCATAACATGGGTAGACACAAAGAATTATCACTTAACAATTCAAGCAGCACAGAGAAAAATTAAGGATGATGCAGCATAGCTGGGGAAAGAACTGCTAGATTAATAATAAATATTTGACTTACATATACAATGTGTTACCCACCTTGCACAAAAGAGAAATTTGAGTGCAGCAAATGGGTGGGAGACTATCCTCCAGAAGAGGAGGATCAGGGAATCCTATCAGTGTGCACAATCATCTAGAAGAGGGTAGCAAAAAACAGGGTGACAAACTCATCTCCACAGTGCTTAAAGACAAGAGAAGAGGCAACAGGCATGAATAGCAGTTATAGGAAATTCTCTTCAAATACCAGAAAAAAACCAGCATCTGTATAAAGTGGACTGTACATCCGTAGGTAGTTGTAATTTTTTATTTCTTACACATTTCTGTCTGCTATGAAAAGAAATTAATACACTTAAACATAACAGAAAAACACATTAGAAGAACAATACTGTGTACCAAAAGAATCAGTCTGGAGAGATATTTAATATAAAGTGGGAGAAACAGAAAATGTATGGCACAAAAGTTATTAAACATTTGCATTTTGCCAATCTTATTTCTCATTGCCTTGTGGTCTCTTCTTCCAGTTTCACAACACTAGTAAGTAGTAAAAAGTCAATCCTAGAAACAGTGAGAGTTCACCCAATGGAATTGCATCCATATGCCATGCTGTTCTCTGACAGCATTACTATATCACAGAATGTATTTTTGAGGAAGGTTTTCATTTAATATGCTTGCATAAACATTCCTGTCCCAGCATAAAGAAGAATCATTGGGAGTTTTGCCAACTCAAGTCTGAACACAGTGTAAAGGCTCTCTTCCTCTGGATGTAACCAGTGGCAGCAGTTAAAGGAGATATGATAGCTCCTCTGCAGATGACTTAGCACAAATTTTTTAACAAAAGGAAAAAACAAGAACATATTGCTTTTTTTGCTTTCTTTTTAAACTAAGTGACTAGGACAAGTTCTAATCTCTTCAACTAGGACGTAAGACCTGTATATATTTCAGTAAATTGGGTGAGTAGGAATGCTGTCAGGCTGTGAGATTACTTTGTGCACTGTAAGTTTGTGTTCTGGCAAACACGACAAGATGTGCTGTGTATAAGCAAATTAATGTGTGTATAAAACTTTAACAATCAGCTTGTGGACACTAGAGCAAATGCATCAGACATATTCCTATGTCAGCCGAGATCTGGTTGACATCATTTTTAAAAATGTTTTATGACCAGGCATTTTTTTATCATGATGTTATCCCTGAAGGTTAGATTAAACCTCTAGAAAGACTTTGACACACTTCATTAAAAAGCAAAAGGCCATCACTGGAGTGACTCTAAGTGAGAAAAATTATCCAAAATTAAGGAAAAACAGACAAAAACGGGCTGCCAGTTGCAACCAACCCTGGATCTGTCACAGAAGGTTAATTCTAACTTTCAAATAAGTAAGCATGGCTCTTTTTTTTTTTTTTTTTTTTTACATACTAATATTTAGTAAATAGTAGTATATTTTTACTTTAAGTTCAAGGGTTTTTCCTCATTAATATCCTCTCCAGTCACTTTTTGTTTTCACAATTCTTGCATGCACAGAGTACATGCAGAGAGAAATTAAAAAACAACCCAAAAGCCAGGCAGCAAATTTCTTTTAAGATAGGGTTTTCACTGGAATAGTCAACCTAAATAGGGGGTTGCCTTTATTTTGGATGTAACTATAAGAAATATCTAGGCTTACCTGACTCTCAGATTTTACTTCAAAAAATTCTTTCTGCTTTCACCTGCATTTCAGAAACAAAGACTTTATGGACAGTCAGTTTCAATAGGCTGAGGGTTATAACCAATCCAGAGAAAATAAAATATATGTACTCTCTATGTAGCTGCTATTACATCATTATTTGAATTTCCCTGTCCATTCAGTTAATCCACCCCAACCACAGACAGTGGTTTTGCACTCAGATGCACCTGTGAGAAGAAGACACTTGTCTGTGGTCTTTACTCTTTAAAGGTATTTAAAGTAAACCAAAAGAACACTGTTACCTACACTGAAAAATATTATGGGCTTAGTACACCACGCTGTTCTTTTAATTCATCTGCAGTTTGAGTCCTCATATCCACCCATTCATGTATTTAATATTTAAAAATAAATTAAACTTTTATTTAATTAATTCTGTTAATTAAATTACATTTAATCTTCATTTGTAAAGAGGTCAAATTTTCTACAGGTGCTCTTCCATAATAAGCTCTTTCTTTTCTTTTAGAATTATTATTTAAAGACTAAGCAAGTGGCAAATAGTAATTCCATAAAAATAAAGACCTGATGAATTGCCAATGCCTGGAAATCCTACAGACATGGCTATAATCCTGCACATGCCTGACAGATCCAATGCCACATACACCAGACTCAGCAATGAAAGCAATTTAAACTAGAAGAATGTCTGTCTGTATCACTTCTGCTCCAGTATCACTCCATTGGATTTGGGTTGTTGTAGCAGCTGGCTGAAATTCTGTCCTCCTCAGGCTACAGAAAAGCCTCTTCTAGGAAGGGGCAAGATATGTGGTTATGACCCAGCTTCCCATGCAGATATGGGACATTAATTTTTATTTGGAAAAATAATTTATTTTTATAAAATAATTTATATTACACTGTTGTAAAAATGCCAGTTCTTAATTGTGTTTAAAGAGCTGGGTAAGATGAACCTTGTTTATTTCCTTACAAGAAAAAAAAAGAATATTTACTGCCAGAAGAATAGTTGCATGTGAAAAGTTGGCAGATGCAGCATCTTCCTTGAGACATAAAGAAAACATTTTGGAAAAAAAAAAAGACTAAGATCTGTTCTGCTTGCTAGTCAGGGGCTCCTAGATAGCTGGTGGTTTTGTTATAGGAGCTTCCTATGAAACATTGAGAATAGTCAGGGTTTTTTTTCTAATTTCCCAGTTCTTTGTCAACAATCTTTGTTTCTGCTCTGAGCCACAGAAATCCTAATTATTCTGCCTCTAGGTTTTGGAATAAGCTAGTTATGAGAATCTGAGTGTAAAAAAGGAATTTCAGGGCATGCAGACTGATCCTGAAAAAATGTTAAAATAAGAGTAAGAATAAGGAATACATTTTAATGACTAGCAGTTTTTACTTTTTCAAAGGCAGTTTCATCTGAGAACAGCCAAGAAATATATGCTCCCACAGGTAATAAAATAAACCCTTCTATAGAAAGCAGCTTTGAACATAATTGGAGATTCACAAAAAAGTATGTGTTTTTTCACAGGTTTGCTTTTTAAATAAATTCATAGATATACTATCATTTTTCTTAGAGTTAAGCCCAGTGAATATTAATGTAATTACAACACCATTGCTGAAATATTTGAAATATTAAGTACACATATACAGTCACAGGTTAACCATTTGGGGTAGAATCCTGCTAACTAATCTTAACAACATTGTTCACCTTTCTGAGACTGAAGCAGAGGTACTGGAACCAAGAGAGAGAATTATGTGGAGAACATAAAAGATCCCAGCTGACCTGTTATATATTTTGCTCCTTCCATTTCAGTTTCCCGGGGTAAGAAAACAAGTGCCAAGGAAAGATGTTATCAATACTTACACAGAAAAATGAGAGCACTTGTATTTTTAATATCCAGATATGAGTACTCCCACTGATAGATCCAATTCCCCCTACTTCAAAATAACCACAAACCAGCCTATTTCATAGAGTGTGATGAGAAATGTTTATTGAAGAGCAATACTGCTTCAGAGACACAATTGATTATGGATACCAAACTCAGAAATTTAATAAAAAAAGGCATGATTCTGTGGCTAGACAGAAAATTTGCATGTTAATTTCAAGCTATTGATTTGCAAAGCAGAGCAATAACTAATGTCTGTGTATGTAGAATATGTGTATGAATGTTTACAAATAAATTCTTGTCTCATTGGTTTTGTTTACTTATACTAGAAAAATTTACTGGGATATGCAATCAAAACCACAAAGCATAAGGATTGTGCATATATATATACGTATATATATGAATATGTATATGTGTATATATATACCATTATATACATATACATCATTATATATATATATACATATATAGTAACACTTCAGGCAGGCCCTGCTTCCAGTAAACATCCAGGGTTATTTAACATGGGAATACTTTTTGAAGACTGCTCTGAATATAGGAGAATGTATTTTCAAGTGTCAAAAAAGAATCCTTTTTCCTGCTTGATAAAGAATGCATCTGATACTAAGATTTATTTAAAAGTCTAAAACTGGAAGTAAGAAAATGTATTATATGAGATAACATAAATCAAAGTGTCTGTATGTGATACAGCCTATTGAGAGATAAGGAAAAATACATGTCAGTCAATAGACTGGGCACAAGATGGTTCCATGGTTTTATAAAGCACCAACATAGCAGTCACACTGTGAAAATTCATTCAGAAGTTCTAACCAGACACAAATGTTATTTGTTCCAGCTAAGCACACTTTTCAAAGAAATCTTACCAAGTAATCACTGTAAACAAGATGCCTTTGGAGATGTTGAGGAGGCGCTAAAGTGAATTTCCTGTTAGATCAGATACTGTGGAAAAATACACTCTTAATAGAATGAGACTGCATGAATTTTCTGTCCTAATATAGAAATACAATGACAGTGAGAAAATGCATCAGCATTTGTTTCTCTTTGTAACAAGAAATAAGATATAATTTATTGCACAGTATCAAGAGTAATAAACTATGTAATATGTCTTTCAAGCTCTTCTCTTTTTTTCTTGCTTTCTACTTCTGTTTTTTATCTGTTTTTCCAGATACTTCCCAACATTAGATAGGCAAACTGTCATTCTGCACATCAGTTTTCCCTATCTGATGACAAGTTTACCCAGTCTTAGAGCTTACCACCTTCTAATTTTAGAAATATTAATTTCAGAGTTATAAAGGTATATACATATAATTTAATTGCTGATAATGTGAAAAGAAAATCTTTAGATATTCAGTTTTCATCTTCTAGTTCTCTGAGTAAGCTTTTTTTCCTGCTTTATGGTCTATTTTACAGATAGATCCATGTGTTAAACTTACATCTTGTAGTAACCTATTTCTGACTGAACACTGAAATAATGGTGCTTTTACAAAAATCTGTGTTCAGATTTTGTCTGGCTTATTTGGGCTTTGCTGTAATTGAATGGAATCCAAACAAACTGTTTGACTGGGATCCAGCAGTTTCTATTGACATCTTTCTGCATTGTTTTTAGCTTGGGCTTTTTGAAACATGGAGATGAATATGCTTCATTGAGACCTTCTAAGCTTAATGATCCTGGTTATTCCTTTAGCACAAGTACCAAAATGTTATAGTATACCCTCATAATTACTCATTCATCAGTTTTCAGTCTCTACCATCTGTTACGATCTAATTATTAAAGTTCTTTAGAGATACCTCTGCCCGAATTAAGGTACAAGCGAGACCATATGCCAATCAATAGTATAGGTTTTATTTGATAGTAAATATGAGAGAGAGAGAGAGAAGGAGAGAGAAAAGAGGGAGTAGGGAGAAATAAGACAGAGAGAGAGAGAAGAAAAGAGAGAAAAGAGAGAGTAGGGAGAAAGATGGGGGGGACAGAGAGGGACAGGGACAAAAAGGTATCACCACTCCGTGGGTCCCATCGGTGTTCTGGTGTCCTCTTCTTGGTGGTGGAAGTCCCCCAAAAGCACAGAGTGCCATGGGTTGATATACACTCAGGCCAGGTGGAAATGTCCAGGCTTGTCCCCCTGGGGGAGGGGGCAGCCTCTAGCAGCAGACTCTGCTTGCATCACGTGCAGTCCTGTGGTGCAAGGCGTCTGGGGAGCACTTTGGGGGGTCTGTGATGGATTGTGACTTCCCCTCAGCTGCTTTTCACGTGAGAGTCCTGTGGATGTGGCTTGTGGGGTTGGGGGGGGCTTTACAGCTGGGCCAATTTGTGTCCTGGAGGATGCGTGTGGATTGCCTCTGATCAGAGGTTACGCCATCCTCCTCCCCCCTTCAGCTGGGGGAGGGCAGTGTAAACGTGGCTTCTGTGAGCTGTGCTTTGCCCCCCACCCCAAACTCAGCCAGAAATGATTCTCAGTACAGCTGGCGGCTTCAGCTTTTGTGGACGAATTCCTTTCCCTCAGACTGAGATGACTGAACAATAGGTTTTTGCCTTTATCTAATCTCAGTAGTTTAGCTCAGTCCAAAGTCCCAGTCAGGTATCTTCAGGGAGGCTTCTCTCATCAAAACTTTACATCAATGTTTGAGGCATGAACTATTTTCAGTCTCTGACACCATCCATTCCTTTAGTTCTGTGTTTTCAAAACAGAAGGCAGTGGAGCAGGCCTAAACAATACCTTGTACACCACGCGTGTTTGTTTCTGTAATATCACATATTTTTCTCATAAATTGGTGATTGATGCTTTCCAAAACTCAACTGTCTTGGTTTGTGCTTTGTGGGTTAGTTATTCCCCATTATATACTGTAGAACTTTTACTTCACCAGTGGAAAATGTGTAATCATTGGCATTTTCAGCAAGGTAAGAATTATAACATATTTCCTTTTACATTCATGTTACTATGGACTGTGCAGACATAATCACAGTTCAATAGTGACCTTTTATTGCATATGATTATCAGTAATTATATTTTTCCACTATAATTAATTATAGTAGTAAGAAACAACACAATAAAACAATAAAAATAAAAGATTGCCATGATACATCTGGTTTATGATGTAAACAGGTAAAACAGCAAACCAAAACAGTATTTACTGAAGGTGCAAACAGCAATTACTCCATGTTGCAAGTCAGCAAAATCACAAATTTAAAAAACCCTCTTTGTTTTGAGGACTGTAAAGAATCCATGTCTTTGATGCAACTTGCTGTGGATAAAAGATCAAATATTTTTGCACCTGCAGATGGTGTTTTGCTGCTTTCATAAGCAGGTCACTAAAATCCTGTTTGTGTTTTCAAATGGACAACATTTGCCAGATGGTAAATTTATCGTTACAACTTTTAACATGTTTCTTTGTAAAAACAGAAAATGGTGAGATCTGATAAGACCAACTGGGCTGTCTCAAAAACAACGTTGCTTTAAACAGGTTAATAAATACAGGTGCCACAAAACAAGATAATATTTAAAATCACCATAGACAAAGGACTTAAAATATTTATTTTCTATGCCGTAATAGAACAATAATTCCTCGAAGCAACTTAATTTCTGAATTTTATTTCTGACTAACAAAACTTGGATCACAGAATTGACGCCAGGTCACTTCAAATATATGGAAGGAAAAGACTCGAAGACTTTCTATTTCCTACTCCCTCTTCTCTAAAAGCTTGTGTTGAGACATCAGTGATTTCTTATATTTTAATTTTTTTCCATCTTTTTCACAATTACAAATTTAACGAGTACACTTCTTGTGCAAAATACACTGACTGACTATGTTGCAGAATGATGCCTATTGATCCATCATTCACCTGCAAATACATCTCCAGGTACAATCTGTCAACTGAGAAAAAACTAAGAATAAAAATATACACAGAAATATAACTCAATATATTTAATTTAAGCTCTTTTTACTTAGGAAGAAAAAACTCCATGGTCAGTTTCTTTTTAAAGCCATTTAGAGATAAAATAACTTGAACAAAATTTTGATGTCCCCCACTAAAAGAAAATAGTGGAATAAGGAAATCTGTGGATTTGGTGCAATGATTCACTTTCAAATTTTATGAAGTGACCAATTAAATTAGCATCATCAGCTGGTCTTATATCTGACTGGACAGGCACAGCATATGAACTTCAGAAGTTTCACTTATGAGCTGGAAATAAAGACTATTTGTACCAACAAAAAAAGGTTTTATAATGGTCAGATAATGAAAGGTCTTGTCAGTAATGCTGACAGGATT
The DNA here is from genome assembly GCA_034509425.1 of Eopsaltria australis. Classification (NCBI taxonomy): domain Eukaryota; kingdom Metazoa; phylum Chordata; class Aves; order Passeriformes; family Petroicidae; genus Eopsaltria; species Eopsaltria australis. The sequence continues at coordinate 4,141,233 of JAVTVJ010000158.1, read as the reverse complement.
AATTTAGAACAATGTTATGTACTAGGAGAAATTAATAAATGTTTCTCCTTTGGTCATACTGCTTTAGCTAATATTGTTGAACCAATCTTTCATACCTGTCTCAAACTTTTAAAATATACTGGGTTTACCATAATTCAGTACAGTTCAAGAGGATGATTGAAGGCCCAAATAGGCAGCTGCATAGAACAGTATGATAGCTGCTAGTGTGAGTACCTAAATTACCAGCTGTGCATGGAAATAACAAAAATATTATATTTAAAGAAGTAGTTTAATTCACGAAATCACTGTTTGCTCTCATATTCAGTTCAAACAAGTAGAAAGACTATGAAAAGAAAAAAATAAAAATCCAAGCAAATCACAAACACAAGAAACTAAATGCATGAGTGAAAAAACAAAAGAACAAAGTACTGAGCTTATGGTTTTGCATATTTTCACATTTAACTTTCATTTTTCATTAAATTATACTGTTGTTAAATAGGAAACTGAATTTTTGCTTTTGTCTGTGTAATTTCCTTCTCCTAAATGTATGACTGCACCTTCAGACCTTTCTATTAGGTAATTAGCTAAATTACTCATTAATAATTAATGTGCTTTGTTCTCTTTGCATTAAACAAATACATTTAAGATTCTCTACAGGGCAGTGCACTTTGTGAAAAATAACAAGCGAGACAATTTTCTAGTGATAATAAGGCAAAAAAGAGGGTTAATTCTTAGATAAAGGACCCTTAGCAAAACAATGCTAAAAAGAAAAATGGCAAATAATGAGAATTAGAGCTTACTAAAACACATTTTGGAACTGCCCCGATTCCAGCTACCATGTATTTTTTGCATACTAACATTCAATGACATAATTTAAAGACCGCTGGCACAATAGAACTGATGATATTTCTTATAATATATATATTTTTTTGTTGAAGTTGTCTAATGTACTCTTTCAACTGCTTTTATCACCACAGCAGCATCCCAGGGTCATCCAAAAATAGTTTGCTCTTCTAAAAACCTTTTATCTTTGTTGATATTGTGAGTCATATACAGTTACCTAAACCAAGGCTTTAAAATGTTTTAATACTTTCCAAAGTACCAAAAAATCAATAGAAGGTTGAAAGGTCCCAAAATGCCTTTTGAACACACATTAAGTAGTGCAGCGGATTTTCAATGTTGAGCCTGCCCTAATATGTGCTAAAGGACTTTCCAAAACACTTTTTTGTTTATTTCTTATTTAAATAGTGACACTTAGCAAGTATGCTCAGCTGTTCTCCAGTGAATATTTAGTAATAGAAATTTAAACCAGAACTCAGAAGATCTTTCTGAATTTAATAAACAGTAGGCTGTATGCACCTTGGATATTTATTGCTGCATCTTACTGTATGATGGATGTCTTTGATGAAATAAGTCTTGTGTCATTTTAGAACTAAGAAACCTATTTCACAAGGGACAAAAAAAAAGATTGACATAGAAAGCATGGACAAATTTATGTGAAAACACATAGGAACTCAGCTGCTTGTAAAAACAGAGTTTATATGACCATTTGTCAGAATGGAGTAACATAAAAAGACAGATTGTAATTTTGCTAATTTATAATTAGATCCTGTGTCAGCACAGCATCTCTTACAGTTCCATCCATCACCACAAATTAGACACCACCTTTAGGACAGAAACTCAAGGTTCTGTGTGTCTCTTCTGACCTGAAATCTTATTCTCTGCCTCTGTGACCTCCTCACAGTGGTCTAGTCATCAGTTAAATGTGAATATGACTAAGCAATGCTCTTGCAAACACTTCAGTAATTTCTAATATTTTCCCAGCCACTGTTTGCAGTGTCATTCTGCTGACCCCAGGCTATGCTTCCAGCCATCACTGCCAACTGATTCTTTCTGTGAAGCACCACCTCAGTGACTCTCCCTGTGTGACTTTCCCTGTCCACCTACCCAGGCTACGCTCTCAGCCGGGCTTCATATCTCAAAAACTGCAGCACCCAGAATTCTGGTACTGACAAACTGAATAAATGCTCTCCTATCTTTTCAGACTGCTCCAGTTCCCATCATTTGCTCATTGGCTTGCAAATGTACCTATTCCTTCATATCTATTTACCAACCTGAATCTTTTTTTTTTCACTGAGCAGAGGTTATCTTTACTCTGAAAGGACAGACCCTTCAGGACCTTTTGTAATGACAACCTACACCTTTTAATTCAGTCCAAAATTCTTTCAAAATTTCCTTAACTTCTAGACCCTACCAATTACCATTTTACTTTGAAGAGGAGGTTGGACTAGATGACTCCATAACATTCCCTCCAACCTAGATGCTTTATGATTCTAAATTTTCTAGCAAGCATTTCTGTGCTTTCTGTCCTGCTGCTGTAACCAACCAATTATTCTCCCTTTCATTCTACTTAAATATTCCATTTTGTAACCCCTACAAAACGTAGTATGCATTGTATTGACAATTACTTACATAGCTAATCTCAACTGATTGATCCCATGTCCTCTACATTTTATATTTTCACACTTTAACACTCAAAAAATGCTTCATCACAAACCCCATGAAGTTCTGCTCCATACTGTTAGGCATGAAAGGCTCCAGTCAATAACAAGAACTCCTGAACACAATAACATAAATAATAAACAAAAATCAACTTCCAGATTTAGGATTCTCACAATCTTGAAACAATCATTATTTACTCCTGAATATTTTTTCCCACTCTCCTAACATTCTATTATGTACTACTTTCATTTTGATGAATCTATGAATTTTCATAACTAACCCTTTTCACATAACATTTCTTTCTATCCCAGCAACAACATGAAGTGTTATACTTTTTGTGTTCAATCAGTAGTTCCCAAGTTTTTCTTATTATAAACTGCAATTCAGTAAAGGGATTTGATGCAGACCTGTCACACTACATGAAAAATCAGGTTTCATGACTGAATGCAGTTTGCAGCATTATATTAGACCTTAGATAAGTCCAGAACCTATCAAACCTCTAATGCATACCATGACCATTTAAAAACATCCTAGATATCTTCAGTGACTGCGTTTTTGAGTCACTGTTCTACAATATGTTTTAAGACTGAATGTCCTGATGAGCTGCTTTTATTCTCTCTGGAATTAGTTATCCATATACATGTAAAAATATTTAATCACAGTTTCCTTCACGGTTCAGGTAATCTTTTGACATATGCTTCCATACAATTAGTAATATTCATAATTTTGTCCCAAAGGGGCAGACTCTATTTACTAGCAACTGTAAAGTTAGACTTGCAAGAGAAGAAGACAAACATATAGCTTTGATTTTCTTTTAGGAACCAAAGCTTTGAAAATCCATGCTAAAATTAGAAACAATTTTAATTTCTCATTTTACAGTTAATAGGGTCCTGACACTTTTCATAGTTAATCTGAAATACAGTATCTTTATGTCATAGAGAACAGATTTATAATAAAAACTTCTACATGAGTAAATTATTGACATTGCCCATTTCTGCCACAGTCCTGAATCAATTGAGAACACACAGAATGTGCTTCTTCAAAGATAATATCATCACAAGAGATTTCCAGGATGCGTACTGGAAGTTAGAAAGAAAAAATCCCTCCTTCACATTATTGGAGGATACCAGCCAACGAATTCAGCCTGCTCTTCACAGAAAAGCTGAATTCTATTATGTTTGGTCAGTGAAAGCCTTGATGTGCTCTGTTGTATCTACAACACTAATTTCAGGACTCCTACTCAAGTCTGTTTTGTTACCAACAGGGAACATTTTTTAAAACATCCCTGTAATTTACTAACCAACCCAAGGCACTTTGCACTTCTAAATTAATTATGCACTTCTCTACTTCAAGCATTTAGCAAAATTATATAAATTGGCTTATCGCTTTAAAAAAGCTATTTTCTTTGTCTTAAGCAAAGTTTCTTTATTCATGCAATGGTTTTCAGTCCTTTAACTAATTTTCTGTAAAGGTAAAACATTTTTCATTTTAAATTATTGGAGTGGAAAATTGCACAGGTTTAAAAATTTATGAAAAAATATGTAAGAGCCTACAGTCTCATAAAATATGTATCATACAGCACCATATTTATTCTACCTACTTGTTAAATTTGCTTAAAGTGCCCACTGTGATTTGTATGGTAGAACATACTTCTTTTTCCATAAAAGTCTCTTCTGTGTCTTACACAGTGTTATCTGTTGTTTGAACTGTGCCAGGAAAAAAGAAAGTATAACACTTCTGATTATATTTTTCCTTCTCCTTATTAACAGAGTTTAGCTGATAGTGGAAAGATAAAAGAGCATTTTTATAAAGCCTTTAAGGAAAATTTAAATCTGAAAGAACATTTATTAAACAATAAATGTAAATAAATAAAATAATAAGTATATAAATATAGTTTTTTTATATTTATGTTAAATTTTCCATCAAGATATGGGAATCTGGAGTGAAAATACTAATTTTGTTTAGCCATGATATTCTTTCAGATTGTCTTGGTTCAGTAACAAGCTTAACTATCAGAATACTTAAAAATATCTCCTGACAAGTTATTTTGTGCTAATCTGTATGTCTAGCAGCAGAAAAATTTGTAATATCACCAACATAGCTTTAAGAGAAGATCTCTTTATTCACACTTTTTCCAAAAATAAATAAATAGTATTTATTTCTCAACTAGCTTGTAACATAAGCAGAAAGTACAACAATAAAGATAAAAATAAAGATTAAAATAAAGATAAATCTTGTCTTTTAAGATAAATAAGTCCATACAGCTCTTTAGAATAGTTTTGAAGTCTTAAAAGAAGTTCTAGTTCATAACTGTTTCTGAAATTTTTCCCACATTTAAAACTACTGATTTTGCCAATAGATTTTGAAATGTCACTCACAGTGTCATATGATGTTGGAACTCTCTTTTTCACCATTTGACAAAATGAAAAATGATACTTTTTTCGTCAAGTAAATCTTCAGCAGAACTTCTTATCATATCAGTTTTCATTATTTTTATGTATTTATATCAAGAGAAATACACATGCAGAGGTACTCACTGGGCTGGACCACAAATCCTTTGATTCAGAATTCAGTACTGCTGTTAAGTGCATGCTTAACTTAGTAAACAAAAGGAGCTACAGATTAGTAAATTGTTATTTGTACAGCAGGAATACTAATTGGTATGAATAAGAATATGTAACTTCAAAAAATATACATTCACATTTCAGCCTCTGAATAAAGACCATAAGCAGTGCATGAATTGTTCAGATAAGTTTTCTACTTTCATTTTAAAAATTATTTCAAAGTTAATAAAATCTGTTTGCCGTTATACCACTAGAGACATGTTAGATTAAATTCTTGCCTAGTAACTACTGAAATCCATATCTTCCAGAACAAATTGATCTACCTGGATATCTGACTCCATCCAGGTACTGCGACTTTCTCCTCAGACTGTATCTAGAAGTCTTTAAATTGTTCCACTCTTTCAGATCTTTCAACTACCTTATAAAGCTTTGCTCTTAGCTTGATTGATGGAGATTGTCTTTTTGCAGTGTCTTTTCCCTGGCAATCCACCAAGGCTTTCTCAGTTTCCCTTAAACTTCAAATCTTTTTAGACCTAAAGAATAGGTTATGGATCCCTGGGTCCTTATGAGGGCCTTTTAAAATAAGCTTACAATTTTTTTTGTTTCTTCCCTCAGCACCAAGGACTGCAGGACACAGTGTTTCGTTGCCCTAGACTCCAAAAGAAATATCTGTCTGTGCATCAGGTGTGATAAAATTAGCTCAAGCACTCAGCAAAAAATTCTGAGTTTGATGCTTTCAGACAAATCCAAGGCTGTAACAAATCCAGCTCTGATAAACAGTGATGACTTTTTTTTTCAAATACTAACAATATGATTTCATTTCTTTTAATGATTAAATTGTTTCATCTGATGAAACAGATTACTTTGATTATGTTGACTTCATCTATAGAGATACTAAAATGTTAGAAAATAAAGGTACATTGGTCTTTTAGAATTTACTCACTCTCCATAGATGTTATCATGTTATCTACAGCATGAGATAGATGCATGAATGGTTAGATATTTTTTCCCCTTTCTTATAAAAACAATGTCTAGTTTCCCTTTTCTTCACATATTAAATTTTGTTTTGCACAGATTAGGAGTTATTTTCACACTGTTGGGAACAGGTTTGGTAAGCAAAAATAAAGCATCATACTGGTATTAGATACTATACTGTGAAGTAAGAATTGCTTTGTATTGCTGTGACCCACCCTTGATGCTTGTGCCAGGTATATTTAAGCAATCTATTCTCATTCAATGCTATTCCAAGGCACTGTGTTACACCTATATGCTCCCACTTAAACATGTGAATGCATTTAGATTGCTTTGGGAGTCAACAGAAAATATATATTACTCTTCAAGACATCCTTTCGAAATCACCATGCTCTTTTGCTAGAAAAATCATCCTAATTGCATCTAAACTCAGAGAAATGTGCAACCTTCATTTCTTGTTCCCAGAAAACTAAGGGATTTACTGAAGAGCACCACTGTCCCATCCCCTTCCACTCATGCAGCCAGGCAGGAGGCACCATGGGATGCAAAGGCCAGGATGCAGAGCACATCCCCACACACAGGCAGGACATGGTTACAATGCGTTCCAAGCTCCTCTGCTTTAGTTGCATTCACAAAATTCAGTTTTGGTGGGGATTTCCCCTATTCACCAAAAACCTTGTTTGAGGGTTTATCTTACTCATCTAACCTTTACTTTTTATGTGATAATCTTGCCTTTCTACGCTTGGGAGGCTCATTTCACTACACCATTAGGACTTTCACTATAGTTCACAGCACAGAGATCCACTGAAATTAATTATGAGGTGAACAATGCTTAGATCTTAACAGTAATGTTACTATTTCAATTAAATCAGATGTTCTCATTAAGATATAAGTTTAAATTAAAATATAATGCAAAAAAGGATATATCTCAAATAGGAAAGTTAAGAAAATGTTGATGATCAATATGAACACACAAAACAGTCCATACTGTTTTCAATTACTTCTTGTTATTAGACATTTAAAGTAGAGAAAGAGGGTTTGGAAAGGAATGGCACTGAAGCAATAAATAAGATCCCTACATTCATCACAGTTAAGAAATAACTGAGCTTTCTGAGACTGATGAACACAAAAGGAACATAAGTACCCTTAACTTATCTGTCAAAACTGAAATAAATCAAATTATAGCTACTTTTAAATGTCAGTTTCTCTTGAAGCCTGGTTAGGCTTCAGTAGATTTTCAGGAAGAAATCATAATTAATTAATCCTAATGAAGAGCATTCCAATTAGGTAGAGTGGAATTTTATACTGAAAATCTTAAACGTCCAATAATGTTAAAATATTCTGAATTACTATCAAGCATCACTAAGCAACAATTAAATTCAAAGGGTAACATTAATGAAACTGGGTAAGCACAGTTCCAAAGAAAAGACAATATTTTTTAACATATTCTGGAAACAAAATAAATTGAGATTTCTCCCTATTTTCTTTTATTTGGAATTATAAAGGTGGCTTTTCTTCTTTCTTGATCACCTTAGAAATGAATGAGAAAAAATAATGAATCAATACACACAAAACTGAGTCCCCCTGAAAAATGGTAGACCAACTGATTGAGAAGTCCTATTCTTCTGTCCTTAAAGAAGCACTTCCTTGTTTTTATCTATCAGAACTTAAAGAACGCAGTAAAAATGTCTCAAAATATGGTCCCCATAAAAAAAATAACCCTACAATCTTGAAAAGTTCTTCAGAACATCTTCTAGCACAAGTACAGAATCTGCCTGTATGTCCTAAAGCACAATGTTCAAGCTCAAAACAACGCACATCAGTTGAAGAATAGGAGGAAAAAAGTCCTGGATGGCCAGTATGGTTTGAAATGTTATTCTATATGCACATATTTTCTCTGCTCCCTCCCAGTGATTTCTGTATCAATGCTTCTGTCATCCCACCACAGAAACCAGCAGCTTACAGGTGAATGGCCTTTAAATCACTGACTTTCATGTCTCTTGAGGTACGTTAGATTCAGTGTGGTTGATTGTTTCAACTAGAAACAATTTTCCTCTGGTGAAGAGCCAAGAAGTTGCATATGTCAGAAGCAGCTAACTGCTATATCTAAATGTAACACTGTAAAAACACAGAGTATCAAACTTCCTAAATTCTCACTCTAATACATGAAGAATAATAAAGTTGTAAAAGTTTAAAACAGTATATCTCAAGAAAATGTTAGCATCATTGTATGTTAGCTGCAAACACACTTTTCTTGTCATGATTCTCTGCTTAATCCTGTTTATAGGTGATAATCTACCTTAAAAATAGCAGGATGGTCTGCCCTGTAATGCGGTCAAACAACTCTAACAATGCTCTGATCTGCAGTCATTCCACCCTAGTCCCTTCTACATATTAGAGTGCTTATGCTTTTACAGAGAAAGATACTTCCGTATTATTATATCTTTCAAAGAGTGGCCAAAAATAATTCAGATGACCGTAAAGATTCATTAGTTAAGGTCAATCTGCCAATGTGACATTGGCAAAAATAGTAAACCAGGGAAACTCTACTTTCTCGAGGTATAAATAATGCCACTCTTTGCCTGTCTCCAGGCCTGATGTAATTCTCTTTCTTCTGTGTAAATATAAGCCAATGACTCTTCCTAGAGGGCTTTTTCAGTTGCTCCCTTTCCTTTTCCAGCCTGCTAGCTTTTGGTTTAGCTTTCTTCAGCTGGTTTCTCACCTCTGAGAGATGTCCTTATTGACCTTTTCTTGCACTCAAAGTCATTGCTCGCATTCTCTGCAACACTTGCACATCAACTTGCAACCCTTTCTGATGTCTCATGACTCCCAGGGCTCAGGTGGGAAAAGGATGAATCAGACCTTGACACTGGTACTTGGCCTCTTACATCTTCTGCCTGTTCAAAGTTAAAGAACACAAACTGATAAAACTTAGGAAATTAACTCAAAACAGGAGACAGTGCCAGTGGCAGCATTATGTATAAGCAGGAGAGGACTGTCATCAACTTGACATCAGATTATAAAAGTTTTCAACACCTCTAAATTAGACATTATTCATGGAAAGTCTTATTTTGCATTAGTGTGTAATACAGTCCTAAAAGGAGGACTCTAATTTAAAGTCTTTGTTTTTATATACCCACAAAGTTTTGCTAGATGTAGCTCAGCCTGTTTCTTGTCCCAGAGCTCATTACTTCTGCTCCTGGAGGACATAGGTCCTTCCTGTACCTTCCTGCTCCCCAGCACCACCAGATCTACTTTATGGCCCAGTGGGAATGGCCACCTTGCCTCACCTCACTGCTCCCCAGGGGCTTGTGACAGGCAGGACTTGCCAGGTGTTGCCAGATGCCACCTGCACAAAGAGGAGCCAAGCTCCTAAGTGCAGCAGGGCACCAGCAGCTGCCTACAGGATAAGCAACTATCAGCATTTCCACCAGAACCACCCTGGACCCCTGGGTGTATCTATTGGGTCTCCAGACAACCCTCAGTGTGCCTTTCAGGGTGTATGGCACCTCTCAGTGTGATTTTCTGTGCGCCACAGAATCACCAATGTACCTTTTGGCTTCTACCCATACCCCACTGCTTTTTTCTACTACAGTGTTGATCATAACTTGATAAAACATAAAGCTTTTCCCCATTTAACTAAAGTTCCAGCACTGGGTTTCTGAATGAAACGACAAACTATGGGCTGAAGACCTTTCCTCTGCCTTCTCTTGATGACATGTCTAAGAAGAACAATATCTCTAGATGTCTACTGCACATTTCCAGTTCTCTCCACATTTTTAATACTTGCATGGATTAAAGTATGTGATGCATAATGTATTAAAATTATTAAATATTTTCTTCCCAGTAAAATTGCAACTCAATATAAAGCAAACAACATGTTATATAAAAATATTAAATTGGTGTAGCTTAATTTTTCATACCCATGAGCTTTACACTATATGTCTTGATACAGCTTCATAGTACTTTTCATTAGCATCAATATTTCAAGAGAGGGTACCAAAATTAAGGTCTATGAAACATGATTTTAAGTGGAAGGTGCTTGCAGTAAAAACAGCCTCTAGCATAGCAAAGAAAATACGATTTTAGAGCAGGTGTGAAAGTCTTTACTTGTAAGATGCTTATAGAATAGATTAGTCTGTAGATGCTGCATCATATGCTTGGTTACACAAAGAAATTACCTTTAAACCTGGCAGACAATCTGCACAGTAATAGTTATGTGACAGATCTATGATCAGTATGGATAGGAAGTAGGATACTGCTGTAATTTCTCTTATTTTGGAAAGAATTGCAGCAGGAGTTTTAAAGGTACAGATCATTCATCTCTGTACAAGGAATTCCCACAGGCTTCAACCAGTAACATATTTTTGGTTTTTTATTAAATTAAGTCTGACTGCTTCATGTTTGTAATGACAAAATAGCTATAAAATCAATTTAGTGAGATTCCTTTCTCTTCCTTAGCATAGGAAGATAGAAATATATATATATGACATATGTTATATATAAGTAAAATGGGGATAAATGTTTCAGTAAGAAGGAGGAAACTTTCTTAGGTTTAGAGGTTCTTTGGCAAAAGTAATTCACTGATAATAAACATCAGATGTTTGAAGAAGTAGAAATGGAATAAGAGCAGATGTACTGCTCCACAACCACCAGAACTCAAGAAAACAAAACATGGTCTCCAAATTTGTTTTTGGCTCCATTAGGAACAACAAGTGTTATAATATGCCAAGGATCACACATTCCCCGAGACCCTTTGAAATATCACAGAGACAGGCTAACCCTGCCTTTTAGGGGAAGTATGTACTGCTGTGTTTCATTTATTTTTTATTCTGCAGCTGAGAAAAATTCACTGGCCTTTCCAATTTCAAATGATAACAGTGGATCTAAATGGTGTGCTTGTAGGGAGATTGAATCTAGACTAATTACCAAGGGAAGTGGCCCAGATAAAAGCTGAAAATAGTAGTTCCTATGTAGATTGAAACAAGTTTAAAAGTACTTTTCAAGTGCCTAATCATTCTAATTAATTTAATTTATGAATTCTAAAAATTTGCATTATATTATATTTGGAAAGAAAGATGCCTTTATTCAGAATCACTTAACTTCTGAAAAAATACACATGGCCTTTTGGTATTAATTATTTTAATACTTCATAGTGTGCTCCAAAGCATTACATTGGGAATAACTAAATTTTAAAAAAAACCAACCAAACAAAAAAAGTAAGTAAAAATTTTCTCTGTTTGGAATTTGAAAAAAGAAACCCCACATAAATAATTCTTAAAGTTTAGTTTTAAAAGAATGTTTTTAGTGTGACAGATGTTCATCAACACTCATTTTGGAGATGTTGCTTTGCACCTGATGACAATTTCTGACCAGACAACTTGTAAGACATCCCCTTAGACTTGTTGAAACTTAGTTGACTCAGTCTGAGTCAGCTAGCATTTTTAATTTTTTATCTTCTGCAGATTGTAAAATTTTGACAAATTGCTTGACTTTTAAACATGGATTTCTGTCAATTCTTAAAATGGAAACTCTCTCTTCTCAGGGTAAAATATTTGTGTGATTTTGCAGCTATCTTCCATTTGCCTGCAGGAGATGCTTCTTTCATAGTCTTTTAGTGCAGTGGAAAGAGGAAGAGTTTCAGTGGGTCTCAGTTAACAACACAAAGAAAACATAAATTTTGACAAATGTTCTAATGATTACTCATTCTTGAATTCTATTAAGCATAAATTTCTAAAAAAGCACTTCTAAACTATAGATGAAATTGATTCAATAAATGATATTCACCCATTGGCTCAGCTGCACACTCTCAAGCTCAACAACTTCTTTTGTCCCATCCACTAATATGACTAGCTAGAAATGGGTGATTAAATGATCATGTGCAAAATGAATGCAAAAGGAAGAACTTGCAACACACACAAAAAAAGGCTCCTTAGGGTAAGAGCTTTTTCAGTCTAAATTTGTCTGAATCTGGACTACATGTTGAAAAATCAAACAAGGTTACTTAAAAGCCTCTCAAAATTAAATCTGAGCAAGAATGAGTTTGCAAAAACACAACAACTAAATCTCAGCTGATGGTTCAGAACTTAACTTTTTCAGCCATAATAATGTCTTTATCTCAGCCTGCATAATAAAAACAAGATGCTGCCCTACTTGCAAAAGAAGTATGTGTCTTCAGTACATTCACTGGCCTCCATTCTCTTCCTACATCAAATTCAGATCAAACTTGTGAACCTGTCTCAATCTGAACCTTAAATTTATACTCTCATCTCCTATCTCTAGCTCTGCACTTTTTTTTTTTTGCTTGTATTTGTAAATGTTTTACACACATATGTATATGTACATATATTGTATATATTGGTATGTGTATTTGTCCTTTAGTGTGTTCATCTACTGTTGCGGTTTTGAGGTTTGGGGATCAAAATTAGGTATGAACATTAATTTTGTAGTTAAGATTATTTGATTTTGTTGTGAGATAAGGATTAATAGTAGGCAAAAGCAGTCTTATACTTTAAGGAATACAAAAAGGAATTCTATTAACAGACTTAAAATAGGAATAATAATCGAGCATCAACACCAAACTTTTTAGAACACTTTTCCCCTCCCCACCTTTTCTGTGTTCTTTCTTGCTGACTACACAAAAGGTAACACTTCAAATTATAGTTAATTCACTACCTCTAGAACAAAACAGTTTTCTTAATTTATGAGAGAGAGAAGCTTTCTTTTATCATGTTGACTCCCAAAGGAAACACAGTTCCTATGGTTATTAGCTTTCTAGTAAGCAATCTTCTCCTTGAAGGGAGGCATTGGCTTTTCCAGACCCCTTCCCATTTCAGTAGCTTTCCCAGGGCTACTGCCAAAGGACATATAATGGTCACTGAGGTGTTCTTTTTGAGCGTAAATGTTTCTATTACAGTGACAATGACATCCCCTTACTTTATCATCAGCAATACAAGTCTTCTTTTACTGTTTCCTAGGGCAAGGAAAAAGAAAATCTTATACACAGAAGTCTCTGTCTACTAACTATAACTTAGAACATTACATTCCCTTTTTCTCACCTCTTTTAGACCATTATTCATATATTACAGGGTATATTACAGCTAACTTTATCAACATGTTTTTACAAAAGAACTTTCAGCATTAAAGCACTCCTCATCTCTTCCTTCTTTGGAAATAAGCTTGGTTATATTCATTAATTTAAAGTCTCCATGTTGTACTTTTCGTAGGTGCCTTCATTCTTGTGCTCTTTCTGTGTGGGAGGGAGAAATGAATGCCTCCAAAGTCTCATTTTGATATTAGAAAAGGAACAGTTAATCTGTCTTTCGGCTGGGCAATGGTCACGTGGCTTTCACCTGCGTGGTTTAAATGTATAAGTTCATGCTTGAAGTAGAGGAAAAGATCCCGTCTGTGCTGCCCCTCCATCTAAGCTGTGTTTTAGTCGTGGGGGCCCGGCGGGACTGCACCCGTGCTGCAAGAAGTTGATCCAGGCTTCTTCTCTGCCCCGGGCCGCCCGGGGCCACCCAGTGGGATTCACCTCTGAGCTCCGCAGGAGGAGCCCAGTCTGGGCTCTCCCTCTCTGCCTGGGGCTGCCTGGCTGGAGCCCGGTCCGAGCTTCTCTCTCTCTCTCTCTCTCTCTCGTGCAGAGTTCACTGAGGAGCTACTCGGGCAGGGCACCCCTGACAGGGCCTGACCTCAAAACCTCTTCCCGCCAGGCTGTGCTGCAGAGAGAGGGGACCAGCCTGGCCCAGGCTAGGCAAACAGAGCCGGTGAAGTTCCATGGCCAGGGGCAGCAGAATGAGGTGGCTTAGGTTCTCTGTCTCACCTCCCCCTCCCTGCGCCATGCGGGTTCGCAGCCCCAATCCATGTGGCCTGGGGAGACCTTACCCAGCTCCGGCCCGGAGAGGGAGAGCGACTTCTTTCTTCAGCGAACCAGAAGCCTCAAAGAAGGCTTCTTCATGTGTTCTCTTGGTTTTATGACCTTTTTAGGTAGGTGGAGTTTATGCTGGCTACCTCATTTCTGACTCCACCTCCTCTTTCTACACCAGGAATTTTTAACAGCAATTACTCCATGACATCTACTCGTACTTGTGCTCTCAAACATATCGTGCTCTATTTCAAATTTGAGAGTAGTTTAGGATTGATAAGAATAACACACAAGGCATAAGTCACTCATGTAGGCTTCCAAACATAGCATTAGGAGGCTGGAATTTTCTCATTAAATACAGAGGAAATACTTAAATACTGAGATATTTTCACGAATGCAACTTTTAGTGATTTTCTATTCAGCTACTCTCTCATTTTCAGCCACGGACTCATTACAGTTCTCATGTTAGTGATATCTAAATGAGGCCCATGCACATATTTCCAGGCAGTCCAAATCTGGGCTTGGTCCTCCCTTCTGTAGCAGGAAGACAGAAAATCATAATTCTCAGACTTAAGTGGATCTCTTGAGGCCTGTATATATTAAGGATTTATTCACGCTGTGAAGTAAGAGCATTCAATTCTTCTCTCTTCAGTAGACAGAGATGGAAATCCTAAAAATCACAGCTTGAATCAGAGGGAACACTCAGATATCTTTGACTTCCTGTGAAAGGGGTTAGGAAAAACATCTAAGATTACAAAATATCTCACAGAATGATAATGCCCAATCTCCACCATGTCACTTTGAACTTGAAAGTTTTTCTTTGGAGATGGATGGGTAGGAAAAGTCCCTTAAGAAATGAAAGCTGCAGCTTAAATACTTTACTGAATGATGTGATCATATTACAATATCGAGTTTATTTATGCAATAACTAGCCTGTACATTTCAAGAATGAAATATCTAGGGTAACAGTCAGCAATTATATTTCAGTGCTCTAAAAAAGAAGGAAAAAAGACCTATTTCATAAAAAGCAACAAATACCAAAATCCTACTGAAGTTTTTGATATTTTTAATCTTAAAATATCCCCAAATACTGAAACAGATTTTTTCCAATAAAAAATAATTTTTACTGAAAAATAAATATAAATTCTAGTGCCTGAAAGTAAGAGAAATACTACTCAGTATAAAAAAGTACTTTTGCTGTAGCACAATAAAAGATGATTATGAAAGGGGAAATGTATGCAAGCTATAATAAAAAACTTCCTGATACTTATATACATTATTCATAGCACTGATGGGAGTATTCAAACTAGCCTGGCTTTTTGTATGATTCAGGGTAGCAACTTTCCACCAGTTACCTCATTATTGATCAAAAAAACTTTTGTTTGGCTGAAATGCATCTTTGAAAAAAGAGCCATCTACCCTTGTTAACAAAAGACAGAAAATTAATTTCCTTTTGCTGTTTCTCCAGTGACTAATCTCCTCACTGTTAAAATTTATGCTCAATTTATTCCTCAGATTTAAGATTCTGTAGTTTAGAGCATTTTTCCCTAGTAAAAAGTACTCAATAGCAGTCACATCTCAAGTTTATTCTTGTAAAACAATCAAACGTAGGTCTTTAACAGCATCAAAACAATTTTTCTAGCAAGTCAAATAAATGGAAATAGTACAGAAGAAGATTTGGTTTGGTTTTTTCCTCCTCCAAGAGGTTGTCCTTCCTCTCTGTTTTCTTTCCTGTTATTCTTTGTGTTTTCTGACTATCCTTAAAACTAGTGCCTGGTTTTCCATCTTTGATTCCCTACATTGCTGATGAAATTGGACTGCTTATTTCAAATCTAAATATTAATTTAGTGATCATGGTCCTATCTTGGTCTACATTTCTTCACCACCATCTAATCAAAAGCAGAGCCAGAGACTTCTTTGGTTTGTTATTACATTAATATACTTCATTATCATTATATTAATATGTACTATATAATCACTATATTTTTCTTTAAATCCTTCATTCTGACTACAGTTTCTTGTGAATTGGAATCAGTCAATTGAGTCATTGGGTTTTTACTCCCATTAGTTGCTGACACATTTTAAAGACCTTCTAGAAATAGGCTATCCTTGTCCCCAGAGGTAGGAGGCCACAATTGATTACTCCACTGTGCTTCAGAAAGCATGAACAGCCCATTTTTCTGTGAGGTGTCAACCACAGAGCATTTCTACAGCCATTGCTTAATTAAGGAGGGCACTTCCACATTCAGTGTGAGAGTATGAAAGATTTATTTAGGGGATCTAATCACGCTTGGAGTTTAATGCTGACTCAACTGAAGGATTTACAGCCTAGAACTTATAATGAAAATTTCAGGTTTTTGTGCTTCCTACCACCATAAAACAAAGCACTCAATGCCATGTCCTGTTGCAGCTCATATACAGGGTTAACAAGTGAATTTACAAAAGTGAAGTGGCAGAACAGAGCCATTTTCGTTATCGTCTGTATTTCTCAGCTCCTTGTTGCTGAGGTCTTTCAGGGGATGATATAAACAGGTGCCCAAATGCAAGATTTCCAGTGTGAACAGGACATGCAGGGAGCTTGCTCACTGCTTCTTGCTACTGTGATAGCCAAATAGATGCAAGTCATAGTGCCAACTTAAGGGAAAAAAATCATAGAATTACAGAATGGTTTGGGTTGGCAGGGACCTTTAAAGAACATCTAGTTCTTATGCCACAGGCAGGGACACCTCTCACTAGACCAGACTGCTCAAAAGTCAGTCAAACTTGGCCTTGAACACTACCAGGGATGGGGCATCCACAGCTTCTGTGGTAACTTACTCTAGTGTCTCAACACCCTTACAGTAAACAATTTCTTCCTGACATCTAAATCTAGACCTACTCTCTTTCAAGTTATTCCCTCTTGTTCTTTCACTGCAGTCCCTCGAGATGAGTCCCTCTTTGGCTTCCTTTTAGGCCAGATTCTGGAAGGTTGCTATGAGGTCTCCTCGTATAACACTAGGAGTTGTGGTTTCTTTCTTTCTTTCCACATATTTATGTTTCTCTATGAAAAAGAATTTCAGGAAATCAGGAGCCACTCTTCCACATGCACAAACATGGACATATGCTCACAAATACCAGGAAAATAAAAAAGTAGTCATGTGCACAGAAAAATCTACAAAGAAAATTGATTCAAGCATAAGAAAAATAGGATTGTCTTGAAAAGAATGACTCAGATTTTGAAACAACAAATGCACATGTTCAGTGTGTTTTGCACCAAGAAATACCAGGCTAAATCACAATAAAAACAGATAAGTACCATTACACTGTGATGATGGACAGACTCATCAAACATCCTTATGAAGTAGTGCGTGTACTTTCAAAATATGTCTGAACAGCACATCTTAAACCAGGATTTAAGCTATTGAAAATGTTAAACCGGAATTCTGAGAACAAGTTTCAAATGTGGCCTGTAGAGCTTAGCACAGAGCTCAGAGCTCAGCAGACAAAAACTCTGCTAGCTTATGTGAAAACTATACATTGATTGGATTCTCAATCCTTTGTGAATTACACTGACTTGCAGGTATCCTTTGAAAATATATGGCCTCATATTTGGAGGAAAGGGGGTATTCATTTTTTACAGTTTAATCTAAATAGAGGTGCATGCCTAGCTGCATCAAATTTAATAACCATCAAAGAACAACTATTTTTTAAGAGACATGAACTACCATTCTAGTATATAGTGATAAGGTAAGAAGACACATTACTTCTAAGGAATGCACATAAAACTAAGAAATATGCATAGAAATTTGTCCTTTTTATTTATGAACCTGCCTTGATTTCTATTTTTAACATATTAAAGTCCCTCTAGAAGTCTCTCTTTTTTTCATCTATTTTACTCACTTATACTACAGTGTTGTTTTCAAGCACTGTTGTACTGGAGATAGTTCAAAATAGAAATTTATAACCATTAACTCTATCCTTTACTTGACAGAGAATTTGAACGAATCTTGTGTCAAATAACCACAAAACTTTTGAGTTTATTCCAATGGAGTCTGGGAAATGACAGCTTTCAGCAAAGTATCAGTAGACTTCATTTGTTTCTGGCCCACAGAGACATTCACCCTAAGGCAATGCCTCAGGCTTTTGGGTTTCTTAGGTCTATCTACTTCCTTGAGATTATTTGCACTGCTTTTTCTTCACACTGAATAAACTTACATTAACAACATTTCAGCACCCTAGAGCAGTGTGTTCTAAATTCAGCAAATATCTTTCTAGAAAGATAATTTATAGAAATAATATACTGGAATATCTACACATCTATTTACAAACAAAATTAAAGTATGGTCTAGATAGAACAAAGACATGGTCTGCTCAATAAAGCTCTGCTCACAAGGATAATTTGTCATAAGCTTTTGCTGCTGTAACAATCAGTTATGTGCTGCTTACTAACTCTTTAAGTAGATTTTGTGTTTACTGACTTATTTTATGCAATTTAAGAGGTAAAATGCTATGCAAGCAGAGAGGATTCCTTTGGCAAATACAACAATTTCACACAGTGGCCCTGCCAGTACAGGCAGAGTAGCAGAGGTCTGCAGAGTCACGCACAGCAATCTGCGGATGAAGACCAGTTTGTTTTAAAGCTACAGGCTTCTAGAAACTGCTACCACTTCTGAACTCAATGGAAATTCATTTTACACATTAGTTGTGAGTGTTGCAGTAGCACCCACTTACGGGTGTAATCGGCAAGCACAATACCAGGCATTGTTTCCATTTTCAAGAACTTAGCAGCTGAAAGTCATGCAATTATTATATATGTCTCCAAAGTATTCTGTAATATGGCACACATTTTTTCCTTATTTGCCTACTATGTGTTAGATATTTTCTAGTTGAAGCTTCTAAGGTGAAATCAAAGGCAGGTTTGTTTTGTTTCCTGGAACTTAGTTACAATAAATTATATTTTCACAAGTTATATTTGGAATATAACTTGTGACCAAAAGATAGATGAATTTGCAGTCAAAATTCAACAAGTTCCTCATACATTGCTTTCCAAACAGTTCTTTTATTCTTATATTTTAAATTAAAGTAGTCCCTGAATGCTAGCTGTTTAGCCAGTGTTCTTATATATCCCCACTACTGTAGAATTTTCCACTAGTTTGTAATCCTTATTTTTTCCCTGATTTGTGAAGAATTTCCCATCATAAACAGTGAAATCCATTGAAAAAATTTGTTTAAACACATTAGCAGCACAATGGAAAGTTGTTTCACCTACAAGTTGAATCACTTGTGTTTTGTACCACTTCAACCCTCCAGCACATCCCTAGATGTGCTTCCAGTCCTTAAGTTAAATTCTCAACAATACTAAAAACTGGAGCACAAAATTTGGCTTTAAGCAAATGCTACTAAATATAAAGCTTACTGCTCTAATTTCAGAATATGTTTTTGCCTAGAGAGCTTTAAAGATTCATTGAATTTATACTTTTTTTTCCACTTTTCTGGTAGCTCAACACCTTAATGCTATTGTAATTGACCAGGATATTACATACAGAGAATGACAATACAATTGGCACTTGGGAAACTAATGAGGAGTATTAACTCAGCTATTATGACAGTACAGAAGGCAAGAGCTCTAGGTCACCATATGCACTTACTGTGCTACTCACAAAGCACAGAGAAACTATTGCCTATACTGCATTGTAAGACCTCCACAGGTGTGTAAGTATTTGTTGACTAAACTTCTCTGAATCCCAGAGCATATGCAAAGGCTTCCTGGATGTGGCCCAGATAAACAAACTTGGGAAAACAAAACCTTAAATCTGAGTGTTTCAGAGTCTTTCACTCCCGTCTGGTGCTGCCTCCCTTCATCAACAAATATCCATGACCAGCATAAAAAACACAACACTAAAATACCTTGAGGCAAACCAAAATTGTATTTAGAAATTCCAGGAAAAGCACAGGCTCTTCTTTACATACCTTTTCCATCCTGTCACAGGAGCTCTAGACATTATCAAATTTTAAAGGTTTTGGAAACAAAATTCATGGCAATTGGAAAGATGTAATGAATACTTCCTCCTCCTCTAATCTTCCAGCCCATGTCCTTGCTCCCCTGAACAAGGCTACAGTAGATACATGGCTCAATTTTAATGGAATCCCTTTCTTCCAGAATATCATGTCCTCAGACAGAACAGATTTTATGGTGTTGTTTCCTCTTGTATCCTTGTTTCTGCTCACAACGTGAGTATTAAAGGTTGAAGTATGTGATGAATACCAAAAGCCTCTCTCAGACTGTGGAAACTTACAGTAGCAGTGGCTAACAACAGGTTATACCCAAACGATCAAATTCTGAAGTTATTACTACTCTAGCCTCCAAAACCACAGTCAACACCAACTTTTTGTTTCAAAATCCATTCATCTGTGTTTTGTTAACTTGTAAATCCTAGTTATTTGCATATTAGTACCATATAACCTCAGTTGTATAGTCTCACAAGCTAATAGCTTCTGACTCACATTAATAGGTTCCAAACTGTGATTTAGTAATGCCCAAAACCTTCTAAATCAAACTTCAATTTATGTAGAAATGTTTCATCATCAATTACTGATAAAAATCTGGCTTAATGTGTGCTGCAGCGTTACCTCAACTTCGAGTAGAAAAAAACAGGGAGGAAAAAAAAGGACCTCCCTCACACCATTTTTTTCTTAAAAATTTATTTTAAGGAAGCAGAGAAAAGGAAACTGTAGAACTAAATTAGAATGACATCATTTGACCTTTCAGAAAGAGGCATTTGCTGTATTAAAAAGAAAAGAAAATTATGAGCTACTACTGACATTTTCGGAAGTAGAAACAATATTTCTCAAAGCTTCTGATAAGCTCATTTTTTACTCATATGTCAGGGTAAATGATTATTTAAAGAAACAAATCTAGCATCAAAGTAATAAGTTGTCCAGCTGATGAATTAGAATCTTTCTTCTTCACCATCTCCTTTAAAATTTTCCTTAAGCTACAAGCAGACCCTGAGTCTTTTGGAGCTATTCAAAGGTCATTTCAGCTACATACTCTATCATGCAGATTATTGAACTAACCAGGGGTTAGGACTCATTTTAATCCAAAAGTGAAGTACATGTAATGAGACGTGGCCATGGGGCCTGCACACTGAACAGAGTTTACATGCATTCAGTCAGAAACTGACGTATTTGCCTACTCAAGAAAAATGAGGAGAAAAAGCCACCGCTGATTTCAATTAAAACAGACAGGGATTAATAGTTTCATATTAGTGTTTTACCATATATACTGGAATATTCTAAACACTTACTTTTAACCAGAATTTTATATTTTGCTGAAGACCTAATCTTTATCAAGCATGCCAGTCTGAAGAGCAAGACTAACAAAAAGGCAAGTAGGAAAATCTGTGTTACGTACATACACCAAAAAAAAGTGTAAAGTATTTCACTCTATGGGAAGTGAAAACACTGAAATTTAAGCCAGTAAAGGGAGATTTAATTTGTCGACTTTAAAGGAGCTAGAGATTAAGACCATGAAATAAAGCTTTTTTTTTTTTTTTGCTTATGATACATTAAGATAGTAACAATTATTTTAGTTGAAATTTAGAAAGAAATTGTTTATTCGAAGCCTTCTTTTCAACATGATATTTGATACTTCAAACAGTGACAAAAATAGCATGCACAACAAGGTATTCAGACCGACTCTGTCAAACACAGACTATGATAGGTTGTGTTTCCAGCAATAAAACCATGCCTTGCAACAATGACAGATACTTAGACTCCCATGAATCAAGCAAAACAACACAACAGCTTTGACATCAGGGAAAGGTAAACTGCATTTAAATAATCCCAAAACAGAGCGAAGAAATAACCCAAAACTTTGCACTCTGCTATACTTTCTTCTGAATAATTAGATTTATATGGACATCCTTTCTTTCTGGTTTCTTCAGCTCATCACTCTGTGATTCAGGTCTGAGAAACAAGGTGAGATACTCAGATCTACAAAATGAGTGGCCCTTAAAGACCCTGTCTCTTCAGAAGTTCCTACACAGTTCTTCAGGTGTTTTTTTGGGCAATAAAAATGCATGACTAAGAATTGCATGACCAGAAAGTATGCAAATATTTAGTCCAGTTCACTGTCTTTTCAGGGGAATGCTCCTGCTGAAATAAACATCTTGCTAAAAGGGGTGGTTTTGGTTACTGATTTTAAGAACAATGTTCTCCCTGGGTCCCCTAAGCCTCTTCTAATTCTCAGAACAAAATAATCTTTGCACAATATTTGATTTGTCACACCTTAGATTAGTTAATGCGAGATATTTTTTTTGTTTCCTTTTCTCAACATGAAGTGTTCTCTGCAGGTAAAGCCAAGAAAGCATGGTCATCATCAGGCATATAAGGCTTTAATATAAAGTTCTATCTATCAGCTTTAAAAAAATTTAGCTTTTCATAATATTTTAAAATTTTTCTGATGGATAAATCTGGTATTTGCAAATAAAGTGACGAATCTCAAAAATAAAAATGCACATCAGAAATTATTTGCATTTGCATTTTCAGTAGAACTCTACATTAATTAAACACACAAGGCATTTGTTGTTATTGTAATTATGATGACTGGTAAGTTTTGCAGCTGAAATGATAAACAATATGAGCTATTCATATAACTCAAACAACCACCATGCAGACATAATGAAAATACCCTTTCCTCTTATACTTCACATATCCTTGATGTGATAAGCTGAAATGTGTACTGGGAGTACACAAAAATTAAGGGTTTATTTTACAAACTTATATAGTATTGTCAGCATTTATTTACAACCAGCAATAACTGTTTTCCCTTGATATTTGTTGCAGTTCAAGTTTTCATGGAAAGCAAACACCTAAGGCCATGCCTAACTAAATACTACTGCTCATTCCTGTCAGGATAAGCACAATTACAGTTGCGTCTTGTAACTCCAAAAAACTCGTTTGACATTCTGTGTAAAGTTCTGATCACACTGTTTTCCATCCAAGACACACAAAGATCACCAATGAAACCAGCATTGATACAATTCCTTTCAAAAACAGCTGGAATCCACTCTTACTTAGTATCTGGAGTGGGAAGGTTTGTTATGGCTTGTTAGTGTGCTGAACCTGTGTGACAGAACAGACTGCATAGAGCCTTCAGGGATTTACTGATGACAGGGCCACCTGTTGGACGCACATATAGACCATTTAGCTACAAGTTTACTGATATAAAAACACCTCATGAGCAAAAGGTGCAGGATCAGACTATGTTACAAAAATCTACATTTGCAAAATTCTACAGGGCAGAAAGTGGAGTTCTTTCCATATCCAGCTCATCATAAAGACAACAAAAAAGTACACATTCCATTGATATAAGTTGAATGTAGACTAATTAATAAACCTCTTAATTCTAAAAATATTACTGATGCACTTTATTGAAATAGATGACTGATATTTGTCACTAGGCATAAAATGATTTTAAACATTTTTATGTAAACTATTTGTCCTACAACAGTTAAATAAATAATGATAAATTAAAAACTCAGACAAGGCTGGTCTAATACATATAACTATTTACCCAGCCATTGTTAAAGGACTTGGAACTTAGAATTGCAGGCTAGCTACAGTTTCTAAAAGTTCACCATTTAAATGGCAATCTGCAGAGAAACTTAAAAAACATCTTTGAGAATTTGTCCTTTGCATACACAAAAGGAAAAGTATTTGTGTTTTTAAATTTTACCCATATAAGTAATAGGCAAGATATATTCAACTTCATTTCCATTATTAGAGCAGGAGGCTTGTGAAAATCCAGTTGAAATTCTAAAGAGATACACAGAGACCTTAAGAAAGATGAGCAAGATGAATGGCCCACACAGCAATGGGATGTTTGGATCTAACTCAAGGGCAATAAATATGATTTACACTGTTTTCATTGAGCTTGCATTCACCCTGTGATAATTTGTATCAGCTACAGTAAGATTAATCACCTTGAGAGCTTGTTTACCTTCTCTATTTTATGTAAAAGTGTCAGTTTATTGGTGCTTCTCAGTGAAATAGTATATTTACCCATATATTATACTTTGTTTTATCAGTGGATAAATCAATATGCTGCAGTTTTAGAGGGACACTGCTTTTCAGATTGTAGTCCTATAAAGGCAGTTAACAAGCAGCACACTGTGATGTGAAGGTCTTGGCCATCATGAATATCAATTGCTCGACATCCTAATATTCTGTGAAATCTACTCTGCTATAGAGACTAATTTTGCACTAATGAGCAACTGCCTATTTCTCTCATTGTAGTATAAATGACATGGGGAAAACAGAATAAACGGAAAGGAGAAACAAAGCAATTACATTTTTAAAAGAAGTATTTAAACACAGTTATATTATACACAAGAGAAATATTAATTGCATCAACAATGATGAAAGAGAAAAGAATATTTAGCAATGCAAAAAGGAAGGTCATTCACTATTGAATTTAAGGAAATGGACCAAACTTGTTTATTTGTCCCCAACATCTTAATCTGCATAGCCAAAACTGGAGGGGGGTGAAGGTTAGCAGTATGCTTCACCCATTTTCTCCAGTTATATGGTAATTTCCCAGGAAAACTTTTAGATAGGCTATAACTCCATATTAATCTTGAATAACTACCTCACTTAGGCACAAGTGAAAATCCTCACAGGAATATTCAAAGTTTATTCATGTCTAATAATGACACAAGAATGAAGCTAAGAGGTAGGTCACTGGTAGCAGTACTAGCTTTTAAAGAAAAATAGTAAATCTGGACTCTGCCAGTTTCTTTCTCTCTCTCTCTCTCTCTCTCCTAACTCCAGGATGGGTAAAAGAGAGAAAATAGGCCATGAAAGCAAGATTCTTTGAAGTATTCCATTTAGTCTAAAAATGGCAGTGTTAAAGACAAGAATGAGCCTAGTTCTACAAATGCAGCAACAGTTTTGGAAGGTCTAAATCTTCTTTCTTACAGCCACCAGGCAGAAAAAGTGCAGCTTTACCCTCTCTGTACAGATTTCTATTTTAGACAAGCACAGAAACATCAAGTGATTTGCTTAATTAACCAGCAAAGTCAGACTCACAAACAGTAATCCCAGTAAGTTTACACAATTAATCTGTAGTGCAAGAACTATTTGCTGGAGAAGTCAATGAATTTTTATTAGTTAATAAGTTTAACGTTTTTGTATTTCAGAAAACTTCCAGATGGTGAAGAGGAGTACAGTTATTGAACAAATTATTCATCTCTGCCTAGCTACAGAACGTGTCAGCAGTCCTTGGATACAATACTTAGCAGCCTAACAAAGAAAGGCTGCTGAAATATTCTTATAGGTGGTCAGTGTAACTCATTTTCCCTAAAAAACCCCAAACTCCAATCTTGTTATTATTCAATCTGTAGGCATCTTTTTTCTCTTTTTTTTTTTTTTACAGGAGTAGCATTAAGAACTTGAGTGACGCTCTGATTTTCATATTGTCTGATTTTCAGGCAAAAGGTAATTTTTTTCTTTCCGTTAAAGCATTATTCTGAATCATATTAGATACAGCTGGAAAGAAACAAGTGTTTTTTCCTTAATGCACAATCCAGACTTTGGAAACCACTTAAACACACAAATGTATATGACAAATAATGTGCAAACAAGAATGCATTTATGTGTAATTTATATAGGCATGTTATTCAAAGGCTAAATTTCTTCTGACACTTCTACCCCAGAACTAAAACATTTAATACTTGTTTCTTTCTATTTTTTCCCCTATTGCTCTCTTACATCTTTCAAATCACAGAATATTCTGAGTTGGAAGGGACCCACAATAGCATCAAGTCCAACACGCAAGTCAGTGGCTCGGATGGGGAACAAACCCACAATCTTGGCATTGTTAACACCACGCTTTAACCAAATGAGCTAATTTTGATGCCTGTATTGCTATGAAGTTAAACAGACATTATTAGGCTGCTCCTAGTGCAGTATTAGAATATCTGCTTAAGTTTTCCATCACAAAGGAATTATTTGAGCACTTTGTGACTGGTCTACAAGGACTGGAAGTTAATAATGACTCTGTTAGCACAGAGGAAATCATGAGCTTTGCAGAAGGTTTCTAACTGGTGTTTTTAAAAAAAAAAAAAACCAACAGTAAAAGCAATGCTTTCCAATACTCTTAAGTGAATTTAAATATGAACATAGATTTTTAGTTTTCTTAGCAGTCCTATGCCAACCAACAGGTAGCATTCATTAACAAGTTAATAATGTGAAAATGTTTTCCTTTGGCATTGGAATGCAATTGGACATTAAGATAAGGGAGGAGGAGGACTCTTCATCCTTCACCTGTTATCTAACAGCTAACCAGTCTCTAAACTAAATTTCCAGTTTGAATCTTAGCGTGGTGGATACCAAACCAATACTGGAAATTATTTCAGGGACATGTATAAAATGAGACTATATTCCCTTCTTTAGATTAGAAGAGAAAGAACTGAATACATACTGGGAAGAGAAGAAGGACAGGGCATGAAAATGTAGGTGTCATTTCCCTAGCACTAGTTGCAGTAGGGTGAATGCCTTTGAAAGCAGACAGAACAGTTCTGTTGTGGTGCATGGGTGAAGTGTTAGGAGGAAACGAAAATATTTTCAAAGATGAGAGCCTTGAGGCATATTAATCTTCCTTTTTCCTGAGTGAGGACGTTATTTCATGACAATTACATATAACTGCAAAAGCATAGAAGTTAGAGTGTTCTGAGCATTTGATGCACTAGAATGCTCATTGTCAATTTAGTGATAGAACTGGCCTCAGCTGGAAATTCTGAAGGCGGTTTTGCATACTGCTGGCATTATCATTGAGGTCTGGAGATAAAACAGGTATGGGATTTTCAGGGCTTGGCAACACATCTTAGGTAGCGAGTATAGATGAAAAAGCATACAAATTCTCAGATACTATATCCTTTTTCCAGATCTTGAGATATTCTCTTTACAAACATGTTTTGATGAATGCTTGAGAATCAGATGCTTTTTAAAAATGCCTGTTTTCTACAGCACAAATGAAAACAGACAGGGAAGTCACTATGCTGAATTTGTACCAGTGACAGGTCCTCTCATCCCACAAAATTTCCCCAAAGCAGAAAAAGTTACTTTGTATAAAGAAATAGAATGAGATCTAGGATAGAGAGACAAATAGTTTTTAAAATTAAAAGAATGTTATGAAGTTCAAAGCCTACTTTCTCCTGTTCATGTCTGTCATTCTCATATTTGCTAAATTCTGCTTTGGGTTCTCCAGCTGAGTTCTGATATGTGCTTTCCAACATTAAATTTTTTGTTTCTGCTTAAAATATCTTTACCATTCTTCTCCCAACAAGTGTTTTGCTTTCAAATGTGTTTATGGAATAAAAGCCAAATTTTCAGTGCCAAAGTTATGAAATTTCTTCAAAGAACAGCAGTCATCACTAACACACAAATCAATTAAATTTCTGATAGCAGGACTTTGCATGACTGGACCCATATATATTAAGCCTGTAAAATTGCATGCTTTATAGGCTCACAAAGACAGATATGGATATCATTCCTCTATTGCAAAAACTTATTTTATTAATGGTGTATTTTAAATTATCAGTTACAGAGTGAAAATGCCTAAATGGGTTGAAAATAAAAGTGTGTATGTAAATTGTGCAAGATGCCCAAAAGACCCGGTATTCTTGAGGTAGAATTAACATTTCAAGAGAATGATAAAAACACACCTTCAAGTGTTTCTTTTTGCTGTCATTTTAAACCAACTTGGTTGTCATGCTTACTATTACAGGATTTTTGCAAGTATTGGGGCACTGATCTAACTCTGTTTCTTTCAAAAGCATTTCATCACTTTTATTTCTCCAAATATCATTGGAAATTCCACACACTGGAAAGGTGGTAAAGATGATGAAATAATATTAAAATCTGATTTTCTTCCTTCTACATCAGTAAGAATGTCAATTAACATCAGGTGAATTATGAGACAAAAATTTAAATATTCTTTCAAAACTTCAATAATGCAGAGTGCCGCTTTGAATTCTGCTGGCAAAACACAGATTCTGGAAGCAGTTCTCCAACAGAACGGTCCCCCACAATTCTTAGAGTCTTGTTTAATTTGTAGTTTTCAATGTGACTTTGTAACTGAATTCCAGGGGTTTTATTTCAGTTTTACTACCTATCTCATAGCAATTTCCTCAAAAAACTGCAGAACATTTATTTCAATAGACTGCCTATTTCAAAGTATGAGGTTGTAACTCTACTTTTTGACTACCAACAGGAAAGAAAAGCAGAAGGCTGTAATTTTTTCTTTCTGAATTTGACAGATTTAGCTTGGAACAGAAAATTAAGGATTATTTCATGCTGAAATTAAAATGATTGGCAGGAAAAAAAAGTAAAACACAAGGAATAAGTAGAAGTCTAAGACAAATATGTTAGTGTAGATGACAGAACTCACAATCCTTTTTTAACTTCAACAGTAATTTTCTGAAGTTGAAAATTTTCCGGATTTTGGAGAATAAAGCTATTGAATTTTGACCCTCTTAAAATAAATTTTAAAAAATTCTAAACTGAAAAGTTATTTCAAAACATGAAAGCTATGGAAAGATTTTTAAGATTTTTTTAGAAACTACCAACATATTTTTACTCTTTTTATTTTGTTTCTTTTTAGTTTTGGAATCCTGTCCTGAAGTTAGTACCTGACACTAATTCACAGACTATTGAAAAGTCACTAGATTTTGTTACTGTTGAAAATCCTGCTTCTTTACGAATGAATCTTGATTTTAAGAAATGAAAGCATTTTCATTAGTCCTAGTTAGTCTGTGAGGCACCTAGAATCTCCAGAATGTTTAAATATATCCCAAGGTAAAAGCTTTTCATACTGAATGGATTTCACAAACTAAATGTACCACAGACCATTTGTTCCCTACTTCTTGGGAAATAAACAGAGACAACTTCAATCATTAAGAAATTTCTATGAAAAAAAATGAAACAGAAAATGGACTCACAATACTATGTATTATAATTCATCTGCAGCACGCAAGTACACAAGGCATTCTACTGGCAAGATGAAATATTTTTATTAGATAATGCGTCTTCGAATATAAGAACACTACTAAGCTTTTTAAAGCTTGCTTGCTACCCATTTCTGTAATGCCATTCTGTGCCAGATTCACTGAAATCTTAAACACATCAACCTACGTGAAGCCAGAGCCTGTATTCTCCTGCTGCCTCTGACTTGACCCAATTAGTTTGAAAACCTTGGCCAAAACTTGTCCCTTGACATTTTGTAATCAAAAGCTGCTGCCACCATCACTTTCTATGTACTCAGGAAGGCTGTTTGTTTTAAAGGCTCCAAACTGCCATGATAAGCAGTTATCTTGTCATTTTTTTCACCTTCACAGAAACGCAAGACAGAGGACAGTATAATTGCTCTACTGTCTACTTTGCAGAACACAAGCAACTCGGTACTTTATAGAACCAGGGTTTCTTTGGGCAGAATACAGCCCTATAAATCCTTAATCTTTACATCTATATAATTTGAAAATTTTTTGCAAATCTGAAGGAAAAATTAAGCTCACCATCCAGTCTTAATAGCAGAAAAGTGAGATGACATATATAAGAAGTCAAACAAAAGAAATAACAGTCCAGAATAAGAATTTGTGACGAATGAGCTTTCACAGAAAGTACTAAGTTTCTGAAAATATTAATGAAAAAGTGTAGTTAAAAGTGTATCTTAATTATGTTGAATATTTGCAAGTTTATATGCAAACATACAATATAAACACAATTTTCCTTTTACCTCTACTTCATAGTAAAGTTCCTATCTGACTATGACCTATATTTTCTTTTTTTGTTCCATCTTTCTCTGAAAACTTTCCATGATTTATGTTATAGAAATTGCATTTTGCCAGAAGGCTGCAACAGACACTGATGTTACAGGTGTTAGGAGATATTTCTTCAGTCTTACTGAACACTGACAGAAAATATTAATAGTAGCCACATAAATAATTTGTCCACAGGTGTTCACACCTGTTATAACACAGTTATTTTCATTTCCAGGATTTTCCATCTGGGAAAGAGTTTTAATGGAAATGAGAAATTCTGCTTAGACTTTGTATTTAAAGTTTGTTTGTTTACCTTAATGGACTCTTCTTTCTCCCTCTTCCTCCCTTTTTTGGAGCTACGCTGGCGTCTTATCAACAAGAAACAGCAGTTAAGTAATTGTTCAATGCATACACCAATAACTATCAAATTTTCCACATTTTATAGAACTTTGTCTTATCAACGGCTTCTAAAGTTTCAGTGAGTGATTTTAGAGTTGTGGCAGGCTATGAATAAGTTAAATTGAAAATTTTGCCTATCCAGTGCATGAAGTGAACCAAAATATCCTTCAGTTCTGCTACATCTTAATGCACTATTTCAATTTGGCACAGAGAGAAGAGAACCTCCTGAGCTGATCTAAATAAAGTCTGTTTAAAAAGAGCTAAGATATAACCTACTTCCATTAACTCCTATATACAAACAAGTGCAACAATCTTTAATGTCTTGGAAACCAAGAAAATCATTCCTCATAACTTGTAAGAGATCAGATTCAACCCTCCCCAAAAAAATCTGAACATAGCAGGAAGGAATTTGCTGAGACACTAGACAAATAAATCACCTATCTCTTCTCAGTAAACACAAGGAAAAACCCATAGCAACACAGTGCAAAGGAACCTGCTTTATAAACTGCAACAGCAAACAGTACAACTGCAACAGAATTAAAGTCAGATTCTGTCCTGGGGTGCCCACTTAAGGAAGGCTGATATTAACAACACTGACACATGATCACTTAGGAAAAGATCTCACTGGCACACAGTTGCTCCGGCAGTGCGTTATGAAACATATACCACTTCTAAGAGAAGTGTCTTTTTTCAATTAGCTTATCCCTGAGAATGATTGATTTATAGCACTGCTTTTTTCAAAATTTACGTGGGTTACAGAAGCAGCAGCCTCTCCTCTTATCAGATGCAGACTTATTTAGGATCATACTCAGAGTCTGTTGAAAACAGGCAACAAAAACTCCACAACTCTGAATTAACCACCCGTATTTAGCACTGCCCAAAACTGTGGCAGGATATGAATAAGATGGAAATTGAAAATTTTGCCTATCCAGTGCATGAAGTGAACCAAAATATGCCTCAGTTTTCCCGTTTTTCAATGCACTATTTCATTTTGGCACAGACAGAAGAGAACCTCCTGAGCTGATCTGCTGCTATCACCAGGGAGCCTTTAAGTTCAAGGGATTGTCCAGATCAAAACAGAAATAAAGGGTCCCTTTTTTGGATAGGTGGGAAGAAGAAAGTCTAAGGCCTTTGCTTCCATGAAGCTTCACCATCCACCCGAAACCCATTTGTTGTGACAGGAGAGAATGTGGAGAGCAGCCATTCTGTATAATGCTTGTTGGCAATAGGGGGACATGGAGGGGTTGTTGTGCCAAAATTTTTACTCTCCTGCAGGCTCATACTGCAACTTTTCCTCATTGGACAAGAACAGCTACTGGAGACAAGTTACATGAAATAACTAAGAGGTAAAAGGCAACTTTCTCTTCAGTTCATAAGCTCAGGTGCCAAATGGTATCCAGCTTCCCATACACTTACAGAGAATCCCCTTCACCATCTCTGGTTCAAGGTCCAACCCGGGCTGGAGCACACCAGAAGAGACACAGGATGTGAAAAGACAGAGAGGGAAATGTGGGAGAGGAGAAAGCCAGGAGGAAGGAAAGGAAACTCCTGGTCTGAAGAAGCACTGAAGTCATGGGAGTTCAGTGGGGAGAAGGTACATGAAGAAATGAGTGAACAAGGTTTTTTCCCACCTCCCATTACCCCATAGCTGCCCCATGCTTTCCCTCTGGCCTGGTGTAGCCCTTCACCAGGCTGCTGGAGCTTGCCCAAAAGGCCAGGCCAGACCTCAGCCCTGGCAATCTCACCTCCTGCAAGGGCCACACAGGACCACAGCTGCCACCCATCCGCCTCATTGGGGGAACCTGGGCTGAAGAGGCAGAGCAGGGTGAAAGGAATAAGACCCAGAGTGCCCCCAAAAATGGATGGAAATGAGGCACTAGGTATACCTGGGGTATTCCCAGAGAAAGGAGCAGGAAACAGGATGGGGTACAAGAGATGCTGAGAGAGGAAGCCAGGAGGGAGCCAGGGAGGCTCACCCAGATACCTTCCCTGCTTCACACAGTGCAGCCACACACTGACCCCACCACTCCTGAATCATTTAATCCCACATTCCCTGAATCCCACCACATTTTAGGAACTCATTGCTCACCTCATATTGGTAAGAAATGAGAAGAAGGGGTGAGATTGCTGAAATGCATTTCCTTCCTCTCCCAGCTTCCCAGCTGCCTTTGAAACCAAGCATAAAATGATTTAGTCATTTTGGAGGAAAACAAATAAAAATGGTTTCCTAGCAACAGGATTTGCAGTATTAGTCTCTGAGGAAACTCTCCTTGATTTCAAGGCTTTGCTTGTTTACTAATATAGGAATAAAAGTACTCACATTATATTAGTACGATTTGTTTAAACAAGGACAAGTCTCTACTGCTTTTCAGCAATAGATGCATTGCAAAGGATAGTGTTAAAAGAACTCATATTCATGCAAAAAAGCAAGAAATTTCAAAACTTTATAGTAAACACCTAGCATACCTTCAGCATATACAAATGCATTTAATCATACAGTGTATTATACCCCTCCTACAAACCTACAAAATCCTATTTCGAAACCTAAATCCAGGAATACCTGGAACTGCTGAACATCTAATTCTTCTATTATGTGACACTGCATCCTGGATATGTCAATCCAGGCATACTACTGGAGTTATTTGGAAAAAAAATCAAGAGCTGTTAGACTTAGACTGTCTGATGGCTGAAAACGTATTAAGTGGAAGAAGGAAGCGAATTAAATATATATATATATATATATATATATAAATTACCTACCTGAGCTGCTTTAGAGTCTTCTGAACACAACATATGAAAACATATCATCAGGATTTGTAATTCTTAATTTTACAAAATAGTACTGTCTTAAGGAATTAACTGCAAGGAGATGTCACCAAAATTAAGTAGTATTAAAAGAAGATGATGAGAACATGTATATTTATATTAATCAAAGTTATAGAAAGAGATGTACTTCTAGGTCACTGTTAGAAGCTGCAGAGAACATTTCAAAAATAGCTCTTGGAGTATTATGTTGCACACCCTACTGAAAAGCTGTAGGAGCAGATAAAGAAATTATAGCTTCTCTTACATACCTGTAATTTTATTTACTGGAATTAACTCACACATTGAGAATAACTGTATTATTTTGGAAAAGCAATTTCTTTCTTTTTGATATTACTCTTAGCATTATAATTAATGTCTGCAAAAGGGTCAAGAACAATAATGAAAAATAAAGTGCACAAAGAAATAACTGTTTATACATCTGCCAAAGGCCAACTTTATTTCTGCAGCTTTTGATTATTTGATATCAAGATAAAGCAAACAAACATATAACTTTTATAGATGGCAGACAACTCCCTTTATGTTAATGGAACTTCTATTGACTCTATATGAAAAAATAAATACAAACGGATTAAATGTTATCTGGAAGAAAATGTATTGCTTAAATGTAATAATTCTACAAGTCAGCAAATACGCAGGATAAATAGAAAAAACAGATGTATTCTTCTTGTTGCTTTGAATTGGTCTCAGAATAGTTGAGAATTTAAACACACAAGGATTAAATTACAAATAAGAGGAGAATACAGCAGATGAAGAAACCATAGCATTCTATCTGCCCAGCCTCTTTCCATAAGCTGCTGCTCTGGCTCATGTCGGAACAAAGGTTTTCCTGGCTGTGCTAGGAATCAGGTCGGGGATCCAACTGCAAACAGAGGAAAGGGATTGGTTTTCCCCTTTCTCTTTTGTGTGGAGTGTGGCAGGAGTGGCATTCAGTGAAACAGATTTGGTTACCCAACTTGAAGAGCACGCTTACCAAGGAGCGAGAACAAGGAATAGATACTGCTTGTTGCCAAACACATTTATATTGTGAAATTCCAATGCTTTACCATCCTTTCAGGGAACAAATTTTTCCTAAGATCTAGATGAAAAATAGACAAGATAATCAAGACTATAAAATGGTTTTCATATGACCAGCAAGTAAGAAGATTCATCTACCATCACACACCACTTTGTGAAGCCTGTAAGGAAATGAAAGGCCATGTATTTTCCATAACGTGTTGTAAAGGCTGGTTCATCCCTCATTTTAAAACTGGCAGCTACAGAAGCACCCTTCACAGCTCTTATCATTCATGCCAGCTTGATGATTGGAAGGCTCTCCTGGGTACTCAGTTGAAATCTATCTACCAGGAGAATTTTCTGCTCACCTGATAAGATATGAACATCTGAGACCCTTCTTCCCTGCAGCAATCTCTGAGCCATCTGTTAATCTTGCTTGACTTCTTCTACAATTGGCCTGTACATCAGACAGAAGAGTGTTACAGGCTTTCACAATCTAAGTTAGATTAGTTTGGAGTGTGTTGGGTGATCCCAAGCTGTTTTCAATTAGCTATTGTCAGTTGTTAAGTCATTTAACCCAAATAAACACTGCCAGAAGTAAATATTTACCACCTGGTTGTAGCTGAATGAAATACCAAATCTGAAGCTCAAAGAGGAAGAAATGGTAGAGTATGATGTTAGTCGTTCCCATCATGAGAGGGATTGCTCTTATGCTTATGTTTGTCTAAATTACTGCTATAGTTTTGTACATAACTTAATGGAATTTTAATTCCCCTAATTCAGCACTCAAAATGCTTTGCAGTTATTTTGTGGATCACTTCTGCTGTCTTGCTCACCATCTAATTAGAAAACTGTAAATAAGAATGAGGTCCCAGAGTTTTTGCATTTATTTTATGAATAAGAAATATATCTGGCAAAGTCCAATGTTCTGTAAGACTGGGCTTCATCCAACAACTAAAAGCTTATTAAATGAAATAAAGTGGATTTGCCACTGGCAGCTATACCAGTCTGGCTGCTTTTCTAAAAATCATGGTACTGTAAGCTGCCTTTAATTATGTATTCACACATCTTACTATTTATTATACAGGGAAGAACAGTTTCTTGCTGACCAGATTTAAATTGGTCATATATCTTTTTTATTTATGATTCATAGAAATAATGAATTTTTATCTGAAATGCTGCACATTAAAAATTCATGATGCAGCTATGGTACATTTATGTAGTCAGCCAAATTCCTTTTCGGAGTCACTGCTTCATTTTCCAGGGAACAGCCTATTCCAGTGCCCATCATTTCAACTCACTGGCTCAGCTGCCAGCAATGAAACAGAACCAGCTTTGTTTAAACAGCATCAGTACCATACTGGCAGATTGACAACTAGCATAGAAAGGTGCTATGCAAAAAGCTGACTGTTCATTTCACTACTCATGTAAAAACTGACTCAAAATGAAGAAAATGACTTCTATAAACTTCTCAAAACCAATAAAATAAATAAACAAATAAAAAACCTACAAAAACTGTTTGGGGTGAACAGAAGCTGTCGCTCCTCCGAACAATATATAATTTTCAATTTTCTTCAAATATCTTTGACTTGAATGTAGATTTCTTTCTTCTTTTAAAAAATTCAAACTTATTTTCAGGAAGGAAGGAAGGAACCCATAAAAAATTATTTAACAACTTTTAATCAAATTTGCAAATACTCCTAGACATGAAAACACAGTTATTGGCTAAGGTTTTGAACTAAAAACTTTCACTTGGCATTGGGTATCATCACAGTAGCAAATCCTTAGACTTTGCTGGTTATGTATCTGGCATTTTTTCTATATCTGCAGCAAAGATTTGAGAATCGTCATTCATAGTTACTCAATTAGCTTTAATAATGTGATACTGTTTTCATTAAATAAGAAAATAGAGCCATTCCTTCGGAAACTGAGATAGTTTACCTTTCTCATTGCTGCAACACATAGGTATCTATGAGAAAATGGAACCTGGTTAAGTCAAGTGCAACACACAGAAACAAGAAAAATAAATGTAAATAGCAGACACAGAGAGAGAATGCTTAAATAAGGAATGCTTAAATCCTCATTTTACAGACCACAGGTTGAGAGACTTGAGACTCATTCTGTGCCTGAGCTATAACCTGAATAAAACGAATGCAATAGAGAGACAGGCAGATAGGATATATTATGACATTCTGAAAGCAAGACTCATGATCTAGAATTATATCCCTGATGTTGTGCTGTTATGCATATTTTATATTTGCAATCTGATTGCAGAAAACATCATAGTGCACTGTTTTTCAATTTCTTTTTGAAGAGCAGCAGCCCTGAATATTTTTACAGAATACTGTATCTCAACAATGTTGCTGTCTCTGAAGACCTGTGCTTTAGTTAAGCTTGCTAAATAGAATTCTAGACTCAAAAGGACATGATGTGAACACTGTTTGCAGCTCAGATAATCAGAACATAATAGTTGCCTCCACTCATAAACTCCTGCAAAGCTTTGCTACATTGTACTTGAAAAAATATTTGGAGTTCTGAAGACACATACCTGTAACTACTTGTCTAATTATGGCTGTGAGAACAGCAATCTGACACTCCAGTTACACCTGCAGAAAAATCAAGACCAGGGTTAAACTGTTACACTTTTTCAGATTTATTGTTGTGCATTATTTATCCACTACGAACCTTGAAGTAATGGTTTTGAATTATTTAGAAAGCAGGCAAATAGCCTTCATTCCAATATACAAGTTTCTGTAATATACTTTTACTAATATTCTGTTTATAGGACTAGATGTAATCTGAAAGAAGAAAATGTTAAGAAATTATAGTTTAGACACAAAAGGGCATAATATGGAACCTACTTCCCTGTTATTCTTCAGCAAAAAAAGAAAAAATGACATTACAAAGGGCACAGGAAGGACACTGATCTGTTGGAGCAAGTTCAGAGGAGGCCACCAAGATGATTAGAGGGATGGAGCATGTCTTCTAGAAGTGAAGGGTGAGAGAGTTTGGGTTCAACCTGGAGAAGAAAAGGCTTCAGAGTGACTGAATTGAGACCTTCCAGTGCCTGAAGGGAGCCTTCAAGAAAAATAGAGAGACAGTTTCTATAAGGGCATGTAGTGACAGGATCAGGGAGTGGTTTCAAACCAGTGTAGAGTAGGTTTAGATTAGATATTAGGAGGAGATTCTTTACTGTAAGGGTGAAGGGGCACTGGAGCAGGTTGCCCTAAGAAGCTGTTGCTGTCCCATCCCTGGAGGTGTTCGAGGCCAGGTTGGACAGAGCTCTGAGCAACCTGGTTTAGAGAAAACTGTCCCTGCCCAGGAACAGTTGAGACTGGAGGGGTCAGAACTACATGATCTTCAAGGTGTTTTCCAACCCAAAACATTCTAGGATTTTATGACTAGAGAGCAAAACATTCTGCAAAAAAACTTTGACAAGAATTTATATTACCGGAAAAGGTGATCATTGTTAAAGATGCAAGAGATTCTTGTAAATCTTTATTAACAGTCTTTATTAATTCATTAAATGCAAACAGTAGTATTCCCACACAAGATATTCAGAAAAAATTAATTGCATAACAGCCTACACATCATATGAGCAAATGTGTAAACAAATAAAGCAGATAAATAGGCCTTTAGTGTCTATATACATTAAAGATGGCTGTAAAACAAGGTCTGGCTCATTGATTTATCTTGTTTCTGTACCTCATGACCATCCAGAATAGTAAGTGGATCATTCCCTCTAAAAAGGAGGTGGGAGGGGAAGTAAGGGATCTTTCTATGACACAGATCACTATGGATGTCCTCAAAATAAATGTAATTTGTTATATCATTGGGTGTTAACTCTATTTGAAAGCTGAGAAAAAAACTATAAAAGTTTTATATTTATCCCATGGATTGTGATTTTGTGACAGTGCTTTGTTAGAAGTACACACTGTAACACCTTATCAAAGGAAGCCTGTTAGAGACAGAACTTGAAGACCATAAATCTCAGATCTGCCATGAAACCACACCATGATTCTGCTTCGTAAGTTGCAGCTACTGTCATTGTCTGGCAAACACCAAGTTGTCTGACACTGCAGCACTGATAACACTGATGGTTTTACTCCTCTCATTTTAGAAGGAATTCATTTGGAGTTCATAAATTCTACCATTGGTTTCAGTGTCTATTGAGATCAAAATTGAACACTTCTGGGAAGCCCACTGCTCTTGCCGGGAAAGTGAATACTTTCAAAAAAACACCTTTCCTTCTCTTTTGTTTTGCATGGCTTGACAGTGAGTACAACAGTAAATTCCTAGTTGTCAGCCTGTATTACACACTGCACCACCACGTTCAGTGATTCAACTTGAAACTGCACCTTTGGGGTTTCAACTCCTATGCCCACTTTAGAGATGACTAAGCTGTGATTACATGAAAAAGTCTATGTGCACTAATTACCACACAAAGGCTGTAACAGCAGGCTTCCTAAAATACCTCTACATAAAACATGTTGCCATGACAGCAGACAATTTCAACATCTGTATAGGAGCCTATCTTTTAAGAAAACATATCAAATTAAAAATCTTGAGTTGAGGGTAAATAATAATACATATATCTGTTAAAAATAAGCAACTCTTTATCAGCTACTTTTTTCTGAATAATTCCTATCAAACAGCTTTAATCTTGTGAGTAATACACTGTGTGATATACCATGAGGTTTGGAAAAAGAAGGAAGCTCATAAACTTCAGGGCTAATTATAATATCAGTTTATTTCAGAATTGTTATATGAATTTAATTATGCTTTTTAACTGCATAAAACCGTAGAATTTGTATCAATTTTCATAGAGATATGATAAGATAATATATAAAATAATTAGTATATATGAATAACCATCTAACACCAAATCTAAGTTAGTGATGAAATTTTCTTATGTCTTCTGTTGATAATTAATAATTTACCCATTTAGCTTTTGATAGGGAACACTAGTTAACTACATTCTTTTAGGAAGTGTAGTTTAAATGTTATTTATGAAAAACATGATAATAAATTTAATTATGTAAGGAGGAATTATATAGAGTCGACGTATTGCATAGTGTTGTGCTCTGTCCTCAGACATGTCTTTTTCCAGTTTTACTGCTCATAGAACAGAACTTGCCCATAGAATTCTAAATACCTAAGAGGTTATTCAGCTATAAAGAATAATATATATGTCTTCTCAATGCTAGCTGAAATTTTCCTCTTCAGTTATTTTTTAGTAAATGTAGAAAAATACATTTCATTTTAATCCTCTCATTTCTCATATATACATAAATGTAGGAAATATGATAAAAGACAGGTTAAACTGAGTTAAACTAGCCATGTTTTGAAAGTCATGTATAAAGCCCTGAACAGTTCTTCTCCAACCTGGACCACTTCTAGCATATATTGGAACCAATGTCTGAGTATTCCATTTCAGTGTGTCCCCTGTCCCTTTTTCTGCAGAAAAAATATTTCTCCCCAGCATAGAAGTGTAGAGCTGAAGATAGATTACCATAATTTCTAAGTCCTGCTTTTCTCTTGATCATCG
Organism: Eopsaltria australis; assembly: GCA_034509425.1. Taxonomy (NCBI): domain Eukaryota; kingdom Metazoa; phylum Chordata; class Aves; order Passeriformes; family Petroicidae; genus Eopsaltria; species Eopsaltria australis. The sequence continues at coordinate 4,101,786 of JAVTVJ010000158.1, read as the reverse complement.
TTTTCTGTGTTCTTTATACTTTGTTCTATCCAGAGAGTAGGAAAATATATTGTATATATTACATGAAGAAAATTAGTCACAGAGTAGTTAATTATTAATAAAGAGCAAAGGGGTAATTTTCAAATTAAAAAAAAATTATTTGAGCAGCTCTGCAATTGGAAAAACTGTTTCTATCTGAATGAATACAAAAAAAAAGATAAACCCTCTAACAGTTCTTTAATCTCGTCATAGAATCTGTCACAATCAATTATAAAAACTCCATATTTTTCTGTTAGTTGTATGCAGATAATGTTTTTTTTAATCTTGAAATGAATGTCTCTGTTGCAATTAAAATAATATGGGGTTTTTAAAATAATAATTTGTATAACGGATTCTGCCCACTTATTATTACTTTTCTACACTTGTGTAAATGCAAATAAGGAAGGATGTTATGTCTGATTTTTGCACAACAAGTTTAAGTAAATTTCACAAGATATGATGGTCTAGGAAATACTTCCTTGCAGAGAATGAAACTTAGCCACAGCCTGGAGACAAGGTTCTGCAATGAGGTTCATCATAACTCCAGATTTTATATTACTATAGGGCTGACAAAAGCAGTTGAAATTGTGCAAGAACTGGAGTCCTTTGTAAGGCCTTTAGTTAAGCCATTGCTGTGGGCAAAATATTCTGTGTTGACAGACCAAGTAATCACCAAATATCTTCCAATAAATTGCAGTACAAAGTTGACTTTTTAGAATGTGCAGAAGCAGAGCACAGAGACTGGATTACAAAGCAGGGTTTACCCTGAACCCTTTGGCACTGCAAGGGTGCTTCTATATGAGGTGATAGGTTCTGTTTTCACATTCAGCGTAGATTTCTGATGTCTTTTAAATGCTTACTTCTTACCATGGTAATCACGAAACCAAAATAAGCCATAATTGTTAAATTAAAGTACCTGACATTCAGAATGAATGTCTGTGCCTATCCCACACAAGCATATTCTTTCAGCCTTCTAAACTATTCAGTAATTGTGTTCTTCCTTTCAGGAATCTTTCCAGAGTGGTTGATGTTATAGATTTCATTCCCTTCTCTACTGCTCTGTGATACACACATGTGCAACAAAGTCACTGAAGAGCCTTCAGCTCTTTACAGATGAATAAAAGTCTTCACATTAAACACAGCAGACATACTGATTCTTCTTAATTTTCACTTTGATATTTTACCATCCATACATTACAGATAAAATTACAAGTGTTAAATGTAATATATATAATAATAAATACATTCAAACAAACTCACCCCTGATTTGAAAGTTAAGGAAGAAGAAAAGACAAAGGAAAAAAAAAATATAAAATAAATATTATATGTCTTTATATCACTGGTGGGCAACATATTGAAATTAGCTTTTAGGGGTATATTACAACATGTTGTCATTCATCTTTTTACATCAGTATAGGAATAAAAAATGTATTTATTTAATGAGGTGAAAACTTCTTTTGTTTTTAACATGGGAAATGTCTTAATTTTAATGCAGCATATTCAGACAAAAAAAATAGTGAGATAATAACTAGAAACTAAGAGAACAAGCTTGTTTTTTCTAGTTTGTAGCTTGTTTTTTCTGATATTATTTCGTTTGATAATTAAATATCTAGATTTTTTTTTCTTTTTAGTTCACTTCAGGCAGGTAAATTGCAACCCCCTTCAAAGTTTTCATTAGATAGCCTATTATTCCCTTGAAAGAAATCACACTCTATGTATTATTCATTAGGGGCAGCAAATCTTCAGAGCAGTCACACAGGCTGCAGTATCACAGAACTAGTTAAAATTCTGTCTTCTTTCTCCATTTCTGCTGAATTCAGTTCTGGTCTAATCTCCATGTATAATGCAATATCTCCGGTTAATTCAGATATTGCAATGCTGAAGAAAATACATTTTTTTTATTAGTGCTGGATAATATAACCTCACTTTTATTTATCAAATGCATGTAGTTCAATATGTGTATGTAATTTTGATACTTTCATCTTCTTTTTTTGGGTTTGGCTTCTTGTTTGTTTGTTTGCTTTATGTTGGTGTATATTTGTATACATCCATTTGCAGTGGATGTCTAAAGAGAGTATTTTACTATTGCACTCCCTTGCTTACCTCCTAGAGTTTATTTTTTTCCAGGAGTCTACTTTATGTGTACCTTAATAGCTTTCTGTACTCATTAAGAATATTACTGTGTGCTTCCCTCACAGTTTTCTGCCAGCTGCTGTGTTAGATTTCATGGGGAAAACCAATCAATTCTTCTTTCATATGTGCCAGATGATGCCAGCTTTAAAAGGTGTATTCAAAATGGTGTTGGAGGTGAGCTAATAAAATAATTCCACTAGATTTCCTGGGTGTGTTGTTTTCTCTCTCTATTCTCTAGATATTTCTTCTAAACAAAATAATACAAGATTAGGCACACCATGTATTTCAGTAGAAAGGCCACTGCATGGAAACTACAGACCTTCATCCTGTTCATGGCTGGGCCATTGACCTTCCACAAGTCCCTTCTATTTTCTGTTTCTCCCTCTACCCAGGATGTTCACATGTCATTTCTGCTTAGGACATAACTAAGAACATCAGACTAGTCATTTGCTATGCACACGTTCAAACACCAGCAAAACCCTCATCAGGGAAACTTCAGCCTAAAAACCCCAAATTTTAAAAATCACAAGTTCTTAAGTTGCTGATTTTTACCTCATATTAGTCACCTCCTGTCAACTTCCTTGCTCTTTGTCTCACTTTCCCTGTCGTTGTCTTTTCTGACAACTCTCAGTTCAGCTTCTTATAAGTGCAAAACCTTTGGGAAGAATTAGAAAGAACTCAGGGTGCTATAGCACAAAATCTGCTGATTAAACCCTTTACCACTTTTCAAATGACTGTGTATGTGCTACTCTAACTGTTGGTGGGGTACTGTGCATTCTTCCTGTCTCTTCTAAGGCTAACTATGCTGGCACGGATGCTACAAATCCTAAAACACCTCTTTAGTCAAGACTAGTTTTTGCTTAAGTTATGAGATGCAAACTTTAACACCAGTCCTTTGCTTAATATTATTTTTAAAATTTTTGCTAGTATTACTTATTTTTTCTTTTTGATCTCTGAATAAATAAAAACTTTGAAAAACAAGAGTATATCTATGATGCCATGTGAGCTTTTTAAAGACAAAGCAAGTGATATCCTGCAAAAGATATTAAAACCAATGGTAGACTTCCATAACCCTATAAATACAAAGAAAATCAGAAAGGAAAAAGTGTAAGAAGACAGTTATGCAATAATAAATAGAAGAAAAGATAATATAATCCCTCCCCTGAAAAGAAGAGGTGATGGTTGTTTTGGAGAGTTTTTTTCCCCAATTTTGAACATAAGCATGAGGTGCTGACAAAATATGTAAAGAAATTAAAACCAGCAAAACACAAAATACTGTTTCTAGCCTGGAAGCAAACCTGAAAAAGCAGAGGAAGGACTTGTGGTCCAAATTACCTCCATACATAATGTCCAAAACTAAAGCAAATAAACTCCAAATTTTTTAGACCATGAAGTTGTTCTGAAGTTATTCAAGCCACTTGCCACAAAAATAAATTCATACTTTATTATCTATCTAAGTAGTCCATACCCAAGATTTTTATGATACTTACATTAAAAAAATCCCATCACTATAAATACATACCTAAACAAATTTATTAAATCACAAATTTAAAATCATATTACAGAAATAAGAGGTTTAAAATTTAATTTTCTTCAATTGTGTACTAAATTGCCAACATTATAATTTTCATCAAACACATTAATTTTGGTGCAATACTGACCAGACACATTTCATCATTTCACATGATAAAAAGTTTCTTGAATTATGTAAAAGTAAGATCATGTGGGAAAAATTTCAAAATAACAGTACAGTGGTTTTTGTTTTGTTTTGTTTTTTATATTAGAGAATCAATATTCTAAGGAGTATGAGGATGTAAAACAAGAATATAAGACCTTTGTTTTACCTATATTTTCTCAGAGAGATGGAAGATTATCTACAGCTGTGAGTATGGGACTGGAAGGTAAGGTCTTGAACTGAGGCAAATGATTAGTATTCGTATTTTGCAGAAGATAAATTTTCACATTAAATATACAGACACTCATGTATACTGAATGTCACTAGGGATTAGCATAATATTTCTATTAGTAACGCTGGCTTATCCAACTGAGCTACACTCTGTAGTCAAGAGCAAACCACTGGAAGGGTGAAAATGAGCTTAAATGTTTACAGTATGGGTTAAGGAAGGAGAGCAACCATTACCACAGGCAATTATTTAGCCTTAACTGGACTTCCCATAAAAATTCTCTGTCCTTACATAACTGATTGACTTCCCTTCCTTCTGTGTATTCCAGTAATTTCTCCATTTCTCCATCATGCTGCTCACTCCAGACTCCACCCAATGAAATATGGGAAACTACAATTCTATTGCAGAATCAAGGAAAACTGAAATTTTTGCCTCAATACTTGATTGTTAAAATAGTCCTTGTGTATGTCAGATATACCTCTTGCAATGAAATATAAATTATAAATAATAAGTCCAGCATTTTATGATATTACTATTTGCTGTTGCTACTACTGAGCAATTAGTGGAAAAAATCCTTACTTAAATACTACATTGATAATTGAATTTTTCATCTTTCCTATAGTTGTAATAAATATGGTGCTTCGACATGGAGAGATTTAACATGGCATATCCCAGTTCTTTACCCAAACATACAAATGATATATGAAAAATGTAGATTAATAGACACAATGGATCACAAAAGGATCAACCTGATGTTCTCTCCCTGAAGAGAACAGGGAAAAATTTTCCTTTGTAAACAATGGGTTTTGTGTTTGAAAGATCTTTTCACAGAGAGGACCAGGTGTTGCTTGTGTGTTTTTAAATAATGCTACCAGGCCGAAAATTTTGGTTTGAGTCAGTGATCGTTCCTATTATAAAAGCACATTAACCTTAGTGAGAAAGGTCAAGACTAGCCAGTTAAATACAGGAGGCAAACTAAAAGCAACAAAGCAAGACAAGGAGTCAGGACAGAAATAGATCAGTCTTTAAAAAGTGTCTCTGAAGCGAAAAATCCTATTTGATCTCTGACTCAAACTTTTTGAGTCAAATTTTGTCTGACTGTATTTTATTTTTTCTAAATCATCTAGAGAAAAACATAGTGTCTATATACTGCTCTGTAATCTCACAGTTGAAGCAGAATGGAGAACAGTGCTAAAAGTACTGACAACCATAATTTTATACTTGGATGCATAACACATATGCATATAGATAGACCTATCTCACTAGAGATATATTTTTCAAATAAAGTTATTAGCTCATAGCTAGAGAACAAGAAGCAAAAAGAACACTTTCTCACTAGAGGAAAGAAGAGGAAACATACTGTGTTGAAATCTGTTTCAGATAAAATGTAATATTAATTATCATTGTTTATTAGACAGAGAGGTCTGAAACATGATAAGTTAGATATCAGGGATATCCATGACAAAACAACACTTAGTGACAAAGTAAAATTCATTGATACAACATATAGGTCCCATCCTGCTCCCTTACCTACACATACTTATGTGTCAAATCAGATCAAATCAAATCAGAAACAATTTTTTAAATAATTCCCTCAGATTCCATGAACAATTCAGGGATGCAGATTTAAATTGTTTTGCAAGTCTACAGCAGCATAATATAGCCAAACTGGTCTTCCTTGCTCGAGTAGAAATTTGTGATTGGAGCTGACAAGATATGGAATTTCCATTCTAAGGGAACTTGATGGGAAGGGCAGGGTGGGAATATACAATTTTTTAGCAGAAAAAATCCACTGGAAATTTTCCAACAACCAAGAATTTCATTTTATGTAACTGAGCTTCATTCACAGAGTTTTTGAATAAAATTGAGCTTAGGTGTACCTGGGCTCCGTGTTCCTTACATAACACTTAGCAGACTGATGAGGACCCAGAAGACCGGCAGATTTTCCAGCCTCCAGCTCTGCAACAGGCAGCATGAGGAGTACAACTAATCCAGGTAATGGATACAGGTGTACACTGTGGAAATCTCTGCCAAGGAATAGAAAGATTTTATTCTCGTCAGACAATAAATATTTCTATTGAATCAACATTTTATGTATTGTCATGTGGTGAGTAATGTGATGTCAGTCTTATGTTACGTACCCTCCAGCTTCCCTTTCCCTATATTTATTTATTAATTCATGAAGACTTATCCAAATAATGTATTTCATGTCTTGGTATGATCCAAGTATCTCAGCCAAAGGATTTCATTTTTTTCCACAATGGGAATAACCCAATACATAATTTATTTCATGACCTAGCAAGAGTTACTTTATGCAGCATTCAAATGAATATTCTTATTTTGGTAGAAGTAGCTCTTTATCAAACCTTCTCAACAATTAATATTCCTATGTTATGGATGACCAATCATAATCATTTGACATATTTTTCCCAAAAAATTTTTGTTCTATTTCTTCCTATATTAATCTTCACGTTACCTGATGCACATATTTTCACTTGACATCACCTCATAAAAAACACAAATAAACTCCATTTCCATTACTCACTTTCCTTGCTTTATCAGTGATTCAGATTCTCAGAAAGCATTTTTTTTTGATAATTCCCTTCCCCACTTCTTTCACAGAAATAATTAACAAGCAATCACTGGCCTTATACATATTTTCTTCCCATTGAAAATAGTTCAAAGGTGCTACTTGCCTTTTTCATTCCTTGCATGTTTTCCTACTGGAGACAATTATGTTGAGACAGTCTGTTAGACAATTCTCTCAATGTCACTACTTTACACATCTCATCTGGCACAACAGCAGTGTCTGCCACCATCCCACATCCATGCCTTATCATCCTACCAACAGGAATTCCTACCACAACAATAGTCCCTTTGAGGCTGTTATTTGAACATTCCTCCTCCTTTTCTGTGATACTTTTACTGAATAATTTTCCATAAAAACATTACCTTCTGCTGATGACTTCATTTTGATTCTGTCTGTTACATTCTGAATATGCATGGGTTGACAGATCCTCATCATCTAGTCTAAACTATAAAGAGAATTTGGCTGTAAGACCCCTGTTGTGCTCCCACTGAGGTACAAACTCTTTGTTGATAAATTAAGACATAGGCATAGCCAAAAAAAAATGGGGAAAAGAATAAAATAATTAAAAATGGATTTTACCTCTAAAAAATCTTTCAAAAAAAGACTAAAATATGTATAAGCAAAATTTACTAAAAACATTCAATGGCTAATTTCTGTTTTACATATCACAGTCAAAATCTTCAGGTACTTTTAATTCTAACTGTAAGTTTTTATTAAGTGTCATATAGCTAGAGCTTTGATCAGCATTCCTTCTATTTTCTTTCCTTGTGTCTTATTACCAAATTATAACAGTATTATACAAGAAAAGTGAGATCTCAGGAATCATTAGCTACTGCAAAATACTTGTCCAAAAAGCATAAAACAGTACCATATAGTGAAGGCAGAGATACTCCTGGCTATAATGCTAAAACCATTTGTCACTCTCTGGGTAGCATTTCTATGTTCAAGAAGGAACAGTAACCATATCTTAATCCTATCAGTGCCAAGGGAATTGGCACTGATAGGATGCTTTTTCTTTTTCCTCACATAGCCAAATTAGTTATGTTAGAAATTCATAAAGTGTTTGAGAGGTGCTGAACAAATGTGTCATTATTTAATCACAAAAAAAGATTGTCTTTAGAAATATGGGTCCTTTTGAAATTTCTCCTTATTATTGTACTGGGAGTCAGACCATAGACTCTGAGGTTCATTCAGTTACTGCAAATTTCTCTAAGATGTAATTGAAGCCAGGTTCATTAATTAACAGAACATGGGTTAATTTAGGGAAAACCACTGAAGATTCAGTGAAGATACATGACCTAGGTCATGTGCAGTAATTAGATCAAAAATGTCTGTGATACCAGAACAAAAAGATAACTTTACATTGTATTCATTTTTGAATAAGAAAACTTGTGTTTTTTATTTTTGAGTAGAAAATCCTGAAATGTTGCAACTTTTTAATGGAATCAAAATTCTCAGAAAAGCAATGTTGCAACACCATCAAAGAATTGTCTGTTCCCTTATGCATTCCAGTTGTGGACTTTGAGCACAGCTACTGTACATCAGTGTGTTTGTCCAGGTTCCTTTTCTAAATAACAATATGAATGTACATCTGGTAAGTTGATTTTGGTTTGGTTTTGTTGGTTTGCTTTTCTTCTTCTAGCATTAATTGCACTGCATTTCTCAATAGTGAACTTTATCACACTTTGGAGAATGCTGATCCGCAGTAATACTGAGTTTCAAAAGAGTGAAGTCACATTTCTGAGTGACAGAACTGGGGACTTCTCTCTCTGCAAGATGCAGGAACAAGTCAGACTTTTACTGGCACTTTATATGTGTTTCAGTAATTCATCATTTAGTGTGAATCTCTGAATTCCTACATACCCCCCGTTTCCAATCTCTGTGGAATTCTTCAAAATTTTATAACTGGTGAGACAACTAAATGTTAAATATCATAACACCTAAATTACATTCTAGCATATTCAACATCCATTAAAGAGCCTAAACTTTCCACCAGATCTTTTGGCTCATAATTAAATTGGTCTCGGGAACTCAGCTAAAAGTAATCACATCTGAAATTTTTATCTAATTTTATCAAAAATGATCTTCATTGCATTTTTAAATTTTCCTATTTTGGGAGAATATCATAGTCCATGATAAAATTTTGTTTTTATTACATCCTCATATTCATGAAGAGCTCACAAAAAATAAAAATATCTGCTTTCAAGAAGTTTGTACTATACAAAATCTTAATTTTCTATGTGTGGAAATCCTCCCAAAGGAATAACTGGAAATTTAAAATTACATGAAAAGAAAGTTTAAAAACTCCTAAGCATTCACAGTGTTTCTGTGATTTTCTTATTTTATTTTCTATTATTTTATTTCTGTGTTGGTTTTACCTCATGTAGCCATATGTTTCATCTCATCTAAAATAGTTTTTGCCCCAGCAGCAAATGCCTTCCAGAAGGCTGAGAGTGTTCAAGTGCTGATGTGAAGAACCCACATACTCAAGTTTTCTGTATTCCAAAATAATGACATAAAAACTATGGAAAATGTTTCAAAATAGTCTTTTAATATATGATAAAATAATTCTTTGTGGTTTTAGGTGTAGTTTCTAATTTATGCTATTTATATTCTTTTTACCCCAACAGTGCTTGTCTTAGTAGGCCCACAATGACATCTTGTGGCTACTCTGAATTGATGACTCGATGATTAATAAAATAAAAATGTCTGCTGACTTTCAAGAATCATATGAACAGAAAAGTTATTCTCAGTGAAGATCGTGCATAAAACATCTGCCTGTGACAGCAGTGCCTGGTCTTTCTAACTCCTGAGCAATCATTCCTGTTGCTTCATTTTTCTGTCAGTGGAAAATTAACTAATTAACTTTTCATATAAAAGAATCTGTGGAAGTGGCTACACTACACTGCATAAGTGATACCTGAAAGTCTTCTGGCTATCAACATGTGATAGATGAGTTTAAATCTGCAACATTAGGAAGAAGGAAACTAAACCTAAGAGAGTGATTTACTAAGTCAGATCTAAAAAAATCCTTTTGCACAAACTTCAGAGAGTTCTGGTTTATTTTTTTTTTTCTCATCCGGATGGCCATTACATTGATTAGCTCGCTGCATCTCTTTTTTTAGGATCAGTCCTCAAATATTTTGAACAGGTGTACATTCTCATTCACTTCCCTTTCCGCAATTATGAATTGCAATAAACGTCTTGGGATATGTATGTTTTCCTAAAGCTATGAAATAAATGTTAATGCAACTGTGATTGTTATGTTATCTGTCTACAGATTTCTCTGACTTGTACACTTTTGCATCCTTGAATATTTCTTCAGTGTTTTCTGAATTTCAAGTGAACTTTTTCAGTGCCAGTCTTGGGTTTCTTTCCCTAGATATTTATTTTCTAATAATTTGGGGAAAGTACAGTGGCCATGTCTTTTTCTGTCCTTTGTTAGCTGATACAAAGATTCCTGATAAAAGTTGAGGATTCATTGCAAATATTCATTTTAATATTTTCTCAGGTCATATTTAAACATTTGCAAGGCAGTTATCTGCTTTGGGATAGAACAGCAGCTTTCTAATTTCGCCTTTTGCAGATCAATGTGCCTTCACAAAGATAATAACAGTAATATAAATATCTTCATGGTTCACTGCAGAATCATCAGCAGCATAAGTTGGAGTATTATTAGATTTCAAAGCTATTTCAACATTCTTTTCTCTTATTTTTGAAAGACAATTTCATAAAGGTAATCCAGAGTCCTTTACCTTTGAGCCACGTTGTAGTGCATTATAAATACACACGTATACATATGCACACACACACACACGTACACACACACACACATATATATGAGCATGTACACATTTGAAGCCTATGTTCTAGGAGGACTGTCAGGGAATTTTGGAAGTTGAGCACTGCCCATCCTTTATTAAACCTATAATTAACACAAAAGTGTGTGATTTCCCTGAATGTTGTGTGTGGCAAATCTGAGCAAAAACTCACTTCTTGCTCTTCACTGCACACAGATACTGTGTCATGCAGGGTTTTGGCTGAAGCAAAGGCTATGCAAAACACAGTATTTGGGCTCGTCATTTGGTTGAGGGAGGAAAGAAAAGCATTTTACCCTTTCCAGCAGTACATTGCAAAGTTCAGGGAAGGAGAGGAGCTAGCAAGATGGATATGAGCTGGGGAGCTCAGATTTGGCAATGGCTGAACACTCTCACTGAAGAGAATCAACGTCAGAATATAAATAGAATCATCAGCTGCATTAAGAATTAACAGGAGCAAGAGGTGAAGGATGAGGCAGCAAAAGGAGGCTGCTGGAAGGCTGCAGTTACAGAAGTGAACAGCAAAAAGAAGAGGAAGCATGATTAGAACACTGCTCCCTCAGCTATTGTCAGTGAGGGTGCCTAAACATGCCTACTACATTAAAGAGTGGGAATGAGTGGAAAGAATGGTGAATTCTGTAGCCGAACTTCTCCAAAAACCTATTGTGAGACCCAGGTTCTGGCTCTAACATGGAATTGAGCATCCTTTTTTGGTAGGGAACTGAAGTTTTTCAAACATTGCTGATATGCAGTTGATGGACTAGAAATCGCCAGTACTAAGAATTACTTACTGACGTCAACAGTATTACACTGCTCACTGGTGTGCTTTAAACTGTAAAGTACAGGCTTGAAAACCTTTGGCAAAAAATAACAGCCTGTATTGGTTATGAATAATCCCATTTGTATCAGCTGCTAAATTGAGCTGATCAGTTGCATTGCAACAATGTCATCAGATAGACACAAATCGTAGAAACAGAATCCAACGTGTTGGAAGAGACCTCTGGAGGTCTTCCAGTTTCAGGTTCCATTTCAAATAAAGTCAAATTGAAGGAGGTTGCTCCATCCTCAGGCTGAGGATGGAGATTTTACAGCCTTTCTAGGCAATCTTTGACAGTATTTCCTCAGAGTAAAAAACATTCCACTGCCCCTGCAGTTAACCTAAATTTCTCCATTCTTTCTGCAAAAATTTATTACCTGTCGAGTTAATAAATGAAAAGTCATATCTGTTTTTCACCAAATTACAGCTGCAGCATTTTTTGTTCATTTGCTTAAACTGACATTCCAACCAGAATGAAAATAGAGCAAAATTTGTCTAACTCTACATTTGGAGATGCCTTAGACATCTGCTGGCAATCTTCACTACGCCATGTGCCAGAAGGTGCCACTCTTCTGGCAGGGGTGCAGATCCAGTTGCCTCAGGCACTTTGAAATTCAGGAAATGAAGAGAGTTGCACCTTCATTCCCTAAGGACACTGATCCAATATGCACCAACATAAAAAAAGGAATTCATTTGGAATTGCCTGATTAGGCAGAAAAAGGCCACCTTTTGCTGAACAACTTTATGCAGGGATTTCAAACCAGCCCCATGCAGCCACCCTCTTGGCATCCATGAACAGGCACAAGTACAGGGAGGGCTTGTGTGACAGGAATTGTGCACATGTTGTTTTCTTTTGCTGGACAATAGATTGACACTGTCAGATGACTGTCAGTTAACATAAATCAACTCATTAGAAACTCTTGACTTTCTCATTCAAGCTACTCACAAAGGCTGGTAAAAGAGTGCAGGCAGTCCTGGGCTTGTATTCCCCCTCAGGAAACTGGAATAGAATGAAGGCAGTACTGGTGAGGGGGTGAAGGCTAGAAGCAAGGTTTAGATGAAGGCATGACTTGAGTCACCCCTGCAATCATGAAAAACAGTGTTGAGGAGGAAGGGAAAAGTACGAAACTGGGTTATCGTTACTGTGAAAGAGAACGACTAGCATGATGTATGCAAACACCAAGGTAAACTGTACTTGGGTACAACTCATCCAAAATGTGGGGAAAGGTAGAAAAGGAGAATAAAGGAAACATGGGGTTTTTCTAGTCACCAGGCCATTTGTACATCTTACTACGGTGTTATGCATTTTGCTTGTGCCACTTTTTGAATGTAGTCAAGAGCGTAGCTGAGACTATGAGTATCATAGGCCTAGGTGTGATGCTATATATTGCTACAGCACATTCCTGAGGAGGTACAGCCCATTTCTGATATGTATCTGTTGTAGATGAATATTTAATTTTATTTTTTTTTATTTTAGTTAAATAAAATAATGTAATCTCAACTTCAAGTTGTAATCAACTTGAGCTGAAATCAACTTGAGCTGTAATCAACAGCTTCAAGCCAACTCAATTTCTTCCTCAGTTCCTAGAAAGGTTTCTTACAAATCACACAAATTTCTAGGAGATTTGCAAAACTGCTGCAACCTCCACAGGAGGCTTCCCTGTATTCCAGAATTCAAAGACTCTCTCCAACCTTAAAATTGACAACTCCTTGAAAAGAAGACAATTTATTGTAATTCAGGTCCTAATCAAGTTCCACCACTCATTATTACTCTAACCATTTTCTGGAATCTTATCCAGGACACAAACTTCCAAAAGAGCAAGACATGGGACTTGATGGGAAAGGTAGGATTCCATAGCTTTCCCTTTTTTCTGATAAGGGAACCTGTTGTGCCAAGCCCAGTGCCAATGCCTGATGCATACACAGGGAAAATAAGGAAATACAGGGAAAAGCTGTCAGTTCATTTTGGACAAATCCAAAAATTACTTTTTGAACTTCTCCTCCCCAGCAGTGGGATCTTGTGCTATAAAAACAATCAAAGTATGATCCAACTGAGGTTAATCTTGCTGACTCACAATCATGTCAAAGAATAGGTTCCATTTGAGACAGCACATTGTTCTCACAGAAGTACCCATGGGCATCCATTTATTTTCTATTGCTTCATTTTAATTTCTCAAGTGCAAACTATAAATTTCATATTAGAACAGAACGGTCCCTCTCTTATCTGCTTCACTCCCCAGGTATTTGATATCAGAATCTAAACTCAACCTTTAATAGGAGAGAGTGAATAATAGAATTCATTAGACTTTATTGTCATTGTAAACTGTCCTGTGGTGCACAAACTATCCGTTTATTACTTTCTTGACTACAACAAAATTGCCTGCTGTATCAAAGTTAATGACCCAAGAGTATGAATGGAGTTGCTAGCAGCCAATAAAAGTGTTATCAAGGAAGGTATGCAATTAAATATCTTCAATTAATGTGTTTACATCTTACTGATAAAAAAAGTATTCTGCCATCTACAGTGAACTTCCATCACAAGAAAAATTGCAGAGGTTGTATACTGATGCCTCCTGTTAGTAATAGAATAGGGCAGTACAAACTGTGATTCAGAAGACCAAGAGCAATACTTCTAGAATCAAATTGTATAAGAGAGAGCAATGATACACAGGCCTGAAATTGAATACTATTTGCTAAAATCACATTATGGATCCAAGCTTGAACATGCAATCTATAAGGAGCTTCAGAATAAAATAATGAAAAAGATGTTTATGGGGTTAAAAACATGAAAAGCATGCAGTGTCATAGGGAAAGGAATAGAAAAACAAATGCAACATATAAATCAATCAAAACCCACCAACCTGAGACCAGAAACCCACTGATTCAAAAGAAGGGAAAGACTGAGCATGGGACTAATTAGCATTAGAAGTAAGGGAGTCATTTAACCAATAGAATAAGAGAACTCTGTAGTCAATGAGCATTAATTAATTTTTTTTTTTTTTTTTTTTTTTTTTTTTTTTTTTTTTTTTTTTTTGCTAAAATGTATAAATAGTGATCATCACTGAGAAACCTGAAGTGACGAAGAGCCTCTGGATCTGCTCCTAAACCTCTCTCTGTCTCCTCCCCCTCCCCATCTCTTTTTTATTTCTTTCTCTTTACACCATGATTTACTGTTAAATAAAATCTGTACTAGGGACTTCAGCATATGGTCTTGTTTGCGCCTTAATTTGGGCAGAGGCATCTCTCAACAATCAGGTCGTAACAGATGTCAAGTGGAGTTTTGCTGTTGAACCAGTTTGACCACACCGAGTGAAGTGTGAATGTTGTTCCTGACCTATCAAGACCCTCAGGGGGAAGTGTTTAGTAGCTCAGCTCAACACAGAGCACCTAGCTCGACCTCTGACCACCTAGAAAATGGTCTTTGAAGGAAGTTGAGCACTTGAGGAAACTCCAGCTTATGTATTCCTCCCAGCAACCAGGGAGATAACATAGTGAGAGTGAGCACTGACTCTGGTCATGGGGATCACATTTGCATTGCGATCCAACTGTATGTTGTAATTGTTGAGATTAAGTTGTGATTTCAATAATTTACCCAATCATACTGCTAAATCTTAAATCCTGTGTAGAGTCAAGTATCTTCAAAAGCATAAGTTTGATATTAAAACATTAAACTCTTTCTGTGTAGAATATCCAAGAGATGGGTTCAGAAAGTATTGCACCGTGAAATAACCTGGCAGAGTTATGCATAATGAATCTAAACTGGAAACTTGTGTGTTCAATTTGCAAACCGGTAAATGCATGCAGGTCTCTTCTGGATTTGATTTTGCCCTATTCCTCTTGATCTAAGCCATTATATACAGTATTTCTTCAATTGTATGTATAACACAGCACACAGTTAAATTAACATGGGTAATTAGTACTCTGGTTCTACACCCATGAGCTTTCTGTTTCCTATAGCTCTTAATCAAGCCACTGCTTAACTTCCTCCTTAATAACAAAAGCTTTTAAAATCTCTTTCAGACAAACAAGTGGGTGACTTCTGAAAGAATTTTTACCTCTGCTGAGGAACTGAGAACTAGTCAAACTAAGCAAAACCTTCTAGTAAAAAGCTCATTAATACCCTGAAGATGTGAACTCTTTCATTCTAATTATACTTAGTGCAAAATTTCTTCAGATCTGATTTACATGTATAAAAATTTTTTTCATTTAATTTTCTCTTACATTGTGCTGCAACAACCATTCTTATTTGGATTCAGCAATACAAAATGAGGTTTTTATAAACACACATTTTTCTATAATTATAAAACTAGAATGTTGACACTCTAATGCAGGATAACAAAGCATTAGGCAAATGAAGCATAAGTTCAACAATTTTAAATCAAAAAAGTGAAAAATATTGAATTGAACCCTCTAGGACCGGTGTTAAATAACCAATAGGATTATACTGTTGAAGTTATTAAAACAAGCTTACATTTTATCCTACAACATTTAGTGGAAAGCTATTGTGCTTTCATGAATATTTTATTTGAATCCCTGATTTGTAAGACGAAATTTCTATTCCATGGACTTCATACAGAAGTGCAAACTATGAGCTGATTCATGTGCAAATAAAACTTCTTGATATGAAACATCACTTTATCCCCACCTTGTGGAAATTTTCTGCATATGTTATTACTTAGTTGAAAACAAAATTTGTGGGTATGATATGAATGATTCTAAAAATGTAACTGAAGTAGGTAATGTATCGATAGAGATCCTCTTGTATTCACCTTGTCATGGAGTTTATAGCTCCAAAATTAGGTTTTCTTTTAGATGAGCCTGATCTGAATCTTTTTATCAGAAACACCAGGAGAGAGGAGGTGAGGGAAAGAGAGGAGATCAGAGTATCAGAGCAAGTAAAAATTCACATCCAGTTTTTGTTCTAAAGATTGCTAATTCCTAACTTACATCTGAAACATAGATAATACGAGATGGACTACGATGAATTGATGTTGTAGGACACAGCTGTATTTCTGAGCATTAATCCTATCCAATCTACAAAAAATTCACTGAAGCATTGAATAATTAATTTATACAAAAAGAATTGGGGATCATGGACAAGAAATATAAATTAAAAGAATTAAAATCTTAATTCTTACCTTGATCTGGAGTTGCAACTCACACTGTAAAACTTCTTTAGGTGACAGCTCCACTGTAAAGTCTTCTTCTCCCTGTTTTTTAAGAGAAAATTTTCTTCTTGCATTTAGTAATCTGGAGAAATGCAGAAATGAAGAACTAAAGTGACCCCTGACACCATTGCATTTGGTTCTTTGCTAGAATAAAAACAGTGTAGAATAATTTAAAAATCACTGTTAAGTTCTGTTTAAAATGTGTTTTTCTCTATTTTCCCATTAGAAGGTTGTTACAGAAAAGCTTTACATCAAAGGTAAGGATTTTCTTATTACTATTATTTCCAGCTTAAACTCAAGCTGTTTAATTTTTAGTTATTTATTCTTTTACTAGTGTTAGGTAATGGACTGAATAATTTGCCCTTCCCTAGGGTTGTTCACTGTCATTCACGTTTTCTGTTAGAGGCAAGAACCAAAACCCCTCAGCCTTGGTTTTCTTGTGTGAATTTGGCAGTGCCTTCATGGCCTCTTTTCCATTTACCTGGTCGTCTTCGGAATATTTCTGTGCATTTTTTTTTGCTATAATCAACTCCTTTGAACTGCACAAAGTTTCCTCACACAGTGTCTCAGCTAAGACTTTACACGAGGCATCCCTGTTACCATGTTGAAGCATTTATTGTCAGTCAGCACAACAGAATCACAGTTCTGCAGGAGCTCTGTCCACTCTGCCTGTGTTCAACAAGTTCAGACAAAAACTTTTTTTCTTATGTTCTTTTTCTTGAATATTTTTTCCCTCATTCTGTTGGTAAAACCTTTATTCTGTATGTGGGACAGAAGAGAAACAATCAGCAGTATGAGAGAAGGAGTTTTCACATTAATTTATAGCTAAAAAATGCTTCATTTAAAATGGTATTTTTCCTAAGTTTCCTTTAGTGAGGTTTCAAATCCATTATATATAGTTCATATGGTATTGTTTATTTACAAGTCCACAAAAGAGGTACAATTTTACTAACAGGTAAAAACCCAAAAACAACATAGACTGAAATAGTAGTCTTAATATTTTGTAACCAATATGTTTCTTCCTGCTATTCTTTACAAGCTATTTTTTATTTCATCTCACAGAAAAATAAAAAAAGCTTAGAATGTTGGAGTTTTTTCTGACTTTAGTGAGAGACAGTGTTTTACCTCTAGTATAAAGCCTTCCAGTAGATTTTAAACATCGTGCTCCAAGCTATATCTTAATGGAAGGATGTCAAACCTTTCAGATGCACACAACACATGCTACAGACACCATAAATGCTAACAAAAGGAAGATTATGTAAACGCACAAACAAATAGAACAAGGCAAGGGACCATTATCTGAATATGAGTTCAAGTAGTACAGACTGGTCACATCTGTGCTGCACAGCTCTGGGCTGTGCCTCTCCTCCAGCCTGGATATGGTGTCTTTACAGACAGAGCATAATTGTTATTTTCTTAGCTATTTAAACTTCAGAGTGAAATACTTAAAATGAAGGTAATATTGTAATCCATCAGAATATTTTTACATGGAAAATTGAGGATCAGTGTTACAGATTTTATATTAAACTATAGAGAAATAATAGCAGCAAACTTCCTGAGGGACTGATCAGGGACTTCACAAGTTTGGTTGTTTTTTGCTTAGTGTAGTTTAGTTTTTTGGTTTTTTTACAGACAAAACCTGGCACAGTCTCATCCATTTTGCCTGGTGCACACCATCCCACAAAACACAGCCTTGGCATTGTCTGAAAAGAAATCATTTGACTAACTGAGTTAGAAGTTAAGCAAAATGAACAACAGATGTTCAGCGCTTAAGATCATCTTTCACCTTATAGTATGCAATCTTAAGGGCAAAACATATAAACTGGCTTCCTGTGGGACACTGTAGTAACATTTTCAGATATAGAAAGCAAGTACTTCATTCTACACTGCTATGACCAAGCATCAGTGTTGGGTGCAGGACGGGTGGCAGAGGACAGAAAAGGCTTGGAGTTTGGGCTTTTAAAGCTTCTCTGACACATCACAATATCAATGATATTTCTTTTAATTACTTTTTATCATTATATAACAGTGAACACCTAAGTTTTATTTCTCTCTTTCTTTCTGCAATAAACTTCCAAAAGCATATTTTATATGCTTAAATCTGCAGAACCTCTGGCTACATGTAATCATCAGGACCAGTGATCCTGAGGTATTCCTATTCAACTATTTTCTGTTTTACAGATTTAAACAGTAACCTCTTGCTGCTTTTTCCTCAGTTACAAACTTTTCATTCACCCTGTAAGACATTTGCAGCCTTTAGATATCCTGATAAGGAGAGGAAGAAATCCCTGCTTCCATCTCTTTGCTGAGGGAGTATGCCATCCTCACTCTGGCTAAAGCAAGATTCTGACAGCTGTCCTTTTTTTTTTTAGCAGCACAGCTATGTGGATGTTTTTACGTGGGTATGTGAGCAAGAGATTTTGGGAGTGGCAGCTATGTAAGCATATGTAGAACAGAGACCTAAATAGACCTCCAGCTGACATTCTGGCATAGCATCTAATCCCACACTTGTTTTTTTCACTCATTTGAGTATTTAAGTAAAAGGACAACACAAATTGTGTATTATTACCATATTTATATGGCTGTTAAATTAGTCTGAAGGTTTAGTCATTTGGGCTTGGTAGTCTTTTTCAATCTCACAAAGAATATCCCCCATCCTTGCTTAGAAACTGCATCAGATACTGAATATTTTCTCCTTGTTTACAAAGTACAATATTACGAAACTGACAAAATCCTACGGAGAACTATTCCAGCCACTCTGTGTGACAACAGCAGGTGGCAGCAAGGGATCTGGATTTAGACTATAGAAAAAAAACCAAGGGTTTGCAAAGCATGAACGCAGTATGGGACAAGTTATTTTCAGCAGGAGTGACTCCTCTCATGAAAATAGTTTCCTCCAATCCAAACTGCCATTTGGGAAAGTGCTCCCAAAATATTTTTGATTGAAACTGAAATAAAATAGTTTGGTTTGGTTTAGTTCTACTCATCCCAACGCTACCTGGCATGTTTAATTTCAAATTATTTTAAAAATTCTAAGACATTAAACTCTTTCTTTAAGTTAGGACATTGGGAAAGATGCAACGTGAGCCTTCCTTAGTTAAACCCCTGAGTGCTCTGAGAGCTCTGTGAACAACCTCATTATGGACCAGCCAGCTCTGAGAGCCAA
Organism: Eopsaltria australis; assembly: GCA_034509425.1. Lineage (NCBI taxonomy): Eukaryota > Metazoa > Chordata > Aves > Passeriformes > Petroicidae > Eopsaltria > Eopsaltria australis. The sequence continues at coordinate 4,082,172 of JAVTVJ010000158.1, read as the reverse complement.
ATCTGCACTTCACCATGCCAGTCCTGCAAGGAGATCCTGGTGACTTCAATTTTCATTCAAGTGGGGAAAGGCAAAATAACTCAATGTCTGAATAAAATACTTCCATTTCAGAAATTCTGAAACAGAATGCAATGAAAATATGAAAGGGCATGTTCAAACAATGCATAAGTCAATTTTTTAGTGTTTCTCTCTTTTAAAAAAAAAAAATTTGGAATTTAAACTGTTCAATTTACACACACTGAAACCGTAACATTTCTGAATTTCATTAATTTCTCATTATCTGCCTCTTTCCTCTGCCTATTTTAGTATTCTCCAGGTAATCTGAACAGAATAGACTAGAAATACTTGCAAGACACTTGGCAATCTTTCATAACATTCATTTGTTGTGTATGCAATATTTGTGTCGCTTGGCATTCATTTTTCTGCTTTTTGCTAGACAAACATAGGATGAAAAATGCATTTCTGAGAGCTGGAGAACTGCATAGAAATGAAGATGCAATGGGCAGAAGGGAACTGAGAGATAACCCTAACCAGCATGAAAGGCTGCATGCTCATCATCATCTATCAGGAGCCAGAGCACAAACAACACCAAACCCTGCCTTTCAATGAAATGCTCCACAGACAGGTAACACAGCAGACAATTCCCATCACCCAAAACAAAAGGACAAAACAGAGGTTGATAAGGACATGTGGGATGATTCTGTTAAAAATGAGCAGGTATTCAAAGAAAAGTATTGATGTTGTCTTGTCCTTCACCTATCAGAGAGACTCCTAAGATGGATCTAGGAAGCTTCATCTGCATTAATTCTGTCTGAAAACTGGAGAAGCTTCTGCTTCCTGGGACACCCTTAGTTTCGTCCTGGTTGGACAGCAGTGTAGGAAAATTAATTTTCCTTAAAGGATATCTCATACTAGAAATATGGAAGTATAATAATATTCTGAACCTAAAAGCAAACATTTGCACTATATTTAATTTCATTGGTTTTGTTAGGTTTATCCTTTTTGATAACTAGTGTTATCTTGCTAACTAAAAAAATCGAAAAATGTTACAAGCAAGTGGTGCCAGCCAAATCACATAAGCTAGAAATCCCTTTGTGATGTTCAGAGACACATGAAGAGTTTTTTGGAAATGTGAAGACTCAGTCATAATATAGTAAGATATTTTCCATTTCCAAAATTGTGGAGTAGAAAAGCAAACTACAGAAGACAGGGCAAACAGCAGTACAAAGTACATCAGCAAATAAACATTTTAATGGAAAGAAATTATCTTTGGGAATGCTCATTTTATTTCATACTATATATGCTATATACGTTTGTAATACTCTACACAACTTTTCAAAAACACGGTAGAGAAGTCCCGTCAGATAGTTAAAATCATTTTGCTACTTGCTATAATTCTGATGTCACAAATAAATTCAGAAGGAAATACTTTTATTTCATTCTCTTCTCTGGTCTCATGGGATCTTCTTCCTCAGTCTCAATGACTAAGTCACTACAAAGTTATGTACTTACAGAGGAAGATCTTTCATCTTTATTTTCACTCTGTATTTCAGCCTTATTATAGGTATTCTCAGATATCTTACTGTGAAGAGGTATTCTATATATGTGTCTCTTAACAGTCAGATTTTTAAAAATTTCTTATTCTTTTTATTATTATTTCAAAGTCCTGCTGAGTTTTTAAGTTGTGTAGAACTACTTTCTCTCTGGACTTGTGTCCATGGTCTCCAAATACTGCTTAACAGACTTATTTGTCTTATATCAATATGTATCTGTAAGTGTTGGTTTTTCAAATTCTTTCTTGCTCATTCAGATCTGTGCTCTAGTCTCACATCAGATTGGAAAATATCTGTATGCCTCAGTGGTTTTCCCATCCTGTCCAGTGCTTGAGGTATGAGCCATCCCAGCTCTGTTTCCACTCTCAGGGCTCCCTTCTAGATGGCATCATGTTCTGATTTACTCCATTTGCTGTTGTTACCCTGTCACCATTTTATCTTGTCATTTCTTTTTCTAATCACATCCTCTTTGCCTCACTAGCAATACCCATCTGTCCATTTCTCATCAATTGCTTTGCATGTCCATCCATCCCATTGCCTGCACCAGTTCACTGGAGCACTTTGCTCTCCTCTCTCAGCACAGGCTCTGAGGCAGGCACACACAGACTCCCAGAGTGATTAACAGCATCGTGTGTAACACACGTGGCTGTGTGGCAGTGAAGGAGAGACACTGTCACCACAAGCACAACTACTGATATGTGGAAAATATAGTGCACCAAATAAAATTATCAGGTAAGTATATTACAAGACTACGTGTTGACAGTTCCTTTTCCTTTGTTTAGTGTCAGAAGGCAAGTCCCAGGACTCTTTCCAGACTGCAGATACTGCAGAAATAATGATGAGAGGCGTGCAGGAAGATATTTCACACATTTGGCAGGAGAGAGGGGAGCAGCAAAGCCAGTCTTTGACAGGTAACATGCTTTTAAACACTGCCAATGTTTCCTCTTGAGTCAGAAATTTTACTACACATATTCTGTCTTTGAATTTGCCTAGTCACTTACTCTGGTGCCTTTTTCTGGACTTAGAAATTAACTGACTGTGCAGCTACTTCTGAATTACTTTTAAGAGGAAAAAAAGTGATAAATATGTATTTATGAACAGGGAAGTTCTTGTTTGGGGGAGAAAAGTTTTTCTGAGGAAGCTCTCCAATTAACCTTAGTAATTGGTTCAATCAAACAAGAAAACAATGTGTATTTATGCCAGCTATTGTCATCCGGTTGATGTCTATATGCAAGTAAACTTAAGCATCTCCTAAAAATAAGCAGTGGCCAAGGCACATTTCCCATACTTAAATATATCAAGAACAAATTTAGCAAGAATGCTATTTAGTTTGGAATTTTCTTCCTGGGAAGGGACTATACACTGTTAAACTGAATTAAGAAAGAACTGAGAAAGTCACATATTTGGTAAGATATTTAGTTCAATTTTTTTTAAGGTTTTGCTCCTCTTGCTAAAATATTGTTTTGATAATGACTTATTTCATGATAAGATTCCCTATGTTCAGAAAAACAAAAAAAAAACAAACAAAAAAAACCCACTACAAAAGAAAACCACACCACAGCTGAATTGAATTAGTGTTTTTTAAAAAAAATTTTCCATTTTTGTCACCTTTAGGAAGGCATCAGATAGTAAAGTGGCAAGGTTCTCCTCTGCCTTAATCTTATCTATTTTCCTTATTAAATCAGATCTATATTTTAATTATATATTAGTAGGAAATGCTATATCAAGATAAGAGCTACACATGTGATGTATGTACCTGTTCATCCAGCTGGGATCCAGAAGAGCTGCAAGTGGATTTGACTGTGTTGTCTTCTTGCCAAGGAACAAGACTGGAGGGTTGAGCCAGAGACTCTAATGTCCACCCTGTGCTGAGAAGCACCAGCCAAAACACTGGAGATTAAGGCATGTAAGACTCACTTAAGTCTAGTAACTTGGTGGCATTTTGCATTTTTCAGGGAGTTTGATACCCCTGACAGGGCCAGGAGGTGAGAGAAGTCATGTTTGACACCCGTTCCGGAGTAGCAGGTGAAGACCAGGTGAGATATCCTAAGGCCTCTAAAATGGCCATAAATACCATCTGGTCTATCCCCCTCTATATTTCAGGCTCTAGCAATAACACAGCTTATTTCTGGCCAGCTGCTTGGCTAGGTAGACATAAGGCAGCTTAACACGCAATTTCCACACCTGCAGAGGTAACTCCCCTGACCATGGTCATTCCCAAGCTGAGTTCCCTCTGGATTCCACAGCTTTTGAACCAAGCATGGCTCTGCTCCACAGGAATTTAGAACTGTGCTTGTCACTTTAATGCCAAACAAGGCTTAGATACAGCGAGAAGCTGTCACTACATAATTTTACCACTCATTAGTTTAATTAAAAATATCTTTATTCTAGAAAGTGACAAGTATTTCTAAAAGGCTAGCATCCCTGCTTTCCCATCAGGTAAGGAAAGTCAGCCTCATAAATAACATTTTGCATAATTTTTACCAGTAAGATGCAAGGGAAAATTGCTGTACTACAAAAGTAATTGCCATTTGAAGTGGGGGATGGTGATGTGGTGAGTCACACTACTATCTTGCAATGATAATTATGTACAAATGCCATTTCTAAAACAGGTGGAAAAGCATGCTACAGATTAAAAAATCCCTTTAGAATAATGAGCAATGCCACGAAATCGGGTTCCCCACTGAAATCCTTTAGTTATTCACTCCCTCTTAATTCACTCCCACATTTGACTGATATTTAAGAGCTGAATCTATTTATATATCTATCTATATACAGAGTGTTTGAATGTTTTTAAGCTATGCTACAGAATAATTTCTAAACACACAGAAGTAGAAAAGAAACAGATTTGCCTTCTGAAAGCGATTATTTAAAATCAGACCCTCTCAAAGCAATTTATCAAGCTACATTCTTCTGTTTGATATAGCTTTACCACCAGATGTCAGTACTCCACACACATCGGTGTGAGATTGATCATGTCGTCATCCCCTTCAACCACTTTCCTTGCTGTCACAAAATAATACCTTCCGTGGATAACCTCCTTGTGTTGTGTTTTTGAGGTGTGGTGGTCATGGTGTTTACATGTAAAGATGCTTGTATTTCATGAGGAATAAGCAAGAAAATCATCACTCTTTCAATTTATCCACAATTGTGTCTATGAATAGAACACACAGCTCTGTCATACGGGCACCAAAAAAAATTTTTTTTCTTCCTTCAGGATTTTCTCTGATGTTTATTTAAATTGTGCGATCATGAGGGCTTGGTCATCAAAAAATAAATTAAAATGCCAGAATTTCATAGGAAGATTGCCTCCAGCTATTTGTAGAACATCTTGACATGCAATTCAGGACAGAAAAACATGTATAATATCCAATATAGGTGTCACCACAACATTTTTACTTGATTCCATCTTTTTTTTTTTTTTTTTTTTTTTGTGAATCTAATTATTTAGGTAGAGGAAGGATTTGCTTTGAGCTTAAGGCATTTTGAAACTTATGACTTCAAAAAGAAAGGGTAAGCACATTAACTTAGTGTAGTTAATTTCTCAGTCTGAAAGAATTCCTAGGAAGAAGTAGTGTTGAAATGATTGTATTTTCAAAAATTCATATGGAAAAAGGGATTTAAAAATTCAAAAATTATTGTACAATGGCCAAAAAGTTCAACATCAAACAAACTGAATGTTTTTGAAAAATTCTCTCTATATACTACACAGAAGAAATTAAGTTAGGTTGCCTGTAGGTATGTGCTGCAAGTGCCAAAATAAAAACGTAGAATAAGTAAAAATAATCTCCACAACATTTATCAAATTAAAATGTAGCACTAAATTATGTTCCCCCTGACTAGCATCAACCCAAAAACTCACAAGCAATAGCCAAACCAACACTGGATCAAACACAGATTTGTTTCCATTTAGCTTTCTATAATTTTTTCATCTATTTTTTTCCAGTTGGGTTAAAGAAAACAAAACAATGGAACTGTTAGAAGGACTATGACCCTAGAAAAAGGTGCAGTGTTTTCAGTTAGCCTCCTGGGAAAACCTGTGACACAGAGTTCAACTCTAATCTTCTGGAACATAGTCAAATTGTCTGCATGTCTTTTCATAAATACCTGTTTGACAGATCTGGCCCAGTCCAGGAACTGAGTGGATTTTGTTCTCAAGAGTTTAATCCAGTTAAAGAGATTAATGCAGATAACAAACTCTTACTGCTCCCCATGGCACACAGGAAAGCCTTTGGTAAGAGGAGACGACTTTCACAGTTCAGGGGCTCCTCCTGTGCACATGGTCTTCTATTGTATTTTAATAAAGTTAAGTACAAATGGATGTATGAATCTGTGTTTGTGTTGTCAAAATGCAAAAATTTCACATCATAAACAAATAACTAAAACATTTCTGAGTAGTCTTAATTGGTCTTGTACTTTAAAAAAGAACATTCTTTTAATCTCTTCTCTTAATCAACTTTTTTTCCTTAGGATTATCACCTCCTACAGATCACTTAATTAAATCACATAAATTCTGGCATGAACTCACATTATTATTATTTTTCATATTTTTTGTCAACTTAGTGGCTGTTTTTTCCATAATCAGCGCCTTTGTCATAGATGAATACCCCTCCCAAAATAGGAAAATATTATTTTGTCTAATATCACTACTTATTATTTTGTTTGATCTTAAAGAAGAGCAACAATAAACCTTGAATATCAACTGAAAAGTATTGCATAGAACAAATTTGCCTAGGATTTATGGTAACATGACATATATAAATATATAATATATACCTAAATATTCCCCCACTTCTGTGTTTTCCCTTTACATTAGGAATACTGAAGGATGATAGAAATTTCTTTAAGGAGCTCAGGTTTTTCTCCTTAGTTTACATCTTCTCCATAGTTCTTCTTCACAGGGTAGTTCACACTTGGATAAAGATGCTGGGAATGTGCCAGGAGGAGCACGATGAATAACCGTGTCGAGGTCTCAGCTGGGCACAGCACCAGGCTTGATCCGAGCCAGGTAAGATTCATCCTAATGCCACTCTCAGATGCTTGCAGCTGGAGCAAAGCAGACTTGCAGAGATGAAGGGGGAAGTCAGGCCCAGCAGTGGCTTGCCCAGGGTCAGGGATTGTGGGTGAAGGGGAAAGGGTTAGGGGAAAGCAAGCATGAAGGCACAGGACCTGTGGATACACTCTGGAGGCTGTGCAGTGAGAGAAAGAACAGTATTGAGCTTGCTGAAGAAAGGCAGGGAAAAATATCTGCTCATGCATGTGTTTCCATGTGTTAAATGCTGAGAATTAGGCTTAACATTTCTGTCAGAATGTTTGGAAGATCTGTAGGGGAAAAAAATAACATTCTGAAGGTCAGAGGCCTGCTATTACCAGAAAGCAAAACAAGATGAATAGGCTCATGAAGAAAAGTCAAAACTCCATAGATGTCTCATAATTTGAAAGTGTCTGATAGCTGTGGTAGAGCAAAAGTAATGCCATTTCTTGTGTGAAAAATTCACTTAATCATTGAATTTACTATTTTTCTTTAAGGCTGTCATTAATATTACTGTAGCAAAGAGGTTCATTTAAAAATATCTATTTTATTGGACTATGTATTGTATGTATGTCTGTGTATATTTCAAAGATATGAAAAATGCGAGCACTTAACATTAGGTATTACATTACCAAAACATCTGACACGTCTCGCATACAAAAATCAGCTTTTCCAGACTGATCACCCTCAAATCCTTACTTTTCTGCCCTGTGTTAGTGAAAAACCATCTTGCTGCAGGCAAGGGGCCAGGACTATGACTACAGAAGAAGTCCTTTTCTGCATCATCCCCTGAGCTGGTTTAAGTGACACAAGCTCTACCCCATAGTTCCATGCAGTTGCATGTGACACATCAGCTCTGCCACCACGTTCCTCATGCTGGGAAGGGATCCTGAGAACACATGGCCAGATGACCACTGACTTGGCCCTGCTGTGACAGTTAAAGGTTTACAAGTTTCTCTCAGCCATCTGCTCCTTTCAGAAGAAACATGGCTTTAGACTGTCCAAAATCACTATGTTCCAAGCAGCATTTGCCCTTTGTACCTTGTCAGAAACTCACTAGTCTTCAAGTCCTACTCCTGCAAGGCACACCTGTATATAATGCTTTAACTGAGGTACAGGTCTCAAGCCCACCCTATTACCTTGCAGCTGAGGCTTACTAGGAAAGCAAAATCTTACATTTCCTTTTTTCTGCCTTCCTTTTTCACTGCCCTCATTCCTGTTTCCAAACATGTGGTGCATCACCACCGAGTGGCATTGGTACATCCTCTCCTCAGCAGCAGCAAGTTTTATGTTGCTTCAGTTCCAATTCAAATCACGGCACAAGGAACAGCAAGTCATGGAGAAGCAAATAATGAAAAGAAAGCAGAAATATGAATTAAACACCTTAATGAGGTATCCATGTATAATATGTTCCATACTTCAGAAGATGGCATCAATATGAGACATTCAACACTGCCTTCTTGGGAAAGGTTTCCATCTGCTTAGTCAGTTCAAGCCCCTGAGCTGATGAACCTGACACTTTTCCTCTGTGTCTAACCATGTGATTTAGTTTATTATTTCAAAAGGACAAAGTGGTGAGGGTGTGATTGTACGTACAACTAAACTAGCTGAATTGTAAAATTGCAGGAATTGATTTTCATGTTTTAACAGGGGCATTAATTTTTTGAGGATAAATTTGTTTCCCCATGAGATTTGTTGTAAAATTAATATTTACCCTTACAAAAATGCACGTGAGAAAAGCTATGTAATAAAACGCAGGACCTACAGTCCCAGAGACCAAAATATTCTCTATTAACCACAAGAAAATGATTCATGCTAAGTGCCATTTTCCTGGACACCTGAGAAGAAAAAATATTTAGACCCTTTGAAAAACCTAGCTCTAATGATCCCTTTTCTGGCCGACACAGTGTTTCTGTCTTGAGTAACTCAACATGTAAAAGCATAGGATTTAATTACAAGTCTCTTGGGATTTTTTTGTTTTGTTTTTAATAACTCCTAAAGTAAATACACCTGCCCCCAAACATCCCTTTCAGCCATGTGAAGCTCAGCAGTGCAAATTCAAAGACCAACTGAAATGATCTTCCCTGGGGCTCACATTTATCTGATCAAACTCCACTTTACATGGGCAAAGAGTCCACAGCAGCTTGTGGGCAGAACTCTTTCCTCAGGATAAATTTCTCTCTGCAGAATAGCTTCAAATCTGGCGGATGCTTAGGCTACTGCAAGCCAAAGAGCATCCATTTCTCTACTAGTCACCATCCCTGTTGGTGTGCCTACAGAACCACTTACCTGTCTCCACCATTGCTAATAACTCTTAAACACAGAAGCAACTCTGTGGTGTGTTGGGATCCTCTGCAGATATCTGAAAGAACAAGAAACTGTAGTTGAAAATCTCAAAATTCAGAAACTGCTGGAGTTCCTTCCTCCCTTGTAGAAAATACAAGTTAGAAGAATTCATGTGGGGCAGAAAGAGCTCTTAAAGGCACTGTGTGCTCTGGACTTGTTCTTTCCAATTGTTATCTACTCAAAATGGAGGCAGTGCTGAAATGTGATATCACCTGGAGACATAAATTAGCTTGCTGTTTAACAATATATACATATGTGGAGTTTCTGTGCAACCCAATGAAAATAAAATGTTGGGTTTTTTAAGAGAGAGCTTGTATAAACAGCCCCTTTCCTCCGAGATGACATTTACTATAGTCTGATCTTTTATTGTTTATGGACTGGGCTGTGCTCTTCAGAAAATCAGCCACTTAAATACTTGTGGTAACCCAGAAGAAAACGTTTTAAAAATGCAGTGGTTTATGATGATGGAAAAGACTCTATAAAATGTTGCCATTGACTTCTATAGGAAGTGCAGTACAGAAATATTCTGTCCTAAAATATACTGCATCAACTGAAGGTGAGTTGCAATCATGGTAATGTTCAATAAATACTTACAATCAATGAATACATATTACAATTTAAATAATTGCATTAATTTAAGATTAAAAATTGCATATGTAATTTAAAATTAGTTTATGGGTATATTTCCAGTTACAGTTGAAATCCTCTTACTTTAGGTTCTGTGGGAAAAAATACCATCAACTATTTAGAAATATTAAATAGGCAAATCATTTCAATGTCTCCCGTTTTTAAGTACATCACCTAACTATATGTTACATTGGTTTAAAAATTGCCAATCTTTTTACTATGGTGTAAACACTCAGCCCCACATCTGCCCCCCACTGCTGTGCATTGTCTAAATCATGCTGATTCAATGTTTTATGTGCTTGTGCTCAAAGCAGAAATGCTGCTGCTGAGGGAAACAGTCCTGCTGAGGCATAAAATAACCTTGTACAAAAAAAAGAGGGGGGTGACATGAGTGGGAGACAGAGACTGGGAATGATGTCTACCACAAATCATTTTTTGAATCTCTTTTGTAACATGCTATTAGTAGTATTGATGGGTCATGGTAAACTGTGATGAACATGCAAAACTGGGTACCTAGAGCTGGACTCCTCTTAAACTGAAAATTTTCATCTAACTGTAGCCTTTGTGCAGCAAAAACCTGAACCAAACAGCTTAACCCACAATGGTTTTCTTGTTTCTCAAAAGCACAATAGTTACAAGTTTAGACTAAGCACAGAAGAGTCTACATAAATAAAGATCCATTCAGCCTACCTCAGGAAAAGCAGCTTAGGTTGTCAACAAACAGAGAAGACTCTGGAATAAACCAAATATGTGCAGACTTTGAAGTGAATCACTTATGACTGATGTGCTGTGCTGTGGGAAGCTCCTCTACTCCCTTGGCTTGTGCTGCTTTTGAAAAATTTTTTGCCATTATGAGACATGCTCTCATTGAGAGCAAGCAAAGAGCTACCTAACAGCTACTGAACTGGGAAACAAACATTGTGGAACTGTATTTTAAATAATTTTCCTTAGTGATATCAAGTTAGTCGGCACAGCTATAGATCTCTCTCAACCACTTTAATTATTTTACATGCACGTAAGTAATGTAGTGCTGTTGGGGTTTCAAAATATTAGTTACTGTAACATCCAGGAATCAGTATCCTCAGCAATATTCAAACTGCTGTCAGATCAGTTTCTGCTGAGCTGTTCCAAATGGCACTGTAGTAATGGGAATCTTTCCCAACTGTTCTTTTGACTGATGTGTTAAAAATATAGCAAGTATGGCTCCTGTTACCTGTCACTTCCTAGACTATGAAACTCTGCTCTTGGAAAATATTTTACTCTCTTATTTTTAGGATATATGATTTCTGACACTAAATGCTGATTAAGAGACATCTTCAAAGTAATCTGTGCAATGGCAAGGTCTACAGGAGGAGCAAGCTTCTTCCATTTCTGGTTATAGTGACCTGTCCAGTAAAGGAAAAGAAAAACTACACAAAGAATTAACAAGAACACAAAGTACACAAGTGTGTTTATTACATTTTGCAAGCACTTTGTTCTACATTTCAAAAACGCCACCATCAAGCTGTTGGCACATTTATGTACAAAACAGATTAATTGTAATGCCTGCTACAAAGCATTCTTTGTGAAAATACAAACTCTAATACCAGAGAAGAGCCAAAAGCATTAACATCATTACATGAGTTTAAAAGACATAGTTTTAAAAATCAGCACAAACATTTTAAGACACAAAACTGAAACACTACAATATAGAATCCAAAAAGAGGTTCCTAATACTTTTTGCAGAACTGTAATACCGGTACTGCACATTATCAGAAAACTGTTGACCCCGTAGGACAGCTTAAGTGTAAATAAAAATCCAAAGCAAAACCAAAACCCCAAATCAAAAACACAACCAAAAAAACCCCAAAACAAGGAAAATAAAAGAAAAAGAAAAAAAAAGTCAACCAACTAATACTACTTAATGCATTATCATGCCACAAATAACTATAGTATTACCTTCTACTTACTACAAGAATTGTTAAAAATTACTGATGATGCATGACTAGTAATAGTACAAAGAAGAGTTTTACTCAAGAAGTTTTATTAGAAATGCACTTACACTGAGAGAGAATTCACAATGGTCCAATAAGTGCACAAATCTACCTAAGATTTTTAACACTGACAAAAATGTCTTGTCAGGCTACATCACTTTAAAAGACACTTTACAGCATTCTTGTAGCATTAGAAATAGGCAAAATAAAAAAAAAAAATCCACCAAATTTGGTCCAATAATACCAACTTTTCTTAAATAGGGTTTTTTGTTCTGTTTTTGATACAGGAAATTCTTTCAAATTAAGATGACCTATCTTTCTGATAACATTTTCCTATCAAAATAAAGGTTCAAATATATTACTACACTTTGAAATAATAAGCTCTGTAGTGGTCTTTCACCTTACTTCAACGTAATACAGGTAAACCATTATGTGTAGGAAAGCTAGAAGCCAAGCTATAACATTTATGGAAGTCTCCTTTAATATATCTTTTACAGTTCAGACAGGTGCAATCCATTTAAATTTTTAAAGCAGGTAAAAAGACATCTGACTCCTATGGTCACTGCATTTTTGATATATTACTTTCATAAATGTAGCTAAGCAGTAATTTCTTACATCATCACATGGACAGCTCCAATTTAGCATAACCATCATTGAGTTAAAGAGAGATTATTCTGTAGAAAACTATGAATAACTATATCACTTAATTAACAGTTGTCTATATACCATAACTCGTTAACAGGTAGCCGTGGTATTGAATTCCTTCAAAAGGCAAGTGGCCATGCATTGTTAGCACCACGGACTGCATGCTCACAATACAAACAGGAATTATCACCCATGGAACTTGAAACAAGATAATATTCTTTAAAAACATCAATAATACAATGTTAACAAAGATAAGAAGCACTTTTTTCTTTTTTTTTCTTTTTTTTTTTCTTTTTTCGCTTTTTTTTTTATTTTTTTACCCACTATTACAAATTTAGAAATTGCACCTTTGATTGTTTAAAACGTTCTTAGGACCTTCATTCAAGTTGATCAGGGCCCCTCTGGCAGGTTTTCCATATATAAAGGAAAGTCATCAGAATGTTTGCTTTATATATTGTACATCATGTACAATGGTCCCTTTGAAGTATACCTGTAGTTAAAGTAGTTACTGAACTCAAAACTAAAAAGTATAAAAAGCTACTTTTTTTCCAAAAACATATAAGAAACAATGCAAAAGGTGTTATGCATAACACATACAAAGTGATTAAAAAAATCAAACACATAGTTGTATTTGACAATAGTTTAGTATCATTGACCTATCAGAACTAATTAGCTTAAAGGGATTCAGGAAAGGCTATTTAGGAGTTTTGTGGTATAGAATGGTCACACAAAGTAAGAACTAATTAAGAAACCAAGTGCTAGACAACCAAGAATTGTATCTAGGTGATATGTAAGTCACCCAAACTATCTTTTGTGAGAAGCACTTTCAATTGTTTTTAAAATGGTAAGATGGCCTTTAGTTAAACAACAAAGCATTCACATGTTAGGAAGTAAGACAAGGTTTCTTTTATGTGTAAGCATTGAGCCGCTCTTTAGAGCGAGTAGAATGAATATCATGCAGCTCCTGCTCCTCCTTTGATTTTATATCCTCGTATTTTTGCATTCTGCAAGCATCTTTCACATAGGCCCAGTTGGCAGACAAGACCATGAGATAATGAACCTGTTAAGAGAGGTAACACAGCGTTAGGAAGCAATAGAGGCAATCAGAATAGAGCACATGTAAACTTGAAGGCTGTAGGACAGAGACTGGGTTCTCATCAGCAGGAACTGGGCATTCTTAAGTCAAGAAGTAGTATAGGACCATGATGGCATATTCAGGCTCCATTAATCTTCAGATTACTCGTCTCACAGCTGTTACTGTTACTATTACTAGTAGTTGGTAGCAATGGTTATAAGAAAAAAAAACCTTAACACCTGAAAAATCAAGAAATCATCCCTGCATTATTTTTCAGCTAGGCTGCAAAGATACACATAGAAATGACTTCTGGTTATGTATTCATTGGACACTTTACCCCACTGAAGAAGTGTTTGCTAAAGTAGCTCTTTAGACAGAAATGCCATAGACACATCTTATGATGGCATATCTAATATAATTACAGAAGGTTTTGCTTTTTAATTTTTGTTAAAGTTTACATTGTCTTTTCATTTAGCCATGACTTACTTCCTTCAACTACAATTATAGCTTTGTATTTAACTCACCAATCTGGGCAAAAATTGTCAATAAATGAAAAATAAGTTCAGTTAGGCAAAATGTAGTTGAAAAAAAAATTGGATGCTCTGTTTACTCTGTATTCAATCAGAGTATAAAAGTGTTCCACAAGGGTATTCAACTGGTTGATGCTGGGACTCTCTGGACATTTATTCCTTCCCTAGCAGCCTTTCAGATGCTTTCTGATAAGAGCATCTCTTAAATTTATATGAATCAGCTTCCTCAAAGGCATTGGACAATTTTGTGAGATCCAAAATATTTCACCCCTCCCTAAGAAATCAAGAAATTGTACTGGATTCAATTAATAGAAAATGGAATAAGAATACAATAAATAATAAAAAATCACGTTGGGATGACGCAAATTCTCCTGTTCATGTTGTGCTATTGTAGATATGAGTATCTTAGGTTCATACTAAACTAACAGATTCATTTTAATATGTTTTTTCTATCTTGGAAATGCCAGTGTTGGTTTTTTTCACAAATATTTGTTGGCAATTGTTGCTGATTAGCACAAGTAAAATTACATTTTTTAATCTGGATAATTAAGATCAAGGAAAGCATTCTGAAACCCTTTAAAAGACCAAATAATTTTTGCTACCTTTTTTATCCTCATGTTTTTTGTCAAGCTTCCAACTAATCTTTATTTGAGGAATACTGTCTGACTTGAGGAGGCACAAAATAGAAAGAAATCCTTGAGAGAATCTATCCTCTTGGAGAAAAAACCGGAGAGTACTATTTCTACATATATTTAGGATTTTCTTAATATCTATGGAACAACACAAGCAATACAACCTGTGAGTATAGATGTTGGAGATGGCAGCATGCCCTGTGTCACTCTGGGACATGCTCTGGTCACATTTTAGCATACAAGAAAAAGAAACACCTTCTATCTTAAATCAACTCTTCCAAAAGCTTTCACCATGGAGTAGTTTCTGGATCAGGCATTTCTAGATCGAACAAGAGACCCTAATTCTGAATCCCCATTATATTGACGTAAACGCCTTAAATTTCCTCCACAGTAAAATTACTGAGAAAAATCAAAATAAACAGTCTGGTAATCCTAATAATTTTGTAGTCTCAATTGCAATTTGGATGCAATGAAAACACAAATACCGGTCCTTTGAGGCTGAAATTTCAGTTAAAAATACAATCTGAGCCTAAAACAGATTGTAAACCTGAGAATCCTGAAAGTGGGGAGTATCTGAGCAGTGTACTCACATTTTCATGACCTTTTAAAACACATCTGTCAGAAATCCTTGCAACTGAAGAATCTGTGGTGAAAATGGGATGATGTGGGCACTTTTCTTATCATCACAAAATATTTGGTAATGACCCAGTGAGAAACAAATTTAAACTTAATGCCTTGCAGTTTCACTTGGCATTTTTCTTTATTAAAAATTAGACTTTTTGAAGGTATACTGGTCACAGTCTGACTTTCATTAAACATCCATTGTCTGCCCATCCCTTTCTTAAGAAGTTACTGAACCAAACTACTGTAATAACTGTTGAAAGCTCTTGGAGTTCACATTCACTGTAAGTAGGAAGGCTTTCCTGGAAATACCTAGTTTAAGTTACATAATCTCAAATATCTGTCCATGTTTTATAATGACACATACGTTGAACAGTCCTGCCACCCTTTTTATTTTAGCACCAAGTTCCTAGATAATGTTTCCACACTAAGGAGGTCATTTCTAAGTGGCTGTCTAATTGCATTTCACAATTTCATGACCTGAATAGCCTGAAGCCAGTAGGGCCCTCGTCAAGGCTTATTTAAATTGAAGCCAGGCAGCTTCCACAGGCTGCCTCAGGAGGTTTCAATTGCAGGCATATGCAAGACAGTGCAGGGTCTTTCCATACCTATTTCTGTTTAGATTTCTTCATAAGGTGAAAGTATGCTTCAGTGTTTAGAAATTGTGGAATTGTAGCTAGGCCAGGAGGGTATTTGGGTTTATAGTTTTGTTTTGTTTTATTTTTCTATTCAGGACATGTCACTACTTTCCCTGGAACCAAGTTTAAAGAACTTTTGTTCCTCCCTTTACACACATCTCATATCCTGCAGAAGAGCACAAAAATGCTGGGCAGAACAGAGCGCTTTTACATTTCTCTTGTTCCTATTTCAGGAGAATTGATTGCATCTCCACCTTGCAGGATATAATTTCTGTGGAAGTTAAGGCAAAAGAGTTACTAGCTCACACAGTAACTTTTGAGAAAGGAAATTTTGCATCTCATATTGAAGTTTTTCTACAGTGTTTTTGGGGAAACATCACAGGTGGAATATATACTAGCTTTTCAATCAACTCTGGATTGTTAAAGCTTACATTTAAACAACTTCATGTCTTCTATCTGACACAACACTGACAACAGTAAAATTAATATATATTACTGCAATGATCTTTTTTGTATCCATTTGTTATCCATTCAGACATAAGAAAGAACAGCACTGCTCAGAATCATACATGGTACAAATTAAATATAATTCAAAATCCTGGCTGTGTTTTCTGTGATGGACTCTCAAAAAGCATTTACAATATAAATAATTCTACCAGGTTTTGGTTCTGGTTCTTTTTTCCCATCTTGGGTTGACATAAGAATGATGAATTTTCAAAATAAACTCTTTGACAGTGTTCTTTCTTGCAAAACAAAACTTTCCCTGACACATACTGTAAAAACATATTATATTTTCTTTATATCAGTGCTAATACATAGGAGAATTCTCCTTTTGAACCCCAAAACAACATTCTCCTTTGCAGTCTAAAGAGGTATCTAGTGAACTGTGAAAAAATTCTAACATTCATATGCAAATCTGAGACCAAGAGATATGGGGAAACTGTGGTTTGTGACCAAATGGTGCTGCAAGTATTAACAAGCTTTGTGGTGTTTTTGCAATAAATTGCTACTTTTAAAAAAATGTAATTTTAAAATATTGTTTCATGAAAAGTATCCTGGGGACAGATGGACTTAACATTTATGAGCAAGCTGATTCTTTTGTGAATTTTGTAGAATCATATTCACATAAGAGAGTTTAAGAAATTTTCAGAAATTAAATAGCCTGGCACTTGCAAATGCTTAAAAATCCAGAGGTGAGGATATAGTGGAGTGTATTGATGTCATAACTTAAAATACTGTTTCAGAGACCAGATTTTACCAATTCAGCTATTCAGCAGTGTTCCTGATGTTGCATTACTGTTACTGGCTGCCCATAAATACAATATACTTACCACTTTAATGAGATGGACTATTCTGGTTTAAAGTAATTGTTTGCAAATGTTTTAAGAGTGTATTAGATTCATAAGTTTTTCTTTTGTAAAAGACTGGTATTTTAATCTAGTTTTCCTGTTGAATTTCACGAACATGAAGATCTGCTACTGTTCTGAATATACACAAAGACAAATGTCATCCTTTCATATTTGTGATTATTCTTGAAACAGCACATGTAGTGAAGGGCACTGGTTCTCCAGTGACTTAAATGGCTTCTGCACACTGTTTCCCACCTCAGGACATTGCTGATGCATTACCTCTGTCTACTAATTTGAGTGTAGGATCTGGGGAAAAAAGATATCTTCTTCTTCCTAGATGAGATGGTTAGGACCCCAAATTAATTTTTCCTCCTTTAAATTACTTTATTCTTGGGAGCCTAAACTTCCCTTAAAGGAGAACCTGTTAATATCTGCATGTCCAACCACAAAATTCTGAATTTTCCCTCATGTCCTATCCCTTGTGTTTGGCCAACTGTGTCAAATGTGAAGAACACATCTCAACCTACAGATGTGGTCTGGTTTGATGGGTTTAGAAATTACCACCATCAAAGTGCTAATCTTTAGCAGGTACTGAAAAGATTCTAATGGTAGGTTAAAAACAAACATTATAAATACAAACTTGAAAAAAAATCTATAAAACTGTTGCAAACATTTAATGAAACACACGTCTACCAGCATTGGGACACTATGCAATTTACTAGCACTCAGAACATTAATTTATATTTTTGTTGGAACAGGGTTATAATGTCTGCTCTGTGCAGTTACAGAATTCAGCAGAAAGCACACTTGAATATGGGTAACCCTTCAAAAGTATGTGAAAGTATGTGAACCATCATAGTGAATTCCTAGATTATTTGTACTTGGTGTAATACAGCTATGGCATCTTTGATATGCCGAGCTTTGAAGGGTCTTTTTAAAAACTTCATTGAAAGTATTCTGTATTTAAGCTATGTGGCACATTGTACCTACTTAATTTTCTTTCACTGAAGATGTGGTTTTTTTCATTGAATATCATTTGGTGGCTATTTGGATTCAAAACTCGTGTTTGAAATGCAGAATTTTCATCTGAACAAAATAGCATTTGATAATATCTACTGAATATACTTCAAAATAATCATAAAATGGAAAACTAATGATCTCTTGGATTTAATTTCCTTACAATAATGATATATTATCATAATTGCTATATGGTCACCATTTTTGGAACTGTGAGCAGAAAACTCTGTTTGGAAAACAAATTAAATTATTTATATGAATTGCATTCCACTATTACACTTATTATTTGTGGCCTTGAAATAAATAACTGCATTTAAAAGATATATTTTTCATTTAGCTATCTTTGTTGTTTGCAGGGTGTCATGTGATACTGAAAAAATGGCAGATAAAAACAGAAGAAATCATTAATGTAAGAGGAGTACAAGTTTCATTGAATATTTTCTGAATGTGATTTTTTATAAATGTAATTCTAAGGATAACAAAATAATCATGGCCCCAGAACCCATAAAAAATTACTAGTATAAGCAGTATATAGTAATCACCACCACTAACACTTACGAGTGCATCAGCACCAAGTAACAGTCATTTTTCATTTCCCATTCCAGCATGCATAATGCAAACCTACACCAGCACAAAATCACGAGTCTAAAAATATCTTTATGCTTAAGCAAATACAGCAGACAAAAGACAGAAGAGCAGGGCACTAGCTCATACACTTTTTTCTCAGTGGAACCTTCTCATTGACAAAATGTCACTAAATTTAAAGTAATCTTCATTATAAAGGAGCAGAAAAATTAGTCCTGACAGAAAAATCAACACATTCATATATATTCACTGAACTGACAAAAAGATTCTGCTCCTAAAATAGCAGTGTGGCAAGCCTATGAATACCCAGAAAGGCAGGGATCATAAAAGTATAACACTATGCTTACAGCACAGACACGTGAATTCAGACACTCATCTGAATGCAGCAAGAGAATAGTAAAAATTCTTAGCATGTACTTAAAGGTGTTTTTTTAATTCAAGAAAGTAATCATGATATTCCACTTCAAAGGGAATCCATCAATATATTAAAAAAAAAAAAAAAAAGAGAGTATTGAATTACAGAATTCTATTTTAATAATAGCTTTGAGTGATAGTATGGAAATTGAACAGCTGATCCTAAGTCAGAACCAGAAGGTATTAGCAATTCAGATGAGGAGCAGAGTGTTGGGTAGCTTACCATAGCAATGACTGCTGCTCCAGCTCCAGCAAGTGCCACGATGAACAAGTGGAATGTCATGTTTAGCTGCAAAGGGAGGCAAAGAAAAGGGCTTTCATGGTTGTACACCAAATAGAAACTGAACAAAAATTCAGATCAACATAGAACAAATAATTACCTTCCTGGTGCCACCCTTCCACAAAAGTAACAAACAAGAATATTTTTCCAAGAGATTGACATCACTACATGTCATTGTGCTTGTGCTTGTTTTGTTGCAATGCTCACATCGGGAAAAAAGCATAACTCTATTTAAAAATACAGCATTTACGTAATAAAATATTAAGAAAATTAATTATTTAAAAATAAACACTCCAGTACATTTTCAGGGTTTTGTTTGGGATTTTTTTTGTTACAATACTACAATACTACCTTACAAGTATTTGGTGGCTTCTCCAGTGGCAGAGATGGCCTGAGGAACCCCATATTCCCTTCATTAACTGTAGCTTTCCATACTCATCTATTGATCTACTTTCCTCTCAAATTTGCTCATAGTGATATAATATAAACCAGGTTACTTACATAATCCAAATTAACCACCTTCCTCCCCTCACCC
Organism: Eopsaltria australis; assembly: GCA_034509425.1. Lineage (NCBI taxonomy): Eukaryota > Metazoa > Chordata > Aves > Passeriformes > Petroicidae > Eopsaltria > Eopsaltria australis. The sequence goes on along the minus strand of JAVTVJ010000158.1, from coordinate 4,062,320 downwards.
CAAACCAAATGATTACATTTGCCTTTCTTTTCAGTGACCTGGTTTATGCAGCAGCCACAGAGAGTCAACTACACCACAAGAGCTGCATTTTCTAAGATGGTTTTGGTATCAGGGCAGATTGTGTACCTTCCCTCTAAGATTTATTCAACCATAGTAGAATCCAGTAAAACATTTACTGATCCTTCTGGCTTCAGAGGATTCAACATTTTGCCCTCTCTTTGTTTTAGGTAGATGTAATTTTGTTTGTCCTATCTTCATCCTTTTTCATTTTAAAACAAAACCAGAACACTCAGTTGCACTGAAACAGGTGGCATTTGCCCAAGAGAAAAACTAGAAAGAAAAATGTACAAAGAGCTACTATCCTAACACAAAACAAGGTTTGGCCAAAGCCATTTGAAATCTTTACTCTCCTGTCACAACAGTAATCATAAGCCCTTCAATCAGTGATTCATTTTTTGGACCTATTCATTGTGCAGCAGGGGCATTAGCTTTCAAAAACATCTCAGTAACAAAGAACAAGATAATAGAATTATTAAAAATCCCAAACAAACAAACAAACAAACAAACCACAAGTGTATTTAGAAAACAATTGGATGGAGAAATTGCACTGACTAAATTTGGTACTTGGTAAATGACTAGGAAAACTGCTTGCTGGACTGTATTTTTCACTGTAATTTTATTCATCATCATAGCAAGAATTAGAACATTAACAGTAAGAAAACACATATCAGCTGCTTCCTACATATATTATGGATTTGCCAAAAATACTATATTTATTTACCTCATTAGAGTCACACATCTTGATGAAACTTTCTGATGAGGTGCAAACCTTCTTTTCCTCTCCAATAGTTACAATACCTGGAGAAGAATAAATATTCACATTACTTAGAATTCCTAGCACAGACCAACTTCCTTTCTATAAGAAAAGCTAAGAACTTATTTTAACAATTATATCTGGGTTTTGTTGACAATTGGGAGTCTGGAGCAACTCTCCTGTGAAGAAAAGCTGAGACAGTTGGGATTGCACACCCTGGAGAAGAGAAGGCTCTGGGGACACCTTATAGCAGCCTTCCAGTAACTAAAAGGGGCCATCAAGAGAGCTGGAGAGGCACTTTATACAAGGGCATGTGGCAATAGAACAAGGGATATTGGCTTAAACTGATAGAGGTTAAGTTTAGGTGAGATGTAAGGAAGAAATTCCTTATTGTGAGGGTGTTGAGGCACTGGAACATGTTTTCCTGAGAAATGGTGGATGTCCCACCCCTGGAAGTGTTGAAGGACCTGTTGGATGGGGTCCTAAGCAACCTGGTCTAAAGGAAGGTCTCCCTGCCCCATGGCAGGGGATTGGAACTGGTCTTTAGGGTGCCTTCCAACTAAAACCATTCCAGGATTCTATTCTATTTCTGCCAGCACAAAACTAACACACCATCTATTTAGTAAAAACCCTAGTAAGTAAAATGAAGTTAACAATTTTTCTGCCATTTTTGAAAATATCTTTATTCCCCATTTTGATCAGCACAACCAATTAAAAAACCAGAAATTATTTGCAACCAGTATATACACTTAAAATGTTCAAAGATCTTCTCTACCCTCAAGTGGAGAAATGTGCTGTACATTGGTTTCAAACATGTTGATCTGGTATAAAGTTTCTTTCACAAGTTATAAAAAAAATTACACTTTGTTCTTTCTCTTATCAGCAATAATAACTATAATCTGTCACCTTGCTTCCTTTAGCTTATGTCCAGGTGCTAAATCAAAGATTAGCTTAAGGAAAAACCTGCAATTAACTCAGTTATCATGAAAAAATGGTTCTTCCTAATATTAATCAGTGTTTTTTTGCACTGAATCTACAGGAAACAGATAAATTCACAGAATATACACTTTATATGTTAGTGATCTATGAACATCCTAAATAGAATTATTAAAAAAATAGTCATGAATATTAATAAAATGTCATAGAAAGAAAAATTAATACACTTGATGGGATCTATACCTATAATTGCTTTTTAAACTCACCTGCTATGCTGTATAGGAAAACAAAAAATAAATAATAAAAGCCCCCAAGTTTTCTTCCCTCTCATGAAAGAAAATGTCAAATATTTTATTTCAGGTTAATTGAAATGGTTACTATGAATGAAACTGTTTCTTTGCCAAGAAATGCAGCATCTTTTATATCTCCACATAACACTTAAAAATATACTGTGATTTTTTAATTTTAGGCCAAGGAAACAAAAGAAGAGAAACTGTTGAGAGCATGATTACCCAAAGCTCTATTGGTTGAGAAATCACTAAGGCCATAACATCTAGAATCAAATCAGTCTTGTAGAAGGAAGGAATTGAATTACCATCACCTACACAAGACTTCTCAGACATTTTGAGATTACAAATCCCTTTCTATCCAAATTTCACATCCTCTCAAAACACACATAGGTGCATCTCCCCACACTATTCTAACCTCCACAATTCAGGCTTTAGCCCTGCTCCCTCTCTATCTCCCTTTCCACCACTTTCTTAGAGTGTTATTCTTGGTATTGTTGGTCCTCATCAAGATTTTTGAGAGCAATGAATCTTGCCGTGTCCCAATTCATCTCTATAGAGACCTTTGCTGATACCCTAGGATCTCACATCTCCAAATGAGTGTCCTATCACACGATTAAAGAGTCATTCTCCAGATAAATGACTAATTAAGCATTTTAGACAAGTTCCAGCAATTTCTAAAGAAGAGACTAAGCCAAAGCCCCATGCCAGATTTTCATTACGGAGAAGATAGAAAAGGTTGACTCAATTTTTGTCAGGTCTGGAAATGTAGTCCGTCTCAGACACTGCCTAGACTAGAGGGTAAAAGGGCAGAAAGAGACATGTAACAATTGTTTCAGAAACACTGAACAGTTCATTTCAGACACATGAAAGCAGAGCTGTCGAATGTTTTCTTTTGTGAAATCTTACTTTTCATTTAGTGCTTTTTATTAACATACCGTACTGGCGAAGATCCAAGCAGAGATTAGCTCCATCCACTACAGTGGCATTTCGGCAAATGGTCCACAGATTGAAGTACATGTAAACAGGCAGGGAAGTGAAAGCTGTAACGCCAAGCCAGGCCAACATAAAGATGTATGTCAGCATAATAAACTGCAGTAAAAGAGGGAGAAACAAAACCAGTGAGAAAAACCAAAATCAGAATGTAACTGATACACCACTGGAAAAAAAGGAACCCCAGAGAAGTAACAAATGCATCTATGACTGGCTTTGTCTGTTTCTGTCCTTATTTAATTTATGGGTTTGGTCTGATAATCCATTAATGATCAGGTCAAAATTATGCCAGAGCACTAATGTGAAGTTTCTGAAGAACAAGAATTATCTTTCCAGAAGTACAAGCTTACTCCACATTCCTCTCACTCTTGTGCCAACGATGGATGCAAAACAGTGCACCTGCTGAAGTACAGACAGCTGCATGCTTTGTGAAACATATCTGTCCATCTTTCTCATCACCATCACTCCATAGTTAGGACAAGAGGCCCTCTGGTTGTATCTTCCACTACCAATCATGATGCAGAAATTTAAAATTAAATAGTGTAGGCTTTGCTTCTTTTGCTTTTAAAATTAGGCTCTTAATGAAAATGAGCCTTTATCTATGACTGCCCCAAAATGTCACTGGCAAATCCATTTTGTATTGAACCAATGAGACCATATTTTTGCAATTCTGTTATTGCATTCAGACATATTTGGGGTCTACATGCAAGTGAATTCATCATACAGAAAAAAAAGCAGGTAAATGCCCTGTAAATATGTAAACATGCTACCTTGCTACTCCTTTGCTGGCCTGAGACCACTGCTCATTAGGAACAATCATTTCATTTTATGCTCTGGGAAGGATATTAAGAGGTTACGTGGTAAAATGGGGATATCAATCTCTAAATATTGAACCCAAATAGCCCCAGCATGTGGTGGCTACAGAAATGAGGATGAATCTAAATACATTACTGGAAACAAAAAAAATTTCATCACACTAACATTTTTCTAGCTGCTTACCTTGGAAAAATATTGGCTCTGAGAATAAAAAATAAGAAATATTTTTGAAAGCTGAGTAAGTTGGTCAACAATCTGCTTAAAATGAAACCTTAAAGAGTAAATTAAGGGGAAAATGGAAAATATTTTCTTGTTTGGTTTTGGTTTTTTTTAATGTAAGATCTCTCAAGTAATACAGGAAAAAGCCTAATATAAATACAGATTTTAGTCATAGAAATCAAATAAGGTCAGACTCCTAACAGTTGAAAATGGTACTAAAAATTGTAGCTTATCCACATGGACTCAATCAGGAAAAGCAATCCAAAACAACAAAAGGTCTGAATTTCAAATTAGGTACTTTTATTGCTTTGAAGTGTAGGATGGATATTCTCAAGCAATATTAAAGAGACCTTAATTTGATTTACTTTAACTCACTTCCAAATATTATTAAATAAAAGTAATTTTAATTCTGAGGAAGTATATTTACATAGGGATTTAAAGTAGTTTAATTAATCCAGTTTAAAATTTATTTCAGATTAATTTTCCTAATTGTCACTAGGTAAATGAGACTCATAGAAGTAGTTGGAAAAGCTGTCTAATACATCTGATATCAGGTTCTTATCCTTTTCTTGAGTTAGTACTCCATGCTTCAATACTCAAACTTTGCCTCCATGCTTACCAGTTTGAGAATTACAAACTATTTTAACTTTTCACTCAACATCCATCTAGTTTAAAAGGAAAACTGATGTGTCTAATTTATACATAAAGATTTCTACAAGTACATTCATGCAGATAATGGTTATCTTCCTTACCAAATTTTCCCAAGAACCCACTTACTAGAAATCTAACTGATAAAATAGAGAAAGTGATAGCAAAGTCCAAAATAAATATGCACACTTGAAGATTACTGCAGACATTTCCATGTGTCAGTTGCTTTATATATTGGAAATTCAATTCCATCTATTGTAGAGAAAATAGCACAAGTAAATACTGTTCTGTACATGCTTCTTTTTTTGTTGTTGTTATTGTTCTTTTACTGTTTCCTTTTTTTCCTTTCCATATTACAATGTTAAAGCTAATGAAGCAACATCTGCCTTAGCCCCAGGCATGCACTTACAAATAATTACTTGGAAAATTACTTAGAAATGTAGATTCAGGGCTATGAATTCTCAACTAAAGCGCTATGTCCGATCTTAATTTATTAGCAAGCTAAAAAGTTGCACTAATTTTTTTCTAAGGCAGGAATAATAAATAGGAAAGAAGATTGTCTTGGGCAGACTTTAAATTCTCAGTTTTTCTAGAAATGTTTTAAAAGTAAAGCAGCTTCCTAGACTATATTCTGAGCTTGTCAAAAGCAAGTAAGTCTGAAGTCATACTTGTGAGCCTTCTATTATTGAAATAAACAATACTCAATAAATTTAGTACATGTCTCAGTGTAGCACATCCATAATAATTTAATGGAGTACTAAATCTTTTATATTAGTTACATTACTGAAATGTAATAGCTGTTTTTATGACTGGGCTCCATATAGACTTGAGAATCTTCCTTGTGATCAACACTAAATGGAGAAAATAAAAACAGGATTTGCTATGAGCATTACAAATTCTTTTCAATATCTATTTATTTTCTCATCTGCAGTAAGGATGAAGAAGCCTGCTTAAAAATCCCCACTAAGAGATAATACAAAGCATTGGTATAGCAAAGAGGAGGGAAACAGAGCTTATTAGCCTCTAAAAATCTGCCTTGGGCATAAAATGATAGCAGCAGAAATCTGTCAGATGATAGTTGCTGTGAGTCACAAGATCTGCCTTCTCAGAGAGAACTGTCTGCTAGTTATGGAATGGATTATCTTCAAAAGAGTGAATCTGATTGGTTGAGTGTTTCAGAAAAAGTCGCTCAAATGATGATTTCATTTTAAAAACATAATTTAGAAAAGGGAGAACTTCAGGTTTCCTCTATCAGTTGTTTTCAGCTGAAGAGCCAGTGGCCAATGAAATGCTTATTTCATGACATAACACCAAGATCACCAAGAAGACAGGAAAATATGCAGAAGCTTCCTTTGTTTTATGTAAGAATAGCTAAAATACAAAACTTCAAGTTAAACCATGTGGTAGTTATGGGTTACGTCTGGAAGCTGCTATCACTGGTATCAGTGAAGCAAACCACAGAAATGTGATCAGGGCAGGGATATATGTCCTGCTGTAAGGGCAGTAAAAAAATGTAACCTTGCACAACAAATTATTAGTTTCTAGCAGCAGCAGTTGGTAGCTTATAAATTATTTTTACAACTGAATTAAATTGTGATTTTTTTATATTAAAAAAAATGCACAGGAAAGAATAAAGTCTTTTTTGAGATAATTTTCTCCCCTATTACTGCCTTCCCTCTTTGCTCTAGAGAACTTACTAGGAATGTTTAAGGAGCCTGTTCACTCCAGGAATTAAATTCAGAACTCAATCTCCTGAGATTCAAAGGGATCTTTCTCCTTTGAAGTAGCATTCTGCTACGTGACAAGCTGAAGATTTCTGAAATAGCAGTATAGAATCTTAAAGAGGTATCACAGCTTGTTCTTTAGCATCCTATCTATTGTGTTTATAGTGAAAATTACTATCTCTGATCAGTTCCATTTTCACTCTAAGAAGCCAAACACAAACTCTAAACAAACTAGAAGTGATAGTGAAGAAATCGTGAAGATAAAAGATCACTAATTTAAACTCAGCTCACCTTTACAAAGAATAGCTGAAATGAACAATTATTCGAACAAACAAATATTTAACCTTTTTAGTGGTTATTTTTTTGTACCATCACCATGGCTGGAAAAACGCTCTTGTCAGATTTTGTAAGCTTTTCAGTGCCTGTAATGGCTTTTCTGAGTTATAAATTATCAAAGTAGGTGAATCATCAACCTTCTGGAATGATCCTTTTAATCAAAACAGGAAGCAGGTATTTCAGAGCATAATTTGAAATTGTTTGTGTGGAGCACAACTTTCCTGGTGGTTGTAGCTTGTTGAAATCCTTTCTTCACTGAAAATATTACCCAAATCCTATCTATTTTAATAAGATTAAGATTGCAGTTGCTGCTTTTTTTTTTTTCCCTCCTTCTTTCTAATTTATGGGAACTTGTCCCATGAAAAGCATATTCATTAAATTTCAAACACTGTTCTTGTTTTAGTTTTGTTATAAATATTTTAGTACCCCTCAAGAAACGTATGATGGCTTCAGTGACCCTAGGGACAGAGACAGTGAAATCTTATCTAAAAGGTACAGTTTCTACAAACAGAAATGGATTGAAAAGGAAACAAATTAAACATCATTCATTTTATTTTATGAGGACATTACTGCTTACATCAAGAAAAATAATACAGAAACATTGCAAAAAATTAAGTGCCCAAATAAAACTTAACTCCAGAAAACTCACGTTGCCATGTAATTTGATCTTTGTTCCAAACCACTCAGTACTTACTTTTACACTTTCTCTCAATCTCATATTTATTTTATATGAACTCCCTAATGTGAGCTTTCAACGCAGAGAGTTGCAAAAAGATGTAGATCTTGCTATGTTTACATCCCATTTAGATTTATTATCCGATGACACAAAAATGCTTACTTTCAGCTACATGAACTAAGAGGTTCCTTCCAAACCTCTTCACAGCTTCAGAAATTCTCTTTGACAGCTTTTGCCAGAGATCAAAACTGTACCTACAAAGATCATGTACATCCACCCTGCCCAAAGCCTTCTTTATGAAACCCTGGGAGTGCTGGACATCACCCAGAATGAGCCCAGGGTTAGCCTGGCTGTGTCTAATGGGAATACTGGGAAGCAGTTGGCCTCTGCAGTGCAGTGTAGTCCTGGTTTTGGGTGCATTTTCCAAACAGGAAATGCCAGAACAAGGCGCTGTGTTGGATTTTTTGCCAACCCAGAAGCTTGAACAGAAAGATCTTTTCAATGTCTTCCTAAATTGCTCCGTCTCTCAAATGTCTCATTCACTTCCGGTAGTCCATATATTTGATTTCAATACTAATAAAAACTTGTTTAGTTTTAGCACTTTGCCAGCCTCAAATTCATAACTGTCCTATGGCTTTCTGGCCTTGTGCTTCTTCATCTTGTTCATTTTACTGAGAAAAAATTCCTCTGAGTTATTGCTACTGCCTCTTTCCCCTGCACATATTCTGCATAAATGAAATTTACATACTCTTTTTAAATTATTCATTGCAGCTGACACATATTTTCTCAAATGCTGAAATTTGTCTTGATGCAGTTGTACTGGGAGAATACTGATAGAGTGTACAGTTCTCTCTTCAGGTTACAAGAAGGCAGATTTAAAGTACTACATGAGTTCCCACTTCAGGCCAGTTGTTTATTTGCATTCTATTTTCTGTACTGCAGGGTTCTGACTATGCCTTCATCAACAGTCCAGACTCAACAAGGGCCTTTTCTCAATACACAGATATGATAGAATTTATGACAGAGTAGTTTAAAGATAAGATATTTGTTCCTGTTCATCACCTGTATTATTACCCCATAGCAGTTTAATTCTATTGTTGAGAGGTTCAGCTTTCACCCAGCAGATTTTTGCAATTTTTTTTCATTTTTAAAGAAGAATCTTTACATAAATACTTCCACCTCTTCCCAATGGATTTTTTTTGCAACAGCATCTCACATGTATAATTCCCATTATGCAAATATAAAAGAGAGCAGGTAGAAAACTTGCTGAGTTCCTCTGGAAAATATTTTAACAATGCAGAAGATTAAACAGACTTAGCTGCTTATTTTAAAATGTGGTCTAGAACCAAAACTGCTATTTTTTATTTGAATGTAAATAAAACAGAAACTGGGGAAAAAAAGTACAGATGTCTTTAGACACTAACATGTTTAAGAAGGATTTTTGAGTAGCTCACAAGGAAATGGCCTCTAACATTCTCATTTCTGTACCAACAAACATCTCCAAATTCATGCTTAATTCATGGAGAAAAATAAAAGATGAAGCAAAAGTATTTCAACTTGTCTCATTTTATATACAATGCTGCTGGAAGAGACTGTTATTCTGATACTACCATTAAATTCACTGTAAACCACAGAAAATACACACTTGCAAAATGTTTTCTGCTTGGTCTTTAAAGTCACTTTCATTGCTAACAATCACTTGTTGGACATTTATTATTGCCTCTATAAAACACATTCATCTTCTCTCTAATGTATTATACTCCCAGGCACAGCTCCAAGACTCTTGTTGAAACATGGATAGATTTCATGGCGTGCTACTGCTGTCATGTGGTTGATTCTTCTTGGCTTGAATTCAAGTCAACTGCTTTGAGATGAAGAAAAAGCCAATATTGGTCCAAATTTCTCTCCATAGAGGGACAGACTTCTCAGGTTTACCTAACTGAAATTCATTCATACAGTAAATACTACGTAATTCGATTTTCCTTTGATTTTTAAAATATATTACCAGAAAAGTATAAAATCCCAGAAAATTGAAATTATATTATATGGAACAGTTTTGTTTGGCTTTTTTAAACATTTTTCTTCTACAGGTAGTTTAGATGGAAGAAAAACTGATTTTGCCAAAATTAGGAGCAATTATCACTGTTACGTTCTGCTTTTCATCTGCATATACATTTTTCTAAAATTTCCTTTAAATGTGTATTTCAAGGTTAAAATATTCCATGTATTATTTCTATTGCTTTGGAAACCATTTAGACACATTTTAAGAACTGGATTACTTTCTGATTTATGCTGTTGATTTATTGGTAGCAGCAGAGGAGGAGATTTCCACAGTCACCACAGAAATTATTCTGTAACAAATTGATTCCCTTTTTCAAATATTGCTTACTATACAAATCAATGAAATATCAGTTTGAAGAAGATGGCTTTGCATTGACACAAGACTTAGTTTTATTTTAGGATGTTTTAATTTGTTTCTTTGGTACTTTCTTATAAACCAAATATTCTAATTTAGTTTTTATTTCTGAATTTTCTTTAGAGTGTTGATGGATTTGTATCATCATGTTGCCTAAAGTTATCATTAGTTGTTTTGTATGTCCTTCAGGCACGACTATAATTTTTGTAGTCTGACAAGCTTCTGAAGCCCTACAGAAATCATTGGATCTTTACTGCTGCTTGACAAAAGCAGAATTTCCTATGTAATTTTTTTACAGTCTTTCAAATAGGAATTACTTTTTCTCAAAATACATATGCTGATATTTTCATATTCTCCAAGATATTCTCTTCCTTTGGTTTTTCTTTCTGTTGGTGTTTTTCTAACACTAGGAGGTACTGTCTGGGAATACAGCTAAGCTATTTGCTTTCTATTTAAATGTGATTAAAGATAATCTGCTTTTAAAACTGACTTTTTAAAACATGGATTATATATCTTCATGAAATATTCCTTTTCCATGTGCTCTTCTTTCTATGTTTATGCCACCTAAGTGTTCAATTCCAGCACATAAAGTATGAAAAACAACCTGTTCCATCATTACCTTTTCTCTGACAATGTAGGCTAGTCCTAGTAGGAAATTTTCTAGGTAATGCTACCAAATAACTGATAACTTATTTATAAAGTCCTGAACCATACTCTAAAGGTTTTCAGTGATGACAAGTTTTCTATTCACAGAAGAAGATATAACACCCAGCCAGGAAAAGACTGAAGAATACAGATTGTTTACATTTTTCACATTCCCAAAATTTGCAATGAAACCTTTTTTTCAGGAGGATTCCATGGTTTGTAGTTGGACACAAGACAGCAAAGCTTAAACTAGAAAGCAAAAATAATACTTATAACTAAACAGATGTGTCACTCAAGTTTAATACTGGGATGTCAAAAAAAAGAATGTGTTCTTTCCTGACATATGCTTAATGGACTTTGAGAAGCCTATGCGAAAATGAAGGGGTAGGGACATTCTTTGCTTGTTTCCTGCCTTGCCAAGCATTCAAAGTCAAGAAGACAGCTTTTTAAGCTTTTATTGTGACCTGAAATGATAAATACGAAAGTTTATCCTTACTGTGCAAGCAATGCCAAAAATATTTACAAAGCTAACTATGATTTCATAAGACATCAACAGGAAGATGCAATTCATATGAAGAACAAAGATATATGGTTTCTGTGGGTTTTCTTTAATGATAAAAATAATGAATTTGTGATAATTCCGCTGATATTCAAAGGCTTAAATAACTAAAATAGAGTAAGATGTCTAGATGTATTGAATAAGCTAGCCAGGTGAGAACAAGGATCAGGGAAAACTGTCCTTATCTGATGAAACATTCAAGTTAAAGCTGAGATGGATTATCAGAACACAGGAGAAATAAAGTTATCATCTTGAGCAATTTATATGATCCATAACAAAAAGTTAAAGCCCATGGAGAAAGTGTAACTGCTCCCGAAGTTAAGCATACTTTGAAAATATATGCCAGCAGTTTAACAAAAATACTTATTGACTGAGTTCACATGCCAAGAAAAAAATCTGTCATTGATATGTAACACACACAGCACAATCCAAAGCAAAAACATTTCATCCACTTTATCACCAGCAATAACTTTTCTGTCAGCGAGCAGCGAGACCAAGAGAGGATGAGAAGGTACTGGCAAGGTACATTGCAATGTCTGGCACACTGCTCTGTTAAAGGAAGTAATGAATACCACAGTCAACAAAAGGGCTGCATACACAACACATGGCAAGCTATGGGAGAAAAGGAATATCAAATGAATGTAAGATTTTATACATGCAATATTCCTGAGTGAGAAAATCTGGAACTATACAATAAAGAAAAACAAAAAGGTTTGGAATGATTACAGAAATAAGACAGAAAAAACATACAGTCAGCACCTAGAAATGTATAACAAAATAATTTCTGAGCTCACTGCACAATATTTACAAAAACATGACAAATACTGAAAAAAATAATTTGCTTTCTTCTTTCTTTTCAAAATAGCATATGTATTTTAACAATGCAGCTGGGACAGAATGGCATAAAGATGACTCTCTTAATCATTCAGCTGAGTTCTGAACTATTGCTACGGCTTGTTCTTCCTATTTCAAGATCAAGAGCAGAAGACTGCAAGGAACACAGTTCTCTAAAAAAATTCCAACACTAGTCTAGCATGCAGGAATAAGATGAATTCCAACAATCCATAAAATGGCTAATATGTCTTCTTTCATCAACCAACTCCAGCAGTGTTTAGATAGGAAATGTTATTCACCTAAACCCCAAGTAAAGGGGCAGGCAGGATATATCCAATTAAAAGTATATAGCTGATTGAAGAGCATAATATAAAAGACATAACTTAAAAGACTTCAGGTTTATTCTCTTTGCAGAAAATAGGACAATCACAAAAAAAAATCATTTCATCTGACAAAGTTTGTTTAAGCCTCCCTCTCCTTTAACTACTGAAGGGGCACAGGACTTTCTCTTGGCAACCTTGGTGACATTCTTAATTAGGTGGGATATATCTGTGTCATAATATTTTCCCTCTGAAATTAACTACTCCATTAGCTACTTGGTAATTTGTGGAAAAAATTCATGTTTCTGGTTTTCAATTGAGCAATCTGAAAGATCAGAGCACTATGAATCTCACTTTCCCCATTTCCCATATCATGGTCAGAAACTGCTTATTGCATACACAACTTAACATGTATGGGGACAAGAGATTTTTAGATACTTTCCCTAGCTAAGATTGGGTTAAAGGGTTCTGGACCCATGAGTATATCTGCTGTGTTGGAGAGAAGGTCCTTTATTTCTCACAAATATGGCATGAAGCACTCTACATCCCTCAGATGAAACAGAATTAAATCAGAAGCAAGACCTCCCTGTCTGTCAGCTCAGCATTTTTCCCCCAGTATATCCAGACATGGTATCTAATTTTCAGAAATGAGAGCTTCATTTCTAACATTCAGAAATAACACATCTGTTCTGGGTGGGAAAGCCAGCTGAGCCTGCACTGTACTCTCTTCCTCCTGTTACACAAAAAATCAAATGTCAATATGATGCAGTTTCACTGCCTCTAGAATAACTGGTCTGGTAAGGAAAAGATGAAGTGATGAGTTCACAGATGGTTTTTCAAAACATTTGTGCAGCTTCCATGGTTTTTCTTGCAAAATAAAATCTGGAAATATTTTGGGAAGCTCATGTTTTAGTTTAGGCACACGAGAAGCATGTATGAAATAGCACATAGGTAATCAGGTACCCAGAATTATTTTCAAAGGCAGAAAAATCCTTGTCAGTAATTAAAATAAAATATTCCTAAAACTGAAGATACAGAAGGTAAATGTCAGTTCAGTTTAGAACATAAAACATCATTCTCTAGACCCTTAACATGGTTCTTTTGAAAAACAAGATACAAAGAAATAGAAATACAACTTCCACAATGAACTCTTTTTTGATGAAATAAAAAAGACCCCAAACCTCCTTTCCCATTTTGTAGCAAAAAATGAGGGGGAAAGTGTCGTTGTGTTTCTTTGTTCATTTTTTTCTATTCACTCTGTAGGCAGATACTCTAAAACAAGGTGTAAATGAGGCTTTCCATGACCAAGGGAGCTGAATATAAATAGGAAGGGTATTAAATTGCAAACATGAAAACAGTGTTACAGTTGGCTTCAGGCCTGTCTCCCATTCTTTACTAATCATGCTGCAGTACAGTTATATATGCCTGTTTATTTAATACTCTGAAAGCATGCTCAGGCATGGAAAATGAAGACTAGAAACAAAACCATCCCTCCTGGAATGGGACTGGCATTGTTTTACTGGTTTTGTTTTACTTTTCACAGTAAATTAAGTCTGCAAACCTTGCCAATGAGCGTCTTCACTGTCACTTTCACAAGACCTCTGTCAGATGTGAGAGGCTCTATTCTATGGCAACACTGACATGACTTGGATGCTAAGCCTCTGAAAGCTCATATCAGCTGGTTAGTCAACTATACAGTCACTGCAAAGGTTAGGTTGAGCTATTTCTTTTTCCATTACTTCAAGCAAAAAAATTCCTTTTGCCCATTCTGAGCTAGAAAGTGAGCTATTTACAGCTAAGGAGGGAGGTCAGGAAGGGCACGTGAACAGTTCCTTCAGATGTTGGCTATCAGTATTCTTAAAAGCCTGCTTTTCAAAAATATTTCTTGAGAAAGAGGAAAATATGTTACTTTTCACATTTTCATATACAGAAAGGCAGCTTATACATACCAAGGTAAAACAAATTTTTCCTTCTTTAAATTTTTATTGGGTTTTTTCCTCCATTTTCATAATAGGTTTAGTCACAGACATAACAAATTTGCTCATTCTAAATATTAATGACAAACAACTGGTGACAACGGTAAAGCTGAAGGACTTCATTTTCAGACTTTAACATGCTAAACTTCTATTTAGAAAGACATCAACAAATTTGATGTGAAATCATAGCGACAACTGGATTTTTACAAAGGTGTTCTTGATGTGGAGCCAATTTTATCATTTTAATTTTTCAAAACAACAAATACTCTGTGTCTACACTTCTGTTGGTATTAAGACATTGCAAAAAGAAACCGTTTAATCTTTGACATCTTAGATTTTAATATTTACCAAATTACTAGCTCAAAACTGTATACCAGGAAGTTTCTTGCAGCTTGTAGTATCTGCCAACCCCTTTCAACAGCATTATCTCATTTTGGCAACTGTACACAACAAAATTTATTACTGGACATTTTTAGCAATTGAACAATCTGGCCTCAGAACACAATACTGATTCAGTTTCATTTACCTCTCCACTCTTTTTTTTATTGTTTTTAGGTCTTATTTCTTTATATCCTTGCATATGTTAAGGAACTGAATAAATCCTTCATATGTCGCTGCTAGATTTAAATATTTTCTAATTCCAAATAGATATATTTAAAATTTAAGATATTATTTTTCCCTTAAGAATTTTAAGTATGAAACAATGAAAACCAACCTAATCAAAAGAATATAAATTTTAACTGATATATACTCTCTAGAGCACAGACATTAGAGCCAGAGTAATAATCCAAAATAACTCCAGACATTTGTATAGCAATCTTACTGACATATCATCAAAATGAGGCAAGCAATCAAACAGCAGGTACATGGAGTTTTTTCACCAGGAAAAAGAAAAAACTTCCACTGGTTTCAAGAATAAAGACAACACAGTATTTAACTCAAAATAATTGATTGACTATTGTAATTGTGATCATAAACAGTATACAGCCTTTACCTTATCTGCACAATGTGTATCAACCCAGGACTTCTCAGAGTAAAGCACAAACATTGCAAATTACTGATGAGGCAAGTAAAGTGCTGAAGGAAATAATCACTAATAATGAATCACTAATAATAACAATAGTGATAGTAACCATAGAATAGCTGTTTAACTGTTCATTTTTTTTCTAGACACGTAATATAGAATTACTGTTATCCAAACTGTGAGAGGATGCAGCATTGCTCTGCTGCAATACTGAGGACAGGCATTCATGTGAAGAAAAATAATGTTCTGAGAATTTTGCTACTCTATACAGAAGTGGAACTAGCTTAGTAGGTCCTCAGTGAATATAGATTAGAGACTTCTTTCCAGGAGATGAAAGCAGTGTTGGCATAAGCAACGACTGCTCTTTATTTAAAATGTTCTCAGTCTTTTTTATATATTTATTTAAAGATTTTAAAGCTACCTTAGTCAAAGTGCCAAAATCATACAATGATGACAGGATTGAAAGAAAAAGAGATGAAAACACAGGATTACTGTGGAGAAGGTTACATCTGTGTGGAGATGACATACACACTGCATTCCCCAATTTACAAGATTCAGATAATCTGTGTCCAGTGTAACTTTAAATGGCAGGTTATCCAAAATAATGATATATCAATAATAAATAATAATAAAATAAAAAAATAAAATAAAATAAATTTTGATAGTCTTTATATGACTGGAAGTCTCTATTGTTAAAATTTTTTACACTGTATTCCACTTCATAAAGTGTTGACAGTTGTAGTAGAGTGCAATGGGAAACTCAACCCTGCCTACTATTTTATATATAATTTATTGTTAATATAGCATAAAAAATAAGTGTACTTTAACACCCAGATCTATATGGCTGCATTTATTCATTTACTATTTATCACAAAATATGAGATTTTGATGCAGACTGTTTGCAGAAATATCCAACTCCAACAGCTACCAGGTGCATAGGCCTCTTAGCTTAGATGTAGAACAGTCAAATACCAAAAAAATGAGTTACTTACCTGACACTGAATAGAAATGTTAAAATAATTCCAGTTGAAACAGTCAGCAATTTTAATATGATAAACCTCCATTTAAGTCCTAGTACAAATCAGAATTTTTTGAATCCAGGTATTCCAGGGTCATAAATGAATGGTCTCTCCAAATCAGAGATTAACACAGGAGTAAATAATGGGCTGTTTGCCATTTAGAAACAAAATAGAACCTGGTGACAGGTCTCAGCTTGTTCCAAAGAGGAACAAGCAAGATTCCGAAAATAACTGAAAATATTAGTAAGGGAAATATTTCATTCCCAGTAATTTCATTCCCTCCAGAGCTGGAGGCCTTCAGTTTTTGTCCTGTTCAGGACAGCTGAGGTAGTGACCTTTCTCATTCATCTGGTGGAATTCACAATTCCTTAGCAGCAGGAATTACTTAGCATTTAACCAATAGAGAGAATATTTGTAACACTTTGTTCTCCTTGGCTGTAACTTTTTAACACTGAACTGAGGTATCGCAAAATATTAAAGAAACACAAAACCAAAAAACAAACATCACAAGGCGCTAAAAAAATATACAAAACATGTTGGATTTGCCGTAAGTACAAAAGCTTTCTTAGCCACTTACCCAGGCACTCACACATCTGCCGCAAGTGGTGATTTTGAAATCTCCATAGAGATCCTTGATGGCACCAGTTGTAAAGAATCCCTCCACCATCAGCAGAATGCCATATACAAAGAATGCAGCTGCTACACCATATATCACATACTTGAAGATGTCAATCCTGTATAGGAACAGCAAAAATTAATTATCTGCATAAATATTTTAAACTGAGTCTGAAATTTCAGGGTGAGATAATCAGACCCCCGACTGGAGTCAGTTTAAGTGCTGATGTGCCATAATGACAGGTGAAGCTGAGGACAGGAATGAACTTTGAAATAAAACAGCACTGATATAAGAAACACTGGGTCATTTAATCTAATTAAATGTAGAAATTGATCTGTTTAGGTAAGAGCAAAAATGGTCATATAAATTTAAAAGTCAGTTACATTTCAGTTTATTTTTTCCTCAAAATAAAGTGGAAAAGAAAAAAACAAAAGGAAGCAAACATCTGACACATCTCCTGAGTCACACATTCTACCCAGCACTTTGATTATAGAAGATATTTAGATACAATCTTGAATAAAACTTTCTGCACATACAAGTACTTCTCAAGCTGCAGTGTCAGTCTGTGCTATCGTCTCACTGTTATTCTCCCACTTATTCTCCAGTGGCCAAAGTGCTTGACACACAATAATAAAGTCATCAAGAGAAATTCCTTACTTCAAACCAGAAACATATTATTCCAGAAGTAATGAGGTCATATCATCTGGAATTCTTCTATAATGAGGTTTTAAAACATCATTTCACAGACACACAGCTGAAGCAACAGAGGGATGGTTCGCAGTGTGATGTGCAGAGTACTAGTGGGCCCAGTTTACTACAGAGAAGATTACCTGTCTTGTGTGGCTGTTCTCCCCAGCACTGCCTAGAAGTTCAACTTTAACTCAAGGAGACTCTGCCTACTGAATGTTCTCTCGTGACCAGCATTTGTGCAAAGATTTTCGATAGCACCTCTCTGCTCTGTTGTCTAAACTTGGAAACATTCCTACTGACCATAGCCTTAGGTCAGCAGATTTCAAAGTTTTCTACTTGAACTTCTCTAAAAAACTAGCCACAGTAAATTTTCAGTTTGTTGATGTGACACGGCAGGAGCTGTGCAACTCTTTATAAAATGGTAATATGCAGATTTAAGATTGTACTAAGTTCCAATCTTATTCTCCAGTTGAAGATAGCAACACCTCATAACAATGTAAGACAAAAAATAAGGCTGAGGACAATTAGGATCTGTCAGATGAATTTTCAAGTGCCTCTACCCACACTGGATGCTTTCTCAAGACAATGAGTATTATTTTTATTGCTATGAAAGGAAATATTTAATGATAACTATTCCTTAAGAGAATACTTTTCATTATCACCCAAAAGATAACTTACAATTCATATTTCACATGTACAATACAATAAAAAAGCTCAAAAACCTGTTAAAATATCTTTGAGCTTGAATCGCTTTCAAAAGATTCAAAGTCAGTTTCAATTCTGCACTAAAAATGCAATAAAAATGCAGTTAAAATTCTGACTTAATTGGGGGTGAGAGAAGTACTACAAATGAATGCTTCTGAAAATGAAACAGGCTAGGTTTTTCCTTAACATTTGCATACTAAAGCACTTCCAGCCTTTGCTTTTTTTGTTTCATGCTCAAGTGAAAACTAGAGTAAGTTGATTTCTTATGGAATAGATACATAAACAGCTCAAAAGGGTGAAACAAATTTAACACTGTAGATGATATGAGCTAATGTAGATAAAATTTATTTTAATAGATATAGTTCTGATTACATTGCAAAGATCTCATTCCGTTGATTTTATAGTAATTCAGCATTGTTACACTTTTTTTAACATCAAAACTGTTTTAAGCCTATCTTGTCATTAGTGATTTAAAAAAAGATTCCAGAAACAAATAGACCACAACTTTCTGACTCTTTCATAAAAACTCTTCCAATTCTATATTACATACTTTAAACAATTGTGACCTTCACCAGTGGTTGAAGTCTGGGAGTTCTGCCAGTAGCAGCTCCTCTCAGACCTCTATGTGCTCAGTTACAAGCTATCACTGCCCTAAAGAGATTAAGACTTTTGAGAAGTCCAGAGACTATTTCAGTCCTTACAACAGCCCTTTAAACCATCTGTGCTGAGTCTCCCACTGAGTTGCTTGTGTCAAAAAGTGTACTAAGAGATCTCTGCTTTTTCCTTAGCCTTATGTGCATCTACAGGAATAACTTTCACTTAAGCCTTCCTTTCACAAAAGAGAAAAATATATATAGCTCAACACTAGCCAAATATAGAAACCTATTTCTTCCTCATCCACTCATTACAGAGAGGTCATAAAATCTCTATTCATCAGACTACACGGGATGAAATAGCCAGACTTATTCCAAGGGAAAAGGATCTCCTATAAAGCAAACAATAAAAAGATGAATGAAAATTATGGGACAATCACTCAACTATCTCTTTAAAAGCCAGATAGAATTGTATTGCAGTGTCTGCTGTATTTAAAGAAAATATATTACAACAATAACTTTATATATATATATAGTTTTGAAGATAGCATCGCTATTAAGTTATTCTACAGCATCTAATACAGTTCACTTAAACTTTTATTTTCTCATTAAGTTATAATGGATAAAAGATAGACCTTATAAAATGGAGATTGTCTTTCTTTAAAATAAAGTGTGACTCTTTGTGGATGAATTCAGGGAGATTAATTGCCATCTGTGCTTCAGCAAATTCTCAAATGCTGCAGACAGAGCATGAGAGCAACCAGGGAGATAGAAGGGAATGGCAGAAGGGGTGATGAACATGAGCCAATGGGCAAGATGGGTAAGGACAAAGAAAAAGAACAAGAAGGGCTTACACTTGTATAAGCTCAAACAGAAGGAAAGAGGGTAGGTAATGAGCTTTTTAAAAAAATATATAGAGTAATCTAAACCATATTTTGCATACTGTCTTCATCTGCTAGATTCTCCATGGATTCTGGATCTGCCTTTCCTCACAATGCTATGTTCAGAAACGTTAAAAACAAAAACATTACTGGTTTTAATTTGTGATTTAAATCTAGCTACTCTTTCAATTTTTAGCTCTCTCTCTGCTGCTAGGTCATTAATTATTCCATATTAACCAGACTCCTTAATCCATTAGTCTGAATCTGGATTCTATCCAACAAGAAGAATATTTAATGTATCTCTAGAGAAAACACTTTCTTCTTCTGGCAGAAGGTATTCATGGAAGCCATCAATGCAAACTTCTCAATGAACAGGTTGAAACTGAGCACTGAGTAGACCATCTCAGCAGAGACCAGTCAGAGGAGAGTGAAAACATTCTTAATGAGTCACACCAATGTTGCAGACTTCCTACTGTGTATTTTCATGGTGTTTTGGCAAATTTAAGTATTAAAAATTAAAATCAGCAAGAAATAAAATATTTGTTGAATGATCATGTCTACGTGCAGCAGATTTTTGTGAAAAGTGTGTTAATATTGATTTGGAACAATCTACATACTTGCTGGGGACTTTTTTTTTAAAATTTGGTTAATAGAGGAATGCAGTGCAGACATTTAGTTGTAATTAACAAAGTTCACACTAGCTTTCCCTTGATACAATTCTCATGTTGTCCAGAAAACCATTATATTCAAATAAATTATGTGTGCACTTCAGCCCGAACAAAGGATAAAAGCCTAATATTCCAAAGGCTTTCATTCACTCTGGCCTACCCACCAGAGTACTGGATACTACTGTAGGACTAGTTTTCCTGAATTTATAATTCTGTCTCACGTTTCTATTTCTGAATTTATAACATAACTTCTCCAATATATACAAGGTTATTAAGATATTACAGATGTTAAATAGAACACAATTGCCAGTAAACTGTGCCTATACTCTGAATGCAAGTTGTTTCAGACAATTACATCTATTTCCAAGCTAAAAAACCCCCAAACCTAACAAGAAAAATAAAATACCAAGGCAATCAAAGTTTATTAATGTTAATAAGATTACCATGGTACAATACCTAATTAAAAACTGCAATTTTTTTTTTTTGAGCTGGCATAGAAAATTTAGAAGGATGAGAAATACATGCAAATGTTACCATTGTGGTAGAACGGCTTCTGTTTTGGGGGGTTGTTTGTTTTTTTAAATTTTTTTCTCTTTCAGTTACAGGCAATTTTGAATATTTGATCTAGAACACACAATAATCTCTGTTACTCTCTAAACCAGCAATGCTGACCTCCACATTGATCCTCTTGCCCCCTGAGGGACTGATCCTAAGAGGGTGTTAAGACACTGAGATAGTAGCCTACCCCCTCAAGCTGTCTCAAGCTTGTAGAAGTAGTTTTGCAAATGTGTTTTTAGAAGACAGACAAGATATGAGGGGATGTTTGCAAGTTAAATGTCTGTTTAGGCTATGCAGAAACCAAGCCCCGTGGAACTTTTTAAAAGATGTGCTCAGGCTCTCCTGCAAACCAGCTGTAGCAAGTTCTTGGTGTCAGTTCATGATACTCTTCCCTTAAACAGGTTGAGCAGAGACAGCTGGTACCATGAAACAGAGAAATTGTTGGGAAAAGGAGGAGACAAGCAAAGACAAACTTCAGAAGGAAAACAAATAGGGAGAAAGATGAATTCATTAACAGTCATGTACTACCTGCAAAGTAAGACAAAAACCCCCAAGTAACAGCCCAGATGAGGTAAAAGAAACTGAAATATTCTCACTGTGAAGGGAAAAAGGAAAGTACTAAGGAAATGTCAGCATAAATCCATACGGAATTTTTTCTAGATTAGGTTAAAAGGCAGTCTAGCTTCTAAATTTCATGTGGGAAGAAAATAAAACTGGTGTACAGAATGCTCAATTAAAGTTTATCAGGAAATGATAAGAGAAAGGACTAACAGTAGAAAAAGAATAAGACTAAAAAAGACCAAAAAGTAATTTTTATTAAAGTAGAAATAAAATATAACAGAAAAAAACCAGAGACTTCTGATTATATATTTCCGGAAGAAATTTTGTGTGTAATTATACAAAACATTTGCTCAAAACTACAGCCAGATTGCTAGTATTATATAAAGAAGAGATCATTGTACTACAATATACAAGTTCACATTCTGCAAGGGCCAGATTTTCTTGTTCTACTCTGAAGCAAAGTTGATGTGACATAACTACCCATTGGTTTTAATTTTTGATGTACAACTCTACAGGCATTCAGAATAGAACCCTAGATCATCATCCTCTAAAACTTTGCTGCTTCCTTCCTAGGAATTGAACAGTTGAGTAGAGATTTCTTGCAGCACATCTAAAAGCCATACAGAATCCTCAAGCTAATGGAAGAAGAGCAAAAGCAGCACAGACACCTCTGCTCTATGAATCTTGTAACTTTCTTGGAATAGGAAAAGATCCAGCATAAGAATTTTAGTAATCATGTACTCTTTGGGTCCAAAACACTGAATTTTTACTACGATTGATGGACAGGGCTTCTCCTCAACGTTGTTTGGTGGTTTTTTAGAACCAAATTTTATTCTGCCTAAAATTACTTTCTAAGAAACTTTTTTAGTGATGCTAATTACAGAAGAGATCAGAAGGCAAAAGCCCCACTGAACTAGTGCAGAGTACTGTGCTGCCTTCTGGTGGAATTACATGATGGTTGTTGTCCACTATGGATACTGAATTCCCAGGCAATCTTCTATAGCAATAAAATGTACAAAGATGTGACAAAAACATATCACAGAATTTGTGTTTCATGAGTACAACCATAAACTTGGAGACATACAAAGTACATACTGACAGTGTAAGACTTGACAACTTGTTACTGTATGTCCAGACTGGGATCAAAAGAGTGAATTTTACCCTTTTCAGATATTCTGTGGAACAGTGAGTCAGTTTTACATGGTACATAAAGCACATTTAGCAATATGGATATTACACAGAAATACCTGCTTTCTATTTTATCTGTTTATAAAGTGAACTAAGACTAAAAGGAAATAAAGGCATTTTAAAAAGAAAAAGATATTTCTATGGAGAAGAACCACCTAACTAGAAAGGGAAAATCACAAGACATGCAGTGATTATAGCTAATCTAAGATTCTAGTCAACCAGGAAGGAGAGCTGCTTAAAACAGTACTAAATAATACAGATGTCTGCAGAAAAGTAGGAGACTGTATTTGCACAGAAGAAGACCAATGAATTCTTCATGTAAGATCACTCTGCTGGTATCCACATGCACTGCAATGAATTTCCTTATTCAATTTCATAAAATGAGGACTATGTCTTTGCAGGTAATTCCCAAATCCTAAATTTTACTTACATAGGTTCTCACTGGTATTGAATGTAACAGAATACCGAAGACTGGACTACATAATATAGCTGAGTAGGTGGTAAATGTGACTTTTCAGTGCTGTATAATCTTGTAAAGGTCATGTTCTCAAGTGCTGATATTTTTTGCCAGATTTGATGCATCTGCCAATGATACCAAATCTAAAATCCTATGTTCTGCGTCTAATATTTAATATGCTGTGTTTGTCCAGTGTTGCTATTTTTATGTGACTCAACTATTCCAACGAAATAGAAACTATTCTCCTTAAGAGTTTCTTCAATTACATTGTACTCTCTCTGGTGGTTCCCGTCAAATTATAATACCTTAAAAAGACACATGGGTCAAGGTTGGATATTCCTTGCAGAGATAACTTCATTCTTCTACACACAGTCAATTGCTGTTTCCAAACATGCTATGGCACAGCCCTGCATAAGTTAGAAATTATTTGTTCTGATACAGAGCCTTATATGTGTTGCTTTCGATGATACAGATAGTTTTTAAAACAGAATGTAAGTTCAAATTTGAACAATGCCAAGCTTTTGTAAAAGATCAAACATGTGTAGGGAAAACCAGACTGTTACTATTGTGTATTAAGTAGATGACTTAAACAGAATCATCACAGAGTCTAATGCAAATGTTTATAAATATCATATTTCAGATTAGCTGTCCTTTATTACAGGCCACATTGTAATAACTTTAACAGCATTCCACTAATATAAATGTAGAAATATCGATAATAACAGTAATATTTTAGTGCTACCAACATTTAACTTGTGATAGCTGCGAAGTCAACAACAACAAAAAAAAGATAGCAGATCAAGATATCTGTTTATCTACCTCTCAAAACATTGGTTTTTATCACTAAGAGGGGAGATATAAATGATTGTACACCAATTTTTTTTTGTTTGTTTTACTCAAAAAACTCTGACTATACACTAACAGAAAGGTCATCAGCCAGCACCAAACTTGGCCATAGCAGTACCTGAAACATAGATTTCACTGTCTGAAAGGAAGGGAATTTTTAGCCCTAGAAAGGTGGCACCAGTAGAGTGTCTATGGAACTTCCTGTAGAGAACACAGTGACAACAGATTTACAGATTGCAACTTCATTTAGTTTACTGTTTGGTTTCTCACCTTTAAAGAAAGTGAATTTACAACGACCTGCATTAGGTTTGAATGTAGGAGGAAAATGGGTTTAATGTTACTATCAGGGAGATTTCTTCATTTTCCACTCTAAGAGCATGATTCCCTTGTTCCATGGCCTATATATCACAAACATGTGACAGATGGCACTAACTGGCCTTGCGTACTAAAGAGAAAGAACTGGAAAAGGATGCTGCTGGGAAATGCACAAAACATACCTTGTGCTGCTGATTTCCTAAAATCTTCTTTTGGAATTTGTTCCAAACACCAGGAAAATATAAAAATCCAGCTCATGCAATACATGCTTGATAATTGTATGCCTGCTTCTGCTGACTTCGTAATCTTCTCAAAATCAGTGATTAAGTAAGCAAATCTAGTTATACCTGGTACTTTGCAGATAGAGTGTTTGCTGAATTTTATTAAGTTATTAGAATGACTGAATAAAACATCCACCTCAAGCAGATTGCTCAGTTTTAGTGAAACCTGCAGAGCTGTTAAACTGACAAAGTCAGCAACAGAAACCATTCGCCTCTTGCAGTTAAATATTATACAAGCAGCTTTCAGGACAATTTAAAGCATCATATATATTTTCATAGGCTTCCTTTGGATCACAAAGAGGTCAAATATCTACTCTACAGCCACTGAAAGGTTCCACATCCCAAACAAAAGCTTAGGACTTCTGTAAATTCCCAAACAGACATTCCTTCACTTGGTAAGGGAGTGGGTGGAGGGAAACAGCTACCATTAGAAAAATGATAATGTTGATAGTGAAAAAAGTCTGGAACTATAGGGAATGAAGCTTCCTAAAAGTCATTCAGAAAGTGATATTATTAGAAGTTAGTCCCAATGAAAAGGTCACGCACTGATAATTCCGAATGTTTTTATAGCCATCAAATTTATTAAAAGTTCAGGGATTTAAAAATTACTCTCTAAAGAGAGAAGAGTCTATCATTCAGCTATATGATTTTTGAAGATATGGTCTCTCCATAAGGAATACCTGTCTGTACAGCATGTGTTCTCATGAATTTGAATACATTTGATTTATATTAGCTTTCAAGTATTTAGAGTATCTGTTTTACCTGTCTCCCCTGAGGAAACTAAAGCCAGGATATAGCTCAGTTCTTTGAGACAAAATTCTTTAAAAAAAATTACTTTTATTTTTTAGAAATTTTTAGGGTTAGCACCTTATTACTGACTGAATTCTAGGTTGTATTTTCCCCCTCAAAACAAGCAAGCAGAAAAGCATTCTCTCTACCCTACACAGCATCTCTCTAGGTTGCCTCCATAACTTTGGAATTATTGGCCATGATCATTCTATATTTCAACTTGAAAAGAAAATATAAATCTGAGAAAATTTATGTAACTGACTGGTATTTATAGAATTTAAATGACAGATGCAAAACTTGCTTATAATTTTTAAAATTATAAATATTTACTACTTATCAATATTTCCAAAGCAGATATGAACTGCAGCTGATAAACACTCTGAATTCAGACAGTAGCCCAGGGAGATGGAATGAGGGACTAATCTGCAGGACCAGCACTCACATTACCTCTTTTATTTCACAGGGCTGTTGCTCTTGGCTGAGTCCCCAAGGGCTGAATGCTTCAAGGGAACTTTGCTGCCTATTGCAGGTTCTTAATTAATTCATCTTTCCCCAAGTGTGAAGGCATCATGTGGGGTGTGGGCTCCCCATGGGGCAGCCGGAGCAGCCCCAACCCCATGGCCAGGAGAGTCTGTGGTGAGGGAATGAACCCCTCAGGCTTCACTGAAGTGGGGTCCTGGAGCATGGGAAGGCTGAAGGGGGGCCCTAGGAGAGGCCAGACAGGGACAGTCAGGGCTGTTGATGCCCTCAGGGACATTTTTATGAGAGTTTCTGAATGGTGTTGCTGGATCTACGTACTTTGGCTTTCATTTTAGGGATTTAGAGACCGTTTCAAGTTTTGTTTATGCCCTAATTGTGCCCTACTTTCTCTAGAGGGGTCTGCTGCTACTTCTAAATTACAGCCAGTAGCTGCATTGACAGAGATAAGAGATACAGGGTGGCTTGTGAGTTGTGTTATTTGCATTCAGAACAAATACTTGTGGACACAGTTTAAAACAGCATTTATCTCCTGCCACCCACATAAATAGCTCTCAGATTGGGATTGATTTTTATGCTGAATGACATTTGAAATCCAACATGCTAATAAAAATGTAGACAGAAACCATAAGCATGATTAAACAGAATTCACTCCACTGCAGCATCTGCCTGGCACATTTATCTCAGGACGGATTCCAGGCCAGCCTGAGACACTTCACAGCACTAGAAGCATTAAGAGCCCAAATATGTCAAATAACCTTTAAAAAGTACAGTCGAGTAGAGCACACGGTTAGATTTTTTTTCAAGTTCTTATCATTTTTAATTAGAACAATAAAAAAAACAGGTTTTATTTCCACTTCAATATGTACTGTTTTAATAATGTAGACACTGTAGTTTTTATTTCTTCTTACATATTCCTCTTTCTGGTTTTTGTTCTTTCAAAAGAATAATTACTGTAGGACTCTTGTACTGCCAACTGGTAATCAACACTTGTGAGAAAATATCAAGGATTTATTCTCTCTACAAAATTATATTAAAAAGCAGCGTAATAGCTACTTAAACAGGTAGAAAATTAACGTGTAAATTTGTTTGTGAGTCACACAGTTTATCCAGACCTAAGCAATGGCTTATCTGCTTTTAGCCAAAATTGTCCTTCAGACATAATTTTAGATATACCTTTCAAAACTGAATAAAATGAAATTTCATTACAGTAGGTCTGCCAAAGAAAGAACGGGGTTTAATATCTCTAAGTAAACAAAGAAAACAAACAGTTCCAAAAGCTGCTAAGACAAACAAATGTTAGGGGGCAAAAATTACCTTTACAATTCTTTAATCCTTTACAGTGAATTATATGCATTTGAGCTATATTCCCTCACTGATACTTTCACTTTAGTATGTGACAGAGAGAAGCTGGGAAATGTGCTATAAAGAGAAAGCATTGATTTGTGGCTACTCTGCACTAATAGCTTTCTAGGGACTAATAAAATAAGTTAGAGCCTAATAAAATGACTGATCTTTCATTCAGGATAACAATGAACCTTAGCCACCAAGTCAAGCCAGACTCATTATTCTAAATAACAATCCAACAAGGCAAAGCAGAAGATACATCTTACCCTCAACCCAACATACTATTATACAAGGACATAAAAATTCCTTGATCCAAAGAAAAAATTTAATTTGGCATAGCAGTGACATACTTATATGGTTTATGCTCCCTTCTGGCTACTAATCCCACAGTGAGATTTGCAAACAAGCTTTGAAAAGGATGTTGATAACATAACCCAAGAGAAGTTAAGAAATTTAAGATTCCATTTCTAGCTCTCATGAAAACAGTGGTACCCAGTCAGAACAAATATATATACCTTGTTCATTTTCCTATGTCAAACAATGAATATAAGGAAAGAGTAAGAGCAGCCAAGTCAACAGGATAACCTCCAACAGTAGTCTAGCCTTTGTGACTGCCTGAGCTGGATAAATCTGTGTGTCATTAGAAACTACCAATGGATTTGTTTTGCAAGATTATCCAGTCTTCCCTTGAACCCATAAAAACTTATGGCATCCATAATATGCAAATAGGTTTAGAGTTTTGCCATGAAAAAAATCAAAGAACTTGCTCCAGCTGAATCTGGTGCCTACCACTTTCCACTGATACCTCAAGCTTCTTGCACTGGAATAGAAAGACAATCTAATCTTGCATGTCTTATTCATGATACTGTGAATTTACAGACCACTAATGTAACAGCTCTTAATCACCTTTCTCAAATGAAGAATCCTACTATACTTATTTTTAACCATGTATCAGCTGTTCTATAATCACCCTTTTTTGTGTTCTTTGAGGCACCAGCATTGTATACAGTATTAATGATAGGGATGAAAGATGGACTTATACAATGGCATAAGTATGTTCTCTGTTTCAATTTGATTTTTCCATTAGTTGCTACTTGGTTTGTTTTTTGATCACTGCTAAGCCCTGAGATGTTTATTATGGAACTATTCATCATAATAGGTCAATGTTTTTGATGATCAAATCACTTCACTTTTATAAAAAATATTAATGAAAGAAAATAATTATAAATGTAAGGATAGGTTCCTTCAGCTGTAGTTACAACCATTAGCAGCCAGGTAAGAACTTGAATTGAAATTGTCTAAGAAAATCATGATTTAAAGAGAGAATTTTAAAGATCTGAGAAAAAAATTCATTTAATTTCAGCATACAGTAAACTAATATTTCTGATGTACAAAAATTAAACAAAGAGAAGCTAATGCTCAGCAAAACAAAGGTCTTCCAGAAACAGATTTTCAGGAATAGCAAAGCATGAAACCTTCAAAAGAGCTCAATTCTAGAAAAACCAGAGGCCATAGAAATTTGACATTTCACATCTCAGGGGTCTGCACAACTCCTTGGTTATTTCTTTACTGTGTTTATCCCCAGAACTTGTTGCACAAGTCTGCTTTATCTATTTAGTTTTGTGCACATTACGGATTTTTTGTTTGGTTGGTTTTTTTTAAATGCAAGGATGCAAGGAACAGATTTGTCAATATTATATGAAGTAATTTTTAGTAATAAATTAATTAAAACCATGGGATAGTTAATAGTATTACAAATTGCTTGTAAATACCAGAAATATCAGCTCGGTCAAAACTTTATCCGCTAAGCTTATCCAGACCATTTTTTCTATGATTTTCAATAAAAAACATTTACTCGAGTCAAACTTATATGCCCTGCAGAATTTTTCAGCAGTTTTAAATGGAAACAAGTAAAAAGAACCGAAAACTTACAGGGTAAAGGCATCAATAACATCTCCTGCAGATCTTGTCATCTCAAAGTAGGTTTGCAGAATGTTGACGGTTCCTGAAAGTGCTTCATGCCCACAGCCACAGAACAGTGCAACTCCAGCATAGAGCAGGATGGTGGCAATCAAAGATGCGTAGGGAATACCTCCCAGGCATTTGATGCAACACTCGAAGCATCCTACAAAAAAGAAAAAAAAAGGTTGCATGCTACTAAATTATAACAAAAAAATAAAAAGACTGGTTTATTATTAAGAAACACTTCTGAAAATTAAAGACTGTAGGCCAAAGACAGTTTAGGTCAATTATAATAGGTCAGAATGCCAGAAAACCTGTGAAAGGCTAATCCAACTGCTGAGCTTTCTCAGTTGCTCCTTGACCTATTAAATGTAGACATGGCATCTGATTAACATGAAAGGTTAAACAGTTAGTTCCTTGCAGAGCTTCATGTTTTTATTCAGAGCAGGTTACAATGTCAGTCCAAGGTTATACCTATATTCATAATTCCTGCTGGTCACCTATCAGATTACTGAGGAGGACTCTCAATAACAGGAAAATCACCAAAAAAAAAAAAAAATTCAGTCAAGTTCCTTCCATCACCATAGGTCTATTCCAATTTTTTGGACATACACTTCTGACAACAGAATTTCTCCTGCCATTGCACCAATTCCTTGTGCACAACTCAAATACCTCACAAGAATAAAGACATTAACCAAAGAGCACAGAATTAGAAAAAAATATAGTTGTATTGTCTTTCAATGTATTTTACTCTGTGCGATGTTTCTCAAGTGAAGGTAACTGGTCTTGAGTTATAAAAGGCCAACCTTTTGTCCTGCCATCACAGCGTCTAAAACAACGCTCAGTTCCACAACAAAACATTTCGTCAGTGAATGTGCTCAAGTTTCTGGCACTACCCTGCCTAGTTTCATTAATGCAGCATCTGACTCTTCCAAATCTCATCAATCCCAAAAGAACTCTTATACCCTGTGGAACCCTTCCTATTACCTTCTGAAGGGACAGAGAAGGTGGAACCACTGGCTGAGAGAAGACAAACAGGCATTGACTCAGGAATCACAAGTTCTATTTTCTCCTAAACACTACCAATTTATAGGAAAAAGGACCTGGATAGAAAACAGAGTGAGGCATATAGGTTTTAAATGTTTAAACAAAGACCAATTAAAAATTACATAGAAGATGTTCAACAGGTATGATTCAGTGTATTTCACTTTGTTCAAAAGGCTTTAAGCTATGCTAAATCATAGAGATATATTAAAAGAAAAAAGCCATTTTTTAAATACAGTGTCTACTTTCATTATGTCTAATACTCAAATGCAGCTTCTCCATGTAATCTCATATTTTTCCTTTAATTTGGTGTTTCTATTTCCTTTAGCCTAGATAAGCAAAGTAATAATTTATTCTTTCTGTTCAAACCTTCATTTTCTGCTTTTAATGAACAAATATTGAATAGTCATATATATGTGTTTAGCAACTATTTATATACAAGATTGCCTGAAGAAAACATTTTAAGTCATTTTCAAATATGTACAAATTTTACCCAAATAGAAATGCCTTGCTGTTTTGTAAATATAAGTAATGTTATGGAAGGCAGTGTTCAGATGGCTGGGTAGTTCCTCTCAGAAAAATATTGTATACTAAACATTGAATATACTAAATATATAAAACACAAAATAA
Organism: Eopsaltria australis; assembly: GCA_034509425.1. Classification (NCBI taxonomy): domain Eukaryota; kingdom Metazoa; phylum Chordata; class Aves; order Passeriformes; family Petroicidae; genus Eopsaltria; species Eopsaltria australis. The sequence continues at coordinate 4,031,470 of JAVTVJ010000158.1, read as the reverse complement.
TACCCAACTATGTATGCTAGTTATATAGAAAGAGAAAGAGATTTATAGCTTGAGACTACTTTTGTTTAAGGATAACTTACTATACCAGAGCCAACTGTGAAATACCAGAGGTGAAATGTGCAAATCCATACATTTAAAATGCTGCCAAAGGCTTGCTGAGGAACCTGCTGTACAAGTCACCCACTTCCAGCAGCCACCACACGTCCATGGGTGTAACACCTTCCACGCTTTTAGGTGAGATCATTCCATCTCCCCCCTCTCTGAGCCCGTAAAGTACTGAGTGGAGAACATATTGTCCTTGCAATTCCTGCCATTCCACTGTACTGGCAGCAGGCAGCTCTCCTTTTCAGCAGCACAAGGCTCTGGATGCCCAGGGATCACTTAGTGTCTTTCTTCAGATAGACTATGGGGGTTTTATACCCAGGGACTCTGTGGGCTTTTCATCAGTGCAAGATCTTAGGAACAGGCTAGGAAAATGCATAAGTGCTTTTGGAGTAACTAATGCTGCATGCAGATAACTGTAGGAATCTCTTAAAATTTCTTCAGTCCTGTTTTCTGAGATTGCCCTTAATAATAACAGCTGTGATTAATTCTTCAGTGCTTAAAAACTTATAGAAATACTAGAAGAACATCATTCACTGCAAAATATAATGTCTAAAAGGCAAAAAATAACCCCTAGGAAGTATATATTTAAAATAAATACTCTGAACAAGAACTACAGGACAATATACAGTTACCTGACATCAGAGTTTATCACAAAATGCCCATTGCCATTTTCAGCAGAGAAGAACAGCAGAAAAAGCCCCAGAAAGCCAGTACCACTGTACATCTATTGACATTATATGAGAAAGCAAAAAGGAAGGGGAGAGATGACAATAGAGTAATAATAGGAAAGATGTATGAGGGCTTGTAAAGTCAAAGATGAAAAAATAAGGTAGACATAAATATTTTCTGGGATACATGGACTTCAGGGTGTTTCTTAATATTGCAATATCTTGAGGCAGAGAAGAGGAAGAGAGATTTTGTAAAGATTTCTTTTTCCCCTTCTGAGAAAGATGAAGTGGAAGACAGAAAGCTGTGTGCACTGTTGTCTGGGAGCAGCTGGCTCTGCATTACCTCCTGAAGCTGCTGCACCTCACTCTCCAGGTCCAGTGAGGGTTGAGCATGCACTCAAATGTCACGTATTAGGATGTCATCAAAACCCACAGCCAGTGATATTATTTGAGCATTATTACAGTGAAAGAGTGAAAAAGTATAGTAAAATAGCATAACAAGGTCAATATCATAACAGTATCAATGACAGATGTAATAATGTACAATCCAAAAAAATGTAACAAAAAATAAATCAGTTTTTTCTCTATTACTTCAAAATTTGTAAAATAACTGAAACAAATTTATAGTTTGTGAAGAATTGCTTCTATTCCTCTCTTGCCTTAAAACTGTTTATATTTACAAGACTTTGGAGGAAGCTTTTAATAGTGGGGCATATTTCACCAACTCAAGATCTTTTCATTCATAAAAAAATACTGGGAAAAAATTAATTAGTGAATAGCATGTGAAATTTTCAAATAATCATATATTCTCAAAGCCTTATTCATTTATTTAGCTCTTTCATAGCCCTACTACCTTTCTCACTGCTTACTTCATGAGTAACTGTAGAGTTTTCAGTGTTGTCAAATCAACCCAAAACTAAAGAAAAGCAGTGAATCAGCACTATGATTTTAAAATGGGTATCACACATCATTCATACACCACACAAGGTAATGTGCTATAGGTAATATCTGCTCCAATTCTTTTCTTTCAGCTGTTCAGAATGTGCAAGTGGCTGTTTAATACCAGAACAATAGAAATGCTATTTTAACCTGCACAGTGATATTGAATCACCAGAACAGAGTGACTCAGCTGTGTGATGTGTCTGTGCGAGACAGGCAGTCATTCACCTCTCCAAACACCCTCTCACAAGGCAGCTAACACATACACTCACAGAAATAATTACTGGGAAAGATGAAAAAGATTGTGTGCTCCTTTGATGTTTGTTCTCATCTTCAAATCCAGTTTTCAGTACTTTTCAAACTGTTCACTCTGCACAATGTGCTATATAATTTAGCATCTACTCTTCTCATTTTGCTTATGTGTACCAATATTTTTCCTTCAGGTAAAAATCCTAATCTTCTAGGACCACATGTCTTTACCAAAACTGTAGGAAGTAATCAAAAACACTATCCTTTTTTTGTGGTTATCCACATGAAGATCTGTACTGTTCCTTTTTCTCTATTTTATTAAAATCATTCCATATAGTGAATTTAATCATGAAATACACAGAAGATGACAAGACAATAAATTTTATTTTACGTGGATAAAATAAAACTCCAAATACTGGCTATATTCAGCTATCAAAACACAGCAAGTTAATGCTGCATTACATACAAACATCTCATAGACAACTACCTCTTTGTTCCTCTTAGTACAATTCTAACTGTCTACATCAGAAATACTCTTGATATAGATATCTAAAGTTCCTTATATGGGCAAATCTGTGCAAATCTCTTCTAGTTTCTGGGTTTTTGCTGTAGATTTTCTCTTGTATCTCTAAGTGCATCAGCCAAAGATAAGTTGACCTTCTGTTTATACAGTCTCTACATTAAGAAGGCAAAACATTTAGACACTGAGCAGAAGAATAAATTTTTCCTCTGATTTGCATCTAATTATGCACACAAATTGCATCACCACAACAATTTCTTTGTTTGTGTGTTAGTGATATGTGAACTCTTTCTCCTCAGTGTAGATCAGGACACATAACTAACAAATAAAATGCTCAATCCATTTCTGGTCTGTATATTTAAAAGAAAAAAAATTCAGGACTTACATCTCTTGCCACATCTGCCCCTGAAAGTGAAGTTTAAATCAATGATATGAGAACCAGTTTCAGAATGTGGTTATGCTACTGTCTTTTACATAAATGGTTAAGAAAACACATTCACTCCAGATATTAACATGAAGAAAATCAATATTAACAAAAAAATAAAATGCAACCATAGACAATACAGAAGGATATTCTGGTCTTGGCTTTCTCATCCTTCCCAAATTATTTGCAGCTGGATCCCCTAAATGATTAACCGGAGACAGCTACATGTCCAAAGAATTCCTAACTAATCATAGATAATTATATCTCCAATGAAAACAAGCTCCTCTGAAGAACATAAAACATTTTAATTATACTTTTTCTTAAATTATTTTTCTTAAAGAATTTTCTGTCTAATATTAGGAGACAGGACAGCAGAGCCCAAGTAAAATGCGAGAGAACTATATAAACTTGAAATGGAAAACAAAATAACAATATCTTCTGTGTCTTCCATGCCTGGCTAGGCATGCATTTTCTTCACATCTAAATTTGTACCACTTGTCACACAGCTTTCACGGCCAATCAACTCAAATACAGTTTCACAGCCTCATGCAGATTTACTTCTGAATTCTATTAGGCTAGACTTAACCTCAAGTCAAGCTATTGTTATGTAATATTTTAATTGATAAACACAGCCATCAAAACACATACAACACTTTTTACTTGTATCTAGTACCCTCAAATTATTCAACATGTGGTATGACTTCCTAATCTGAAACTGGTCTCCAGGACATCATGGTATAGAAGCAGGTAGAAGCAATCCAGCCTTCAGTACTACCCCAAGGACAGAAGAAACACAAAACATTCATGATGTGGTTTTACAAAGCTGCAAATGAGGTGAAGCGACATTTGGGAATGAACCATCAAAGATCACCCCTATACTTTGATTTGGAAAAGCTGGTCAAGAAGTGCTGTACACACAATCCCATGTGATTGGTCCCAGGCTCATTAATGGAATACACCCCTGCTCTGCTCCCACCGTCTCCCATTACACAAGATCTACTGGAAACTGGACCAGTAATGTTAACAACTAAAGTTGTTTCTTAGTCTTCTTCAGGAGATGATTTCTTATTTAGATTAATCTTCAATAAGAATGCATAGAATTACAGAATTACCTATCAAACAACAAAAAGTAATTTTACCACAAAATTCATTCTCATATCTTGACTGCTAAGACTACAGTGGAAAAGTAGATTAGACATAGAACAGTTGTAAGAAACATGATATGTAGAAAAGCAAGAATAATGCCCCAACAAACAAAAGGATTTTAGGAAATAGGTAACTAATTTAATGAAAATAAAAAACCAAATATGCAGGCATCCTTTTATACATCAAATCGTGTATCATTACTGGATATACTTTGCCTTGTCTTCACAGTATGACTGGATATTAGCTAATCAGATATCAGCTAGTACTGAAAATCAAAATATTAGTCCTTAGGCTTTTACAGTCATTCTGCAGTTAATAGTTCAGCTTCAGTTACTGCACTCAGCATGGGACAAAGGCTAAGAGGAATCATAAAGACTTTTTCTTATTTTGATGCAAAATGCCTCAAACTAAATTGACATACCTAACACTGTGCATTCTCAAAATCATTCCAATGTGTGCTTGCTCATGAGAATCCCACTGGCCAAGATGACAACTTTAAAGTGGAGATATAGTCTGGTTATGCTGGATCTTGGAACCAGCTCCCACAAACCCAGCCCTTCACCAGATCACTGTGCTTATATTACCTTGCATTTTAAAAAAATCCCAGAAAGCTCCTTTGTGGAGCAGTTAGGACAACACTGCTGCCCAGGGAACCATATGAAGGATAAACATCTGCAACCTGCAGCCAGAAGCTGCTCTGTAACATCTCACACAATTCCTCCTTTAACAAAAAAAGCAATAAAATTTTTATCTTTGCAAAATTCATTCCAGCTGTGCTCTGATTCTCTAACTTAGAGAAATGTTCAGTCATCAAAAGAACATGACTTCAGATATTTGAATGATACTGGAATTATCTCACCATGGACATATGAAGTCTGCACATAGATATCCCCAGTGCCTCCAGGCCAACTACAAAAATTATAATTTTGCAGCATAAAAACCCAAAATTTTCCATTGTAATTACTACTACTATTTTGTCTATAGGTTGATGCAAAGAAACCCCCAATAAAATCCTTAAAATAGGTTTCAAAACAAAAATTTAAAGAAAAATTAAACCCTTACAATAAAGTGGTCTGAAAATTCAGACTTAAGAGGCGGCATAAACTAAATGTGTATGTGAAGAATTCTTTTGTAAGAAAAAAATTCACAGCTTTATTGACAACTTTAAGAGATGATGATTTCCTATGTGGCTAAATGCTGAAATACTTGAAATTGAAGCAACAAAGCTGAAATATTTGATCCGTCAACATGTTTTGAAATGCAGAAAATATTCAGAATCTTGTCTGTAGTCATTAAAGGAAAAGGAATAGAGTACTAATAGTCCAAGGAACATAACTGAGTTCAGCTCAATTCTATCTACCATTTTTTTCCTGGCAGGTTCACAGAAATGAAATTGAAATAATCAACCTGCTTATTTACTCTATCCTATATCAATACTATATTGTTCAGTACTTGTACTAGGAAAATACATTGTTGTAAAAAGCCCTTTTCTAAACTGAATTTAATTCTTTGATATATTTTAGATAGAAATTTTAGAATTCTAATACCAGCCTAGCTCTGTAGACCAACGTAAATTCAAGGGTGTCATGAAGTTCAAGAGTTTTTTTATATTTAAATTTGTAAAACCTCCTTGTAGTAGCACCAATATTTTTTAGAAGAGAAAATTGTGCAGAAAAATACTTTTTTTCAAAAGAAAATTACTAAGGCTTTCAAAGACCTGATTTACAAATTCATTTATGAATAACTTTTTTATCCTTAGTGCATATGCAAATTTTAAAGTTCTTTATTTCATGGTTATTTTCATTTGAAATATGGGGATCTGGAGATTACATAGGACTTTAATAAAATACAGTACATTACACAAAATCCCTCCCTCCTTTTCTCATATGGATTATATCTTGATCTGAGAAACAGATAACAATTAAACCTGAACAAGGGTAATAGAATTAGTACATTTTGTATACACTGCTTAAAATTATGTATGATTTCATCCAGAAATGTCCCTTGTTCTTGTTGTCCCTTGTTCCTTGTTAAGCACTCAATACTCCAATTTGTAATGTCTAACAAATTCCACTCACCACAGAAAAAAAGTAATTCAGCAAGCTCCTTAATAATCATGGTACCTCCTACACCAGTAGTTTAAATTTGATTTGCATTTTCATCATACACATTGAACACATTTCTTCCCTTATATTCAAGGAAATGAAATCTCAAATGGATTGCTTATATAGATAACAAATAATTCACTGTCTTAGTGTAGAGTTGGAGTAAAATGAAGTAAGCTACTTTGTCAATGAGAAGAAATATTGTTTCAAGAAGCCTTCATCTATACAACTTAGCTATTCAAATGACTATGTTTAGCAAATCCACTTGGCAAAGAGATCTGTGATTTCTGTGTTACCATCGACTGATAAAACAAACTTTCAAAGCCAAATTAAAGATGTATTTTAACTTTGAGCCAACTTTTAGCTTTTCAGGTAAGTTTAGAGACACAGTTAACATAAAGAAACATGATTTTAATTCTCATTGAAGCCCAATGCATGAAAACAAAAAGTAAGGGAAAAGAGTTCCTCTCTTTCTCCTAGTTTAGGACTCACATGTATGTACTAATCCTAAGGTAACAAACATGTTTCGCTTGCTCCCATCCATCTTAACTGCTCTGAAATCTGGAGGGGAAAAAAACCAAACAGGCTACCTACAGCCTCTTTTCCTGAATAACTGAAACACAGTTTAGGATAGCTGAATATGGTTAAATATACATTTATATTCACACATACAAAAATCCATTTTCCATCATACTGGACTGTACTCTCTTATCAATAATCAAGTAGCTTGTTAACTTTCTCTGTTGCACCAAAGTATTCTGCCAAAGTATTTGTTGAACTTGGACAACTTTCTAATGAATGATGAGAACCACTAGATATCACACATTAATAAAGGAGCACTGTGTAGCAATACACCTGATTAGTTCCTTTCGGCAAAATGCAGATCTAAGCTGTAGTGACAGCAGAGAAACAGTGGCTTGGCAGTAAAGTCTCATCATGAGGCATGATCAAAGGTTTAGATTTCACGCAGTGAAGGTACATTCCAAGCTTTAGCAGAGACTGCACAGCATCCTGAAGAGCTGAAAGAAACACTTTCTTTCCTACTCCATAACTCTCAACAACAAAGGAAAGCTACCTTGTATTGACTGGAAATACTTTTTTAAAGCAAAATGACTCATTTCCTTTGCCCATCAGACAGGAAACTAATCTTTTTATCACTCTAGGGTTGTTTTTTTTCTTCTTTGATGGCAGAATCATCCTGCATGCTGTATGCTTCCTCTAAGGTACCAGTGCTACCTCTCCTAGCCCTGTCAACTGCAATTGTAACAAAGAACTAATTTAAGCAAAAGCTCCTGGCTGCACACCTCACAGCTTGTCAAAGAAATTGGCTCAGCTACTATTTAGGTACCTACACAATGCTCCATTTAGTAAGGTATTGAGAATGTGCTTGGCTGAAAACCAGCTTGTCCAATTGTGGCTTGTCCAACTGACTTAATATCAAATTAACACCGTAACTTCAACAAAATATATAGATCATTACATAGCTATCCAGAACTAGATAACATTACAGCAGTTGATATGACACCTTCATTGTTACACATGCATATTAAAAAAATTTGGATACAAGGTATTTATAAATGTCCATGCTGTTTTTTTTTTTTAATCTGTGCCCAAAGGGGTAATGCTTCTGGTGAGAAAGAAACACATTATTAAGAGAAAACATTGTAAAAAGGATCTGTACATGCTTGAGGAGATTGATTTTATCAGTACTGTTCTTGCTTGCAATGTAAACCAATGCAAATTTTCCAGAAAAACGATCTATTAAAATAACTTAGTTATATAAATGCAAAAATTTATACATTCACACCTTGAACAGAAACCAATATTCATATTTGGGACACTGATGATTACAACAATGTACAGAAAACTGTGTTGGGATTAGCTGTTATAGAGTCTTCAGTACATTAGGTTCATTGCTGTTTAATGAGACAGATCTCAATCTAGCAGTTAATAAGTATTAAAGTTACTGACACAGAGCAGTCACTGTCTGAAATACAAACCATTGAGGCATAACATAGTCAATCTTTATAATCTTAAAAAAACTTTCTGGCTGATTTAACACAGACAACATTTGTCAGCTTCAAAATTGCTCTAAAGCTAAAGGGACAGGAATAAAACAAATTGTCTTCACAAACATGATACAAATAATGAAGATGTGGGTCAGTTAATTCAGAGAGTTAGCCCATTGCACACACTTCATAGATCATGTATCTTAGATCTGTACATTAAATAAATTAACAATTTGTTATTGTTACTAAATGGGTCATAAGCATATTATATATATCAATAATACATAGATGATGATTGAAACAATTATAAGCTTTTATGGTTTGATCCAATTGAAAACAATAATTTGTAACACTAATTCTGTGCAACACTTGCTACTCTAATTATAAAGTGAATGGCAATGCCATGGATCATAAAACCAGAAAATAAGTATCCTTTTCATCTCTCTCATCTAGAGTTCATAAAATCAATCCCTCAATTCTTTTCCTCAGCCTTGAACAGAACTATTTCCCCCAAATGAAAAACTACTATGAGGTATGTACTGAAATATAACTCTGCATTATTTTTTTCTCATTTACAAATAGATTGAGTTATACTAGGCTTTAAGCTACATATTTCTCCCTTTTTTTTTTTTTTTTTTTTTTTTTTTTTTTTTTTTTTTTTTTTTTTTTTTTGTGAATTATTCAAACCTTGAAAACCCAGAAAACATTGCTTCAGGAATTTTCTGTGCACTCATCTGTTTAAATGGAATGTTCTACAGACCTCTGACATATTTAATAGACATTTGTGGGTTTTGAACACCTTCATTTTAAAGAAGGCAGCATCCACCTTTTTTCAGATGTTGGAACAGAGGAAAAAATAGGTTATTTGTAGTTTTTACTGACTTTTCAGTTTGGTACTCATAATAAGATTACTATGAGTTTTCAGAATTCTTACATTTATATAATCAAAGCACACATTGCTGTTTTCATTTCCAATTTTTGGTGTTTAAAACTCAGAAATAACAAAAATGCAATCAGAGGTAAGATGTGCATACTTTGATCTCAGGAAATTTTCCAGCAGCTGTGCAGGGCACAGTGGTCAAAAGCATGTGAATAAAATACCAAATATTTAGCTTCCTTAAATGATCTTTTTTACCTCACAAATGTTTTCACTGCTGAAGAGGATAGGGTGTGTATTTCGTACAGTTGTTAGCTGAAAGCAGTGGATTTCTAGAACTCAAAAAGCCCAGAGTTTTGTAAATGGAATCAATTAAAACTTTAATTTAATTGGAATTATATAGCCCTTTCTCTTTATTCTACATCATATGCAGCCTCTGATTCTAATGTCCTCATGCTTTGCATCACTTTTATCTCAAAAGCCTCTTTTTGCTTCATCTGCTCCCTTTACCCTCAGGCTGTCTTCATCTTGGCTACTCCTATTCCCTTGAACACCTATTTGCTTGAGAAACAATCAGAGCTGATAATCTTGCTAGTTCTCTTCAAGGCTGGGAGACAGAAAGCTCATCTGCTCTGGGGAATGAGCAGCAGGAACACAGCATTGCTTCCCTCTTCTCTCTCCATCCTTGCTCACCACCCCTCTCCAAGGCACCAAGATATTCCTGAATGAAATAGAGGTGTACAGGTTGTCATGTTTACAATCCAAAAGGATAGAAAAAGGATTTATAGAAAGCTTCAGTATGACACTTTGAATATTTTGAATATTTACATCTGGAAAGAAACCCGTAATCTTTTAATGGAAGCATTATATGACTGTCACTTTTACACCTCAGAAAGGAAAAAAAAATAGATCATGATGGGGCAGATAACTGTTATCCTTCAAGACATGACTACTTATGAAGACTGCTCCATGAAATAATTAATGTCATTAGACATATTTAAAAAAACGAATATGTATAACACTTTAAAACAAGCCACTTGAACTCTTCTATATAGTAATTAACAGCTTAATCTCATTTAAATATACAAACCAGTCAATCTATCAATAAGTAGGTTTACAGACATAAATAAAACACAAACATAAGTATTTGTTAATGGACTTGGAAAAAACAATCTACGGGCATAATTTAGTCAGTACAAGCTTAAATTTTTTTTTTTATAGATAATACCTTTAAAGCTACTGCTCATAAGCAAATTCTTTGTGGACCAGTATGCTACATGATTTCTCAACTCTACAACTATAAGTCTTAGTGATATATAACAAGGTTTTTTGTTGGAACAGAGTCATTAAGTTTCCTTCCACCAAGACTTCAGATTAAGTTATGTATTTCTTGTGAACAGAAATATCTGCAACTAACTTCTACTGGCTTCAAAAAGAAGAAATAAATAAAACCGAAGCTATCTCCCACTGGAGCTAAACAGCCTTTATTACTGACTTCAGCAGCAACAGAAAACTCAACAAGTATTCAATGTAAAAAAAGTTTTAAAGTAAAGGAATGAATAACTGTATTGAGGAAATTGACTCTCAACCAAACAAAATAGAATCTTGTGCAAGATCAATCTGCATTAAGCATTCATTTAATTTTCACTCTCTATGTAGAGTGGAAAAAGCATTTATACTTGTACATTAAAATACTAAAAGACATTTACAAATAATATATGGGACACAGACAAGAAAATTCCATTTCAAGAACAGACTCTGAAATCATGTCTCATATTACTCTAACTCACCTGCTTCTGTGCCATGAAAGACTACTTTCTTGTTTCACAAAAATTAATTTATAAGATACATAGATGCAATTACTTTTTTCCCTCATAGAAATCTAAGGTTAGGGAACTACTTTTAAGATAGGCACATGAAAGCAAGAAAAGATCTGTGAAAGACCAAAGGCAATATAAGGTGGAAAATAGGCTAAAAAAATAAAAGCAGAGTTACCATATAACATTTTCATCCTAATAGGATGAAAACATCTTAAGCTACTAACCATTTAACCATTGATTATGAGACCAAGCTGGACAAACCAAATCCTTACACAAAATTGTATTAAGACTGTAACTTACTGTTACAGTTTTCTTTTTAAAATTTCTTTAGAAAGAAATTAATTTCAAATAATGCAGAATGAAACCTTTCCACATGTGATTTGCACTAAATATAAACTACAAGACTGCATGAAATTCAGCAGTACCCTGACAGCTTGAAGAGGTACAGTTTCACCTATTTCTCTAGGTATAGATATCATCTGATATCTATATTCTTTCCTATGCCTTAACTTTAAAATGGGAAACGCCTGCAGTCATTGTGTACAATTTATGTTGGCTTTAGACTGTTTTATTATTACAAATTTGGTTCTTCCTAAATTCCAGATACTAAGAAAAGGAAAGGTTTTACACAAAACAGAAAAAGACAGGCCAATCCTGAAAGAAGGAAGCACTGTCCAGCAGCCAGGATTCAAGATGACTGGCTCTCATTTCTCATGCATCTCCTTTTCTGCTATCTTGCGCTACAGCTGGAGATCTCTGTAGTTCTTCACAGCTACACCACTGTGAAGGGATGTTGCTAATCTCACATTTCACAGACAGAAATATCCACCTTCCAGTAAATTATTTCACTGAAGCAGTTCCAGAGAGAGAAACCAAACAAAGCAAAAATCAAGACTGCTGTAAGTCCTGTGTCAACTGTGGTCACATTCAGTGAGTGAATTTGTTTTCATTTTATTATGTTCAATTTAAAAGTCCACCTACTCATTCAACAAACATGAACAAAATAACAGTAAGGCCTGTTTGATAAAGCAGTTTAACATTATATCTAACTTTTATGAAAAATCTATTTTTTTTAGAGGAAATGAAACATATAAATTTTTTACACCAAAATTAAAGACATGGTAGATGTAAACCACTATTTTTTTTAAACTTGAAACTGTCAAAATTAATCTATTACAGCTTTTCTGCACTAATTTAATTAGGTTAGCACACCTATCTCCAGAGGTAAGCCATTTAACATTAAAAAAGGTCACAGACTCAGGAAGTCTTATTGAGCTCCTATACAGTCTCTTCATTGTAACTCTATGCTGAGAGCAATATATTTTACTCCTGGGAAATAAAAAGGTACAGAAGGGAAAAGGTCAACAGACAGAGAGAGACAGGAAAAAAAAAAAAAAAAAAAGAAATAAAACAAAGACAAATGCTTTTGAGGAAAAATAATTTGCTAAAGATGTGGATATATGTGTATCCATACCAGATTTATGTATAAGTATTTATACAACTTAGTTTAGGTTAAACTCTAGGGTTTTTTGAAAAACAATTGGAGAATATGTCTTTTCTACTGCATCAATTTTTATGTCCATGGCAATTACATCTAGGCCATTCTGCCTGGGATTTCCTGTGAGCTTTACAATGTCATTATTCCAGGCACACACCTTCACCTACATTTACATGGGAAAATCATCTCTCACATATGAGAACAAAGCTGGGTTGAACTCAACAGCTGCTGCAGTGTGATAACAGGCCACAGTCTCAGTACTCACTGTGGGAATATAGATAAAATTTCTAAAATGGAAGAATCAGACTCTTTGTGATCTAATATCATCCATAGAAACTGCAAGTAGATAATTAATTAATTTTGACTGCCACTACACTTCTTTTTGAAGTAGTGAAGGATCTGCAAAGAGCTACACAGCCAGACAAAAGAGTTTTGACTACTTTAACAGGTACTTTGAGCAATGCTTTCACCCACTTGGCCCAAACATTCCAGAAAAATGTTCTTTTAAACCAATCTATTGGACGGAAAATTATGATTTTAACAGATTTTTTAAAGTTTGGAGGTCTATTTGTTTTTCAAATGTTCTAGCATTTTCAAATGGATGTGTAAATTTAAACTATCTTTCTTTCTTAATCTGTTTTTATGTAGCAGATTATAATTAAGCCAAAATTAAAATACAAACACAGTTTTTTTAAAGCCAAGTGATTTCTCTGAATTAACAACTAATAAAAGAAACTGAGATTTCACAACTCTAGCTGTAGAGAGGTAGTGTAGAGAGTGGGCAAGTGATGCTCCTTTTATTTTTATATTTTTGAGGAAACAAGACAGGGGCAGGCTTTAGTTCATTGTCCATTTCTGGTTTTCTCCAATGAATCCTAAACAAAGCTTAGGCAACCTTCCTACTTTACCTCTTACATTACCTGATCTACCAGGAAGTATTTGAAGATTTCTGAACTTTTCATTTGTAATTACAGATATTATCTGAATTCTAATCAAGCTTATTGTGATTCACTTGCCAAGTACCTGGACTGTGTCTTCCCTGAATATGCAACGCGAAATGAAATTGAGAGTAGAAACCATCACACAGGGAGAGACCCAAAGATTTGGAAGAGAACTGTTTTGCAGATCAAATCCTCAATGTATTTGAAATGAAATAGACAAAAATACTGAATTTTAAGTTCTGTTCTACTCTGCTTAGATGGCAACAACATGAAGAACCTATCAAAAAGCTAAAGATTAACTATGCATAAGAGAACTATGCAAGTTATTGGCACTTACATTTTGATGAGAGTTTGCAACTAGATGTCATAAATGACAACAGGACACTGGTTTTAATTATTATTAATTAAATTAATTATTTAATTTATTGAAATAACATTGATTTTAGAATTTCCATTTTATGAACGGGCATTATCTAAAGTGGAAAGTAGCAATATTCTCTGTTTGCTAAGACATATAAACATAACCAAACTGCAAACAACTCATGCATATAATGTTATAAAAATATTGTAATTATACATTGTTGTTAACATTGCAACACTGTTGGTATGGATTTACAACGCTGTTTTCTTAGTTTACTGGAAACAAACCCTTTAGTCTTTTTCATTACACATAGCCCAATCTGACAGTGCCTGAGAGCAGAAGAATGCATGAAAGTTCTCTCCATAATCAATGATCTCCTCCCCACATGAAGATTTCAGAACTCTGTATGCTGCAGGCAAACATGATTAGGGAGTACTATGAAAAGCTTTCTAACTGCTATTATAACAACTATAATTGACTCTAATTCTACATGCTGCAGATAAATATCATGGGAAATTTCCAAAATTATGCTCAGATCGCTGTTAGTCAATCCACTGCTTCTTATAAAAAATAGAACCTGACATTCTTTTCCATTTTAATGCAAGGAGCATATCGGTGTGCTACGTGGGTTTTGCCAATCAGCTTTCGACCATGGGATAATAGTAAACAGGCTAGGTTACAGACACCAGCACAGGGGAAAAGAATTCAGCTGCCTCCAGGGATTTCATCTGCTTCCTGGCCTAGTAGAAATCTTCCAAAGAGACGATGGGAAAAAAAAATCAATTTACAGTAAATTATTCCCTTGCGAAGCTAACAAAACTCACTGAGCACTGTGAGTACAGTAGCTTTTTGAATAGCTAGAGAATTCCTGGTGGGCAAATCTCAGTGTGGATGCAGGATGCATAGTGAGGGAGGCAGATGTGCACTTACTGAGCATATTAAAGGGTAAATATTTAGAATTCCACAAAAGGTACAAAATTACCTTATATATAACGCATTGAAGACTCCAAACAGACATTACTGACTAACTTCCATATAGCACGTGTGGGCACTATACACAGCACAGGCAATATCTCCCTTTTACAGTTACATAATTTCTCATGTGCCTTTTCGTATTCAACCTTACACACTTAAGAGGGATTGCATAGCCAAATATAGATACTGGGAAAAATAAATTATTTGCTTTTCTGTATGGGAGACACTATCAAAATTTATTCATCAGACTTGATAAATTGAAAACTCAAGCCACTCCCAGTAGACTCAGCTTTAGAGACTATTGAATAGTCTGAGAGAGGTTAAATTCTCACACTGTTTACATGCAATCTTTGAAGAGAGTTTCAGTAACCAAATCAGAAACTGAAGGAGCCCTTGAGTAAACCGAGAGGCCAGATAATACAAGATACAAGGTAATGCAGATAAAATGGACAGTACTTTTTTCTTTTTTGTCATCTGCTAGCAATATTTGAGAGCACAAATGCTTTTCCTACAACACAATAAACTCACTTTATAAACTTTATAAAACAATGGCTTTCTGGATAACCTATAGTAAACATTACCTGCAATCACACACAGTGGCCTCCAGAAATTCATCTTTAGAATCAGTAAACTCACAACCGGATTTTTTTCAAGTTTGCTTGGGCTCTGAGCCATGAAAGAATGACACATATATAGTACAAAGCAATCTGCATGGTATGAGTAACTGTACAGATTTATGCAAATGAATTTCCATTAAAGGGCAGTTCTTCTTGGGGAGAAAAGCAAAGAAAAAAGCTGCAATTTCCATAAATTGCCAAACATAACAAACAGAAACTTGTATTTGCTGCCAGTATAAAAACACTCATGCTTTTTTCTAAACATTTGGTTACAAAGTAACAGACAGGTTACTGTTATATTTGCAAATAAATCTAACTTTCATACACCTAAAATTCTGACAAGAGAGAGCCATCAAAACAGGGCCACACCAGCATGATTTTCTTTTATCAGACCCTCACAAAAAATCAATTTTTCTATAGGTTAGGGTAACACAAATACGTGAAGGTTGGCACTACATTTTGCCAATAAATTCCAGTAAGCTCAGTAAAAAACTCCTAATGAATCTTCAAGTATATCTCCTCTAATGACAGAAAGCTGCTCATTTCCATAAAGCATAAATAGCAATATGTTTATGTGAGCTCATCTAAATGACCTTAAGAGACTTCTGTTTTCTCAAATAGTACCTTCTGAGGAAAATCACTCTAAAGAAACATGAAAAGGTCAACATAATGCTTTAGATTATGTCGATGATAAAGAACCTAAGAATTCCTCTAAAATTTGGCCATGCTTTCAGCCAAAATGTGTACATTGCAGGTCCACTTCACTAATATTTAATAAAGAAGTCAAAGACTTCAGAAAGTATCTAATATGGTGGGGCAAATGCAAGAAAGGAAAACTGCAAAACATGCAGCAGGGTGCATCTTCATCCAAACATACTGCATTCTAGTAAAATCCTTTCTTTTGGAGAGCAGATGGTATTTCAGCATGGAACAATTTGCAGCTCTGCTGATGGAAGGTTTTTTGTAGGGTTTTTTTTTTCCTTTGGCCTTTTTTATTTTAAACCTTACTACAGCTTGAAAGACTCCTACCAACAAGCTTTTGAAGAGCTATGCTGGCTGAATGGGCTCCAAAATTGCACTAAAAAAAGAAGACAGTTCATTTTCTAGATGAAGCCCACTCCCACACACCTCAAGTTAGGATCGTTAAGTATCACCAAAGTGTTTGTTCACGTTCTGCTCCATGTGCAGTTTTATATCAGAGTAAACACCCAGTACAATGCCTGGGAGTCTGGTGCCACATTTATTTCTCGTGCAGTGTTAAGGTACACAGTCACATGTACAGTTTCCCAGCCTGAAAGGCTATTCCTGGCCATGATACTGGTGTCCAATGCCAGATGGGCCTCAAGAATCACTGAATATGTTCCAGTTAGTTTTTCCTGATAAAAAAAATCTCACACACTTTCTTGAAAAGAAGAGAATTATAACTACTCTTTAGAAACATACCATTTTGCAAAGACAAAAAGGATTTTAATTCCTCATTAGAAACATACACAAAAGTTTTGTTTTCCTGGTCATATACACACACAAAATAGACTAATAGTCATTTCTGGTTTCTGTTCTCAAGACCTCTAGGAAACTTTTCTGAGGGATAAAGAAGCTCTCCACTTGACTACTATCCAAAAAAAGCCTGGACATTTTAAAGGTCAGCAGCAGCACATTACAGGTTCTCCTGAGAATATTTCTGCAGTAATCAGTGCACTAGCGTTACAAAGACAAGACAAATACAAATGCAGAAGTTTGTAAAAATAGGATCAGTAAAACAATGACAACAATTCAACAATCAAAAAGCTGACCTGCAGTTAAACACAAGTTAGATTAGAACATTGTTGAAATTGCAGACCAGTATTAATATTGCTATTTAAAATAAAGTTTCAAAATAAATTCTTTCAAAAGAATAATATCTTCCAAAGGTTCCAAATATTCAGAGCAACCAGGGAAAGTTAATGTGTTGTGAGTTTTTATAAAGGAAACTTAAAACAATTTAAGAATTTTCTAGCAAAACCCACACATCTTTGTCTCAGTAAATGAGAAACGAACAGTGACACTGGCAACAAAATGGGAACTTACTACTTGTCAAAATCAGTTAAAATGTTAGAACCTACTATTGGGCAGTTCATATTTCCAAATCTATAGTCTTGTCTTTCACCATGCTGTGTTTTAGCTGTAGGCATTTGTGTGACAACTGTAGGTAAGATGGAGATGTACAGTATTAAAAGTTGGTAGGAGCTACATAATCTAGAAAACCAGGAACAGCTTTATTCTGAAACTCTACTACTTTATACACCCACAGGAACACAGTTTCAGATAAGATTACCTTAAAAAAGATCCTAAAAGAAAAACACAGACTCCAAACAGGTCATCACAGGTCATTACAATTTTCTCTATTAAAATGCAAATATACACATAATAATGATTTATGGTATGAAAAAATATTTATCACCAAACCCAGGATTATATGTCAATAATTCCCCTGCCTGCAGAGTAATAAAGAGAGCAATTCTGCTTTTTGACTGATCATAGGCAGCTGTCAGAGTGCAGGTACTCTGCCCTTTACCATCTCCTAATCCCAGTTGTTTTTCACCTGGGATCCCTTCTCTCCTCTCTAGAGTCCTCATAAGTAGATTTACAGTTTCCAGTTTCTTCAATATCCATGGTTATCTTCCCTAGCTACAGAAGAGTTTTCCATGGATTATGTATGTCCTGAAAAAATGTACTGTAGAATGACAGTAAAAGGGCTGTGACAAAAGCAAGGGGCAGATAGAGATGGAGCAAGAAACAGCTGCACTTACAAGAGAGGGTTATTTAGTGCACAGAACCAAGACAATGTAAGTTAAATTTTATGAAACTTCTTTGGCCAATTTTCTTTTTCATTAAAACCAGTGCTTGAGACCTCATGAGATTGTTTGTGTTGCTTTAGACTTCCTTTCAGGAAGGAAAAATCTTAACAAGAAGACAGAACACAGGAAAAAAAACATGGAAAGAGAGACTCGGAATAGATATTCCCAATACTAAGAAATGCATATACTTTTTTATTTGCAGTGTACAAAATTTTTTAAAACATTTCAAAACCAATTTCACATTGTTTGAAAAATTTTTGTGCCAAGGCCACTACTGAAATTCAATTAGGTTAAGAGACCAAATAAAGATCCTTTTGCCCTTCATTATTTCAAAATATAATTTTTATATTATGAGTATTTAATAAGAATGTTTTTTCTCAATATTCCTTCCCCTTCATTGCCCCGTTACACCTTCATGTCGTGATATCAAAGTGCTTTGGTAATTCCTTTTTGTAGTGATGCAAAATCAACCTACAGCATTCTAAGTCAAATTAAGTCTGCCCAAAACACATAGTAACACAGTGTCTTTTTCCACTGCTTTACAGATCAAGAAAAAGGATTTCAAAAGGCAGAAGAAAAAGTATGCCACTATGAAGTCAATGTTAGCATGAAGCTGATACCTAGACACATTTTTGTCTTGAACCACTAAAGAAAAGCATGCAATCTTGGTGATAATCTAAAAATAATGGATTTTTTTTTCTAAAAAGATTTGGGCTGATCAGCAATTTTTTGCTTAAAAAATCATTGCAAAGAGGCAAGTTTAACGGGAGTAAAATATTTCACAGGAATATATTGTTTGGATGAACTTTTGTCATTTCTAGACTAGAATGTCTGTTTAAAAACACAGCAGAAGAAGATTTGGTAGAGGTTACATTCAAAGGAGAGATATCAATTTATTTTAGAAAGTCGATATTTATTTCTCACAGAACTGTAGCTAATTTTTCATGATTTGATGAACTTAACTTTTATTTTGAGACAGTAAATTTCTGTAATTCTAAATCATACAGACATATACTGTGTTGGCTCAGGTATCTTCACCTGAGCAGCTGTGCCACCACAGAGCAGCACAAGCTCCATAATCCACCTGCGAAACCCAGTTGGTTGTTGGCCTACATCCACTCCAGTGTACACTGATAAAAATACCTAAGC
Organism: Eopsaltria australis; assembly: GCA_034509425.1. NCBI lineage: Eukaryota > Metazoa > Chordata > Aves > Passeriformes > Petroicidae > Eopsaltria > Eopsaltria australis. The sequence goes on along the minus strand of JAVTVJ010000158.1, from coordinate 4,012,230 downwards.
AGGTTTTTTATGCATGAAGCAAGATCAGAAATGTCCTCAAGAGCTGCAGACATATTTTAGCTTCTTGTTTCTTCCTCCCTTTAAATGCACTATCATTTTACAATAGGTCCACTGAAAGCACATAGCTCATTTTTGTATCATTGTGATAAGATTCTGAATCAGCATAGCAAGTCTTCATTCCACAGAGTGGGTCAGCTAGGTGGGTCTAACTGAATTTTACTTTATACACATACTCTATAGCTTTTATAGTACTCTTAGTTTCTCTCAGCAGGCTTAATCAGCTACAATTTTTTGTTTCTCTGATGTACGTCTGATAAACAACTTTCAAACATTTACACTGATCATGCAATAAATAAAGAAATGTGTAAGACAAATGTTTTCTGTATCTGGTTTAACTGAGATTGTCTATGCAAGGGTGAAGGAATAATTTAAAGATAAAATGCTAACACTATTTTCTAAGGAAGGGGACAGAGGTGATGGCAATGAAAGTAAATGGAAATAGAGTTTACTACAGTATGAAACTCATCAGATATTTACCTCCCTCAAGTATACAATATCCATGGAACTGCACAGGCAGAAAATATTTGCCCCATTACTTTGGAGGGTTTTAGCACACATTCAGTTCTCAAGCACAGTTTGGCTCTGAGATCCCATGCATGTATTTTGCACTAAGGGTGGATTTCGATAATTTACATTATGTGTAATTAAAACAAAATTGAAAAAATCAAGATATTAAAAGAAAAAGACAATAAGAGAGGTAATGAGACTTATTTTAACAAAGAATAAAACTGTTACAATCAGATACAACTACTTATGCAAGGAGATTTTTGTAATTATTGTAATTTTGTAATTATTATTCCTGTCCAGAAAAAACATTGGCCAATTCCATTGAAAAATGCAAAATCCAGACAATTAATATGGTAGTCTGTGCAGGTATAACTCACCATTTTTTCCTAAACCCAACCAGCTACTTCACTACATCACACTCTGCCTCTTTCTGGGTTTTCTACTTCAAGCTCCAAGTGCTAAGATTTATTTCTATGGAGCTGGATCAATGAGCTCTTTTGCACTAGTTCTGAATTTTATCTCATCTGCCAAGGTTGCAGAATGATGTGGAATAAATGAACACCTGCTCTTGAAAAGGAAGCTATCTGAAACACCAGGCTTTGGCAAGATCAGTATAGAATATGCATGTCACCCAGAAAATCTGTTACAATGGCCAGCTGCCAAGGCATTTGTTCCCAGTGAAGCACAGGTTAAAACTGCTGTCAATAATTTATCTTAAGAAGACAAAGAACCCAGTCAAAGTGGAAAAAAAAATCCACTGTTCATAAAAAATGCATTTGAATAAATTTTGCAAATAAAAATATTTGAATCTCTTCTTTTCCACTACTTCTGAAGAGCTAGAAATATATTGTTGATACACTGAGCAATGATTCAGTCAGAATTGAGTCATAAGTTCATTATTTTCCTCAGGGAGAAAAAATTGCTCAGCATACTTTGTAACAAACTGAATTTGATGGCATAAATCTGGTTCAAAACCTCCCTTAAGCCCCTGTTTTTCTCATCAAGTTAAAAATATTGAAATATATATGCAAAGAAATTCTTACTATTTAATTTTTTTTTCTGTGTGCATGTGTTCTGATAATAAGACACACAGGACAAGAAAAAGTGAAGAAAGAAAACTGAACTTCAATATCAGAAGGAAACAGAGATGGAGTTCAGAGATAGTAGGCTGCAATTATATTTCCTGTCTCAAAATGTTTAAATACAGAAAAAGCTTGATACTTATTTAAATACTGAGCCTTCTCTGTCAGCATCTTTCAGAAAAGCAACTGTCTTGGAATTTTTCAAAGAATATAAACTTCTGGGACCTAATTGACATCCACAAATGTGATAAATTCTTAAATTTTTTTTGAACCCATCAAAAAGATGGGCATTGTTCTTTTCTGTTTATAAAGGAAAGTATTAAATAAAACAGCAGCTTTCTTCTAAAGATAGTACCAAATTTTGTTCTTCCTTAGTTGAACATGGAAGCCTGTTAAGAGTTGTCTTCTTCCTTCATGACAGCATTTGACATATTCAAGACTAAAACATGAGCTTGTTTAGCTGACCGATATTTTGTCTTCAACCAATGGTGAGACACAAAAGTTTTAGAAAAATTCCATCACATATTCTCTTTGTCTTTATATTATCTCTGTCTATTGGTTTGAGAATGACACAGCTTCTTATAAGATTTCTATTGATTTCTTCAACAAAATATCTGTGTTCTCAATGACAGCAAAGCCAGATCATTGCAGAGTTCAGCTGAGTGTAAGATGCAACATTGGCACATAAATCTGGAGCAACATTTTTAAAGAGAACACAAAATCTTGTAAAAATAATTAAGAAAGGAATATGGATGGTTACTTCCATAAGTTTAGGGTGGGGTTTTTTTCTCCTATAAATAAAGAGGTTAACAAGAATTGTAGTTCTTGATAATACTTGTTTGCCTTATTGATCATTGAGTTATTTTATTTGCTTTATTTGAATGCCAAATGTCAAAGTCCTGAGGTGAAGCTAAAAGTGGGACTGACTCCCCAGCCAAAAAGAAAGCTCTCAGGGACACTGGGATGCTTTACAGAATATCCTGCTCTGACCTCAAAAGAGTCGAAGCTTTTAATAAACAGTAAAATGTTTGAAAGACGTTTATTTATAGTCTTGACAAATTTGGCAAAGAAATGCCAGAGGGATTATTGATCTTAAGTAAAGGCTTCCCCTAGTCTGGTTAAACTACTATTTGCTTTTGGGCAATAAATTACACGTTCTTCAGTACAGAAGTAGAACACTAAATTTCTCAGTAACCGTGTGAGATCAGTAGGGCAGATGTCGATTTAAAAGATAATGGCCTAAAGATATTTCATGGTTTACAATTGAGCAATTAGCTCAATTTTCAACTTGTATGGATTTCTAGTGGTAGCAGCCTTGTCCCTGCCTCATAAAGCTGATTTCATATTAGTCTTTACAGCACCATTTTATGAAACTGAAGATTTGAATACTTTTTCCCTTTATTTTCCTGCTTTTCCCAAAGGATTTAACAGCTCAAAGCAGTTCTATTGGTCAGAATACGGCCTACTCAGCTGTAGCTCCTAGAACTTCTTAAACTGTGGCAAGCAGATCTTATGCTAGCATTTTCCTTCTTTTATTAAATAAAAAACAAACCCCAAAATATAGTGACCCACCAGGCTGGCACAGTGTATGGGTTATTTCCAGTCCTAGCTCTCTGATGACACAGAGTTGTAGTGTTCTGCTAGATGACATGAGGCGAGTATAGAAGGGGTAAGATATGCTGAATTCTCCCTTCTCCCACTTTATTCTTTTGTTTGCTTGCTTTAACCCAGAATGGAAAAGTAGATTTGTCTGAAACTTCCATAAAAGTAACAGTATACGATATTTAAGATTGCAGATTTTAATTTCTATCATATAATATAAAATGAGAAAGAAGAAGCCTCCAAAATCTATCTAGGCCATTTACTGCCATCACAGAGAAACCAATAATACTCAGTGCAGTTATATCAGCTTTCTGGTATGCTGATCAGGAGATCCCTTGCCAATGGATATTCCATACCTTCATTTTAAACAGATTTATTTGGACTAGCTTTTCCATCCATCTAACAGCCATAATTTGCATCTACTCATGTAACAGTTAACATAGGTATGTCCTCTCTTCTTATTTTCAACTCAAGAAGATAAAAGAACAGAGAAAAGAATCCTCAAAGGTTCTAAGAATTAACAAGGAAGAGTTGTGACAGAGATCTTCAAGGTAAAAAAAAAGTCAAGATATCTGAAGACCCCAGCATTACATTTGTCCTTAAGTGTAATATAGGTAAACCTCCATACTGTAAATAATGTGTTATCTTATTTATTAAAATTCTTAGTTTCTTTTTAAATAAGAAAATTACTGAAATATATTGATATAATTATATGAGTTATATGAAATTTAGGACATATCTGACATGCTATGTAGTAAGAAATGGAAATATGAAATTCATATAGTGTGAAAAACACATAAGGAAGATAAAAGCAAAGCTAGGGAGAAAATACATAACTTATTCTCACATTTCATATGGCATCATTTCATCACTAACCACTTGCTAAGCATAAATGAGTCACTGAACAAGTTTTCAGGTTTAAGACATTTCTTTTGGAAGGCAAATATTTTCATTTCCCAGCATTTCCACACCCACTAATTGAGGACTTTACCAGGGTGAAAAAAATGGGTATCCAAGACCTTAAAAATCAACAAAAAATCACAATATTTAGGATAACTACCTGAACCAAAAACATACTCCTCGAAACCTGAAAAAATATTTTTTCTATTAATAATTTTATATATACATGGATGCTTATAGTCACACAGCCTGAGCTGTTAAACAACTAATTCTACAATACAGGTGAACATAACAGCAATACATCTTCCCTGATTTCAAAATAGTGAAGAATGTTCCCCAAGTACAAAATTTATTTTTGTGTAAGCAAGAAATAAAGTATTGTTTGAAAGATCATTGCTCTTCTGTTTTTCTTTACTCATAACTCATTGCTACAATAAAACAAAACAAAAAAACCCATAGTTTTTCTCAAAATTTCCCCTACAATTACTGCAGAATGGTATTTGAGGTGCCAAAATGTTTCTTCACATGGCTGGTGCAAAATATATGAAAACCTTGAAATTATTTTGAAAAGAACCAGAGAGTGGAAAGCTCCTCTCTTTTCCATAGCTGAAGTGGCATAAATAAACAGCTTCCTGACACCTGCTTTTTGATGTGTCAAATCTCTTTCTGAATCAGCCTGAAAGAAGATGAGAAGTATAAACTGAAAGAGACAAGAAAGTATCCATCTTTTCTTCCAAATGGTATACTGCTAGTTTCTGAGTACCAACAGTCCCTTATTGTATTGAGGTAACACAGATTAAAAATGGGATGGTTTTAGATCTTACTGGCAAATTTAGTTTATTCTAATATCCAAATATTATTAATATCTTGGCCCATCAGAACTGAGAGAGGTCCTCATAATTACCTTTTAAAAAACACTGTCATTATTTTAGAGCCCCAAGGTAGACATATTCTAATAGAGGATATCAAAATTGGTATAGCCTCTACTGCCTCCTGAAAGATCCAGAAAGTGACTACTGAAACTTCTGCAGTTGCTTTGTTTATTAAAAATCATATTAAATACAAGGTGAGACCCAGAACCAACAATCAATTCCAGAGGAACTGCCAGAAGGTCACAGAGTGCAGACAGTTTTACGTACACAGTCCAAGGTAATGTTCTCATGGAGGACCTGCTTTATTAAACTCTATCTATAGCTGCAACCTAGAAAAAGGCTTCACTACAAAGGACAATTTTATTCAGCTGTACTCCCATTGTTACTAGGAAATCTACTGGCAACATAATGCCAAATTGTGTTGAAAAATGCTGAATGAAGAGAAAGCCTTAGCATCTATTGTTTCAATAGAAGATGAAGTAACAGAATCCCTTAAGAGAAAGGAAAAACATGGGCTGGGTTTTTGGAGTTGGTAATACACAGAAGTGAGGAATCTACTGAAATCCCTAGGATGTTCATTACTGTCAAAAGCTACCATAGAACATAAACAGTATGGATTTGTACAGGCTGATTTGTACTTCAGGGTATTAAAAATGTTCTTTAGCAGGATGAACACATGATAGAAGTAAGTTGTCATATGTAAATTTCTTGAGGCTGAAGACTTCAGGCTTTGCTCTCTAAAATATAATAAACCACAATACTACCTGTTCTATACCAGATGTACAGCAGGACTCATGAAAACAGCTCCTGAACAGGCAGGAAAACCTCTACATATTTCCTCAGCTGTAGCAACACTGTAATATTTTGGACTATTTTATTCTGAATATTTTGAAATATTTTTTGCTCCAACAATCATTCAGTTTGTGTCAAACTCCTTCATTTATTGCCACATTTATTTCATCGTGAACTCACATCATACAGATAGGAGTTGCAACAACCAATTTTGCTTGAATCTTTTTATACCCATTAAATACCTAATGAATACCAAAAATGTCCCTTCTATTAATTGAAAACCATAACTTTGGGAAAGAATATTTAACACTTATGATGCCAGGTCATTTTCTTCTAGAAATTTTCAGGCTGAAAAGAAAGCTCAGGGTAACAATAGAATTAAACGGTCTCCAAATATTGAGGATGAGAGAATAGAGTCTGATGAAAACAATACAGTACTTAATGCCAGTTCCTTCAGCTTCATTCACATCATCAAACCTTCAAGTATTTGTCATCATTGTATTTCTGCAACAACTCTTTTTTAAATGGAAATGCAGCTTTTAAAAAGTTTCATAGAATATCAGGTAATAATCCCAGATACTACCAACACTACAAGTTTCCCTGACTGTGCTTTTGCCTGCTTGAGCCTACCATGGCATACCATGCAACAAAATCTGTAATTCAAAATAAAACAAAATCCCTCACACCAAAATAAACCTACTAGAGTTTACAAGTATTTGTCTTCACTAGGGACCAATACAAATTGCATTTGGGAAAATGGTTTAGGGGAGATTATGGTGGTGGTAGGTTTATGGACTAGATGAAAGTCTCCTTCAAACTTGATGTTTCTGTGATCCTGAGATTCTGTGAGTTAGTGGCAATAAGGAAGAACAAAACTGTAATCAGAAAACTTGAGGATTATTTTGCATTCAGGAATTTATCTAGTAATGGTAGTTGCTTTATTGTCCCACATAAACAGATGTGAACCATCATAATGCTCATAGAAATTACTCATGGTCTTATTCATTTAACTTCAATTATCAAATGGCAAGTTATGATGTAAACCATGAAAATACAGAATCTGTTTTATATCTAGCATTAATGAAGAGAAAGAAACATCAGAAGCATATTTCTATACTATACTGATTTAGTAATTTATTAAAAAGAGATTCCATCTAAAAAAATATTTAAGATTTTTACTCATATCAATAAAGCTGGAACACAATGTAAATTAAACATCAGTCTGTCAGTCAGTGAACACCAGCCTAGGCATAACTTGGACAAATTCTGTATAATTTTTAAATAAATAAACTTTAACCCATTTTTATGCTAATTTTTTTCAAATAGATCCTCCTCCAATGCTTGATATATAAAAATTCAGAAGTAGCAGTTACTACCATTTATCTACAATTTCTTAATGACTAAACCCACAGATAAGCTGCAACTAGCACAGCTTTATGCTTGAAATCATTTGACTGGGTTCACTTCAGCTGTCACTGGGGATATGACCAGAATACAAATTCTCTTTAACACAATCTACTTGTATGAGCTTTTCCTATAAGACATTCCCTCATTTCCTTTATTGAAATTTAGAATTCAGGATGTGTGGTAGTAAAGTGGTTTAAAAAAAAAAGAAAAACACTTATGAATAAATAGGAAATTTCCAAAAATACTGACAAAGAAATTATACACTCACTTGATGTCAGTGGGCTCCTCTGCATATTTCTTTGGACATCAGAGATCTTTTAAATCCACTAAAGTATCTATAAAGGCTCTTTATAAATGCACATTCTAAAACCCAAAAGCATGTGCAGTTATAGAAGTCACAAAGGATGGTTGTACTATATAAAGACTGTGTCTGAGTTCTAAATCTAAGTCAATGAAAACCATTAAAATACAAACAGGGTTTCATTAAATTTTCTATTTATCACATAATATGAAAAGAAAAGAGAAATCCTAACATTTTAATTACAAGCACTTTTTTGTATTTATAAGTGACTAGAAAAAATAAGTTTCAGGTATTTTGATTATCCTCACAAAATACACTAAATTTTCCTTGCTTCATCAACTCTGGCTTCACACAGCAAAAGAGAAAAAAACCTGAAGTTATAGTTTGATAATAATGTGAGCTATCTTCACTGTACTTTCCAGGCCAGAGGTGTGTGAAAGTTTATTTCTTCCCTAAAATGCTCCAAGAACTTCAAGATAAGACAGTAACACAACATTTTATCACTGAGAGTATTGATGGGAGTTAATTTCTGCATAGTCCAATAATGAGGGCCAAAATGTTCCTTATCTTTCATAGGCAGTTATTGAGAGCCTGATATCCTCACCTACCTGCAAAACACTACTACACCTTTAGGGTGAAGCTCAAAGGAACTTTGTAAAGTCTTGTCCCTTCTACTGACCCACTCTAGGAAAGGACAGAGGTGCAGCAAACAGCATGGGACTGGGTCAGTCTGCAGGATATCCAACTGCAGATATTTTAGGAGTACCAACACCCATCGCAAACAAAAAAAATCTTCCATCTTAAACTGAGAACACTAACAGGTGGCAGATAATTGGGTGCATGTATGTAGGAGGACTGAGTGTCAAGAACTCAGGGTTTGAACTTTCAAGTAGAAGTTCGCTATTTGCCAGTTGCAATACAGTCTGATTGCAAATATTTCTAATATCTGGTATAAAAGTAGCTTGTCCCAAATATTCCAATTTTTAGACAAATAAGAGAAAACCAAACTTAGAATGCTGATCACACACTGTGCTTAAATTGGGAAGCCTGAGACCTTGGGGTAATGGAAAGAAAAGGAGTACAACAAAAGAGGGACCTGGAGAGAAGGTAATAAAGATCTTGGCTGGAGGAAAGATGCTGGAAAGGAGAGAAGATCCAGGAGATCAGGTAGCTGGATGGAGACAATTGCTATGGTCACCCAGGGTCCTTGGCTAACAATGCCCAAGACGAGTAAGTACAGCAGCACAGGAGCCAGTAAAACTTTCTGCACAAGCCTCCTAGAACAGCAGTAATTTCTGTGCAAGGAAAGTGTGATCTACTGAAAATATCTCTGTTAGGGATCTCTGTTTATGAGACAGAGATGAATAGGGCAATCTGAGTGAGATAAACAAGTAGGGGAAAAGCTCTGGTCTAGTAAGTTCTGGAACAAATCAACAAATCAACCATAGGCTAGTTATAGCAACTCACGTGTGTGAGAATTCAAAAACTTAGGCATAATATACATTTTATACTTAAGGCATCAGTATCATATCTGCATATCACTTTCAGGTAAAATTCATGGCTTTTTTTAAATGCAAGTAATTTCAACCATGCAAAGCATATACTCAGCAAAATACAAATGGACATAGTCAGAATTTTTAAATGATGGAGAAAACAACACTAAGATTTTTCTGCCTTACTAACCAGAGAATTCTACCAAAGTATATACTGAAAAATATTTTAGTCACATAATGCAGTAACCATTCTCTACTTACCAGTTTTTCCTCTGTGTACACATTTCAATGTGAAACAAGGCAGCAACAACCAAACTTTGAGGAAAAATTCAGTTCTGAGTCTTACCAGGATTTTACTCAAGTACAATGAATGTTGCTCTGCCGTCCTGCTCCTGATTTATAGCTTTTCACAGCTGTAGGATCTTAGAAGTGTACAGGAATCTGCAGTGTATTGCCAGAATATATTGAGAGCCTTCTGGAAAGAACTGGCACAGGCTTCCTGAGGCCACGGTTAAAAAAAAGACATTTTTATTTCCAGTGTTTCTGGCTACTTGGAGAGTAGGACTGTCCACTTTCTGCTACAACAATCAAGTCATTGCTTCCAAGGCTGTCAGTTATGGGAATTCAAAAAAATCTCTGTCTAAATGACTCATGCTTCTGCACAATCTTCAGGCAGTGACATCTGCATCTCAGATCTCCACTTTCTCTTGCTGCTGCATCCCTGCAGACACTCCAAAAACTCTCCAAATAGAAGTAACAGAGAAACTCATACTAATTTATTTCCTTTGGGGGATACTTTAACTGGAGAAGCCTGGGGACAAGAGGTGTGCCAGCTAAGAGCCCTGGCAAATACCAGACTGCTCATTTCATCTTTTATTCTGATCAGTTACCATGCCCTCACCTCACTCAAACATGAGCAAATTTAATAGGAAGGTGTGACCACAGACCCATCAGGTGTTGTGAAGGGTGTTGCTCAGCCCCATGTGCAAAAGACTATCTGCCCACCTGTAGATGCTTGCACAAGTAGGCCTTGTGTTCTTTCAAAATAAAGAGTTCCTTGAAAAACATAACAAATATTACATCCAAAACCATAGACAGAAACAAGTATTGCTCAAATACATAACTTAAAGAACAAAGACAAAAGATGTAAATACAATTTCAAAGTTGCATCATGAATAATATCAAATAAGCTTTAAGTCAAAAGAACCTCATGTAAGTCCTAAAAGAGGCTTTCCCTTTCATTGCATATCACAATTCATGAAATCCAGGTTATATTGAATTTGTAATACAATTTGAGTGACCCATTCACTGCAATTAAAGGAACTTTATCATAGCATTTAGAGATAAGATTAATTATCTTTTTAAGGTCAGATATCCCAGAAAGGCAAGTATTTTGTCCTTAAGGCTTTCCTGATGGTGTCTCTGCATGAGAGGTGTGTGCCAGCTAAGGGAGAGAGAAGAAATCACACTGTGCTGTGACTCCATGCTCTTGACAGATGACTGCCACAAAATTTGGAGAGCCAACAGTGATGCATCGTGTGATTAGAATAAGCTGGAAATTCATTATGCCATCCATAAAGCTTATATAAATGTAAGTTACTTTATTGGGTGTTTTGGTTTTGGTTTTTTTTTTTTTTTTTTTTCTTTTCTGGATAATCACCTGTCTGCAGTAGCATTTCAGCATAACAAAATTTTAAGCTATTAGGTATACACCACCTAGCTCAAATCCACCTCAGGTTTCCTGCAGCATCCATATACAGCTAACTTGAACCTCTGTTTGTACCTATCAAGATGAAAAATCAGTGGAATCAGATGGAAATTCAATTCATCTCTAAGGCCTGCAGTATGTCACACACAGAATTTTAGCGAAGTGTCAGGAATATACGGGCATCTTTGACTCCCGCATTCAGCCTCTCTCAAACACAATTTTTTTTCTATAAACTACTGAGACAATGTACAACAGAAGGAAAAAAGAAAAAGGACAAGTATTCATAAAGTATCTCATAAGCTTGGTAGAGTTTCAAGATAAGCCAGAAAGTAAGGCAGACCCATTGCTGAGTATCAATAAATATTTGTTTAGTCTTCATTTCCCTGATTACTCTGTAACCCAGAAAACAGCAGCAGAGATTTGTGGCATTTTTATTTCTACTACCTAAGCTTCTTCTGCTGACACTTTTAATCAGTAAAATTAGCAATCTATCATGCACACAAAATTAATACTTCTTTACATATCTGGTGGGCAATAATTAGCCTTGTGAAAGGGATGCAATTACTTTTGTTTTTTTTTAGCTAAGCACCACTACAAAGACTCATGACAAAAATTCTTCTAGAACCCAAAACATACATCAGAAAGGAAGTTACCAAAATTACATGTCTATTCCATATCACTTGCTGACCAGGAAGATAAGGTTCTGTGACACTGGAAAATTTGGTCCATTAAGGGCAGGAAAGAGATAATATATACATGAGGTAGTGGTGTAAAGACCATCAGCAGGATGTCTCACTGAGCACTAATGATCTTTCCAAATGAATATTAATATGTTTAATCCACCACATGTCATCTTGTATTACATGTCCCACATTTTACAATTATTATTTTATTAATATTAGCATAAAAAATGTATGTGTTCATATTATCCATCTGTGCCTAAAGCCAAAATCTTACCTACCACACAACGTAATGTGCAGCCATGTGCTCAGGCACCAGGATTTCCTCCTATTCAGCAAGTCCACGGACCAATGATTTTGGCACCCAGCCAGCTATGCACAGCATTCACACATGACTTGTGTGCCCACAGCAATCTAAAGCCTGCTGGTGCTTTGTGGGGACATACCAAAACAGGGAGAGTAAACAACACACAGAAATACGTAAGAGGGACTTTGAAAATTCCCTACTATGACAATGCTACTGGCATTAAGATTTTCACCAAACATGGGTGGTATTCACCAAAGGAAGGATTTGGGGAAAGTCATTCAAACTCGGCACGCCAAAAGACAATTTTCTCCCACAGAATGAAACAAATGAAAGAATTTCAGGAAAAAGGAATAAACCTGAGAAGACCCCAAAGAATGGACATACAATCAAATCTAAACATGAATGAAAAGGCATGAAAAAATGCTGAAATTATCACTATCATTTGGACAAGAAGGAAACAAAGACTAAGAAAAAAGAGGAAGAGCTTTTTCATGGTACAGCTACATTAATATCTAAGAACAATTTTTGCTACAATTCTTTACCTAAGCACTTTATAATAATTTGGAACTCTACTGCCTGATTTAAGTGTTATAAATAATTATGCATACCTTCATTTTTCATGAACTTAGTTCAATCAAAATATTATTTCAGGGAATGGATAATAGCGAGGAATTTGTCACAAAAAGAGCATGGAGACTTTATAGTTCTTTAGGCTTTGGGAGCCCTTAACTACATCCCCAACATTGTATATAGCAGGTAACAATACAGGACCTCACTGGAGCTGCACAGGCCAGAAAAATGCCAACACAGCAGGGATCAAGAAAAGCAAAAGTGACTTGAAAAAGGTTTGGAACACTCTGGAACTCTGTAAATGTTAGAGATCTCCTTCACTCCAAGTGTTATGGGAACAGAATGCAGGTAGTGAAGCAGTAAGGAGTCCACAAACCACTGCAGGGAGTTAAACCACACAGGGTGACTAAAACTATTAGAGAACATATGCTTAGTCTTCTGGAAGTCTGCACGTCATAATCAGACTGAGACAGAATACTATGAATTAATTATAAAACTATCAACAACAAGAAGACTAACTTTTTGCAAATTGTATTTCTACAACGCCTTCCCCTTTAAAGTTTCTGCTGGTTTTCAGTGATTTAGAACTGAAAAGTGAATACTTGCATAGAAAGCGAAATCATGACAATTTCTCACATTCATGACAAAAAAACAAATAAACAAATCCTACCATATGAAGCTAAAGTAAGGTATCACACATGACCTAAGAAAAGCTGATCCTGAACTCTTGCTTGGCATCAAACTTTTATAACCACTTGCCCAAACAACATCTCAGAAAACAAGCAGTAGAAAATGAAATCTCTTTTCTGTCACAAAAAAACCAAGAAAGCAAACCTTTTGCCTCACATGTGAAAGTATTTTTTTCTTTCTGTTTTTAAACTCTTATGAACTATCATTCCTGTGGGTGTCAGTGGAGAAAAGCGAGAAAAAGGAAAATCAAGGCATACTTTTGTTAAAATTTCCAAAAGAAAAATATAATTTTAAAAGTTAAGTGTTGTAAACCTTAGAATTTGGGACTCAGTTCCTTTTCTTAAAAAAAGAAAACCAGCTGAAAAAATAAAAAAAACTTATTCCTTTTACCTACCTTTCCTAATATTGGTTCTATTTTCTCTTTATCTCATTATACTATTACACAAGCTTTTCATAAATCCTTTAACCTTTTTATGAAAATGAATTAATTTTCTGTTTGTGCTTTCCTTATTGTCTTCATTTCCAGTTCAACTAATGCTGACACATTACTTCATTGCTTTTCTTTTCATTTGGGAGCTATGTTTTTCTCTCAACCTTACATCTTTAACTGTATCGTGAAGGCACATGGCTTTTTTCCTGTTTCTTTCTGTTCGCTTGGAGATGTGATCAGTCATGCCTTAACCAGTGTGGTTTTTAAGACTGTTCAGCTGTGTTTCATTCTGGTAGAATTTTCTTACACATTTTTCACATACTAACTAAATTTCACAATGCATTTCAAATTTGCTTTTCCAAATTCTAAAATTCCTGTGTGGCTATAAGCAGTCAGAGCTATTCCTTCTAGGCTGAATACAGAAAGGCTGCTAACCCTGATATTAAATGCCCTAATTTCGTAAAATTTCAGTCAACTCATAACAGATTATTTTCTGTTAATTTTCAATAACCTTCCTGTCATTTACATTTTTTTGTAATCAAATTTTCCTATGGCATTTAGACCTCCCAAAATACTGTACCTTATGAAAACAAATGCTCATAGTACAGATACTCAATCATACTACTTATGTTGAAAACATGATATAAACAAATCAGTCAGTGCAAATATATTTCGACAAAAATAACCATTAAGTAAGTATGCAAATAAAGGAGATCATTTTATATATATATATATATAAAATGAAGAAATGGGAATTTACATTCTATTTCACAAATTTTTTTTTGCAGAGTTTTTGTTTTAGTATTCAGATAGCACCATTATTTTGCTTGGCACTTTACAGATGTCTCCAAAAATGAGGTCATTGCCTTGAAGAGCTTATAATTAACCCCCCTGTGAATTATATAGTAAGTAATTGAGGATAGTATATCTATCTGCCTGTGAGCTATACAGCCAGCATTATCCAGGGTTACATATTATATATTTGTATTACTTTGTGTTCCCGTTTTTATGTTATCTAACACAAAAATAAAAACAAGTGAGTGGTGGAACATTTAAAAAACAATTCTAGCCAGATAACTGTTTTCTCATTTGCTTTTTCATAGATGGAAGGAAAGTGAATGAGTTACCACGACAACCGTTTCATAAAATCAGATTGTCAAGATCTGTTAGGAAACAAGTAGTCTATAATATGAGCCTTTGGCTAAATGAAATCATCTGATATGATGGAACTCTAAAATTACCTTATCATTTCAATTAAAACAAGTTGCACCCATTCAGTCTTGAATGCTGACCACTATCATAGTCTGCAATTGTCATTCTTCAAATAAATAGCCAAAGTCTAGGGAGCAGATCTACTAATCCTTTTCGTTGTTCTTCAATAATAATTTTCTTTGTGCTGACCACCATAACTGAAAGAGTGTTTTTTGTAAAGCTCACAGAAAAAGGTTAACATTTTCCCAGCCTAAAAGCTGTACTGAAGAGATTGTTTAGTATTCACAATATCACTTCTATCCTTCTTTGCCCTGCCTAGGCAACTAGAGAGTTAGATCCTGTGTATATAAACCAAAGAGAAGAGTGTGAGAAGAATAAAGACTTTGCAATTTCCATTTATTTTTGTCACTCCATCTTTGCTTCTCTTTTTCAAGTTCTCTTATCTAAAAGCAGCATACATTTTTCACTTGCCAATACTACAAACTTGAAAACAGCATTAGTATCAAATTAATGGTGTAGTAAGAATATCACATGCAGTCTCCAAGGGAATGAATGCCATTTTTGTGACACTAGTCCTGTGTATTAACCTCTCTACAAATGGAAGGAGAAATAATAATAATAGTAATAATAATAATAATAGTAATAAACTAAATATTATTTTGCTTTGTTTATACATGAAACACATGCATTTTACATGTAAAGAGCATTTTTTATGTTAAAACACAGAAATATACACACAGGTTTTAAAATTATGTGCTGCTTGTTTCACAATCCTTTTCCTATAAAAGATATTTAAGCTTAACTACAGCTTCTGAAATGTTCTGATTTTTCTCTTGGTAGGTTTCTAGAATCTCTGGAAAACACTGAGAGCTCCAGATGGAAGAATTTTTTGAAAAGCTTGATTCAAGAGACTTCTGAATTTTGGCAGATAAATGCTGCATATGTTGTGTGGAGGTGATCTCCTGTGGGGGACAGGAAGATGATCTCTTAATGCACATTCACCAACTGTCATAAGGCTGAAAAGAATATGCACGTATTGTGCAAAGACACTTATCAAAATTTCAAACCCCTGTTTTTTCAGTGCAAAAGCTAAAATAAATCTTAAAAGTGAACTGTCATGTTCTTCAGGGGATGAATTAAACATGCTGTTAAGTGTATACACCACTGGGGAAAAAAAAAGTGGTCCTTTTTAACCCATATTTATATAACTCTTTAATAAAATAGACATCCAACAGCATGTTTTATTGAGGAAAAAAAAAAAACCAACTCTGAACATGCCAGCATCACGTACAGCAATCCAGCTGCTATTTTCAGACTAAGTGAAGGTACAATTCTAAAATAAAATAACCAGACTAAAGTAAATAATTAACTAGGACAAAAAGTTAATTCTGTTTAAACAGTGGCAGTACAGTAACCTTTCTACTTAAAATGCATACTGATTTAGGTCCTTTAAGAAGATTTTCAGATCTGTGGCCTAAATATATGAAAAAAAACACAGAAAGAAAATGAATTCATCATTTCCCATGGGACTGTTCTGCTGAAAAAAACTACAGAGCTTCCACTGGGATAGAAATAGGTTTAGATCTAATTGAGTTGTGGCACTTGTTGTTGACCATATACCCAAAGTTCCCTCTTTATCCAATAGGTGAAATCTGTATACCAGACAGCTGTGGAATAGCCCAAAGGGCTGTTTTGGAGAATATTAATAAATGTGGTTTTCCTTAGAAACCAATGAACTCTCTTAGAAGATGTGGGACAAGTAGGATCCTTATTGCAAATGGGGATCTCAGCACTTGCAAGGAGATTTAACTCTCACTACTGTTCTGTAAACTCTGTTATTGCAGTCATCAAGTTCTTGCCCATTTTGCAGAGCCACACACAAGATGGGCAAATAGCTTCTGAAATGCAAAAATCATTAACATTTAACAGTGACAACCACACCATACAAATGGCCTTAAAAAAATGGCTTACAGCCCATGGAGAGACTAAACACTCACACCTCCCTCAGGCCATTAAGAGAGGCCTGTAGCACGTCATTCTTCCTTAGCCAGATGAATTCCACTCTCAACACAGAACCCAAACATACAATTGGAGACTTTGTATACAGCAACCAATGGCCCATGAACTAATCTCCAGAGAGATACACAAACTCATCAAGGCAAACAGCTTCAATATTTTCATTGTACATCATGATTTTTTCCAATGTAAAGCAGGCAGCAAAAGCTTTCACATCAATTACTGTTCTTAAATAATATATCCAAAATTTCTAGGTCACAAATCTTATGAATTATTCTTGATAAACAGACATGATTCATGCATATACTGTATCACCTATAAGTGTGAAGGGCACAGAAAATGAAAAAATACATACCTGTCAGAAAAACTGCCCCTAAGTTTCTTTGAAGCAAATGTAAGGAAAGAGGTCTGATGGGGAAGAATCCTGGACTGTACATACGGCAAATTAATTATTCAAGTTTTACATGATGTCTTAGGTTATTTTTCACAGACCATGAAGAAAAGATTGTTGCTGCAATAGTAAATGGAATTATTTAACAAAATATCCCCCAAACTTAGAGTCAGCATTTTTCCAGAAATAATTTTATGTTGAGAAACAATAGACAGCACGTTGATGAAAGTGGTTAAGGTTTAGTAGCTATAGCACCTTTGGTAGCTTATTAAAACTCATTATGAAATAAGTTTGGTCAGCATCTCTTGATGAGGAAACACGAAACATGTCATTTTTTGAACGGAGAAAATGCCTGTAACTGGCAGTGATATTAGAATTGTAAGGTTATGGGGAAGATCCAATGCAAGAGATGAGCCATTTACTCCAGAAAATATCTAAAAGATACATATTTAAAAGCTTCCAAGCAGCTTTTAAAAATGATAAACAGGCCCAGCTGTTGTCTTGGTTCCCAAGAGGGCCAGGACAGCTCAGGGAGATTCATCATGGTCAACAACTTGTGACTGTAAAAAAAACACGTATCCCAAAAGACAAACCTTGGGAAATACTCCTCTAATGGCAGCAAGGCAGTATATAACCATTCAATAAGGAGCTGTGCTGTCCCAAATGTTTTACTAAAAATTTTAACATTCTAGTCTTCTACTCCCTAGTCTGGAAAAAGTGCCTACTATGAGGGAAATTGTCTATATAGGAAGAAAAAAATAATCTGGAAAACATAGTTGAAAAACAAATTATCTTTTTGCATAGCCTCATTTTAATATCTACAAGGAAAAAGTATTATCACCAATTTTTTAAAAAATAATTAAAAAATATTTACATAAAATCATTTTACAACCAGGTGTATGACAACTTTATTAAATAGATCAGAACAGGCATTTTTCACTGAACCTTAACTATCTTACCTACATGAATATTAAGGCATAGTATTTAACTACATTAAGCCCATTTAGCTACAGCTCAATAGAAGCTTCTCTTATACAATCAATTTCATCAAATTGATATCTAATAGCATTCATATCTAATTCAATATTTCAGAGGCAACTTTCAACAGAAAATTGAGTTGACAAAAACTCTTTGTACCCAAAGGTACAAAAGGTTGAATAGAAACTCTTTGTAACCAAATAATGATTTTTGGATGGTCCCAAATTTTGCAAATTGTATTTCTGGAAGCTTTGGACAATAAGATTCACAAACATATGTACTACTACTTTTATGCCTGGTTACACTGGGATTTTATATTAACATGATTGTCTTGAGCTTTTAGCTTACTATATAGTGTTGAAAGGAGCCTCTTTTCCTCAGAAGATAAAATAAATTAGTCTTCAAGCCATCTTGAAAATAAAGTAGAAAACTACCACATATAAGATATAATCTAATCTGCTAAATTCTGGCAAAAGTCTTTTCTCAATAATGATCACATTTTAGTTCAGAACAAAACTGTTCCACATGAGTTGAAAACACAGCCTTCATTAGGCAACTCTCACAGCCTTAGGCTCCTGGTGTGTTGTCTAGAAATTATCTTTTTTTTTTTTCCTTTTATCTTAGAAGATGATGGTTTAGTGATACAAGACATTATAGTATGGCCTGGGTTGGAACATCATCTTAAATATAATTGAGTTCCATTGGCAGTGACACCTTTCACTAGACCTGGTTGCTCAAAGCCCCATCCAACTTGGCCTTCAACACTCCCAGGGATGGGGCATCCACAACTTCTCTGGGCAATCTGTTCCAGTGTGTCACCACTACCCTAGTAAATAATTTCCTCCTAATATCCAATCTAAACCTACTCTCTTTCAGTTTGAATCCATTCCCTCTTCTCCTGACACTATGTGCACTTGTAAAAAGTCCCTCTCCAGCTTTCTTATAGGCTCTTTTCAAGAACGGGAAAGTTGCAATTAGGTCACCTCGAAGTGTTCTCTTCTCCAGCCTGAACAACCTCAATTCTCCCACCCTTTCCTCACAGGAGAGGTGCTCCATCTCTCTAATTACCCTGGTGGCCTCATCTAGGCTTGCTCCAACAGGTCCATGTCCTTCCTTTGCTGGGCACCCCAAAGCTGGATGCAGCACTGCAGGTGGGGTCTCACCAGAGTGGAGCAGAGGGGCACAATCCCCTCCCTCACCCTGCTGGCCACACTGCTTTTGGTGCAGCCCAGGACACATTTGGCTTTCTGGTCTGCAAGAGCACATTGTCAGCTCATGTCCAGCCTCTCATCCACCAGCACCCCGAAGTCCTTCTTGGTAGAGCTGCTCCCAATATGTTCATCCCTCAGTCTGTGTTGTACTGGAGTTTGACCCAGCCCAGGTGCAGCACATTCCCTGTACTCTATGTGCTTAGCACAGATTCTAAAAGGATCTGTTCTACCATCTTCCCAGGCACAGAGGTGGGGCTGACAGGTCAGTAATTCCCAGGGTCCCCCTTTCTACGCTTTTTAGAGATGAATACAATATTTCCCTTTTTCAAGACACCTGGGACTTCACCTGACTGCCATGATTTTTCAAATAACATGAAGAGTGGCTGGGCTACAATATCAGCCAATTCTCTCAGGACTCTGGGATGCATCTCATCAGGTCCTATAGACAGAGACATTCAGGTTCCTCAGGTGGCCATAAACCAGCTCTACAGTGAGAAACTTCACTCCCCAGTCCTCAGAGAGACAGAGACAGCAATATCTTCTGATACCCCAACAAGCACTAAAATTCTGAACCACCTACTATTGTATGTTTTAGGAACAATTTACATACTTATAAAAACAAAGTATCTCGTTCAAGAGGGGATATTTAAGTTTCAATAAAGCACTGAAGAGTTTCCCTGGCAAAAATTCAAGCTTAAAATAATTAAAAAGCTAACCTTAAAAGCAGCAAGAAGTACACTTAAGTATTTGTTTCAAAAGATTTAAAAAATTTTAGGATATATGACAGTCTTAGAACAGAAACATAAATTTGGGAATCATTGTATATAACTTGGTGCATTTCTGTGCATTTACCTAAAGTAAATATATACTCTTTTTATCCTCTAAAGGTTTTTTACTTTCTGTGGCCAAATATTTAGTTGTCTTAAGTAATCCTACATAAGAATTTTTTTTTTTTAATTAGCAACACCATATTGTGCAAGTTGATATATAAATGAAGTGAGAAAATTGTGTCATGTCTTTTTCATGTGGCTCATACAAACTAGGTATCTATCATGACATTTGGCATCCAAAACAGTGACTTGGCTGGTTAGGAATACCAAGGAAGTAAATCCAGATGGGGAAAAAATAGAATGATTTGGACTAATTAGCACAGTTCAGAAATCTTAACAAATTTGGAGGGTTTCCAAAAAAAGACAGATGTGAAAAAAGTCCCTGCAATGCTTTAGTTTAGTTTGTTTACAGCTTACTCAGGTACAGATGCTGGAAACATTACAAGAATAAGTTTTAAAAAATAATAAAGAACTGTCTTTGAATAAAGTATCTTCTCTGTTATACTACAGACACGCTTTCCTTCAAGGCCAAAGAATTAAGTTACCTTTTCTTCTTCAGCATTTCACTCTGGAAAGCTTTGAAAAGTACACTCTAGAAGAGTACAATTAGACAATGACTACTATTATTGAGTTGCAATTTGGTGTTTTCACATTTAGGCAAGAATTACACACACTGTAACATCTAGAGTCCTAGTATGGTACAGAAACCACAGCTGAATTACTTACTACAATGTACAGCTCTCATTTGGCAAGTTAAATGTAGACTTTTATCTTCCTCACAATATATTTATACCTATGTTTTCCACAAACAGATAATTAATGCCAGGGGCAGAGACTTTACCATACACTTCATTCTACTCACTCAGTTACCACTGCCATACCATTCAACCAGGATAAAACTGCTCTTTGTTAATATAATATTCATAAAATCATGGAACCATATAAAAGCTGATTCTAGCAAAAAACTGCTGGTGAGTACTGTATTTTTAATAAGTATCACCCAGAGTAGAAAAATGTTGCTTAAAAATGTTTTCTAATGTGTCTAAAAGAGCTGGCCAAGCACATAACAGAAAAATTGCCAAGATGGAGTTGTATAGCACCAATAATACTTGCACAGTAGTACTTGCAGAGACAAGCAATCTTTCTGGGTGTCAGAAGAATCACTGTAAGGATTATTGACATTAAGAGAATGTGAAGAGGTAGTTCTTAAAGTATAAGCCATATATGCAAATTGGTTTTGTCTTGAATGTGCTGCTGTCCATATGAAGCTGAAATATATGCAAAATAGTAGCTTTATCACATGCTAATGCAGACAGAATACCAGACATCCTAATGCACAAGATCTGCCTAGTACTTGACTTTACAGTTCAAATGACACAGACAGGATTTAAGTGGATTATATCATAAGTACTTTGTGCCTTCAAAACCTTCCTAGTGTGAAGGCACTTTTAGGTAAAAAATATTCCATTTTACTAGTAAGCCCTGAAAAGTCAATCCAGATAAATATATTCAATAATTTATCATGCCAGACTTTGCAAATACTGACAAATTCAGCATGCACACACTGAGAAGGTTTGTGTTAGTTCTGAATTTTTTAATAAGGGCAAAGTCACATGCCTTCAAATGCAATATAAAGCATTTGAAAGTGTTAAGGACATTACTGTATACTATAAATAACCACTACATACACTTAACCACAACTAATAGAAAAACAAAGCACCAGCGCTCGATCAATAGAATAGATCAGCTGTCTCCCAGTCAGAAGATGAAATACAAATCTTACAGCAGTATGCATATATTCACAGATTGTCTGATAATTGTGATTAAAAAGGCATGCTGATACGGTTACCACCAAATGTTTCACAATGTTGTTTTACCTAGAATATTTCTAGGGCGAAGACAGTGAACAAACATAAGTTAATGTGGAAAGAAAAGGATTAGGTAACTGTAGCAGTAACATTTTCATAAACATTATTTTGCACCTTCGAATCTCCTCTGCCTCACATCCAGCATATGTGTATTATTCTTCTTCATCATCAAATTATTTCCCCTGATTTACTTGCAGGACAAACACTTCTGTTTTACTATGACCATAACACTTGATACACCTGCTGAGCAGAGGAAGGAGTGATGCCTGGCTACATGTAGCAGAGCATGGTACAGTCAAGGCTATCACAGTCTGACACATGAGTCTGTGTCTGGTTAGACAGCTTCCTGACACCTCAAGGCTCAGAGATCTGTATTCTTCCTCAGTGTATGCAAATTGCTAAATGAAAATAGGATTGACAGATTTGTTCAAATCTTGCTTGCCTAGAATGTTTACTTTAGCTTTCACATTTAAAGTTATGGCAGAATGGGACTCCAGGTAGCAGGAATGCATAGTGGGGAGTACAGGAGTCTCAGATGACTGCACTCACTGGAGACTTCAGAAGTTCTTCCTAATCTCCCTAATTATGGAGAGTCACTAACCACATCATGCCATTCCAGCAGATATCCATCCCTAGAAAACAAGGTACCTCCTTTTGTTGGCCAGTTTGATTCAGCACAACATTGTTAGCAATATAAACAAAGTCAAGCATTATATTAATAGAATTACATACACAAGTGAAACTTTAGAAATTCACCAAGTGTTGAAATGTAATGTGTTTCATATTCTATGCCATGATTATCCATGCTTTTCACGTTATCAATATTTTTAGGTGTCCCAAATAAGGTGGGTATAGCAAGCTAGAGATATTTCAATACAACACAGATCTCAGGTAAAAAATAATATGATGAAAGTGAGACTAAACCCTCCACAAATGTATGTTTCTGCTGCAGAACAAAAGGAGCATGCTCATGCTAAATGTGGCTTGAGAAACTTAAGTAAAATGTAAATAGTCGGCTTTTTTACTGAAAATTAATTGATGGCCATGACCCCAAAACTACAGCAGTTTGGAACCTAGAAGGAACCACTAGCAGTTTAAAATATTGTACAGGCATGGTGCAAAAGTATGGTATAGAATAGTCTTAATGGAGAAGACCGTATGAAAAGAAAAAAACAACTTAAATAATTGTATTTGAATATTCCTCTGTGTAACTACAAATCATCAGTGTCACCATCACACGAAGCAGTTTTGTACTGGCATGGATAAGAAAGGAGATCAGTTGTCAGAAAAAAACCCCAAACTATTTAGGAAGGAATTCAAACATGGAAGTCAGTATGACATCTCTATCAATCACCATGCAACAATGTCCATTTAGGTGTCAATACATTTTTCACAATTCTGCACTGCAACTGCATTTACAGAAATTTAAATTTGATTGTATACAATAAGAACAGAAAACCAAATATTTAGAAAAAAAAGAAATCATCACAAATATAGAAAAAATCAGGGGACAACCAGTTTAAGCAAAGTATTTTTGAGCATAAAACCAGTTTTTACTATTACTGGCTGTACAGGCCAAATAAAAAGTTAATGGACATGTCTTTGATCCTGTATAGCTTTTGCATAGCCAAAAATGAATGAAAAAGAAATGCTTTTCTGCCTCATTTCTGTTGCACAATTTAGAAAAACTAAAAAGCAAAATACTTCATTAAGTCACAGATTTTTTTATCCAAACTCTTAAAAAAATCAGTTACAAATATCTCTATTAGCCTGCTTCAGAATGATTTAAGTCTGTGTCCACAGATTTGTAATGTGGCAAAGATTAAGGTTTTTTGGCTGCTGGCTTTTTTAAGTCAATAAAGACAGACAAATCAAGGCCCCCTCATGGCACGATTCTCATCAGACTAATAGACTGGGTTAAGGAAGAAGTTTAAGGCTTCAATGCTCTGATGGAGCAGAGATTAAATCAATTAGGAAAGTGCAAGGATGGACACAGCAGGAAGTATGTTTTTCTGCATTAGCTTCTCCTATCAGTTAACACAGGCAAGCAAGCACACTGCACTGAGAACAAAAGCAGTGCCATGCTGCAATAACCAAGGGCAAATAAATAAAACTGAAATTAATTTCAAATTACAAAAGAAACGCCCACCATAAACCCCTAAGTTTTCCCCACTGTTCTCAGTACTAAGTTCCCAGGAAACTTCCTTCTCTCAGTACTGCTCGGTACAAAAATAGGAGAGTAATCAAAACACCACTGCAACACTAAAGCTATAATACCAAAGCTGCAGTACAAATCTATCAGTAGAGAAGCTAATATAGAAAATTGCCTATCAATTTCTGAAAAGAAGTGATGTATTACCATAACTTCTTTGCTTATCATTACTAGTTTTTGATTTACTTAAAAGGATGACTTTTCAGCAGACCTTATAGAACCCTTTTCCATGTGCATAGAGGAACTCCTAATACCAGCATCATATACACAAAAGAAAAACAAGGAGACTCATATATAGAATATGTTCATACCATTCTCTTTGAATGGGTAAAAAAAATTTAGTCTTCTTTATTACCACAAAATTACTATCTTTTATTTTTCTATATCAAAACCTTACTATAAACACTATAAAGATGATTTAATAATGCAAACCAGAAACAGTTTGAAAATGTGTGAAGATTACAAAGATGCAAATAAGAAATAAGAGAGAACAACTAGTCTTTTTTTTCCAACTATTGGATAAAGTCTACAGCAGACAAATGGTTCTTGTAGCATACTCACATCAGAAAACTTAGATAATGCAAGAACAAAGACAGAAGCAGAGCCCAATGAAGAATTGCATAAAAGACCGATGCAATTACAGATAACAACAACAGTTAAAGTGCTTATCCAAAAATACAGGTAGGTCTCAACTATTTTTCATTATGCAGCTCCATATGAGACGCTGTCTTTGCACACCTGGCTTGGAAATTTACAATTTCTGGCCATACAGCCCACGAGCCAAAGAGGGAGTACAATCCCATTCAAGCATATATCATGCAGTTATGATTCAACTTAAACAATTAAATGCTAGGTAGATTGAGAACTGATAACTAGTTTGATTTAATATCATTCCTGCTGGGTTAGGCGAAGATCATGGAATCCTAGAATGGCTTGGGTTGAAAGGCACCATCTAAAGATCATCTAGTTCCAAGCCCTCTACCATGGGCAGGGACATCTTTCACCAGGTCATGTTGCTCAGAGTCCCATCCAGCCTGGCCTTTAACACCTTCAGAGTGTTCATCCTCAGCCTCTCTGGGAAACTTGTTCCAGTGCCTCATCACCCTCATAGTAAAGAATTTTTTCCTGATATTTAATCTAGACCTACTCTTTTTCAGCTTAAAGCCATTCCTCCTGGTTCTAACACTACATGCCCTTGTAAAAGGTCCATCTCCAGCTTCCTTGTAGGCTCCCTTTAGGTACAGGAAGGCTGCTACAAGATCCCCCTGAAGCCTTCTCTTCTGGAGGTTGAAGCACTGCAGACTTGCCTGACAGGATAGTAGCTCCAGCCCTCTGACCAACTTTGTGGTCCTCCTCTGGACTTGTTCTAACATATCCACTTTTTTTTGTGCTGGGTGTTACAGAGCTGGACAGTTTTTCAGATGGAGTGTCAAGACAGCAGAGTAGGGGCCCAGACTCACCTTCCTTCACTTGCTGGCCAAACTTCTTTTGATGCACCCCAGGATGTAGTTTGCTTTCTGGCCTGCAAGTGCACATAGCCAAGACATATTGAAATTCTCACCCACGAGACATTTGCCTTCAGTGCATTTAAGTCATCCTACTATTGGAGAAACTTCTGTTCCATTTTAATGAGATATTTTTTTACTAGAAAACTAAGCATCTTCAGTTTAATTAACTTAGGGCACTTCATTTTTTTTTTTTTTTTGACATAGAGTAAAATGAAGGTATGTTTTAAATATTAATAGGTCAAATAATATTTTACTTGATCAGTGCATCTGCAGTACTCTAGTCAGGCAGAAGATTAATTCTGACTACCTGGGACAGGGCAACCCTAGCTGTACCTACAGACTGGGGAACAAGAGACTGGAGAGCAGCACTCTGTGAAGGCTCTTCACCCAGAGGATGGTTGGGCACTGGAACAGGCTCCCAGGGAAGTGGTCACAGCATCAGCCTGGCAGAGTTCAAGAAGCATTTAGACTCTTTAGACAACATTGCTCTCAGGTATATGGTGTGACTTTTGGGGCTGCCCTATGCAGGCCAGGAGTTTTACCTCAATGATCCTTGCGGGTCACTTCCACCTCAGGATATTCTATGATTCCATGAAAAATCATACACAGTAATATGAACCCAGGTGACAAGAATTATACTAGAATAATATATGTAAAAAATTATGTATTCCATCAGAAAACTATGAAGTGTAGTTGCAATAATACAAAATAAGCGTTTAAGATATTCCTCCTCTTTCATGTTGGTTTACTTCTTTTGTAGGCTCAGTATGAATTATTATGGTTGTTACCTAAGCCATTTTCTTCAGGATTTTTTTCCTGTCTTATTTAATACCAGTTACTGGAAAAGTATTACAAAGTGATCTGGAATGAACTCATAAAAAATATTAGCTAGACAATGAGACAACAGACAAGAAAAATTTAAAATTTGTATAACTTTGTTACTTCATCACATTTCATAGGATAATTCAAGAACTTTTTATAAATAGTTCATTTACTAATGACATATAAATAAAACAACTTAAAACATGGAAGATATCAGAACAAAGAATTTCATTGCTTCTTTTGATATTTCACTCATTATATAGCCTTCATTTTCCTCCTAGCACATTTATCCTAAATTATCTTCCATTAACTACTATGAGCTAGCACTTTTTCTTTCAAATAGTTCAATGGAAAAAATAATATATAAAATTCTAAAGTACCTAACATTTGCATAGAAATATGTCAGCTACGTGCCTTATCTTCATCTTTCAGGCTTCATTTGCAACAACATTTAATATTTAAGCTGCTTAGGCAAAAGGGTACTTTTACTCACAGAATCCAGTAGATTGTAAGTGCTTTATTTATATACACAAAATGTATACCCATTAAGAGCTTGAATTTAGTGTCCCATGTATTCTAATGCTAGAGAAAATGCAGAAAACAAGTGTGTGTGAGAAACACTCTTTGAAGATTCAAAAGACCACCAACCCCAGAAGCTCAGCAACTAGGAGTAACATCTGAATTATTAGAATTATTTTTGCATTCTTAACTTGCATTTCCAGTTCGGGGGCTCCCAGCATAGAAAGGACAGGGACTTGTTGGAGCAAGTCCAGAGGAGAGCCATGAAGATGAAGCAGTCCTCTCCTGTGGAGTCAGGCTGAGACAGTTTTTCAGCCTGGAGAAGGCTCTGGGGAGGCTTTTAGCAGCCTTCCAGTACCTAAAAGGGGTTGACAAGACAGCTGGAGAAGGGCTTTTTACAAGGCCATGTAATTATGAACAAGAGAGAATGGCTTTAAACTGTCAGATGGTAGGTTTATACTAGATGTAAGGAAGAAATCCTTTATTTTGAGAGTGCTGAACCACATAAAATCTGTTCCAAAGAGGCTGCCCAGAAAAGTTATGGCGGTCCCATCCCTAGGAGTGTTGAAGACCAGGTTGGATGAAGTTTTAAGCAATCTGGTCTAAAGGGAAGTGTGCCTTCTCATGCTTGGTGGGCAGGGCTGGAACTAGATCATATTTAAAGGTTACTTTCAATTCAAACCATTATACGATTTTTAAAAAAATAAAAATAAGTGCACTTTTGTCATAATACAAAGTGGCTACTGTTCCTATATTAGGACTGGAGGGCTTTTTCATTCAGGTGTCTAGGCTTACACATACCAAGCTAGAAGTCCAAAAGGACCTTGGCATCATATCTTGCAAAATATGAAATTTTCTTGTAAGATGCACAATTTCCCCAGTCAGGGCAAAGGGAAGAGTTACAAGAAAGGCAACTGTGATAATTCCGCACAATAAGCAAACCTTCAAATTCTTATTTCAATAATTTATTTAGTGAGCGCTTATTTAAAATATGCATAGAAACACTAGACTTCCTCATAATGTTCTCTTTACTGTTCCTTTTTTCTCCCCTTCCTCTCTCTTTTCTGCTCAATCTATAATTATTTTCAGTTATATTCAACAGTTTCAGCAGAGATAGAATGGCCCCAATTTAACCTGACGTACAACTCAATTGTTAGAATATACTCAGGGATATGGGAAATGTGGGTGAGAAGGGACTTGATCCCAAGCATATGCTGTAACCATTAACTTAGCACTCTTCATCTCTGATGCATTTTCACATCACACGTCTCAAGATGAAACCTGGAAGTCAGTACAGGCAAAGCAACAATCTGCACGTAGACGATCTGCACAAAGATGTGAAACTCACTAAGCCAGTTACTGGCAGCTCCACTTCCAGGATGTCTTTAATGCAACTTAATGTATTTTGGTACACACACATTTTAGAAGCCACCAGGATTAGGCAAAATGTCATGAGGTTTAGTGAGATTCAGATTAAAATGCACATACCTAAACTCTACCTCCCGTTTGGATGAGTCTTAAGTCTTCCACTTCTTTTATACATACAACTGCAAGAGATTCAGGCAGGGAACCTGAAAATATAGTGCTACTGTCCATCACAGCCTACATAAAACGACAGCCACAGGAAGCCTCCCTGCCAATGCAATCCAAAGCTGAGTTGTGGGAGGTTCTCTGGGGACAAGCACATAAGAAACTTTGGAGGAGGGGGAAGGGGCAAAAATGAAAGCCTACAAAAAAACAAACCACAAAAACAAATACCATATTGAGAAGATTTTAGATCTTCCTGTTGGTATTAGATAGTTTTTATTCCCACAATTTCTTTTGCAAGGAGTAGAGCATTTTTCTTCATTTTAAAGCACAGATACACTTTAAGACAAGCCTCTTTGGAAGTTCATGATGTAGAGACTTGATGCAAACCCTCAACGAGCATTGCTGAATATTTTGTGGCAGAAAATGTCAAAATGTCCAGCCAACGTGTCTGTGGATTCAGGTTGCATACACGTTGAAATAAAGGCATTCATATTTTGTTCTGCATGTGAACTCTTGACAAAGTTATGTTTAGGTCCCAGAAGTTCTACTGCAGAAATATATCACAATAAGAATTCTTATTCTTCCATTCCATTCCATTCCATTCCATTCCATTCCATTCCGTTCATGTTTACTGACTTCAGCTTTTCTTCCATCCCACTACTGAAGAGAAATGAAGGGGAAGGAAGAGACCTTGGAGTCCCCCCCAAAAGAATTTAAAATAAAAGAGAGTAGCAGGATATGTTACAATAACATTGCCTACCATGCAAATAAGAACCATGTAGAGAGATGCTTTAGTGGCATTCCATTAACTCTGCTAGATCTTAAATGCAGAAAATTGTTAATATTCTCTGTGATGTTTCAATCCATTAAGCTATTTTCTATGTCCTTAAGAATGAAGTAAAAGTCTACCTAGAACTTTCAAAACCACCAATCAAACAAAGACAATTGTAAAAAGTACTAGAAGAAGCCACACCTTGTTGGAGCCCAGTAAAAGGATCTTCCCCACATCTCTGGACACGAATTTATACATGTGTTTTACCTTTCACTTCCAGTGGCTCAAAAGACACGACAGCCAGGCCAAGAAAGAGGTGCGCCTTCATCTTGAGTTACAAGTAAAATATTTAATAAAAATAATTTCAAAATGAAAATGCATTTCTGCTCTTTCTGGAAAATGATATGTCATTTTAGTTATGCAGTAAATCTCTTCTCAAAAATGAAAGTGATAGGATTTTTATGTTTATTTCATTTGGGGGATCTGGGCACTTTTGGTGCAGGGAGAAGTTATTTTTCCTTAACATCTTAAAGATATCCTCATCCCTGACACACTTTGCTGTCTGGAAGTTGGCACCAGCTTCCTGTATTCTCACTGCAGTCCATCTGTTAAAAAAGATATCCAGTGAGTGTTTAAGATATACTTTGCTACAGGTATTAGCTGTCACCATATACACAGTCTAAAGGAGAAAAGGGCGTAACTGAAGGTGAACAAAATTGAATTCCCATGTCTTTTGACAATCCAAAGTTCATTTGGGAAAATATGTAACACATTGAAAATAACAGTGCTACAAATGGGAAATAAAAGCAGAGAAAGCTGCAAGATTTAAGACTGTGCCATATGTCCTCCACTGCCTTGTGCACCCACTTGAAAATAAACTCCTTAAGCACAGCCCTGGAAATCTGAGTCCCCCCCTTGCCAGTGACTGCAGTTGTGGCCATTTTATTTACTGCCCCTGTTTTTTCTGCAGCTCAGTCTCTCACATTCTTTAACATGTTCCAATGAAATATGAAGTATTTACTCGTGAACTGGAAGAGATTTAAAGCCCTGCAGAGACAAATAATTTAAGATCTGACTATACATCAGTGGGTTGTGTACAGTTTTATCAATTTCTGTAAAAGCAGCACAGAAAGAGTTAGAGTCACAGGACTACTTGGGTCAAACTGAGCAGCAATATGTCTAGCTATTTTGCTCAGAAGAGAAATGAATAGCAAGAAAGTATTAAAGAAATAGACTACAAGAAACTGGAAACTTCCTTTTCTGCACATTATTTCCTATTTATCAATGTGCAACCAATGTTTTCAAAAGCCATGGAGTTTGTCCAAACTTGAACTGAAAAGGAATGAAAAGGAAAATTTCTCTGCTCTTTTCACAGAAAACAAAATATAGACTTGTTACTATATGTACGCCAGCCTTTAAAAATGCTTATGTATTGCTGGTTTTACTTAACTTTCTTATTGAAAACTTACTTTCAGTTGCCTACATAATAATTAGGCAATAAAGGTGAAAGGTTAAAACAGTCAACTACTTCAGAAACTGTAATAACATTTTTTTAAAAAATTCAAAACCTACTGTCCTTCTCCCCTTTTTTTGTATTATTATTAGTAGTATAATAATAAATATTTTTTTAGTTCTATTCAAAGTTTGTCTTAGTTAAACTATGCAGGGAAATAATTAAGTCAAACAAGGATGGTTTGAAAGAAAAGGAGAAATGAGAAAGATGAGTTACAAAGTACATCGGGAGAACTATGACTTGTTAGCTCCACATTTTTTCCTTTTTGCTTAAAATCTGTAGAGAACATTAGAAGGCATTGCACCAGATCATGACTCAGTTTTCATCTAGCCTCAGTTTTAAACTTGAATAATTTTTGTAACTAATTTGCCCACCTTCTATTTTTAGCTATTTTGAGTTGGAGCCTGCCTACTTCTTATTTGTCCAGGGGCCATTTTTTATTAGAGCATTTACTTAGAAATACTTTCAAAACCTTTCTGAGATTCCCAAGTAGTTTGAATTTTCGTTGGTGCATAAGACAGTGTCTGTATTTTTTCTGGTACTTCTGAAACATTTGCAGGCCCAAAACATGAAGTATGAAATGTGAGTTTATTCTCCAGAAGAAGTAATTTCTATTGATCAGCCAAGGATGGGAAGCATACAAGTTGTGAAGGTGAAAACAGCTGTGTGCTATTTCAGGTCCAGATGTGCAGCAGTACAACACTGGCACTCTTATGGGTTTTTTTTTGGTTAGCTGAAATCTCTGCGAAAGACACAGTGAAGTCTGGCTCCCTATGTTAGCTTAGCATGAATGGCAAAACAGAGCTGGTTGTTCCTACTGTTCCCACTTCTATGGCTGCTTTTGGAAGAAAACTACTCATAGGAATTCCTACCTGAATATAGTTTTTTTTAAGAAAAGAAGCTTTGTAACTAAAGAATATTACATGCCCGCAGCCCTATACAACTCTTTTATTTTACAGAAATAGATGATTTTGCCAATCTTCCAGTCATCAGCTGCTCAACTGAAGCAAATTAACACATAATACATGGCATTGTCAGTAACAAAGTAGCTTCCTCCAGATGCAGGACTTTCATTGATGCTGTGACATGGTCAGTGGGAAAGACTTGAATCTCTCCGCAATTACAAAATTCCATTCTCTTCCCTTCACATCCCTTTTCTTCCAATTTTAGTGGTAACATACTAGTGTTTATTGTCAGCTGTAGAAATCAGTTAATTAGATCAACAATTACTATGAAGTTGTGGATGTTCACATTCAAGTTTTCTCTGTGTACAGACTATTTTCTAAAATACTGCTATAAATTTAATTATTGCCAATGTTCTTTGAAAGTTAGCATACATAAGGATTACAACACATGGAATCCTGATTCTTTATAGATTCATGGAGACAAGCATTTTGTCAGTTGCTTTTCTGTAGTGAGCTGTGAAAGAAGAGAGGAGAGAACGGCAAACCATAGCAAAATCTTAAGCAGTTATGAAACATTTATCTTTCTTGTGTTATACTTTAGAACAACTAGGTCTGACTGATGCATAATGTATTAAATCCCACCAAACTAAAATAATATCCAAAGACTTTATAAAGAAGAATAATGTAGAGTCAATTGCTGTGCATTGCTACATTTTATTTGCACGTTTGCATTTCTGTCCCTCCCACCACCACTCTAAAACAATAGACACATTAAAAAGGTGGGGGGAAATCCGCTGCCTGTTTCAGCATCCAAGGGATTTTTCCTGCCTGCCCTCCAGCGAGACCCCGTGAGAGCAGCAGGCTGGGAGCCTGCTCTGCGCATGATTCCTGGACCACTGCCGTTGCCTTGCCAACGCAAAGGGAGAACTCGGGGCTTACATCGGGCATTTCAATGCAGTGACCCACTTACTGTCTGTCAACAAATTCACTGGGACAATAGTGAGTGTAACACATTACAGAGATTAAATCCCAGGGACTGAACTACAAAGATGTCTGGAAAAAAATCTTTGCGGGTTTGAAACGCCCGAACACTATAAACAGAGTTAATGGTAATATGTTTTAATCCTCCCATGTATTTGTTGCTTTAAAGGAGAAATTTCTGCTGTGATATCTGTATTCGTTATTTGCGTGTTTATTTTTTTAACTAGGTTCACAAAACTAAGTCTATATTGCCATAAGAGTAATGGGAATGAAATAGGTTTTGTCTATTGCATACTTGGCTAGAACTGAGTAGAATTAAGACGTAAAAACCTTCTTTCAAGCTGTACTAACGTAATGGTTAATTTAGAATATATTTGTACAGATGGCCATCGTAGAAGCAAGTTGTACAAAAACCCCCACAGTGATTTCTGCAAGACAGTTAGATCATGGATTCATACTAAAAATTAACTATGTGCAGGCTAGTTACAGGTTTGCCATTCAGTTCTGCCCCTTCAAAAATATATTATTGCAGGCATGCTCAAAATCTTTCCCCTTCGTTTCCCAGTTTCCTTCTGTTCTTTTCATTCTCTGCAAATAGATTATTCCAACATAAATAATTTACTTAAAGAGACTGGCAACTACCAAGAGAACTAAATATACATAATGGCATATTACCAAATGCAAAAAATACATGTTTAATGTATGTTTACCTACATTCTTCAGTTTCTGAGCAATACTACCCTGTCACTTTAAATGAAAGTCAGCAATTTTTTTTAAACGCATGTGTCACCAGTTACCAAATGGAATTATCTGAGGAACCATGCAGTGAGCAAAAAATAGCTGCAGCCTTCTGCAGTATCTGTAGAAAAGGCTATTTTTTAATCCAATGAAGGTTTATTTATATGTTTACTCTTAATATTTTGCATATTTCTATTATGTTTCCTGGCTATATGAACCCATATTGCAGCAATCAGATATTACCAAACTTCTTGGTTTGCATTGTTTCTCCATCACCTACCTCCAGCAGAAATAGCTTTCTAATTAACACCTAAGAGTGGGTATTGCTTCACATCCTGAAACTGATATTTCCAAACCTATGTGGCTTGCAGACACCCATAGGTTCTGTATTACTTCTTTTGTTTTTAATTATTTTCAGGACATGTGGGGAATGTAAATGTTCCTCATGCCTGTATGAGATTACTGATACCAGACAAACTTAAAGGAGAAAACCTTATTCCAGAAAATTTAGCATCAATGAATGATAAAAATTGCAATTCTAGATTATATATAATATCCCTGCAGTATTGTCTAATAGTTCAGCTAGTTTAAATATATGGTGAACCACACACCACCCTTTTACTTCCACCCACCTTTCCTATGCACATTCTTTATATTCCACACTACTGACCACTCAGTCCTTCCCCTGGGTTCTTCCAGCTTTGTTTCTTTTCACAAAAGTAAATCCCAAATCTGTCATATCTTTAAAAGTCTCCCTAGGCTCATGCTACTATGCCATGCAAAAGGAACACAGGGGCTCTCCCTTCTTTCTCCCAGGAGGGTCATCTTTGTTTATAATCTTGTCTTATTCCATATACAGTTGAATTAATGTCTGAATTTGCTGTTTAAAATATCAGAATATTACAAAACCATATAAGTTTAATTCTTTAAACAATATATATTTTATCAAATCCATAAGCTCTCATTCTTCATGGACACAACATACCTGTAACAGAGAAACACAGCTGTGTTGATTTTCTCTTTCTACTATTTTCCCCTCCTCCTTACACTTGACTTTTCTCAGATGTAGGAACTTGCATTATTATGCCAATATTTTTCAATGTAAAACACTGTTTTTATTTACCAATTTCCCAATATCAATTATTAAGGATGCATTTGGCTGTGCATGTTGTCCCTCCAGGCTGCAATCTCTAAAGTTACAGCCAAAATACGTCCCACTATTCCAAAGACTGACATTAAAGGAAAATATATTAATTTGCCCTCAGGGGTGGGAAATCTAGCAAGCTTTTCTTTGAACAACTTTAAGATTTCTTTTAAGATTTACAGGAAAGACTTGAAAATGGCAATGGGACAGGCATACTCTTAGAGGTGTGCTCTTTGAAGCATTCCTAAAAATTCCTTCAGACTTTTTCCATGAAATTTATGATATACACATACACTCAGAGATTTGCTGTGTCTGTAGAACAAATGCTGTCAGGAATACAGTCGAGGTCTGCTGGGCCATAGCACAGCTTCTCCTGCATCTCTGAAAAACAGGACATAGAAACAACCATTCTGAACTGACTGCATCTCATGGAAAGTCTATGGTGACCTTGTGAAGAGGGAATATCTGCTGGTTTACCAAATGCTCTCCATGATACCCAGTTCCTGGCAACTCTATAAGAATTCTTACAGCCCAGTCTGCTGTTCTTGATTGCAGGACATATGAACCTTCCAGTTTCCCTCTGCTCCCCACACCAAGTAATCTGCTTCACATCTGCCAGTGACTAAAAGGTACCCAGGTTTCTCATCAACACACCCTTAAATGAGAGTCATTGTGAGAGAATAATTTCATCATTTTTCCCTCCCTGGAAATGACGCTTTCCAAATGTTGTCAATGCCAAACTGGGAGAAAGTACTACTTCAGCTTTCTCTCCACCTTTCAAACCACATCTGGAAGGGAAAAAGCAGACTCTACTGTATGCTGTTGGGTAGTCCTCCCATCAACAAGTCTGGCCTTTCCTCCTAGTCATCAGCTTTGAGAAAACTCCCAGCAGATCTTGCTCCAGTGCCCCCCATCTCCATGGGAAACCACTACAAAATACTTCCAATGTTAACAAATTATTCCTGACACTATGCTGTATTTCCCAAAGCCAAAGACTGAGGGCAGCAAAAATGAGAGAATTCAATCTTTTGTACTAGAGGAACATTCTATGATGCATTGCACATACTGCACTGAGCTTTTGGAATCGTCAAAGAGCAGCCTTAGCAGTGGACTATCCTAAAGCTGCTGCTCAAAGCAAAGTGATGTTTTTATATAATGTTTTTATCAAAATTAATGTGCATAACCTATGCAGCACTGCAACCAAGATGGTGATACTAGATAGCTAGAGAACCATGACTATGACAGTGATCAACTCCCAGCTGACTCTGAAATGGTGCAGGATCTGCTTCTCCAGCTGGATCCCTGCAGATCTAAGGAGTCTGATGGGATTCATTCCAGAATCCATGCAGAGCTGGCTGATGTCTTCACAAAACCTCTCTGGATGATTTTGAGCAGTCTTGGGAACCCAGAGAAGTCCCAGCTGACTGGAAACTGGCAAACATTGACCCAGTTTCCAAGAAGGGACAGAAAGAGAAACCCACTACAGGCCTGCCAGTCTCACGTCAGTGCCTGGTAAAGCAATAGAGAGGATTATTCTGAGAGGTGTTGAAAAACACCTGAAAGACAATGCAGACATCAGTCAAAGCCAGCATGGCTTCATGAGAGGAAAGTCCTGCTTATCAAAACTGGATTTCCTTTTATATGACAAGGGAAGCTGGTTGATGTGATCTTTTTGTATTTCAGTAATACAGCTTTTGATACTGTCTGTCACAGAATCCTTCTGGACAAAATGTGCAGCACACAGCTGGATAAACACGTGATCAGTGAGCAACTGCCTCATGGCTTCCGCACAAAGGGTTACAGTGAATGGGGTGACATCAGACTAGGGACCTGTCACTAGTGCGGTTTTGCAGGGCTCCATCCTCAGCCCTGTACTCTTCCAGATCTTCATAAATTACTCGGATGCAGGACTAGAAGGGATACTAAGCAAGTTCACAGATGGTAGATAACTGGGAGGAGCTGTTGCGTCCCTTGAAGAAAGGGAGGCCCCGCAAAGAGGCCTTGGTAAAGTAGAACGCTGGGTAATCACCAGCCACAGGATGTTCAATGAGGTTCTGCACCTGGGATGAGACAGCACTGTATGTACAGTACAGACTGGGGAATGAGCCAATGGAAAGCAGTGCTGGGGAAAGAAACTTAGTTGATGAAAAGTTGAATCTGAGTCAGCAGTGCCCGGTAGCCAGGAGGGTCAACTGTGTCCTGGGGAGCATCAGGCTCCATCACCAGCTGGGCACTGGAACAGACTCCCCAGGAAAGTGGGGCACCAAGCCTGACATAGTTCAAGAAACATTTGGTCAATGCTCTCAGGCACATGGTGTGACTCTTGGGGCTGTCCTGTGCAGGGCGATGAGTTGGACTCAATGATCCTTGAGGGTCCCTTCCAGCTCAGCTTATTCTGTGATTCTGTAATACAGGGCTAGGAGTTTATGGGAACTCTGCAGCTAGGAGCAGGCATAGCATTTTCTGTCTGTTTTCTGCTGTTGCCTGGGGGAATTGTTACAGTCCTTGAAGCTTCCTCTCTGGCTAGTCTCAGTGCCAATGCCGCCCCCAACAGCTTTGCACAAATCCAACGTAACTGCTACAGAAACGCCTTCTAGCTGAAAAGTGAATTTGGTTTTCTTCTCTCAGCTTCTTGCTTCAACAGCAAGTAGCAGGAATTACAGGAGTATATTATGTAGGTATATCACATTCCCTAAACACAGAATAAAAGATGGAGACCCTCCTGTCCTAACAACTCCCTCTGTACATTAAACCCTTCCAACCTGTACAGTTACCTAATCTGCCAGTCATTGGCAATTCCAGCAGCTATCCACCCCCTCACTCCACATAAGACCATACAGTCCTGTCTGTGGTCCATCAGATGTACTCCACTATCCAGGTCTTGCAAGTGCAGATCTTCACTTTTTTTATGACATTAATACTGATATTTTTATTTAATCATTATCACTTGTCCTTGGAGATTTTGAAAATCTAAGCAGACGTGGCACACAACTTCAGGCAGCAGACACCCTAAGTACTGCATAGCTGTTCAAAATTCCCTTATGCCGAAAGTACTCTTCATTCTTTTGTTGTTCTTTCATTCTTCAGTGGTAATGAATAATGGCAATCATTCATTTCTTCCAGACTAGTTCATCTGGCTTTCCTGAACAGTGGAGCATGAGCAAGCTTCAACTACTTTCCATTTTCCTCTTTCATAATTTCTCTTGGTGAAGAATACCAACACACAACTATGCTCTACCCCTGCTGCTAGCACAGGAAACTTTATGGGTCTGCTTTTCTTCATGACTCTGAATGATGGCCTAATGCTTGCTACACAGCAAAGGCAAATATTCTACAAAATGCATTTTTTTTTCTCAAAATATATTCTTGAAGGTCTGTTCATCATCATTTAAAGGAATTTGTTTCACATAACTGAGAAAACCAAACCATTTTTCAAAATGTTACATACTCTGCTCTTCTAACAACTACAGTATAGTCACATAAAAAAAAAATAAAATAGTTCTTGCACAGCTAGTACAACCTACTATGGCTATAAGCTCAAGACTGCAGACCTAAATTACATTCATTTTCTAAGAATCTTTCGGTACTACTTCACCGGTCTCTAACTGGGACTCAGAAAAGCACTGTTTCATAACTAAACCAAACCACTATAAATTTACTGCCTTTTCCACCAGAATAGCTCCCCCCCACAAACAGCAACATTTGCTTATGGGCAAAAATTTTTCTATGTATTTATTCTGATTTTAGCTGGGGTGGAGTCAATTTTCTTCCTGGAGGCTGGCATGGGCTGTGTTTTGGATTTGTGCTGAACACAGGATTGATAATGTGGAGATGTTTTTGTTGCTGCTGAGCAGGGGCTGCACAGAGCCGAGACCTTTACTGCCTTTCATTCTGCCACACTGGGGAGGAGACAGGGGGTTCATGGGAGGCTGGGAGGAGACACAGCCAGGACAGGTGACTCAAACTGACCAAAGGGATATTCCAAACCATGTGACATCATGCTCAGTATGTAAAGTGGAGAAAACAAAGAGAAAGTGGAGTGGTGTTTGGAGTGATGGTGTTTGTCTTCCCAAGTCACTGCTACACATGGTGGGGCCCTGCTTTCCTGGAGATGGCTGAACACCTACCTGCCCATGGGAGGCAGTGAATTCATTCCTTGTTCTGTTTTCCTTGTGTGCATGGCTTTTGCTTTCCCTATTAAACTGTCTTTATCTCAACCTACAAGTTCTCTGGCTTTTACTTTCCCTGATCCCACTGGTGGGGGTGTGAATGAGCAGCTGTGCAGGGCTTGGCTTCTGGCTGGGGTTAAAACACAACAGAATGTCACAATATAAAGACAACACTACAATTATTAGAAATTTTTAAAAAAGAAAAATAAACAAGCAAAAAAGTCCTTTCAAACTTCTCAAGAAATTGCTGTAAGATTAGATAGAATTTTGGAGAGAAAAATCTTTGTCTAAAATGTTTGAATTCATAAATGCAATTTCATAGGTAAGTATCAAATTTGTAAAAAATTAATGCAAATCTTTCTTTTGAATACTTCTTGCTTGAAAAAAAACAGTGGAAGTAATTGGAAATATGCTTTTGTGGACTGACTTAGTATTATCATTAATGCTCTCTAGCAAGCTAATTGTACTACTACAGTTTCAGACTGGATATTGAAGATAAAGTTCCACCCACTTTTTCCCAATCCACATACTAGATAGCCTATTCCTCAGAAAACTTTATATTCTATACTTAGTATGTTTAAATTCCAATAAGTCCTTCCTGCCTACTGTTATATCTAGGAAAGCCTATAATAGTTTGACATTGCTTTCAGTCATTCTAAATGCAACATTTGTTGTCTGAGGGCAGAACTGCTCTTCAATGTTATTCAACGCATTAGCGGCAAACACTAGGTCCCTCATGTGCTTTGACATTAAAACTAAAATACCAAAGGCTGAGGAATACTCTTATTTATCACAAGAAAAAAATTTTAAAAGAAAGAAAATAAAACCAACCTAGCATTTAAAATTCTTTGGAAATACATAAATGAAAACAAGGATAGGGCCCATGTATGCTGAAAGTGTCACCAGCACTGTCAGAGTCTCCATACAATCCATTTCCTATTGATGAAATATACAGTAAATGTAATTTTAAGGATAACTTTTTCATTGAAGACAGTAAGGCCAGAAATTTGCTTTTGTAATGAAATTGCTGAGATTTTGTTCATATCACATGACTTTTGGAGCTGCTGTTTAAGAGGACTTCAAACTTGCAGCAAAGTGACGGATGCAGAAGACTGGTTATTTCAACAACTAATTTAATTGTACATCTTGTTAACAAACAGCAGCCTTAAAGAGAGGGCTATAAACAACATTTAAATAAGATAGCTTGAATAGCAGACATAAATCTTGCTACAACAGTGCAGAGCTCCCACAGTGTATTCTTCCCACTAAGACAAATTAGATGGTAGTGCTTACAGTTTTGGGGAGAGATGGGATGTGGCATGAGGGGACCACATCCCATGCACCATGCAGGAAGATGCTCAGAGACTCTCTTTGCATGGGCTGTATGACAAATACATTCAAAGGAAGCAGATACATTTAAGACACAGAATTTTGAGTATATTTCTATTAAGAGTTATCTCTGTTAATTTTCAGACTGAAATTTTCTTTGTATTTGGGTTTATACTCCATCATGTGCTGATAAAACAAATTCTGTATTTTTTGCTGCCAAAGACTGAAGAAACTTTGTCATCATTTCAGTAGCTGAAAATGTTGCAATCACCTTCCTAAAGAAAAATAGCCAATCATGAGAATAAAATGCATATTTTTTTAAACAAACAAGCAAACACAGGCTAATTTGTCTCTGTTGGGTGCCACTTCTGTAAAATGGGTTTTAAAAGGCACTAATGTCTAGTAGAAACATATCCATCGTGAACTTTCCATATCACATGGTAGAATCACTAAGAAATTTGGGTTTCTTGAAGGGAATGAAGTTAACAACTTTCTGAACTGTTCCTTCCTTTGGCATGCTGTGCAGACATCCACCATATGTATATCACAGCACTCTGTCTTAGATTATATCACCACTAAAAATCAAAGGTCTGTCACTCTTCATTTTAACAACACATATGCCATATGCATAGTGAATGCAACTCCTTTAGTTTTTCTCATTTAAATAAAATGTTTGATTAGAAATAACAGGTGGGACAGGAAAGAATCTTCAATTACACTGCATTGCACCCTTAATAGCAAAGAACATTGAATGCCTGCAATTTATTTATTTATTTACAAATTAGTAAGTATTCCCTAGCATACTTCATCTTGCTTTAATATCTAGAGGACTCAACTGAGATTGCATTATAGAATTGTAAAGACTACCACCTATTAAAGTGATAAACCAGTAATAGAATGAGTGGAAGAAATGAAAGTTTCTGTATGTTCTATATGGCTTTTCACGAATGGGAAATCAAGACGCAGTGTATTACAGCAAGATCTTTCAGGGTGGCAAATAAGTCCAACTGAAAATGTAGATGATAGAGATAATCTGTTTCAGATATTTCATATCTCAATCCAGAATATTAGATGATGTCCCAGTAATTTTCACAAAACATTATCTCTAAAGGAGTAACTTACAAATTACAGGCTGAAAGGAGAGCTTACTTTTCAATCTAATAACATAACTTTTAATACCCTCACTATTTCATAATAATTTCATTCCTCAGAATTACCAAGCATGATGGAAATTATTGTTATGACATACTTTCTTTTTATAATTGTGTACTCTTACTGAGAATCATAAAATCATAGAATATCCAGAATTGTAAAGGACCTACAAGGACCATCAAAGTCCAACTTCTGTCCCCAAGAGTCACACCATGTACCAGAGAGCATTGTCCAAATGCTTTTTGAACTATGTCAGGCTTTGTGCTGTGACCACTTCCCTGGGGAGCCTGTTCCAGCACCCAACCACCCTCTGGGTGAAGAATCTTTTCCTAATATCCAACCCAAACCTCCCCTGACACAGTGAATTCATGTCTGTACCTACTGAAGATGCACAGTGCTGAAACTACCTTGAGGTCTTTGATTTATTTTTTGGGGTTTTTTCCCATTATCCCATCTGTTGAAAGGTAGTTGTTGGTATTTTGTAAAGTTAGTACACTGAAGAAATTATTTTGACCACCAGTTTTTCCAAGTAAGTGTTCTGCCTTATGGAGCCAGGGACATGGAGTATGTTTATTAAGAAATTTATTTCATTTTCCCTAGAAGTTGGCTAAAGAATCTGAACTGATACACCTTGAACTGATGTCAGAAGAACAGAGAATGCTAAGGTGCACCATTGGCAGTCTGTCCCACAGAATCCTTTATTCTTCTTCAGAGAAGGATGGATTCCATTAATTTTCAAGCTGCGCAGCTCCCCAGCATGCAAATACAAGAGTGAAATGGAGATAATGAGCTGAAAGGCAGTGTTTCAGCAGATGATAGCTCAGAATAAATGAAAGCATAGCTGGTAGCAACAAAATGAAAAAGGCCTGCACTTCTGCACCACCTTAATACAGAGCAACCTAAGAAACTTCAAGTTCTTTTCCCTACATATTTATCCTTAAATAGGAATAGTATGGAAATAGCAGAAAACAATATTTTAAAGTTTAAAGAAACTGTCCTCAGGCATTATGTTTTTCAGCATGAAAAACCTCCAGAACTACTGATTCCTGAGGGGTTTTCTTTAATAATATGGCTATTATTATTTTGAATATTCATACCTATTTTTGAATTTCCATGTACTGCTAATAAGCAGTACTGCTGAATTCATCCGTAGGCTGAGTAACTGAGATACAGAGCACTTATTAATTACACCACTGCCACTGAGGATGTAAAAGGACTTAAATGATGGCAGCTTTAAATACATACTACAGAACCATTTCCATAAATGCATTAAAAATTTCAAAAATGTCAGAAATTAGGGCAGATGTGTGCCCTCTATATATATAAAAGACCAATTCTCCCTCTTTTGAATACTTCATATTTACAACAGCTTTGTTGGATGGTGCAAGAAATACAGGATTGGATAACAGAAATTTGGATATTTTATTCACTAAAGTAATAAAATTGTGTACTGATATGAGTATTTGTCAAACATTATGTCATAGAGAAACCTACTTTCAGTTTTAATGCAAACGATTGCCTATTATGAAATGAGAGCACACTGAATTAGTCATTTCCATTAAATCTATGAAGTAGAATTGCCTAGCAACCAAGAAAATTAATTCAGAGATTAAAATAAACACTGTGACACTGACAGAGCAACTGCTGTTCTACCCCAACAACCATAAAGACACTTAGAAAAGAGGTGTTTTCTTAATTCTTAATAAAAGTAAAACAAACAATTTCATAAAATGAGTCAAAATGGAAAAAGAATAAAAACAGAGAGTCAAAGCAACTGCATAAAGCAAATGCAAATAATTACCTTATTTTTATATAACATCATTAAAATGAAAAATACTGAAAGTATTTCATATTCTGACAATGGTGAATAAATTATTGTGGAAGTTTCTAACATGTTTTCCCACTTACAAAGGAGAAATTTGTTCCATTATATTAATTCTATGCAAGGATTCTATATTTTAGTACTTAGTAGTTTAATTTATTATAAAATTTATGGCCATACTTACTTGAAAAAATTCTGCATCATTAATACCCACTTCTACCCCTAGTCAAATTATTCCTAATCACACTTTGGTAGGGAAGCTTTTAAATTATACAGTTTATCACGCTGAGATGGTTATGGAAAAAAAAAAAAACCCTAAAACGTTAACAGATTAAGGACAGTGAGGATGACTGCCATAATTTAGTTTAATGACTGCTACATATTGCTTGTTACATCTGTGCCATTGTATAATTCATTGTCCCTGAAGGACCACAAAAAGCCGAGTAAAATTATCCCTTTAGAAATAAAACAACAACATTCTGTAACAACATTGAAGTCTATCACCTTGTCAAGGTATTAGATTAAAGGAATGACTACAGATCAGAGATCCTGGAGTGGCAGTACTTTCATAGCTCTAGTAGGAGACACTTCATCTCTCCAGCT
The DNA here is from genome assembly GCA_034509425.1 of Eopsaltria australis. Classification (NCBI taxonomy): domain Eukaryota; kingdom Metazoa; phylum Chordata; class Aves; order Passeriformes; family Petroicidae; genus Eopsaltria; species Eopsaltria australis. The sequence continues at coordinate 3,968,604 of JAVTVJ010000158.1, read as the reverse complement.
TGAGGTACAGAGTTAGTATGGAGTAAAAAAAAAAAAAAAATCAGGAGTGATTAAGGCAAGAGTAACACAAAGGAGAAAAAATATATCCCAGAGGATATGACAAGACAGCCACTGCAGCAGCTACATCAAATCTAGTTGAGTCGACATTAAAAGATAATAATAAAAATAAAACAGTATGAGGAATAAATCAAGACAGACAAGAAGGAATAGCTGTGTATTAGAAGGTAACTCCCCAGGCAGGGCCATAGCTACTTTTCTATCAAGAAAGTGTATTTCAGCCCTTTGGTGGTGTATAATATTCACAAAACAGACACACAGCCAGCTACAGGTTCTTTAAAGTCTTGAAATCAGCATATGTCAGTCGCTAGATCCAGTTCAGAGGTGTCTGAACTGGATTTTAAAAGTTCATACTGTCAATAATTATGTAATAAAGTGAATGTATTCATCTTCTAGAAGGGGATATGACAGGTAATAAAGGAAGGATATCTGCTGGAAGCACAGACAATACAGATGGTATAGACATGTAAGAGATCAAAATAAAAAAATATTAACAGTGGAAGTCCCCATTAGATAAACACAGCCATAAAGCAAATAAAAGAGCCCAAATGTCCTTAACAGGTTCCCCTGTGTCTTAAATATTTGATGAATGTACCAGATGGGGAAGGGGGAGAAAAATATCTTGTCTGAACCACAAGCATAAACACAGCTGACCTAAAAGACCTACCCACCACCAGGTTATAAGTACTCCAGTGTTTTCCCTAGTGAACAATGTTCATAAATCTAGAATAATTTGGAGAGATTGAAAGATAACATGTTTGAGAAATGGTAGCCTCCATATGCTGTTGAACAGATTAAATTAATTTTAATTTTCTGGCCTTTGTGCCACATGTCATGTGTGTGGTTGAAGCGTACATGTTTTACTGAATTCTTAGGATAGTCAGAGTGATAAGCATTCTTTTTATTAATAGTACCTATATTAATAAAATGGTATCATAAAAATAGAAGATAAACTCCACACATAGCTGAAAATAGTATCTTTTTTCCTTTTAAAATTTTTAACAGCACAGTTTGTATGGTAAAAATCTCAGAAAAAAATGCATAGTGCTCTGACTAGACATTGTCAGAGTCCAGAACCTTCTAATAAAAGAAAACCTTGTAATAGATGCTCAGTTCAGAAGGATTTATTAAATCTACTCCAGTCTAGTCCAAAAATACGGGCAAATAACCAACAAGCTGCCCCAGACCTACATTCAAAGATCATCTATAGTTTGTTACAAGAGGAAAGCAAGAAGGAAAACACCAGTGTTAGTCTTGCAAGAATTTAATGACAAGAAACTCCCAGATAATCTTAGAAAGCAGACCATGACCATGTTGCAGAGAAAAAAGGTAAAAATAAGGTCACTAGTAGTCCGCCTTGGGAAAAATTTCATCTGCACAGCAAATTTGATGATCATCTTGGCTTAAGTATGTGAACAAGACACACTAGCAAAATTGTTCAATACCACTGGAAGGTCCAGTATACCCTGCCTGGGAGTAAATCCAAATTACACTAATTCAAAAGAAAGCTACAAACAAAAAACTTAAAAAAAAAAAGGCAGCTAAGAAGAAGAAGATTTTTTTAGAAACTGCAGACAGCCACAGGAGACCCAAAGCATATTAATCACTGTAATACCATGTGATACAAATAAAAAAACCCCTCAGCTGATAAACAAACTCCAATCTTCCTTCCAGTCTCCTCTCAAACCCTTTTTAAATTGCATCATCATGTCTTCTCACAGATATCCTGCCAAAAACCTGACAGCGACATGCAAATTACTCCATGGCATTGTTAGGTCTTAATCTTCAACGTTCATGTGCTTCCTTTTTGCTAATATTGTTATAAAACAAATGGGATTACTCACCGTGCAAGACATCAAAGATATACATTTAAGTCTTTGCAAGATCAAAGGTTTGTTCATTGATTTTTCAGATTTTCAAATTACTGATGTCTACAATTTTTGGAAGTAATCAGGGGCCGTATATGCACTTACAAGCAAATCCTAGTCTTTTTTACAACATTGGTGGGCAGTGTGAATAAAAGGGTTCCTTAATGCTCTATCAGAACTATGAATTTTCCAGAAAAAGGAAAGCATTAGGTAGCAAATATAAATCAAGATTAAATAGTAGACATGTTTTATGACTCAGAGGAGTAGATGTCAAGCTGATTACGAACACTTGGAAAAGAAGACACTGTTCATTTTAATCTAGTTCAGTCATCAAGTTAAGTAACATGACAATAAGACACCTGGCTACCATGAGAACTGCAAAGAGAACCTGCAGATGTTTCCAAGGAATTGCAATCTGCTACTAAGAAGAAAGGTGGGGGAAATCACAGTTATGTTTATTTATAATGTCAAAAGTATATGTGGTCAGAAGCAGTGGTAAAAATTTAGAAGACTGAGAAATTCTCTGAAGATAATTGTGCTGCTATATTGAAACACCACAACAAACAGGAAAAGCATTTTATATATCTAATATACTCAGAGTAATTCATGGTAAAGTAAATAACTGTATTTGTGTCAATCAGCTGGAAGTGTAAATTCCTTTTCTATACATGACTAGTTTATCAACAAGTCATGAACAAAGGCAGACCATTTTAAGCAGGAAGCATTTCATACTAAAACTGCTCAGTTTAAAAATCAATAATACAACATTCAGTAATATAATTGAACACCTTCATGATCAACACAGTGGCTAGTAGTCAATGGTCCCTTTCTCAAGGCAATTTCAGACATTTACTTTCATCCTCAGTTATGCATATTGAGTTCTACTGCCTGACCTGTTTAACACTGTACTCAGGTAGGGCACAGAAGCATTTATCTGATCCGAGTGACAGCAGTACGTTGTCTCAGTCGTTCCCCACCTCTTCCATTGCAAAGGGAGCAAACCAAACATAAGCATCACAGAGAACAGATCCCAACTCCAAGTTGTGTCATGAATATGTTAGATAAATTATGCAGGAAAATGCAGCTGGAAATAAATTCTCATCACAAAGATCACAGAACAAGCAGACCAATAAAGAGCAAGGAGTTGCTGAATATTTATCACTTAGTACATATGACAAGAGGACACATTATAGTATTTAAGTGGCAAAAGGTAAGGATTAATTTACTGGAAAGTTTAAGGTAACTTTACCTTGTCTATTGCCATTCACTTACAAACAAAGCAGTCCTCAACTGAATGATTTCACTGTTAGTTAGGTAACTCACAAACACTCCCAAAGCATTCACATTACTTACAGTAACTTTCACTGTCTCAGAGCCGAAAATCTTTTGAAGGTTGTTCGCTGTGAGATGAGTCATAGAAAGGTGAAAGAGACTGGGAGCAAACAATGTGGCAGATGGAAGTAGAACACAACAGGATGTATGCATTAGCTTTCTTCTGGAGAGATGAGAATCAGAGCTTTGTGCCATCCAAGCAAAGGGATAAGTACTTAGCTTGGAGAGGTTTCCTCATCTCTGCCTGCAGTACCAATCAAAACCATGACATCAGGAGCTCAGGATCTAGTCCTGTATAATAATATCCAAACCTAAATTCCTAGCTGTAGTCAAACCTGCTTGCCTGAGAACTGCAAAGAAATACCCCCAGCTCTTCTCATGGTTGTTTTGTAAAGGCTTTTAAATCAATTCAAAGTTATGCCAGGTGCTTACTATTGCATGTATCTTAATAGAGTAAGAGATGATTTGGTGGGAAAGCAGGGGGTGGGAGGCTTTGATGAACTACAAAAAGAAAGCTAAGCTGATTCACCAGTAGTAGAGGTTGCCACTACATTGTGGAGCCTCCCACACTGGTTACATCACCTTGCTAAGCAAGGGGATGCAGTACCAGCTTCCTTCACCAGAGAAACTAGGCCAACAGGTCAATTTTGATAACTCTTTTCCATAAATGTGAAGCGATATACGTTCCTTTTCCAATCAAAAGAATCTTTCCTATCTCTCATCACTTTAAGATAAAACCAGACTTACTTTACCTCTTCCCTCACCTATAGCCTCAAATAGCTAGAAACTGCCCACAGTTACAATATTACCACAGTAATATTATGGTATTATTAGTAGCCATGAACAGAGATGCTGTTTTACTTGGGGGGAAAATGTGCTTGAATTACATGCTCACTATTTTAAAAAGATAATTCAAATTTATGCTTCTACTAACTTCTTATGTAAAACTCAGATGTTCTTTCTTCTCTAATATTGCATTCCACCATAGTTTAGTGGTGGGCTTGGCAGTGCTAGGTTTATGGCTGGTCCTGATGACCTCAGAGGTCTGTTTCGACATAAACCTTCATATGATTCCCCTATTTCCACATCAATTTCAGATTTCTGAAGCCCTTCAAAGGTATTTCAAATTCTACTGCTTATTCCCTTCCTCTTATCTTCATATTGCCTCTCTTGAACCTCTATCAGCACAATGATCAATCATCTCTACTTCTTTCTCATTGTGCCTTAGTGCAGAGCAATCCCTGCTCAATCACTTAGCTATGCTACTACACTCTCTTCCTTCAAATTCCTCCTTAATGTCCAATTTTCCCTGTATAAAATCATTCTTCTGCAACCTGAGAAGTAGGATGTGACCAGCTATGACTTAATTAATAAACATGCAGCACTTGTCATCTTCTATTACATGTTCCCAGAAGGAATTAAAAAATGTTGCAGAATTTAATTCCCATACCTTCCAGGCATTAAAAAGAAAATAAAGAAAGTACTTCCAAAGAAAAGTGAAAAGCAGGACAACAATCAAAAAGAGCTACTTTTTTTTTAAGAAGAATAAAATGAAATACAGTCTTGGGTACAAATAGGAAGATACTGACAAGTGAGAGGAAAAAAATTAATTTTGCTTGAGATTTTTTTAATTCTGGCACTAGTATGTTTCTGCAAAGCTCAAATACCAAAACTGCAGCAGATGCATTGTTTGTAGGTCTAATTTTATACCAGAACCTCAGCAAATGCCCTGTTCCCCTCATGCCACTGTTAAAAACACTGGAAAATTTATACTAAATTTAGTGTGATTTTCATTTGCTGTATAATTGCATTGTTATCACTACTGGGGAAGAAGAATCAAATTTTCACTACGTGAACCAAATAAAAAAGTCCTCAGTAACTGTTCAACTGCAAATGTCAGGTGCATTGTAAGAGTAAAAAGAAGAGTAATGCTTGCATTCAGTAGCTGTATTTCAGCAATTGTTATTTGGAAAAATGTTTCTCCAGATGGCTGCAGTACAAATTTTGGAAGGAGTACTGAACTCCTACATGATAACTAGTGAGAATGAGATTAAAATTTTGGAGATGAAAAAAAAATAAAAGATAAAATTTAGCCTTCTTGAGGCTGCTGCACTGAAGCATAAGAGTTACCATGAACAAGCTAAGAGAGTACGTAAGCCATTTTTCTGTGTCAGTGCTGCTCCTTCATAAGGCCCTAGGGCGCATGTACACAATGGCTCCCAGTTTTGTTAATTCCTACTTGGTGTATATCTTTGACCCTCTCAATTTTGATGCTCTGAGTTTGATCCCTCTGCAGCTGAGAAAATGACAAGACTCACACAGTGAGTCCTCACACTGTGGAACTGAAGCCTCTGTAACTCTCCACTCCCACAAGAAAAAGATTTGTGACAACACATCAATGTGGGACTTGCTGCCCATCTCAGAAATCAGCCATGTGATAAGATATTAGCAGGAATTTTGCATTTTAGTCGCTTGAATTGGCTGAAAATTCTTCTGAAATAGAATTGCCAAACAGAATATTAACAAAATTATTTCATATAAAATCAATATTCACCTTTGCCTTTTTTACATTCTGTTTGTCAGCATCTATCAGGTGCCTATATTCTTCATAGGTTTTATGAAATCATTTGCAGTGCCTACAATCTGAGACAGAACAGCCCAAAATATGGTTGGTTTTTATTATTATGTTCTACTCAGTCATCCCTATAAAACTACTAGGAGAAAATAGCATACTCTTACCTATGTATATAGAGAGAATTAATAGGTAAACCTATTTTATCAAGTAAGCAAACATCTTTGTTATGTGAGACCAGTAGCATTTCCTCCATTCTTCCATCTTGAATTTTAGCAGTGGCAGGCTACTTAAAACAGGTTACAAAGTCACACTGCCAAATTGTTTAAGGTACTTATCTGAAATGAATGCACAGTCAAAATCTAAAATAAAAATATTTTGGATATTAGGTATAACAGTCTCTCAATCCTTCTCCATAAGGAGCCTAAGCACTCATCTGAATAAAATTTAATTTTGCTGTATATACAGTATTGCATTGTCCTTCCTAATTTCTTTTTTTTTTTAGAGTAACTGGAAACCCAGAGCAGCCCTTTATCCCCAAAGGTGAGCCTTTACTTTCACAAAGTGTCAAAACTTTTTATAAATTTATATTTCTTTTTGGATACAGCATTTTTTGCATTATTTAGTGTAAATTAATAATTTTAAATACATTCAATACTTTTTTCCTAAGCATTTACATCTCCTATGAGAAATATTTTTAACATAGCTTATTTATGAAATTGACATCCAAGTGTCAAAATTACCATGAAGACTTAAATTTTCACACATTGAATTGAGTATTCCATCTGCCTTGGGGCAGTTGGAATGCTTTTTGCCCTGGAAGAGTGTATAAAAAATTGTAATTAAGTCCTATTAATGCTGGATTTTCATGCCTAGGACTAGTATAATATTAAGCCTATAAGAAATACAAAGTTTTCTACTATTAACAGAGACATTTGAGTGTTAAAGATTAAATAAGCAAGGAAGACTAAATTTATTTACATCATTATCTATGAATAAAAGCCTAATGTATTGAATAATAACATATTCAAATTACAGCTCTACAAGTCAGTGCTCCTTATGTAAGAATATTAAGTAAGGTAGCCTGTAGTTACTACATAAAGGAGAATAACTCTTACAGTATTAGAACAATTAACTTCAAATTCATATTGACTGTTATTGCATTTTTCTTTAATAAAGCATATTGATTAACTACTAAGGAGTATTAAGCAGGAAATATAGTGAGATGGTTTGCCAGATGCTAAAATTTGTTTTCATATTTAGCATTGATTACGAAGGAAATTTATTTACTCTGTTAGTGACTTTGTTAAGTGAGTATTTTATTTGATGCTCTTATAACATACACTTTTAAGAACAGGAAACAATAAACATGATGAAAGTTAAGACCATTCTACTCTGAAGCAACTTGCAAAAATCCAATCTGAACACAAGCTTGGGAACTAAGCCCACTAAGTTGAAAAGATATTCCCAAAGTAAATAGAGATTGACCTCTGCCCACCATGTTTTCTTTAAGAATCAAGCACTACAAATCCAGATTTGGTATGAAGAATATCACCCAGCAAATGTCTGCTCCTTCCTACTTATAAGGCCAAATTTAAAAACCATTTCCAAGTTACTTTTGAATACTAACAACATAAAAAGGGTCTAACTGAAGGTACAAGCATGGGTCTCACTCAGTAGGGCACTTACATTAAAGAACAAAAAATCACTCCTCTGCTTTATTTACAAGTATTTTGTTGTCACCAAACAAAATCAAAGTGCAAAATACTGTGAATTCATCATTCTTATTTTAACCAACTTTGTAACACTAGTCAAAAGAGAAGGAAAATTCTTCTTCTTAAAGGAAAATAAGATTTAGAAGACTAACTTACAAAGGATGCCAGCAGTGTTTGGACTATTTGGCTGTTGGTATTTCTTAATATGAAATAAAACACATCATTTTCATCTACTCTGTGCAATCATACTAAATGAGTCTGGCATTTTCCAAAAAAGTACTGAAGTAAGAGGAAACAATTTAGCCTCTCATGGCTGAAGAAGCAGAGGCTGTGTGTACATTTTATGGATGGCATCCTAGTCTCCTTTACTTCCAAAGCTCTGCTTAAAGCTCTCCTTTACTGGTATACTGTGACAACAAATGTAAAAGCTCTGATAATAGGCTGCAGAGTCACCTATAATGCTAATACAGGCCAAACATTATTTTCTGGCATTCAATCATTTCTAGTCACAGTAATACTACTTTTTCTTTTTGCTATCCTACTGGTAAAACCTTAACTGTGTAAGGTATACTACAGCCAAGAGAGCTTAAGTAAAATTAGCCTCTTCCTCATGTTTGCTGCTGTACAAACACATGATGCTCCGTTCATTCCCAACAGTTTATTTTATATAGGAATTCAAACTGCAAAATGAAGTTATAGATGAATCATAAAAAAGGCAAGTTCATCTTCAATTTAGCATGAATGGTACAAGTATGACTTACTCTGCTCCAGAACATTTAACTTTTTTTCTGAAAGAGATTGTGGTGAGAATAATCTATCACTCCCCTGGAACAAATTCCTTATAGTGCACAAAATTTCAGTTCCTGACCTCTGAAAAGTTCTTTATTTGGATGAATAACTGGGGCTGGGGACATCATTGCAGTCTTAGTGCTTTCACAGAGGGAAAACCTGAAATGCAGGAACTGGACATATACCTTTTTCCACATCACAAAGGTATCAGTTTGACGTCATTGTCTTTCAAACACTCGCAGCTGACACCTATCACTGCCATTAGCAATTTATGCATGAGGTATTCAAAATTAGCATGCATCCCTAAAAACATTAGTGAATCTTCTGCTTCTTATTGGACCTGATATTTTTTGAAAAATAAACCAGGTTTAGTTATCCTGCGTTTTCCAGACAGCAAATTTGCAATCGAATGTCTTACTATGTTAGAGCTCTAGGATGTAGCATAATGTAAGTGTTACAGAAATTGTGAACAAGTTGATATTTCTGAGATGTTATGACTTTTTACCTTGTTAGAATGTATTTTAGTGTTAATTTGCTTTGCATTTGAGACAGACTTCCTACACACTTTCAGTTCTTGGACAGCTAGAGATAGCTGCGTAGTAAACACCTTTGAAACCTCTTCCTCAACCTCTACTGACTTCCTAGCAAAGGAAATGCGATATCAAGGGGGAAAAAAGGGGATGGAGGAGGCACAAAAAGACTTCTAGTACTTTAAAACAGGAAATGTATGAATAGAAATTATTCTTGGTTTCAATGTTTACAGCTTTATTGTTTACATGAAAACTGTTGGACAGCAGCCTTATCTCATTTTACCATATTAAGGGTAGTGACGCCAGTACGAAAACACGCTTTCTGTGGCCAATAGAAAGAAAATGGGGAGGGGAGAAGATGTCCCTTGCTTTGAAAGCAAGTTTCTAGTAATTTGTTACTTTCAGAGAAAAAAATTGAAATGCATTTCCCTGCTTAGAATTTTCCAAGATACAGACATAAAGAAGTCATAAGTGTTAAACATTAGAATGTTGAGAGACTCTTACAGAAGATTATTCTTTGGAAGCACTGCATTAAGAATTATGTTTGTTCTTAGTTATACCTTATTTCATAAAATTCTCAGAAACAGCAAGACTTCCAAATCTGCTAGAGCTATCTTGATCGTATTTATGAAATGCATCAATATGAAGTTATTCACTTCCATCATGGCTGCTAGCAAGACGTAATGCTGTTCAGTGGGAGGTTCAAAGCATCTGCTGTGAAAAGCACAGGAGCTGATAAGCAGTGACAATTTATACTCCCATTGATTTGGTATAAATCAGAAAAGAAAAGAAACATTTTCATTGAGATGGGAGGAGGATGAAAAATAGAATATATGAATTACAATTACTTTTGCTGAAACACTACAATAACAAAAATGGTCTGGATGACCTGGAACTATATTGTGGATATCAATTAAACACGCAGTAGATAGATCATGCTAAATGATAGCAAAAAAACGCAGAAACTATGAAAGAGAGCTATCATGTCATACTAGTGCCAGTCAAGTGCAAAGTGCAAAACTTCAGGAGATCCATGATTTCATAATCAGCCCTATCATGCAATCAAGCACTCCCAAAAATTCAAAACTGATTCTATTTTTTTAATTTGTCTCCTGAATTGCAAATTTTCTTCAAACTCTAAGTACATTTTAAAAGTTGTCATAATCCAGCAAGGGAACACGACATCTCAAAATGGCAAGTTCACAGGTATGGTCACAGAAATTAAGCAGCATCCCCCTTCACACAATAAGGAAAAATACATATGATTTGTGAGCTCTAAACATTCTCCTTCCACTGTCAGTGATGACAGCTGGGCACCACTAAAGGGAAAAAAAGCTGAACACATGGCATTGTAAATGGGGGTGGAGGGTAAGTAGTGTTAGCTGTTGTAATCACACTATTAATCACACCATTTTGAGTGGCTATTGGTCATTCAACTGCTTGTATGAATACTGAGGATACAGTCCATCAATAACAACAAATTCTTTCAGCATACAAAAATTATTCACTTTTTTCTTTGGTTTTTTTTCCTCTCTCTAATAAGAATTCAAGGATTTGGAATTTCACACTGTTTCTTCAGGCAACATCATTTGATAACAATGACGTATTTTGAATCACTGGCGAAACAGTTCAATTTACTTGTTTTAAGAAGCAAAAGAATGCATTTCAGAATTTTTTTAAAAGCATGTCTTCAATTTCTAAGTGTAAAGCATCCTAAACAATTTGAATCATACAGTAGACGTATTGATTTTACCTTCAGGAAAAAAACCACACCAAACCAAAACAAAACAGAAAAACTGACCTGTCCTGTACTTCCCTATTCTATATGTCACTTACAAATAATAAAATTCAACTGAAGAAACTGCTGTAATCAGATACTAATCTATTTATCTATAAACATAAATGTGTATACACATAGAGCACATATATCCTCTTTTAATATTCTCATGACTATCTACTTTGCATCTAGATCAAGTCAAGACCATAAACAATTCAAAGCTGCATTCTGTCTAAATGGGTCACTTATAATGAGAAAGCACGACATTTACATGTAGGAAGCAGATTGATCAGAGAGCAGAAAAACAGAATATGGCATCAGTGCAGAAAAATACGCTTTTAGAGGCAATTTATGTTAAATTATTTGGCAACTTTCTATATACTCCTCAAAAATGGAAGTGAATTAAAAAAATGCAAAATGAAAAGAATAATAATTTAACATAGGAAATATTCAGTAGGATTACCCTTTGTGCTAGCAGTAAAGAAAAATGAAAAATCCCTTGGTTCCTTTCACTGCTGTTATGTTGCTTGTACAGAATAGCACTTAAGTGAAAAGACGGAAAACAGTGTCTCCCAAAGATCCACACATTAATTAATTGTCCACAATCACTTTAAATTGGACCTTTAAGAGGTAACATATTCCACAACATTCAGTTGTTTTCAACCAGAAGCTGTGGAAAGAAATGCTCTGAACATGCCGTGTACATCTTGCTAAAGCAATTTCAGCTGCAGACTGCAAAATTAATTTGTGCAAAATGCAAATCTGTGCCATGCAAATATTAGAACTATAGCAAGTCTGCTGCAACACATTACAAAACCAAAGTGGCAAAAAGGCAGAGGGAAATTTCAATGCTGCCTAATACATACAAAATATACCCCATGTCTTTGTTCAGTCTGGATTCTCATTCAAGGTGTAAATACTGGTTACATTGTTAGATATCCAACTGCAACCAGCTCCAAATATTGTGTGAGTAGCTCTCTCATAGTTCACACTAGACTCCCCTGACCCAGCTAGACAAGCGTGAAAACGTGAAATAAATGAACATTAACAAAGACTAGTCTGGAAAGAAGGCTGCATAAAATGCTCACAATGTTATTCGTATAGATGCAAAATTCGCTACCTAGATTCTTTTTATACTAGATATCAGCTGGCCGTCACTATATAAATGCTATGTGCTACTGCAGAGAGAAAAATGAAGCAAATGATATGAAAATAACATGTCTTTCCCCATCTGCCACATACAGATATTCCCCAACCTTACAGCATGCTGCTGCAAGGCAAATAAGGAACAGCAAAACAATTATCTCCATGCGAAGAAAAAGCAATTTTAACACAATACCTTTCTGTGTTTGTCCCTCTTCCATATTCTCTTCCATGGCTACCTTTCTTCACTAGAAACAGCTACAGAGAATTAATCAAAAGCTTCAGTCAGATGTAGGAAAAAGTGTGGATTTTTTTTTCCCTGGGAAGCTCCAACAGCGGAGGCTTAGGCAAGTCCTCAGAGCTTAGCTAAGGCTCCCTCACTCTCCTTGTTTGCTTGGAGACAGGCTGTCAAGTGTAATTTCATTCAAATTACTCTTCCGTGAAGATTATCAATTTTTCTTCTCAAAGCTGCCCATTGTGTACCACTGTAAGCAGGTATTCAAATGAACAGCCTGTGAATTTTGGGGGGAAATTTGGTCTGAGCCCTTATGGCAATGACACCGATTCATAAGCCTCACTTTGCATATAAAATGGAGTAAAGAAATTGAGGTTTGTATTGAAATCTGTGTTTTAAATTGAAAACAGGCTGTACTGAAAACAGATGGAGGGGTGTCCTCCTAACGGGAAGCAGACCACCAACCCATAATTCCCCCTATTTGCTACTGAAGTGGGAAAGCCCAAATGCCTGTGGGTTCTTTATGCTGTATTACTTGTCTTTCTCTCTCTCTCTCTCCCTCTCTCTCTCTCTCTCTCTCCCCCCGCCTCTCCCCCTCCTCCTGTATCAGCACATTTAAGAATAATATGACTCTTCATTTCCCTTCTCCTCATATATCTGTATCATCGGGACCAAACAACAAATATACACTATTGCCCTTACAGTATTCTAAAAAACATCTTTGTAGCAATACAATTTTGTGTATGTATATGTGTTTACACAGGCATGCACAATTTAACACACGACATTAATCACTGCAAATTTTATGCACTCTACTCATTCTCAATGTCACAGTAAACAGGAATTTAGGGGCAGTTCAGAGGTTTAAGACAGTTCTTGCATCAATTCTGTTTCTGATTCCTTGTATCTCAAATTAGCTTTCTTCAAAGCACTATTAAAATAACTGGATCTTAAAATGGTGAAGCACCACATGTGGGTATGTACACGAGGAAGCACATACAAACACACACACTGCTAGGAGTTTGCTCTGGAAAAACATAGGTTAAATACACTCTGAGGGCACCTACTAATTTGGGGAGCGCTGCAGTCTGATTTGGAATGCAAATTGGACGCTGCAGTCTTGCAATAAATTAGCATTTTTTGTACCTTAGTCTACAGAGTAATATGTCATCATTTCAAGACTTTCCTTATTTCACCAAAAGTGCAAACTGAACACAATTTCAATTTTTCTTTGCAGGTTTGACTTCTCATCTTTCTGGGGGAAGTAATTAAAACTTAAACAAAAATAAAAACTGTTATGGCTGAAAATTCCTATTAACATATAAACAATAAATAGCTCATTTATTCACTTTATGCCAGCTAAATACATTGACTTAGTTCTGCCTTCTAATCCACATAAAAAAAAAAAAAAGTTGTTTACTTTGGCTGGTTGGGTTTTGTTTGGGGTTTTGTTTAGGGAGGGGCTTTTGGGGGGTTATTGTTGGGGTTTTAGGGGGTGTTTTTTTCCCCTGTTTGCATATAAATCTGTCCACATCTGGTTTGCATCAGAATAATTATCGTGTATGAAATTACATTTATATATATAATTAAATAACTGAATCAATATTTATAACTCAACACATTTCCTACCTTTTCTTTCCCTTTTAATTCATGTTTCTAGGGCTCCATTTTCTGGAATAACTGAAAAAAACTTACCAGTTGTTTCAGTTCTCAGATCTAATTGATCATTTAAAAATCAACACATCAAGGAGGTCTATTCATATAGAAGTGCTGCAAACACCATAGGATCTAACCATCTTTCATCTTTCGAGGAATTATTCTTTTAAACATTTTTTTTAAGAGAGGCATATTTCCTCTAAAACAGATCTCCTGTGTAAGTCTCCTCTGCTATTCTTTCTCTTCAAAATCTTTTCATACGTAAGCATTAACAAAATATTTCAAAGAGGATCTGGCAAATATTTCGCCTAGGCTGGCAAAGTGCTTCTAAGTTGCATTTCTCAGCAGTACCAAATATTTGAGGTGACCAACATCCTCAACAGTGATGTTTGCAACAATGGAATATATAGGTCACTGATGAAACCAAATTACCTTGAAACTATCATTCAAACTTTTTTTCAAATATAACAGGAAACAAAAAGAAAAAAGGCTGGAAAGAGATAACTGGGAGAATATACAATAAATAAAGATGGCATAATCCTGAGCAACATAAAAAAGATCAAGAAGAAACAACTTGTTCAATAAAGGGACAGGACTGCAAAGAAAGTAGGCCCAGAAGTAAATAAAAGGTGTATTTAAGTTGTGGAAACTTGTAGCAGGCTGTCATAGAGGGGGAAAAGAACCCAACAGAATAGAAGGGAGAATCTGAATCACAAAGGTCCATGGATATGAGATCCCTGAGCTGCAAATTACTGGGAGTAGAGCAATATTTTGTGAAAAAGTTTTAGCCATTTCTCATACTACTTCCAAGGCAGACTGCTTTTGACAGAAATATATAACATGTTGAGCTGAATGAATCCTTGATCTACTGCCCACTATGGTCACCTTAATTTTATTGACAGGAATTTTAGCTTCCTTAAAGGTCTACTACACTAACATGTCAAAGGTAAATCACCGTAAATGATGAAGCCCAGCATAGCATAGACAAAAACTGCCTTAAGTTTTACCCCCACCTCTTTAATAATCTGTTTTTCTTTGTAAGTATTACTGTTATGAAGATACTAACAGCTCTTCCTGTTAAACAGCAACTCCTCCAAACTATCTAAGTGTCAAAGCTCCTTCTTTAGAGAACTCTGCTTAATTTCAGGTGCTATTAAATGGTCATCCACACAGCTTGTGTGAGAGTAAGTAAGAGAGAGAATGTGAAAGAGATTTCATGTAAGGTTCTTTCATATTTATCTGTATTTTATTAACAAGGTTGCAACATAAATCTGCCTCCTCGATGATTCTTTAAAAACTGTTCCAAGGACCTTTCAAGATTAAATTACGAATAGATGTAAATCCTAAAGCCAAAGAACAGAAAAGCTCTGCAAGTCTTACACAGGGTAACAAACCAATGCAGAGAAATGTCAACTGTATGTGACTTTCTAAGCAGCAGCCACAGAGGCTTTCTCTCTTCAGCATACTGGGAAACATATTTACCACCAGTGATACACAAGCTACTTTAAAACCCTACAGAGAAACTGCACAGACTTCTCTTTCTGGAAACACTTCTAGCACCGAAAAAAGCTATGTTAGTAAGAACTCCATTCAACTGCCTAAAATTCCCTTTTAATGTGAAATGAGATTATTGATGAAAGTGATCATTGGACAACCATGCCAACTGTAAATGGCAAGGGAAGACAGAACATCCAACTATATAATGAGACTAAATAAACAGTTAATCAAGAGAATAATTGGAAGCTGATGACATTAACAGATCCCCTGGTGTCCATTATGATATTATGGAATGTAGCTGAGCACTCACAGCTTTAAGCAGCATGACAAACACCTGACTTTTACTCCCAGTTTTGAATGACCTACAAATCAGTTTACCATTCCATCCTTCAGTCCTATCGATTTTCAACTACATAATAATGATAATGTTGTGGTGCAGTGATGTCTTGATCATGACAACACAATAAACTTGACTATGAATACATAATTTAAAAGCACAAAATTATTTATGTTGCTAATATTGCTACCTCAATAACCAAGCAAGAAGAATCAAAAGGCAGCTCAGATTACTTCAGCTATTTTGCCTATGACTACAGGAAGAAGTTGTGATGGGTCTGGGGAATGAAGCAATATGTGTGGTTTGTGCTTTCAGGGAATTCACTTTGGACTAATGCCAGTCAGGTCCCACAAAGGCACTGCCCTTCAGGAGTTGGAGTGATGTATAGTTCACTCCTGGAAAGCATGTTCTGTTTTCATTATATGAAAAAATATAATGAATATATAAAAGCATTTATGAAAACATAAAATAGAAGAGCAATTAATGTTCTTAGAGGATATCCTATGATGCAAACTAAAATACAACAGGTGAGGAAAAGTGGGACATTCATTTTAAAACTTCACTCCTAAACTCACCTGAACACTAATGTAGATGACAGGTAGTAATTATTTTATGTAAATTAGGCAGCAGATTATAGAAATCTGGGAAATACACACAGAAAATTTAAAACTGGTGTTCCAATTTTCTATTTAGAGTGCTCCACATTTTATATTCAAAATAGAAATGTAACTATAAAATAATGGCACATCATATTTCATCTTTGGAATTCCCAACAGAGAGGTGTTGGAGGAAGCATTGAGAAACTTTAAGATTTCCAAAATGTCTCTAAATGTCTGCTCTGGGATGTGTATTTCTTATTTACAACTTCATGAGATACTTACAAAATAATAAACCAAGAGCACATGGCCCTGAGTTTAACTCATAGCAGACACTCACACAAGTGTCCAGGGAAAGAAGAAATTCTTAATGACACGAAAATTATCAGAATTAGTGGGGAAATGCAATGTCAAGAGAGGAAGGAAGAAAGTAGAAGGCAAAATGTAACATTAGCAGAATACTGTTGCTTATCCCATTGACGGGATTTGTATAGTTCTACTAATTCCCAATAATTATTTTTTCTGAGGAAATTGTATTCTTCTAGAGGAACAAAGTACCAGTTTAAAACAGGCAGCTATCAAGAGAGAGCAGGATGATCATATTGCCTAAAGAAATTTCAGAACAGGGCCTCACCTGATAGAAATGTGTCTCTTACTACTTTTTATCCTCAAGGCTGGATGTTACATTTGACAGAACAATAATGGACATTCTTTCCTTGACAACCTTAATTTATTCTCAATTCTTTCTGTATTCTTCTATGTTCTAACACTTTTATAACCAGAAATTTTATTGAAGAAGAGAGTGTGAAGACAACTTCTTTGCATATAGCCTCATTATGCTCCATACTAATAAACACTAATATCATTATTGTATTCAGAAAATTAACCTCTTTGTGAAACTCTCGTCTGGTTAAAAAAATTCCTTCACTAAGATCTTTCACCATTGCATAGGATATCCAGACTTAAAGCACAAGAGTTAAGAAGTAACCTGTTCATATCAGTATTCAAATACATATTTCATATATGCTATATTGATCAAGAGGAGAAAGATAATAAAAAATTATTAACAGCATCTCTGATTCAGAATACCAATCTTAATATACTTCCAGACTATTATCTGTAGCTATTGTAAGTATTATCTATAATTTAAAACCTTCAGTCTGACTGGACATGTTTCATGATTCCCATAGGTTTTACTTTTGAAAATAAGCAAAATTTTCCAGAGTAAAATTAGTTAACACTGACAATATACTTCCTCTAAAATTCTAAAGAACTTCAATCATTTTGATACCTTAGACTGAGAAAATTGTGCCTATTATTAACAGGCCAAGTCTGAATTAATATCCTTGGGATCAAAATTAGTTGGCCATATTCCCAAAGGATACTGCTACTCATTCAGTAAGGTTTAAATAGGAAAAGATGCTCCTGGTTGAGGGATTAATGAAGAACAATCAGCTGAACATGAATGCCAGTATAATTGAGGGAGATGCCAAATAATACATTTCTACATAAGGGTTTCTAAATATTATGGCTAGATTCTCCACATGGATACTCTAGATCTCAGCAGCCCAACAACAGATAGGTGTTCACATGCCCTTTCAAAACTGGAGGCCATGCCATAAGCAGAGCATTGTGATCATCCAACAGGGCCTTTTTCACCCCAGACACAGCTATAGGAAGTGGATATACTGATAAATATCCATACAGAAATGTACTGGATGAAGTGAGTATAAAAAGAACATTTCACAGGGTTCCATATTCAACATACACAGCTCTAGTTCACTCTGCTTTTATCTTCAGAGGTCTTCTCCAAACCAAATCACATTGTGATTGTATTCTAAGATTCCCTGCTGATGTAACTATCACTGAAATACTCCATATAGTTTTTGGTGCCATCAATGCAAAGTTGCTGCTGAAAACTGGAAGCACTTCAAAACTGGCATGCCTTCAATTTAAAAATGCGAAGTGTTAGTATGGTAAATTTAAGAATAAACGTAAAGGGCACCTACATTACACCAGAGTATCTACAAGCAAACAGATCTAACAGGAAGTTGTTGAAGTCAATATTAGTGGAATTTGAAACTAGATATTGGAGAATAGAAATTACATTCAAATAATTTCTTCCAAACACTAGAGAAATTAGCCAAGATTGGATTCTTGGACCCACACCCACACACACAAAATTAAATCATAATCTGCATTTTCCTAGTAATACTTCAGTTTAATTAGGCCAATACTTTAGTTTAATAGGAATTCTCTGATTAATACGTACATTATGCAGGAGTTTGGACTAAATGACCACATTAGACCCTTCTAGGTTCTAGTCACTTAATTATTAAAAGCTGTAATCATGTTTGCTGAGAGATTTTATGCCTTAATGTGCTCTGAGGTTCCCTTGACTTCTGTGGTTTTTGTACACCAAAGTATTCATTCAAATATCTTCAAAATTTTGGGGTCTGATGCACGGAAGGATTAGTTACAGCCGAAACCTTTTTTTTCTCTTCCCTTCCCACCAGTCTTATGGAGCTGAAAAACTGTGATTAAAGATGTTATCTATCCTACCTATCCCTATCTATGCAACAACAGGATGTGTATTTCCCTGTGTGCCTCTGTTCCTTTGGAGGTTATTGGTCTATTAAAGCATTCAAATTTCTCTTTAGCTCTGTAGAATCTCTGTCTTGTTTTCAAAGTTTGAGGAATTTCTGAAAGTATGTTTTGATGATTTTGAAAGGTTGTACATGGTATAATCCTTTGTTTTGACATGGACTCCTAAGTTAGGAGCTAAGAAGGCAGCTACGCACAGAAGAATACACAACACACATGTAACATACAATTACTGTAACAGAAAAAAATTAAGATCATAGTATGGAAATAAAGTAGGAGAGGGGCTAAAGATAAAAATGCACAGACAAAAATGCTTCAAAACAGCTCTATCAGTTATATCTTGCCCCTACTAATAAGAGAGAAAGAGTTTGACCATTCCTGTTGGGAAACAGCAGCGTCACATAGGACAACTGAATTCATGATCTCTCACTTCCATCAGAGTTCACCATGTGCAAGTGTAAGGCACTAAATTCAAGGCAGCATTAAAACACAGCTATGCTTTAAATCTTACTTTAAGGTTCACTGTTTGTTATCCACACCCTGCCCACAAGGTACAGATGAAAGAGTTGATTCACACTTAATGATGGAGCATTGCTATAAACTCACCCACTTCTTCTTTTCACTTCAGATTCTACATTTTCTCCACAAAAATCACAACACAGAACAAATAGCTACGTTCCTGCACATGTAGAGCCCAAAAACCACAGAATAAGAATCTATCCGACTGACTACCTGCAATACCTAAGCTGGTTAATTTAAAGTTATCTCTCTATTATTCTACAAGTTATAGTTTAGGCCTTGGCTACGTTCATTATTTGATACAGAACAATCTTTGCAGTTAAGACTTTTAGACTACATGACACATAGGATCAGAATACTTTGAGTTGGGAAGGATCTACAAGGATCATCAAGTTGATCTCCTGTCCCTGCACATGACAGCCCCAAGAAACACACCATGTACCTGAAAGCATTGTTCAAATGCTTCTCAAAGTCCGTCAGGTTTGTCTGTGACCGCTTCCCTGATGAGCCTGTTCCAGTGCCCAATCACCCTCTGGGTGAAGAACCTTTTCCAAATTCCAAGCTAAAACTCCTGTGACACAACTTCAGACCATTTCCTCAGGTTCCATCACTGCTCACAAGGAAGTTGTACACTGCAATGAAGTCTCCCCTCAGTCTCCTCTTATCTAAGCTGAACAGACCAAGTGACCTCAGCTGCTCCTCACAGAGCTTGTCCTCAAGGCCCTTCAGCATCTTCAGAGCTCTTCTTTGGACACTCTTTAATAGTTTTATAGTTCTCTTACATTGTGACACCCAAAACTGCCCCCAGCACTCGAGGTGAGGCCATCCCAGTGCAGAGCAGAGCAGACAATCCCCTCCCTTGCCCAGCTGGAGATGCTGTCCCTGATGCCCCCTAGGACAGGGTTGGCCCTCCTGGCTGCCAGGGCACTGCTGACTAAGATTCAACTTGTCATTGACCATGATCCCCCGATCTCTTTCCATGGTGCTGCTCTTCAGCCTCTCACTTCCCAGTTTGTATGTACATCTACAGTCGAGCCTTCTGAGGTGCAGGATCTGGTTTTGCCTTCCTTAAAATCCCAGTTTAGTATCATCTGCACTCTTAGTGCTCTTTTGAGTCCTGCATCCAAGGCATTATGACAATGCCCCCAGTCTGATGTCACACCATTCACTGTAACCCTTTTGCACCTGATCCCTGACCCTGTTGCTTACCTGTCACATGATGTGCTTATCCAGCTGTGTGCTGGGCATTTTGTCCAGAAGGATCCTGTGACAGACAGTATCAAAAGCCTTACCAAAATACAGAAAGATTATATCCACTGGCTTCCCCCCATCAACTGGTGGGTTACCTTGTCATAAAAGGAAACCAAGTTTGATAAGCAGGAGTTTCCTCTCATGAACCTGTACTGGCTGTGACTGATGACTGCGATGTATTTCAGTAATTGCCAGAATGAACTCCTCCATGATTTTACTAGGCATTGAAGTGAGACACAGGGAGCAGTTACAGTAGATTCTTTGTGCAGATGCCAACGACATTTTTGCTAGCACTTGACTTTTCTCCAACTGCATCAATTTCATCCAAGCTCTGAAGGGAATAAGAAAGGGAAAACAAGCCAAAAAAGGGAAATTAGCAGCTGAGTGAAAAAAAGACAAATAAACAAAAGGCTGCTGGGTGGGTCCTCCCATTGGCATAGAAAGCTTATGATTTATGGAGAATTGTCAAGCTGAAAAAATCATAGATGTTTAATGATTATTATAATGACAATTTTAGTTGCCTTATTTTTTTAAACTCGAGAGATCACAAATATACAATTTGTAAAATAATAGAAGTTAGACTCTGCTTATAAGAATTTACCAGCAAGCTTTTTACTCCTTAGCATACCCCTTAATGAGCAATGCATGCGTGTCTCTTATAGCTTAAATGCAACAAATGTAAGGAATCTAAAACAGGCATCATTGCCATTCTTTTACAGAAACTGTCATGTCAGAGAAAAATCCAAATCCAAAAATGAATTTTTTTAAAGAAAAATTGCACAATTATAACACTGTTCAAAGCTCTAGAGATGAAGTGCACCTAGGTATATAGATATGCACGTACGTGTATATGTATATAAAAATGTAGATGTATGCATATAAACACACCCATACACATATATACTCCTATGTAGTTCCATTCAGATGCAAAGTGTCCAACAAATGAGACTTTTATGCAATATGCATGGCCCTCAACAAAAGGCATGTAAATCTTGTCCTCCCAGACCATACACTGAGTGTTCCACTGCATCTCTCACCCCACCCCTTTATCCTTCCTAGAAATTCAGAGAAAGAGATTTAAGAACCATAACTGAAACTGAGTGTTCAATTACAGGCTACAAAAGAACAGTTTATAAATATCTTCCATGAGCACTGGTTTAATGATGCTGGTTCAGTGAACTCCCTGGATCCTGTAATCCCCTTTTAAATCTCTGTTACTTACTTACTGCCTTTGAAAGACTCAAAGTAGCATTCAATATTCTTATTACAGAGCAAAATTACAACAGGACAAGTTGGGGGAAATAAAAGTCAGTAAAACTTTTTCTTTTTTTTGAAGTGGCACATTTTGGGTGGTATTCAAGCTAAGATTCCATTACAAATTCTAATTGCAATCTCTTAATACAACATAATTAGAGGATCTTCCTAATCTGGAAAACTAAATCACATAAATGGATTACAGCTCAGTTTTCAGATGACCAAAAGGAAAAGGTTCCCACAAAGAGAGTAAAAGCTGTCAGATGGTTAAAACATGGCAAACCACACCACATTTCCTGAATTTCTCCTTTACTCTCACCGAAGTAAACTGATTACTGGTTTAGACATGTTTTAAATATCAGATTTCTCTAAGCCTTCTTTGTACCTATTAAAATTTACACCTTATGCTGTAGAAATTTTAGCAAATAAAAGTACCACAAAATATTTTTTCCACTAATCCTTGGATATATATAATAATTGTAAAGCCAACACTTACTCTGGTAAGGGATTCAAAGGAAGTTTACGTAGTCTCTCTCAGACTATGGTCCAAATACTGGAAATATCCAGGCTGAATAAAACCAGGACTTTTTAAATGTTTTTATGCTCATGACAGTCATTTAACTATTAATTTACCATTAAGAATTCAAGTGTGCATCACAGTAAAGTGGATACTCTTTCTTGAATTGTGTAATGACATATAACCATGAATATTGTTTGTCTTTCTAAATCTATCTGCTAACAATGTAGATCATAAGAATGCACACCTAATCCAAAAACTATTTTCTAATAACTTAAAAAATGTTTTGTACACTTAGCATGCAAAACCTAAAAGAAGTAGTCTCAGATGTTCAGGTGTGAATTAACCACCTGCATAATTTTTTGTTGGATATGTTTAATAAAATACTAACTACGTACCTTTCTAAATTATACTACAGTAACAAGATATGTTTTTCCTTTTTTAAATATTTGGTATGATACCTGTAATAGTAATAAGCATCAAAATGTCATACCTTTGTTTTGTTTAAAGAGGAAGAGCAATTTACATATATAAAAATGTAAATATAGTTTTGCCCCAAGTGAAGACACTGATGAACTGAGTACATCAACACAGAAAGAAAATAATCAGTGAGACACTGAGGCATTACATTTCAAAATATACAGCAACACACAGAAAAGCTATGACAAAACAGAGGAAAAGAACAAAGCATATCAATCATTGTTTTACTAAAGTTCATATGGGGAACCTTAAAAATAACAAAAGTTGTTAAAAAAGAAATGACCAGGACAGCTAAAAAACTAAGTACTCACAGAAGGCACAAAATCCCTGAAAGTGATGATACTGGAGGCACAGCATGCAACTAAAGATTTGAGAAAGTGCAGAAGCTTGCTTAGATACACATGGGATTTGCAGATTTTTTTTCATGTTTTTCGTGTTCTAAGCAGGCTTTAATAACTTATAATAGTTTGCAGGATCTACCTCTTAGGAACACAGCTGTAGCTGTTATTCACTGCCTACCTATTTCATTATAATATGAATTTTGGAAGGAAGGATGAAATATCAGGACAGACAAAAACAACAGTAGATGTAAAAGGAAGGTTCTCCCATGAAAGAGGACACTATGCAAAAGAGATCATGCTTCTCAAGTATATCATTTAACCTTTCCCTCCTTTTCTTAGAAGCAAGAAACCTGTGTCATCAGAGCAGAGGCTCAAATTATTCACAACCTGAATCATGCTGTCTCGATCTCTGAATCAGCACAAAAATGTTTATGTGCTTATTTTTACAGATATCACTTGCTTACAGTGCTTCAGCTCATTTTAGCATATACTTACAGAAAAACTGCTACGGGGGAACCATTCTGAAGACATAATGAGGAATTAGTGATCCTGAGGTATATGCTGACCCAGCTAAGCCTCCCCAGCTAGTACCCATATGTCATCCCAAGTGGCCGCTGAATGACCCCATGCTCTGTCCTGTCATGGTATCTTGCAGGTGTTAAAGGAGGAGGTACAGATGGTCCTGTCTGATGTTCTACCATGTATTACATGTCCTTTGTGGATATTTCACACTCTTTACATCACAAGTTAATGATTTTATTGTGAAAAATAGACCACTTAACTGATAAATTTAATGGTGAGGAAGAAAACTATAAAAGCATGGCAGGTGGTGAGGTATGCTGAACCTCACCACGGATGGAAATTCTGTGCATCATGTTACGGACATCTTGAAGAGCTCTGTCTGATGCTGACACGCCTCAGGGGTTCCTGGCATCAGAACTGACATAGGAATAACTCATTAATGCCACTTTCTAATTATTCTGTAAATAGCATTAACCACTTTTATGTTTGAATACTTTTTCTTACCAAGACCCAGAAAAAACAAGTATGAAAGGATTGTAAACAACATGACACTGTATTTAAGCACAAAGGAACAAGCCTCCTTTTCAGTCAATGACAGAAAACTGACACAGTAAAAACTGGACTGCTTTCATGGCTTCCATCAGTAACTCTGCAACTCACATCTGTATGAGATGGAAAGTGCTAATAATATCTAGTATTAAGTCCAATCCAGTTTTCAACTGTACTATTGCATGCTTCATTGCAATGATGCTTTCTTTTTCCTGCCAGATTGAGACTGTGTTCCTATAAGGTGAAGTACATGCCCAATAGCTTCCAATCTCCCAGTATTTGTTTCTTCCTCAGCCTTTTGGGCATCAAACTCTAGTGCGCATAAAGGGGAAGTAAAAGGATAAGTTAAAGGAAGTATAACTTTTCTTTTATGAAGCACAAGACTCCCAGTACAAAGCTAGACTTAAAAAGGGAAGGCTATAAAAAGCAAAAGTAGAACAAATAAACCTACAAAAAAATAAAAATCCTCATTTCCATGACAACAGAAACACATCATTAAGGGCCACTAAAATTCAGAGGAACTTTTTTCTCTAACAGACAGCACACTAATTCTATTTTTTTTTTTTAAGCAGAGAAGTTCTTCCTCTGGAGTCTTCCCATTAAAAAACTGATAAGGGAACACAAGACAAATAGTTACTCTTGATACATAAGAAAGAAAACCTCACTAAGTGGTACCTATAGGAAAGGAACAGAGTTATTGTGCACAATGTTGAATACATTTTCTCTCAGAAGTTCAATAACTGGTTATAAAACTATCACAGAGCTACAAAATTCACACACACACATTCTATTTGGCTTTATTAAGTTAATTTAAACTGTATTTAAACTGTGTCTTTATAGAGATCCCTGGTCTGAGCAAAATTATAATTTTAGCTTTACCTATTGAAAGACATGATCCCTTACTTAACACATTTTAGAAAAATAATCAATTTTAAAATCAACTTCTTCCGAATGCTATTTCCATCTTGCTATTTACCCCAGCCTTTCCCAGCTTAACAAACTTCCAGAATTTCAGCTACATGTCAGGTTCCTTAGCTGGGTAACATTATCTGGACCCAAGCTATCTGCTATATCTTTCTAATACCACAATCCAACTTCATCATTGACAACACCTCTTTACACCTTACCAGTGTCATACACAAAAAAAACTTATCTCCCTTCACAACTTTCTAATTTCTTGCTCTTTCATTTTCTATCATATCAACTAGTTTTTCCAGAATTCATGCCTATCTCTGCCTTGTGAGGTGACCACTGAAAATCAGTTCTCCCTTTCTTGAATTTTGCCCTAATTTCAAAAATAAAATTCACTTCTTCAGCTACTCTAAAATACTAATATGTGATCATAAAATGCAGAAGCTTTAAAAAAAACGCTGGCAAGGTACACTGCTAAACTTGAAAAATTATGTACTCTAGGTCAGGGTTGTTATCATGCTCCATTTGAATAGATGATCAACAATGACTTGATACATACCAATTTTCAGAAACAAACCATCTTATTGCTACATCATTATAATATACTGCTATGTTATATTAAAAAAATCTCTGCTCAAGCCTAAAAAAGCATCAGAGTCATTAGCTGAATATTTTTTAGCTGACTACTTTTTCTATTTAATTAGAAAAAAGTCATTCCTCATCTTTCCAAATGGACTCTGAACAGGGGGGATAAGCAATGCTACAGCAGAATAAAGACTGAAATAGCTTCCTAACTAAATTATAATTAAGACATTCAGACAGAGTTAAATAAAATAATGTTTAAAACTGATTATTAAGCCAAAATTATTTTTGAAACATAATAAAAAGACAACATGTTCAAATCCACATACGATTCCATAACCACATGCAGAAGATACAGGGTTGCTGAGGAACTGGATTCTCAATCTGAAAAATCAAGCATCTAATAGCACATCAGGTAGAATTTACTGTATGAAAATAATTTTTATAGCTGATCCAACTCAGAGATAAATATAAGTCTACTAAAGCTTCAATGTCTGGATAAACTTTGCAAATCCCTATTTAGATTTTTTTAAAATTGATTATCCAGTATTTCTACTTTTCAAAAACATTCTTTTATTTTTACATGAATGTATTTTATTTTTTTACACATATGCAACCAACCTAGTTGTAAAGCAAGACTAAAGAAACTACAGACCTTCTTCTTTATTATCTCTTATTTAAAGTGTTTGTGTGAGTGAGTTATAGGAGTTTCTTCAGGGCATTTTTTCTGCTTCACATTTGTATGGACAGTCCAATATCTGCTTCCTTTTTTTCTCTCTAAAACACAGTCCCAATTTTGTTGACTGACTAGCACAGCGCCTGCAGCTATCTTTTCTGAAAAATTGTCAAAACAAGCTATCTGGTGACTCTGAAAAACCTCTTTGTAATGCAGTATTTTGTGAAATGCTCGTAGCAGTACAATTTTAGTAGCAAACTTCTTTGCTAGCTGTCCAGCTTGCCCTGGTTCTTGGGCAAAACAGGCCTCTTCCTACATGCTCAGTGTCTGGAGCTGTGATGTGTCTAAGCAAGCATTCATTTTCAATAATGCCTTGTTGGGCCCAATGGCATTCTATTCTGGAAGCTTCTGTCCTGTTTAGGACACCATCATAAACTGTGATGGATGCATGCATCGCATTATTGTGTTCACAGCAGTACCTCTAAGCTGTATTTTTGTGAGTGTGGCTGAGCTGCTGAGGAAGGGTTATTTGCCTTGCTTGTGCTGCTGCTGCTGAAGACAAATGCAAGTTTTTGGGGAGCACAAACATTGTTTTGAAGAGCAACTCCTTGCCCTCATTTGGAAAAAGCTTACAGAAGGCAGCAAGGAAAACCAAAAAAAAAAGAAGACCTGGGGAAGGAACACATCACACACCATAAGCGACAAAAACTTTTCCCAGGGAACCTATCAAGGACTGCATTGATTACTACAATCAAGAATGCTGATGAAAGGTGTTGGACTAAAAAGTGAAGAGGAGAAAAGGTTTCATCACCCTAACATTTAACTAACAAGAGACCAGATTTCAAAAGCAACTATATTTCAGTTTTGTCCCAGTAAATTATATATTTAACTTTGTAAAATGTCCATACTTTAAGAAGTGGTACTGTGCTAGAATTCTATCAAATGAACAAAACTGGAATATGCAAAGCAAAGACATCCCAATCTCCCACATTCAAGTAAAGCCTGAATTCATACACCTTTTCCTCTGCAAGAAGTGGAGGAGGGGATGGGGCTATTGGGAAAACAAAACAAAACAAAACAAAATAAAACAAAGCAAAAACAAACAAAAACCCAAACAAAACAACAACAAAAAAAACAAACAAAAACAAACAAAAAAGCCCACAAAAACTGCAGAATAAATATTTTCAAGACAAATATTTCTGTTTGTTTTTCTTATTAAATATCAAATAAGCAAAAAAACCCACAATTCAAACATTTTGCATAAAAAATATTTTAATTCTTAAATTATTTGATTTATCATATTTGCGATCAATTTTCTGCTAAAAACATAATATTACATCTTTTTTTTGTACCCATTACAGAAAAAAGCAATAGCAAATCTTGCAGTTTTATGATTTGCAAAGGGTCAAGGCCAAGACATTTGTCTAACCAAGACAAGACATTAACTTGTTGTCTTCCCACAGATTTTTGTTAAAGCTTACGTAAAAAGAAATTGAGGTCCATACTAGAAAACATATAGTTTTAACCTGAGACCAAAAAAAATATTACAAATGAAGTTTTAGTTCCATCAACACATTATTTCCCTATTTGGTGATATTCTGAAGGGACTGCCAGGGTGGATGACTATCTCCCACAGTCCTGTCATTGCCCTGCTAACTACTTTGTTCCAGTTATATATTCCACTATAATTTTCATATTTTCTGTTATACTTCCACCATGAAGGAAAAAATGTCACTAAAAGTGGTGTAACAACAGCATGCAAATACACTGAGAGAGGACTGTTGAAGCTTTGTCAATTGTTACTTTAAGAAACACAACCCTGAAGATGTGTGCTGGGGAGCATTGCTGTGAGAAATGAATAAACATCCTTTCACTCCTTCTCCCTGATATCAAGCAGAAATGAGAAAGGGAAGTCAACAGAGGTCACACACAAATGTGAAAAGCTCTGTAGAAATGTCTTTGGATTCTAATCCGGACTGACAGCTATCCTATTCTTTACTAGTGTTATGTATAATGGACACATCACTCCTGTTTCAAAGTCAGAATAACCCTCTGTGTGAATGCTTTAAAGACAATATTAGTAGGCTTCACTCCAGCCCCCTGAACTAAAGTACACAAGAATCAACAATCTACTTGGGCAAGTAGTGGTTCAAGACAACATGCTAAAAAATTATAGCAAAAATTCCCCAGAGTAAACTGAATTATTTATGCAATTCTAAAAGAATTAGCACATCTATTATATGTGTGACCTTAGGGAAATTATTATTATTAATATTAATGTATACATTTATACTGTTGAGACATTGTAACATGTGGATCACAAAGAAAAGGAAGGCAACCTTCCACAAAGTGGAAAAATTGTTTTCTATAGATTTTTCATCGGCTTGGATATTTAATTGAACTTTAATTTATGCAATCACACATTTACTTTCACTGTATCAATAAGATGTGTATTTATCTATTTCTAAGGCTGATTTTTTTCATGCCTTTTCAGCTGTAAAATTGCACAGATATTAATTCTTTTATCCATATCCTTCTCCAGTTAAGCATACATGTTAACTGGTAACAAGGTTAATTTCTGCAACAGAAACTTAAACATCATTTATTATCTGGTATAATTTTTCTCTATATTAACTCTTAGAGAAGAACACTGCCACTAATCCTGTAAGAGGTCAGATTTCTAAGACAGCATTTAGGTAATGCTGCAGAGCCCTTAAAATGGATAGAAAAGCACTGTGTCCTCTTGGGTCTCAGAACAAGTCAGGTCTCCAGGCCCTTTCCCACTAGAGCTGGAAAAAGCAATGGTAAAAATGATCATCCTGGAGAAAGAAGAAAGGCATCATTGCAAAAGTAACATTTCTAGGGACTTCTAAACTGTCTTTTGGTGGTGTCCTATGGTGGTGTAAGTCTTGTGCAATGGAGAGAAAAATAATGGGTAACAGATGAAACAAGGGACAATTCACATTTGAGGAATATGGTTGAAATATTTAGAATTCCCATGGAGTCTCTTTTCAATGGCTACTGAATATTTGCAGAACAGTGCACCCAAAGACAGTCTGGTTCCTGCGAACACTCTGCTGCTACTGCTGACCAACCTATTAAAAGCCAAAACACTGACAGCTATGCTTGGATGGTGCAGAGACCCTAGTGTTGCAGAGGCTCACACACTGTACAGCTTATGCCTTCAAGTCCCACAGGTTTTACCTCTTCAGATTTCAAATTTTCAACCATATATGCAGAGCAGGCAGAATCGACACAGTAACCAAAGGTGAAGTCTTGGCTCTGACAAAATTCTGAGATAGGATTCCAATATACTAGTCATGTCAACTATTTTCAGCTCATACCAGCTCTACTGCATCTATGCACAGTAGGCTAATAAAATGTTGACTAACCTTACCTTTTTGAAGATTTGAACAGCATCAGGTTTTCCTGAAGTGTAAGCAATCTCACTTATGCATACCCATCCATGAAGGGTGCATCATGGCAAAACAGCCACTAGGGAGTGGTCCCAACACAAGGCTACTAGCACCATTAAAGCTCTTTCTGGTCAAACACACTGGCCTCAAAAACATTTCCAGCTTTCAGCCCTACGTTATATTGATGAGACTAAACAGCTTTCTAGTATCGAGTTTTTGTTTATCATATCATACTTCAGAATTTGACCAAGAATTTGAACTTTTCTTTTAGGCTAAAAGTTGTACTGCATTCTCTGGGTTCTATTTCACTCTGGGTTCCCTGCATTCTATTTCATTATAACCAGTGATTTTTTATTTTGTTCCAGATCTCTGGAAAAAAGCCTTAAACATTTTATAATCAATTCCCTCAGAGTACCACTTAAAATACACCATATAGGTGCCTATATGCCCTTTAAAATGAATTTGGGAGCCATCAACTAACTTCTACTCTATAGTGTATAATTTAAAATTGTATCACATTTTTGAGGACACTGATTTCCAACATCCCTTGTCTGCTTTTAAATACATCATTACATTAATTTTGTCTAGCAAGATCGACTTTCCTTTAACTCCACTTGACTGCATTAATTATTTTTGGTTCTTTCAGTTTCTGATTAATGAAATCTCATAAGAAATATTTAATCTCTTGACTGAGTTCAGAATCATACTGATAAGAATAGAAATTCTTATTTCTTTCACCCCATTCTTTTCCAATATTAGAATCCTTATGCCAATTTTACTACTTTGGTTTAACAAGGGTTTTTCTAAAAAACCTGACAAAGTTGGTTATTAAAACTAAAAGGCTTTTGCAGACTGTTCTTGTATCTCTTCAGGATAAGAGAGGTGACAAAAGGCACGCAAATAGAATGCATGTTTTGACAGTTAGGAGGGTATCTAAAAATTGCTTCTTCCAAATGTGGAGAATGAGACTAGAATCATATAATGAATCCATAAAAGCTGATAATTATTAATACAGTTTGAAAAAAGTGCATCATATGCTGAGACTACTCAAACATCAACTAAAATACACATTTTTGATAGTACAGGAAACAGACTGAAGGCAAAGTGTTGGACTGTCACATAAATCTGACTACATGAAATATAGCATAGTCTGTGACACTAACCCTGTTGCCAACCAATGTTTACAGACTTTTAGAATCCACTCTAGCATTTGGAAGCTGCATGAATTTCATGACCAGTTCACTTAGTTGAAATTTACAGAAATCACAGAATGGGCAATGCTGGCAGGGACCACAGTGGGTCATCTGGTCCAATCTCCCTGCTCCAGCAGGATCATCCCAGAGCACATGGCACAGGATTATGTTCAGACAGTTCTGGAATATCTCCAATGGAGACTCCACAACCTCTCTGGGCATTCTATTCCAATGCTCAGTCAATTGCACAGTAAAGAAGTTCTTGCTCGTGTTCAGGTGGAACTTCCCTGGCATCAGTTTCTGACCATTGCTGTAAATAAAATGTTACAAAATGTAGCACTTCTCAGGGTCTCGGACAGCCCCACAGCCCCGCATGTTCCAAAGGGTTCCCAGCCTGGGGCTCTCGTCAGCACCTGGCAGTCCCCTGGCAGGATCCTGCTGATCCCAGCTGCAGGCTACAGCCCTGCAGGAGAGATAGCAGCCACAGACACTCCTCGAAGAACTGACACCGGACTAAGAGATGAGAGGGGTCTTTTGTATGGTTTCCCGAGTTTATTAAGCTCAGAAAGGTCCAGGAACAAAAGGCAGAAAGACAGGGTAGACTATCAACTTTTATATGGAGAAGGTCAACCAATAGGGACAGGGTTCAGAGGCAGAACAGGGGAGGGACAATGCAAGGGGGGCCAACCAGGGAAGAGCAGGGGAGGGGAGAAGGGGCCAGGCCAACGGGATGTCGAGGTTGGGGGAACTTTCTGGAACAATATGAATATTTAAAGGAAGGTGAGGGGATAACTGACCAACCATTGGAACTGAATTAACATATCTGTAACTGGAAGGGACCACTATAAACTCAGGGGGGAGATGTCACACAGTGCTGCCTTCCCACCACTCGTTGGGCTTGTTTGTCTGTTCTTCAGCCACCCTCGGGGTGGCTTCAACCACCGCAACACATTGCCTCTTGTCCTATTGCTTGGCACCACAGAGCAGAGCCTGGCTCCATCCTCTTGGCACCCTCCCCTCAGATACTGATGAGTTCCCCTCTCAGTTGTCCCTCTCAAGGCTGAACAGGTCCAGCTCCCTCAGCCCTTTATTGTAAGAGAGATGCTCCAGTCATTCAATCACCTTTGTCATCCTTCACTGGACCCGCTCCAGGAGCTCCACGTCTCTCTTGCCCTGAGGAGCCCAGAAGTGGACACAGCACTGCAGGTGAGGCCTCACTAGGGCTGCAATTACTCATCCTGAGAACTTAAGTTCAACATGTAGAAATCAGCCTTGAAGTATCAAGGTATTTAAAGCACATCTGTATTTTCAAGTGTATGGTCAGGCCAATTGTTTCTGGTGGAACCATTCAATTCATACAATTCATGTTATCTTACTGAGCTTAAGACACAATGGAGAGAAAAATAGTTTTTTCTTTGACCATTCTATTGAAATAATAATGCTATAATTCATTATCAATTCTTGATAATGATAAAAAAATTAAAAATCACATACACACCTAGTATTATCTGCAATAGCAAAAACTAATTAAACAATACAGTCATTAGAAATAAATTAATTTTGAAAATTGATCTCATAAACCTGAGAGGCTTTGAGGGTTTGGATTTAAATTTCAAAAGCACATATACATATCTCGTATTTCCCCAAATATAATTACATACTAGAGTAACAGAAAATCCTCTTTCTGAAGGAGGTCCAACATCATATTATGCAGCTGATACTGCCTCAAAGAAGAGAGATTGGAAGCAATATTAACATGAAGAAAGTTAAAATTCCATTGCTGAACACTGATACCATATATTTAACTCCATAGTAATGCTAGGTGATGAGATCTGCTGATAATTCTGAGAATTTAGATATTATGAATAGAAGCACTATGGAAGTTCTATGACTTGAAGTGTTACAGTGTTATTTTATCCTAATAAATTAGCATGTTAGTAAAAGAGGCCATGTTATTAATATGCAATATTCTTCTAAGTGAGCTCTTAATTAGGCTAACAATTTAGAAGACGCAGGAAATAAAGGAATTAATTTAGCACTTTGTACATGATAAGAATTAAAAGTTAATGCTATTCATGCACTGATTAAAAGTGAAGCCAGATGGCATAACCTATGAAAATAGGAGACACAAAATTTTCATTTTCATGAAACTGTAATGTGAGCAGCATCTTGTCTACTAATTAGCAGAACCTGATGATCCCACATTCAGTATATGTAACATATGTAACATATGCACTTCAGCATATGTAGAACTTTCTATAATAAATATTGATAAAGATACCATACTATTTATTTGATCTTTTTCCCTGGAAGTTCTTATAGAGCGTTTGAAGAAGTATACAATATTGTAAAGTTCCTATTCAGCCAGGGATGTTAATTACGTGGAAAGTGGAAGCAAACCACAACATTTTTCCAATTAATGTGGTACTGCCTAGAAATTCAGTGAAGTAGCACAGACCTGCATTGTCATGCGCTGTTAAAAGGAAAAACCAGATATGGACCATGCCCCAAAGAACTTTTATTTCAAACATTAAAATGAATCCCCTATCCCAAAAAGGAGCAACACAGCAATACATTAACATATTCCCTGAAACAAGCACAAAAATAAAAAGCTAAGCAGAGGTGGGGGGCATCAGTGCAACAGAGTGGTAAGAAAGGAAGATTAGAAATGTCTGAAGATTAGTAAAAAAGGTTTGATATTCATAACATTACTATGATACTTGGTGATCTCAGACTCTGAACAAGTTGGCACTGTAACACGAAACTCAGTGCAAGACCAAAACTCAGTAATTTTTGTTACTTTGTTTGCATCTCTGCTTTCAAGATAAGTTACTGTACATAATCACGTAAAAATTACTACCTGTCCAAATCCTCACTTCTCACCTTCTACACCTTCTGCAAACATGAAATAAATGATCTGGACTTAAACACTTGTTATGGTGTTATCTGGAGTTGTTGCACATTTGTGATTTGGTGACAGCCTAACAAAAATAACACTCAAATTACAGGCTCCAAATTTCTATCTCCTTACATCTCTATACTAAGTAAAACTACATGAGGAATTTTCTCCTCATAAATTATGGCAAGAATTATATGTCATCTAAATAGATATTTGACATTCTATTGCCTTTCATAAGGGTATGTCCATAATATTCGTCACATCGATGTACAATAATTTGCTCTAACAAGTAAGAGCCAAAAAAATTCAATTGGAATCCAAATCACACCCTTGTGGTAGAGATGGTTGGAACATATCTGCAGTAATGAGAAATATTAGTTATTACTTCTTGGTGTGAATGTTATGACACACAAGTCCTAGAGAATCAAACGTTTGGACATTTCTCTCACTGTTCTACCCCTAGGACTTCTGTAAGGTGTACCACAAGTGAAGGTTACACAAATATGTAATTTTCTATTAAATATGTATGACTGGGTTTCAACATCACCATTTCTAAAAATCACAACCATTATTAAATCAGAATTCCATCTCATGTTTTGAACACTCTCATTCAGCAAATGTACATTTTTCTATATTTCTCAAAGCTCAAAAGACCATTTACTTACAATATTTAAAAAACCAAATTACCAACAAAACTAAATTCAGAGATTTAATTAGTGACACCAGACTTCAGACTGAAAATACATACTCATGTTCAAGGTAGATGTTAGTGAGCCACTGTGTAGGAGGCAGATTAATCCACATCATCTTTCTAATAAGGATTTCTGACACTCTTTCTACAGGCTTCTGCAAATTCTGATCTAAAGAGATTATAAAGCAATGAATCAAGAGAAATTATTACTGCAATATGAATTGTAGCTTTTTTTCAGCTTTTATTTCCTTTTTGACTTCATGCCTTTGGTAAGCTTAAGTGTAAGAAAAATAGAAAACCCTCTTGCAAAAGTGAAATACAGCTGTAATACCAAAAAAAAAAAAAAGTCATTATGGTTCCAACAATCAATCTGAACCCTAAAGAGTCACGTCTTTGTTTAGTTATTATCACAGCAATTTTCCCTTCTAATTCAGTGCGCTCTATTGTGTTATGTCCACCAGAGATTATTACATAATCACTGAATGGGTATGTTAGTTGGTGTAGCAAAAGATATTATGAACTGTTTTCAACTGGTTTGCAATGTTAGTTGTGTTTATGTTGTTATTTAAATTCATCTAACAGTTTATTAGACTATTATGCAGTAAACCTTGCTTTGGTGGATATATGAAAATAGCATTTTACAGTTAAATTCCAGTGTAAGTTAGGTGCTTTAACTTGTGTCTATCTGCTGATCCACTTCCATTACTTTTTATCAGTACTGGGAAAAACAATCAGCTCACATTCCTATTTCAGGTATATCCATTATATTTTGGAAGCCAAAGTAAGGATCTGCCTTTAATCCACAATAATGGTCTCACTGTGTTTTAAGATTGACATCATTAATAAATGCCGTTTGTCAATCCAGAACTTAAGAGGTTAAACTTTCTGCCAAATTTATGGTAACTTTTATTAACCTAGGTTAAGGAATACTAATTTCTGCAATATTAAGCAGTCTTAACATGGGTTAGATAATTAGTTATATGGGACAGAGAGTTTAAATCATGATGCCAGCCTGAACATCTACCTGGAATCATGACACCACTTTTATGTGCACCTTGACTAACCACTATCCAAGTGGTTAGTCATTCCAGTTACTAGATTTCTCCCTCCTGAAAGTGATCTTCAATTTAAAAGCCACCACCTCCCCTCTCATTCACTAGTACTGAAATCTTATTTATTAATTTGCTAAATACAACCCAAAATCTAATGTAGCTAAACTAAAGTCTAAACCAGTCACCTACCACGCTATTGGGTTAAGGATAATTGTGAAAAGCTATAATTACTATGCCTTTATCCATGCTATTGTTATATAATAAGACCATCAGCAGACATTAGTATGTTAAGGATATCAACCCCTAGGGCCCAAAACAGTTTTGTTACTGTAATTATTGAGAAATTAAGACACAATAACTGGAAGAGAGAAATAGAGGTAACATTAAAAATGGGAGGCAGAACTGTAAAGATTAGATGTAGCAAGAAAAAAACAACTATTTAAGATGAAATTCTGAAAAATAGATTATTACTTTATTCAAATGGATGTAACTGTTATATATATATATATTTATAAAAATATATATACATACAAACACACATGTACATATGCCATCCAAACAGGTGCACACACAAGTAATGTTCTTTCTTTTAGTAGAAATATTTATTATGAGTAAGCCCAGTGATAGGATAAAGAGCAAAGAGTATAGTACCTTTTGGAACCACAAACACAGCTTTCAAAAAGCACTAAATGAACTGAGCAAGAACAGAAGCATTCCCTTTATGATCTTAATTTTCATTAAGACGTTCACTGCCAAAGAAAATAGCTGAATGATTCCAGAAGACAGAAATATTTTTAAGGTCTATTAATAACTAGATGAATGTTATTCATCTAGCTAATGTCACTCAACTAATTTTCATTCAAGCTGTCACCAGACTAATTGTAAAAAGAAACAGTATAAGCCAAAACTTCATGGAATAATTATTCAGATGCATGAATCTATGGCAAAGTAGCCTATCTTACACAAAAGGGTGGACCTTAAGTATTGAAAATGCATCAAGTATCTATCAATTTTCTGAAAACAAAATTAATTAGAGTGCATTTCAGGATGCTCCACAGAATAACACAAAGGAATTTTATTTGCAAGAGAAATCTGTGGGTTTTTGTGTTAGTGTTGAATTATGCCATGGTAGCATAAAACTACCAGACCACAGATCCAGTGACAGGTTTTGAGCACTGGGGATCACTGTGCCTAGGAACAGTGCTAGAAAGATGGAGTATTTTATTTATTTAGCTGTACAATATTTGCTTTTATTTCTTGCATATACTGTGCAATTAATCGCTTTTGTATGGGCTATTCACTTAAGAGTTGGACTTGATGATCATAGTGGGTCCCTTCCAACTCAGAATATTCTGTGAAATCTTTGGAATCTGTGGATTCAACTCCTGTGACATCCCCACAGATGATGTTTGAGTTTTAGGTCAGAGTGAAGGTACACATTGTCAGCTGGCCAGATTCGAACTTGTAATAAAAGTAAGCTATTTTCAGGTTTTTAGAAATCACTTAGTTTGCCCTTGTGCATTATGGGGTGCACATATCTGAGCGTGTATCACAGCACCTTATCTTCTCAGTAACACTAGGGAGCAGCTGTTCACTTTTGTTCCAGTTACAGTACTTACCTATGATAATCCAGACTGGCACTATTCTCCCCCACGAGTCTTCTGTCCAAAAAGAAAGCACCTTTTACAGGGGAATTTCACATTTGCAGAAGTTAGATTTAGAAAAGATCCATGAAAAAGCACTGTAATACAGCAGAGGACTGCTTACTGGGCTCCATAGTACTATTACCATGAGAAAAAGGGCATAAAAAGCACTGCCTTTTGGGGATCATCCCCTATGACTAAAAAGTTATTACCCACACTTACACTAAGAAAACTTAATGAAGTCCATGGAAGAAGAAAGAAAAAAAGGCATTAAATATTAACCAGATCACTGAAGACTGCCTTTGAAACTCACACTTTAATTAAATCTTTAGAATGCAAAACTCATCTCCAATCAGAAAAAGACTGGACTGACTTTAGCACTGACCAACATGCAACAATTAAGGTCTAAAGCTTACTTCACAGTTTGGCTAAGCAACAGCTGCTTGAACTGCCTCTGTAGACAAAGTGGTCTGAATCGACGGCAGACCAAGTGGGCAGCTTGTGATAAATCAGCAGGAAAGAAAGAAAGAGTGCCTGCACAATTCAGACTTGTTACAAAATGTGAATAAAATGGGGACCAAGAAATT
Organism: Eopsaltria australis; assembly: GCA_034509425.1. Taxonomy (NCBI): domain Eukaryota; kingdom Metazoa; phylum Chordata; class Aves; order Passeriformes; family Petroicidae; genus Eopsaltria; species Eopsaltria australis. The sequence goes on along the minus strand of JAVTVJ010000158.1, from coordinate 3,930,812 downwards.
TCTCAAAATAAGTTAAATCTCCTCCATAACAGCTTCAGGCAATCACTTCTGTAAAGCCCTCTTCTGTAAAAGAAGGGTTCAAAGAAAAGGGTGAAAAGAATAATGAATCAGAGAAGCATGAGATGAGAAACAGCAGAACAACAGACTTGAAATGAAATATAGGAAAGACAGCTCTTATAAACTAAAATTCCCACTCATATAACCATTCCAATACCAGGGGGAAATATCACTGGTCTAATGCTTTTATTACATAACCAGATGTAGCTAGAAAACCCATTCAGATTATTTCAGTTTGAGATCAACTTACTTCATAAAATTTTAAACAATTTCTTGAGTTTCATTATAGCTAAAAGGTTTTTCATGTTACTTGTTTTATTATGCTACAGTAAAGTCCCTAAGGAACTGAAGCAGAAGGTCATAATTCTGTTTACTGATATGATTGATATAATGGTCTTTAAAAATACTGAAATTAAAATAATGTGCATAGGTAACAGATAGTGCTTTATTGGTTTGTTCTTCATTTATGCTATATGACTTTAGTAGTCTAAGGTAAGACCCCTTGGGGAAAAAAAAATTAAAAAATGGTAGGGGAGGACTGCTCTTTTTCCAAGGAGAAGCTGAGCATGCTCATGGTGGAGATACTTTGAAGTAGGCAGCACACAAAGGAGGAAGTAAGAGTGGCACAGAAGAGCTTCAAGCTGCATTTCAAGCAAAGAGAAGAGGATTAGTGCTGAGCAGCGTGTGAAGCAGGAAAGCAAGTCTCAGAAAACAAACACCCCACATACTAGGCAGGAGTCCATAGACTTTCCTGTAGTGCAGAAAGCCTACAGGAAAACTAACTTGAGTAAGACCCCACATGCTAGAGCACTCTGGGCAGAATTTTACAACTGCCCTCTTTTATTTCTGCTCTCCTTGACATAATTTTGAGTTTTCTATATTTAAGAAGGTAATAATTCCAATTTTATTCTTATAAATCCTGGATTTTGTGAAGCATTAAAAAAAATTAAACAAAAAAGCCCAAAACTCCACAACCTCACAACTTTACTTCTCCGGGACCCCCTACAGAATAATATCTTCTGTTACATTAGTATATTCAATGTAAGTTATCATAGCGCCACATCGACATAATATTAACCAAGTATTATAGGTAAGATCTGAAATAAATTCTTAAACAAGAAACTGATTGTCTTTTTGAAAATTTATGAGTGCTCCATCAGTAGAAGATATTCAATTGTTCCTGAAGAGACACTGTCACACAGAAATAAATCTGACTGTTAATAATTCAGATTGAAAATAAATCAGGTAATAAAATTCTCAGTTCTTATACCTGCACTTTTTATGCAAGTTTTCTTCCCATTAAGGAAAAAATAATTTTATTCAAATAACTGTAAAGAGGATTGTATATAAAGAAGTTGCATTCTTTCTGTTTACAACAGTATCCAAAAATATTTTCAAATCATAAATATGGATCTTTATTTTAATGTAGGTGTACTATATTTGATTAAATACTATTCTATTAATAAATAGAATATATATAGAATAAATGTCTATATTTCACTAGTTTCTTTTTTGTTATTAGAAATGTAATATGATGACATGTGTACTTTTCTGGAAAAAAATTCTTCATAACAAAAAACATTCTTACATTAACCTGAACAGATATTTCAAAAAAAGAAGTGGAGATATATACATACATTTATATATATATATATATGTAATTCTTAGTAAGATATTTGTCCTGTATCCTGGAATCATGTATCTTTCCACCTACTTTCACATAATTATGCACTGAGCATCTTCATATAATATAAAAATATAGTTTCAAGTCAAATACATTTTCTAATGGAAACAATGTCTTAAATAATCATATTAAATGATAAATTTTCAGGGGACAAGTGGTTATATAAATATGAACACAAAGGTATTAAGCCATTCTGATATAAACTAACAGTATAGTTGGGGTAAAAAACATACAACTTCACTTTGAGCAAACTTGACTCTTTAATATAGATGCTTTTTGAATAATATAATTCATGAAATACTCTGCATATTGGTTTTGCCTCCTGGGACTTAATGTCTTATCCCATTGCGGGGGAGGGAGGGGTGGTTTTGGAGAAAATTTTATTACAATCATTATTGTAAGAAACTATAGTTTTGTTCCATTACTCTCCATTTCCTTTCTTATGAGAGAACTGGAGGAGTCTTTCTATCCAACCCTTTTATTACTACCTTTCCCTTCCTTTTATGTCTTGACACTTTGTATAAATCACAGCAGTAATGATCAAAATGTGACAGATGCCCTCCAACACAATGCTGAAACATTAAAGAGAAACAAGCACATTCAGGATCTTCATGCAAGGATTTCTTCAGTATCTCCCAGCATTAGATTTGTATTTCCTGTGGTAGCTCCATCTATTCTGTTATTCTTATTTGCTTTTGACATCTTTTAAGTGCAGTGCCTTGTATGTATGTATTTCATTGAACCATAGAATGGTCTGAGTTGGAAGAAACATTCGAGATCATCTAGTTCCAACTCCTGTTCCACTGTACCAGGTGGTTCAGAGTCCATCCAACCTGGCCTTGAACACTTCCAGGAACAGGGCATCCAGAACTTCTCTGGGAAATCTCTTTCTGTGCCTCCCCACCCTCACAGTAGAGAATTTTTTTCCCAACGTCTAATGTAAACCTGACCTCTGTTATTTAAAAACCATTACCCCTTGTCCTATCACTACCTGCCGTCTTGAAAAACCCCTCTTCAGCTCTCTTGCAGGCCCTATTTTAAGTATTGGAGGGCTGCTTTAAGGTCTTTTCAGAGGCTTCTCACCTCCAGACTGAACATCCCAAACCACCTCAGGTTTTCTGATTTTAGCTTGTTGCTTTCAGATATCTTCTTCAATTTATCAGATCCTTTTAATACAAATTCCGCCTGTTTTGAATAAAATATTTCAAATATCTTTGCACGGTTCTTATGGTTAGATGAAACTCTGCTCTTTGTCCTCTCTACTTGGATGATATGAGACAGTATCAAAGTGTTAATATTTTAGACGCACTGTTTCATCTATGTGCACTAGTCAAGCTACCCTGACAAATAAAATAAAATCTTTTTGACACAGAAAAAAATTAAACTGGCAGACTTGACATTTAAAAAATGCATACTGTGTCTTTCCTCTCTGGGACTTTAACCACCTTTCTCAAATTGTCCATGTGTTCAGAGAGTGCATCTGTTTGCACAGTAATTATTCTATTGCCCTACAGGCTTGAATGTCTTTAATCTACTGTTTTGGAGTGCCTTCAGTGAGCCTATGTGGGTACACACATTCAGCAATCAAGAACACAATCTAGTGAGGATCAGCATCCTTCTTCAACCAGTACTTTCATAAATTTATGGGGAAATACTTTCGCAGCTGTCATGTCTGTAATACCTACACCCTGATGTACACCAAAAATCCTTGGTCCCAGTTAATGAAAACTAATTCAGTTCAATTTCTTCGTGCCAGTTCATCACACCATTATTTACAATAAGAAGGGGATCTGATGCCACAAGAGACATTTCAAAAATCATATACCATAAAATTCAAAATCATAGATGGTTTACATAAGCTTCATTTAACTGAAAAGACTTCTCTCTGTGCTACATCTCAAAATAATGAGATTCAGGTTGAAAGTTTGAATTGCATGGAAGAAGAGGAAAGATTGAATCCCTGGAGATGTTATGCAGAATGAATCTGCAATACATACACATACTAAAAATTTAAAGGTCTAAATATCAGTCAAAAAATAAGGCACAGATTACAGACTGTCTGATACATAACATTGCTTGTCTATGATTAAAAAAAAAAAAAAAAGAAAAGAAAAAGAAAAGATAAAAAGAAAAGATAAAAACTAAAAGAGAGACTGCAATGAGGCAACAGGGATCCAGCAGAGAGCACAGAATCTTTCTTGAAGTTACTGAGTTTCAGGTCACAGTTGGACATCCATAAGACTGAGAACAGGGAAAATGGTGTTTAGAAGAATCTAAAGCTTTTCTAGCAGTCTGTATAACCCAGAGATTGTTTCTTTGTAACAAAAGAAATATTTTGGTGCATTTCAATTCTCAGTTTTCACTGTGCTTTTCTAAAGCCTGTCAAATTGTCAGTTCATTAAATCTATGATTATCCTCACCATACAGCTTTTACTGATGCAGAGTTCTATTTTGACTATTTTTTTCTCTATTTTAAACATCTAAATATGTCATCTGAAATCTTCCTCTTGATGACTAGCACTGCATTTCTCAGTATCAGCCCTTATATTTGAACACAAATAACTAGAGTCATAGATGCCATTTATTACTCAGTCAGTACAGCCAAAGGAAAGGTTCATTAACTTTGAAAACAGACTCTGATCACGCAACAGCTTCCACTAAAAGACTAAATAGAATTTGGTACAGTTATTTCTAGAATTGTTATTTGAAGTTTTATGCAAGTTTCATGTATGTATAGGGATTTTATAGGCATGTATGTAATATATGTAAAAGGAAATTGAGATCTGTTATTAAGCCTTCTACTTATAGTTGTGAATTACACACCCCCTGCAGAGTAACAGTTTCTTCACTCAAATAGTTTATTGTGCTCAGCATTTATTGCTGAAGCATGATCAAAAGTATATTTTAGAAGAAACTTGGATGGCACAGTAAAATAATATTGAACTGTTGTCCAGATGGCAACAAGATGTGAGGATTAAAGGACATTTCTTTCATCAGAAAGAGCTGTACATTAAGTTCTCAGTTTATTCTCTACTTAACTCTATCTAAAGTCTTGTTCCTATAGCAACTGAATATACAGATATGCCTCAAAGAATTATACACCAGCAAGTATTCCCATCTCCAAAGCATATATTGCAATTTAACACAACTTTAGGCAGGAGCTTCCATTTAGTAACTTCAGTAAAATCCTCTTGTCCTTCCATTTGGGGGGATTACAGTCGCTATCTTCTAACATCCCAGGAATTTTACTGATATTCACAAGCATCTCTAGCTCTGCCTCACCAGACGCAACTTCATTATTTGAAACACAGCCATCAAATTAATTTGGAAATAAAAACATCTACTTGGTCATAATATTAAAAACAAAAGACTGGATTACATTTCCCAATGTCCTTAGAACCATCTCCTTTTCATGGAACATCTAAAATATATTTACATCATGAAAATATTGTGACAGAAAAAATTATGTTTGATAAGTCAGAAATTTAATTTTTTTTTGTCTTTAAGAATAACCTCATCAAACTGAAGTAATTAGTCTCCCTTCCTTTATTATACTTCCTCAATGGTATTAAGAAGCATTTAGATATAATACATAGAAAAATTAATGATTTATGGAAGTGAAAAGCAAGAGCACACATACTAAACCTAAAGGTTACAAGAGACTCTGGAACTATCCCATGTTCCTTGAGTTAATTTTGAATTCTTTCCAAATTGTACACGTCTCACAATATCAGCTATTATACATAAATTAAGTCAGGATGGGTTGACCTTTATTTTTTTCCTCTGAAAGCCATAGAACTCTTGACAGATTTCCAAAAAATTAAGTCCAAAGTAATAATTAGCTCTTTTTAACATTAAAAATCTTCAAACTACCTTTTTCAGAGCATCTAGCAGATCTTGAAGATCTTGTGAAATAAATATTTCACAAGTAGGAAATTAGCCATTAGCTCTGAAAAATTATTCCTTTTCCTCTGTTAAACAGGAGAATGATATTCTAGAGAAGTGTTAGATCAATGAAGCCATAAACTCAGTCTCACAAGTGTAAGAGATTCTTTCATCTGTACCTTGAGACTCTTTGAAAGGTTGGCATCTAATCTACCAATCCAGGCCCTCAATGAGCTTTCTGCAAACTGTGCTTTGCAATTTCTAGGATCACAAGAAAATAAATAAATAAAGTACTAAAATTTGATCTTGAACTTGTCTCAAGAGAGTTTTAGTCCACTTTGAGATGGTATTTCTGGAAACATAGCTGTTAGATGACAATTCTTGTCTTATTTCTAAGCAAAACTATTTGTTTTGAAGGAGCACCACCACTTACCCGCTGTTTGAGAGAAATTTTATCAAATTTGCGCTGTCAGGGAAGTCTGAAAGAGTTAAAATGTCAGCTATCAAAAATGGTTTTTAAAAAAGCCTTGTCTTGATTATTCACATATCATTCAAGAAATTATTCTAAGAAAAAGAAAGGGAAAGTCAGCAAATATGCCAGCAGGCAGACAGAGAGCAGGTGGGTTATTTATAGCTTTGGTTTTAGTAGACTGAAATAGGGGTTATGAACAAGGTCTTCTCTTAACTCCTTCTCAAAACAATTTAGTTAGAATTAGCCAGGCATAGAGGTTCTATGGAAGTATTTCTGGAGACTGCAGTGATGTTCCATGTGATAGTAAAAGATAAAATACTAGGCTATAGAAATTGCATCGATCATGCTCAGTTCTAAATACTGCTGACTTTAATTTGACACACACTCAACACTGATTTTGTACTACTCTAAACATATTGATTTCAGTAGGCCTAGTCATGATTGATTTGGAGCACGTCATATAAGCCCCAACCATTTTACTTAATTCTGTGAATTACACAGAAAATATCAGTATTTACTATCTTCAATTTCAAATACAGAATTCAAATTTGAGACTCAGCTAACCCCCAAAATCAAGTGAAATCAGCCACAATGAAAAATTCTTATTTTGCCACATTTTCCATTTCCCATGGAAGAGTAGAAGTCTAACAAAAACTGCTGATGAAAGTACTACAATCTTCAAAGCAAAATACCAAGAACGTGGAACACTGAGACCGCAAATTATTCTCAAGAGATAAACAGGTCTTAGAAGATGAGATGCCAAGCACACTACCTGATAAACAGGAATACGTATTTTATGTAGTAAACATCTTTTACTCTGTTCAGTGCAGCACTGGGTTCATCGGTCTTCCACTGACTCCTCTTTTGAACTGATAATCTAGCATGCAAATAATCCATCTGACTAATATTTTGAAACAAAAACAGATCAGGAGACCCAGGGTTAAAACAGGAGATGACAATCAGAGGAAAAGTGAAAAAATGAAAACAATATCAGTGCTGCATCCTCCATGGTTAAACTGGAAAACACTGTGGACCACAGGCAGAAATAATTTTTCAAGCTAAGAAATTCATGCACTACTACTTTAAAAATCTAACTAATCAATTAAGCATAAAGATCTTCAAGCTTATTAAAAGTAAGAACTCTATCCCTTAAGGATCAAAAAAGCTGGGTCACCCCAAACCAGTAAACAGCTTCCCAGGATGATAAACCTCTATTCTGACACATGCTACATCTACTGTGTAGAAGAGATTTTATTCAAAATCCACCGATTTGAACTCATCCACTAAATCAAGACAGAATTAAAATAACATGTTGTTTAATCAGAAGCTGCTGATCTTTCTTTTTTAGGCACTCCTGGTTTCCTTCTGCCTCTGTGGACTTCATGTTAATGTTCTAACTTGCATGAGGATTATTCAATCTTTCATCAGGACATTAAGGGTGGGGAATTAAGAGTTTTACAACCCACAGCACATTTTTGTCTTCAGGAAAGATTTGGATAGGAAAAAAAATCACAAAATGACCTTGTGTTAAACAAGACGAGAAGCAGTAGAGCATTTAGAATATTTCTATGCAGTTTTATATTCTCTTTTGCAACCAGACATCTGTTTCACCTTAATCCAGCTCCATAAAAGCAGGTATAGGCCAAAGACCATTCCTGGAAAGGATAAGGCCTTCAGGCCAGAGATACAGATGCTAGAACTGTAGTCACGCAATGAAGACAAAATGTTAGCCTGCCATATGTTAAAAAGGAGCGTCTCTTAGGAGATGGTCTGGGTTTTGCTTATGATTTTTAATCGATATTTATATATAGAAGACATCTAAAGTAGAATACAATTTCACTCTTTTGCTCTGGTAGCTCTTTGTACTTGCAATTATGAGAAAATTAATGAGATTGATATGCAAGTATTGTCAAAACTCATGAGAATATCTATACTGAGAATTCCCAGCAGATTGTAGTGCTTTGCCTGTTCCTCTTTACCTGCTCACCACTACTGACTTCCTGACAGCACACAGTACCTTCTCCATAAGACTCTTGCAACAAGGTATCATAGGATTAAATTAAAACAGTGCCTATTTTAAGCTGTCCTTGTCACGTAGAGACAGCAAGGACCAGTGAACAGGGCACAGCCTGAAAGTTGAACCTTCTGACAGCAGACTCTCAGGCCAGTATATGCCATCAAATGTTGAAATATGGGCATTTGACACTCAGGCCATGTGTCCAGTTGGACTCCTGACAAAGATTTCTGAGAATCAGATGATCCACGAGAAAATTCAAAATATAGCAGGAAGATTAGTAAGTAAGACTTGAATTTATAGTTCTAAGTCGGTGCTATACCTGAAAAAAAACCATCATGGGCAGAAACAATACAAATAACTGAAACTTAGACTACCTTATAAAGACATAAGAAAGACCCTCATGTCTTATTACTTCATGGGAAGGCCAAAGGAAATTCCAGATGTCCACATACCTGACAAATTAATTCTGCTCTCATTGATCAACACTTCCAGGTCCTTTTCTGCCAGACAGCTTTCCAGCCACTCCTTCCCAAGCCTGTAGTGCTGCAGGGGGTTGCTGTAACCCAAGTGCAGGACCCAGCACCTGGCCTTTTGAACCTTGTACTACTGGCCTCAGCCCATGGATCCAGCCTGCAAACTCTTTGAGGGTGAACTTAATCTCCTTGTCCAGATCATTGATAAAAGTATTAAACAGGACTAATATTGAACATATAACTGCTGTTGGAATACTTTTTACTTTCAGATATCCATTGGAGAGTGAAATAAAAATATTTGAACATGCGGAATTCTGTTGCTAACAGTTCTATAGGCAATGCAAAAATGAAAAGAAATACTGTAACTAATTTAATGTTTAAATAAACTATTTTGTCAGTGTGGCTCCAATATTAATACCAACCATAATAATCTTGCAATTCGCACATACACACAAAAAAAAGAACAAACATTTTCTATTATCTATGTCAGCCTACCTGCTCCAAAGAATTTTTCCAGCTATATATTTAAAAAGAAAATAAGCTGTTGCGTATTTCCAATCAAATACAATGCCATACAGACAAAGCCATAGCATACAGATACCATAGTATGAATCACCACATGCTAAAGCCATTAAATCATCCTTCATTAAATTAGCAAAAATATATATCAGCATTTTCAAATAGTGGATGCATGAATCTTAACAGTAAATCTTTGTAGATTTTCATAGGATTCAGAATGCAATCATAGTGGTAATTTCAAAATAGGAAGGAACAAAATTATTTTAGTTTCCTTGGAAGGCAGCAAATAGGACAGAAATAAACAAAATTTTCTATTTTACTTTTGGAATAAACTTATCTGACTGTGACTAGTTTAAATTAACATGCTTATTCTTTACAGCCAAGTAGTTTCTGAAACAAATTTTCTATTATAAATACAATTCCAACTCAACACTTTATGAATTTCACTAGGAGAAAAAAAAAGTAATCTTTACACTCTGGGGCATACAAAGTAAAATCTGCAAGTAAACACACTACTTATTTTTAAGCAGTGTATTTTGACATATGCTTACTACTACTTACATAGTGTGGAAAAGTACATAACATTTTTAAATGTTTCACAGTATAAACCACATCAAAAGAATTCTATTCAGTTCCAAAAGCAACTGTTGCATTCACAGTCACTTGGCAATTTGACTGCTTTCTGTTTGCAGTACTGTTCTAGTGACAAGAATATTAATTTTCAAAAACCTCTATTTAAAGAACAAAGCATTTAAGATTCTAAAAATTGTGTAAGTCTTTAAAGAAAATTAAAAAACCAGACAGCATCTATACAAAAAGATTTCTAAAGCCACCTGAGAGCTATTGCTACAGACTTTAATGTTACATATTTATAGTAACAGTTACAGAATATTTTCCCATTTAAATACCTAAACTCCTTTATTAAGGCATGTCACAATTAGACTCTCTGGACACCATCCCAAGTTAAGCCAGGGAAGAATCCAGAACTTGCCTACAGAAAAAGTGCATATGAGGACCTGCTTTTCTCCAGAGGTCTGGGAAACAAAAAATGCCTCAGTAACTCAAGGAAGGTTTTGTACCATAAGACTGTAATGATTTTGCATCTTTTGTGGTTCAAACTCACAGATTACCTAATACGTAAGCAGTATCTGGATTATACAGTCTAAAGCACAGACATCCAGCAAAGAGAATGTGTGTGAAAAAAGCAAGGAGGCTAAGTTGTCCCTGCGTATAAAGTAAAAAGGCAGAAAAGAGGACTGGGAATGCAGTTTAAATCTCTTGGCACAAGCTAGGATAAGCTTTAACTTTTCTACTCTTTTAAAGAGCTTACTGCAATGTCTGTTTAGAAAACCACTGAGGTTTGCTATGCTCCTGGCTCTTGCAAATATATCTTGTTTGTTCCAGAAAAATACAGGGTATGATTCAAGATAAATCATGCATCAGACTTTTCAGTCACATGACTGGGGATGTGTTCAGTATGATGGTCCCTGTATGCTCTGTGCAGAAATGACTCAGAAGCAAGTTACACATTTGTCAATCCAAGAAAGGGACAACAGTAATTAAAATCACTAACAGCTGGTTGAGGCTCAATACGTTCATCTACATCTGATGGTTGCAATACAGTAATAGTTGATGATTGATCAATATCATATTATAATATTGTATCATAACATCTAGAAAGATCTGATGAAAACAATGCATTGAAAAATAAGAAAAGGAAAAATCAGCCTAGTTAGTAAGTTAATTCATGGAAGTGTGTGTGCTTACTGGCAATAGCAAGGATTCTTATTAGACTGTTCTTTCTTTGAGGCTTGAATACCTTCCCAGAGAACAGCACTAGAATAAGAAAAAACTATTAACACAAGTAACTCCCATGTCTCCTGCTTCTTGCTGATTTGAGAACAGTGTGCAGTTAAATTTTCATATATGCTTTCAGATCTTTTCAATACTTTGATAAGAATTAGAGACAAGAAAACAATTTGGCATCTAAAAGTTGCCCCCAGCTGGGCAACGGAGGGGATTGTCCCGCTCTGCTCTGCTCTGGCATGGCCTCACCTTGAGTACCTGATGCACCTCAGGACACAGGTGGCCCTCCTGGCTTCCAGGACAGAGATTCAACATGCTGTTGATCACAACTCCCAGATCTCTTTCTGCAGTGCTGCTCTCCAGCCTCCTGTTCTCTAGTCTATCTGTACATCCAGGGTTGCCTCTTCCTAGGTGCAGAATCCAGCACTTGCCCTTGTTAAACTTCACCTCATTCATGATTTTCCAGCCCTCTGTTTTATCTAGGTCCCTCTTCAGGGTCTCCCTGCCTTCAAGGGAGTCCTCCAAATTTACTATCATCTGCAAATTTACCTAGTATTCCTTCGTCCTGTATCCAAATTGTTTATGAAGATGTTGAAGAGCACTGGCCCTACAGTGGAACCCTACAGTAACTGGTCACTGACCTGATGTTATCCCATTCACAGTAATCCCCCATGTGCCCAACCCATGAGACAGTTGCTCACCCATGACATGATGTGTTTATCCAGCTGAATAATTTTGTTCAGAGGGATACTACGAGAGACAGTGCAGAAACCTTTAGTGAAATCCCAAAAGACCACATCAGCTGGCTTTCTTTGATCAGCTGGATGGGTTACATTCTCATAGAAAGAAATCAGGTCTGACAAACAACTTTCATGAAGCCATGCTGGCTGTGAGCAATGACTGTGTTGTCTTTTAGGAGATTTCCAACACCTCCCAGAATAATCTTCTCCATAATTTTACCAGTCACTGAAATGAGACTGACAGGCCTGCAATTTCCAGGGTCATTTTTCTTGCCCTCTTGAAAACTGGGACAACTCTCTCCAACTTCCTGTCAACTGGGACCTCTCCAGATTCCCAAGACCATTCAAAAATCATCCAGAGGGCCTTGTGATGACATCAGCCAGCTCTGATTATTCTCAGATGAATCCCATCAGGCCCCATACATTTACAGGGATCCAGCTGGAGGAGCAAATCCCACACAAGTTCAGGGTCAGCACAGCCATTGTTCTCCTGCTCAGGATGCTAGGACTCCCACAGCCCAGGAACGATGCTGAAGACAGAGGCAAAGAAAGCATTAAACACCTCTGCCTTGACAATGTCCCTGACTGTGATGTTACCATCTTCATCCTGTAATAGGTTGATGTAATTTCTGCACTGCCTTTTGACATTAATATATTTAAAAAACCTTTTTATTGTCCCCCATAGTTCTCACCAGCTTCAACTCCAGTTGAGTTGTGGCCACACAAGTTTTCTCCCTAGACCAGCAAGCAGCATCTCTGTGTGTCTTACATGTCACCTTAATTTGCTTCTACTGGCCACATATTTTCCTTTTTTGCCTTATCTCCAAAAGAAGATTCCTGGTTAGCCAAGCTGGCCTTCTGCCTCACCTGCTTGACTCCTGAGAGTTTGGAATTGCCAGGCCCTGTGCTTTTAGAAGATGGTGCTTAAAAAGTGACCAGTACTGACGGATCCCAGCATCTTCAGAAGCACTTTCCCAGGGAACCTCACTCCGTAGTCCCCTGAGAAGCCTCAAGTCTGCTCTCATATCCAGTGTTGAATTTTGTTGGCACTGGCACTTTTCCTTCTGTCAACAGAGCTTTTAAACTTGACTGCTTTGTGGTCACTGTGGACAAGACAGCCACCAATCTCCATTTCACTCATCAGACTTACTCTGTTAACAAACAACAAACAAATCAGGGTATTTTTCCTGGTTTGCTCCCTTAGTATCTGAAACATGAAGTTATCATCCAAATACTTCAGTAGTCTTCCACACCTGTTTGTGCCAGCTATGTGATACTCCCACTTAACTTCTGGCAAAGTTGAAATAATCCATAAGGACAAGGGCACTTGATTTGGAGGTGTCTCTTAGTTCCTTGAACAATAACTCATTGGTGTCATTGTCCTAGGTGATCTGTAACAGACTCCCACAATGACATCCACAATACTTGTTTGTCCCTTAATCCTTACCTAGAGACTCTCAAGTGTGTCATTGGCAACTGTAAGCTCCATTTTTGTTGAGTTCAAATTTTATACTCCAGTGGTCTGTGAGTTCCCTCCTGGTGTCATCTCTATGACTTAAATAACTAGAAGAAGAGGGGGGACATCATGCACATAGCAAACCTCAAACTCTTCATATGAATTGAACATAGCACTGCAATATTATGTCTGAGCTTTTCCTCTTTCATGTGTGTATACTTTTCACTTTCAAAAATACTATCCTTTTACTTTCAACAGGAAACTGCTGAGGAATGCTCAGCTTATTTCTCTTCAGGTTCTAAAAAGTTCCCTGCTATCTACAAGCATATTAGCTATTTATTGGGCCTTTCTAATTCTTACTTCAAAAATTTTAATCCCTACACAACCACTACTAAACTGAATGGGTGGATTGTTCCTACAAAGATTTTGAATTTGAATGTGTTACTATTAACACAGAACTCTTATTCTAACTGCACTGCAAACTAGACCTTGTCTACTGCTCAAGGCTAAAATGGAGGGATACTGATATTTTTTCAGTTCCATTAACAGCGATTCTGAAAAGAAACCATTTATGAAATTTAAATGTCTGCATCATCAACCATTGGAACACTCATTGAGTCAAAATAAGCACTTTGCATAATTCCAAACATCTGCATTTCATGCTTTTTAAACAGTAAATTTCTCTGCTTATAAAGAATACACTGTATTTCAAAGCCATTAGATATTAAAAAAAATCACACTACTGCAGTTTACATTGAGAACAAAGCCCCAAACCCTAAGTGAGTCACACAGAATATTTTTAAAGCCTTTTAGAATAAAATTTTTAACCAATGTTTCACTTAATGGCCTGATAAAACATGAACAATAATATGAACAATCCCGTTGTTAACAAAGTTTGTTTCCATTGTTGAGGCAGCTGCCTATTTCCTCCAACTAGCAACAACAACATCCACACCCACCATTTTAGACAAAACAATATGAATAGTTTGCCCAGTTAGATGAACAAAATGGTCTGATTTTTCCAAATAGAGAGTGCAAAGCCAGTGGTAGTTAGGTACAATGGCGACCCACTGGGTAGAAGTAATTACGTAAAAATTGTTAATTTGGGGAAGACAAGGTTGGAGATGAGGGGTGTTGAGGGGGGATCAAGATGAATCAACAAGAAACAAGACCAGCAAAACAGAGAGAAGTCGGGGAATAAAAGAGACCTGACACATGTAAGCAAGGTACTGGTCATTAGGTTTGTGTGGCTCATCTCCGTCATGTTTGTGAATGCTCTGTGTGTTCTTGCAGGTGTCTGCAATGGCTGGCTGTCCCTGCAATACGTGTTGTTGTGTCTGTGTGTGCCCACTGGCAAGTAGCCTGGCCAGAGACTACCTTCAAACAGAGAGAAGCTGCCGCCTTGCATCTGGCAAGGTTCATTTGATTCAGCTACCACCAAGACAAGTCATATTGTTTTAACTCTGAACTGGCTAACTCTAACTTCTTTAATTTTGTGGGATCAAGTCACACTTCCTCTATCATAAATGTGCGGAAAAATGAAAACATATGATCATATTATCCATTGGTTCTTATGTATCTTCTGTATTATTTTTCTCTTTCATCAGTTCACCAGAGAAATATTTAGCAATTATTTGGTTATTTAAACACACTAGGATAGCTATAAGATCATTCAAAAAGGGGAATTAAAAAGTAAATTCAAACAAAGACATTTAAAACAAATGGATGTAAGCACTGCTCTATACTGTATCCCTTAGGCTTGAAGAATCAGGACGGAAGGAAGTTTGAGTTGATTATAATCTGCAACACAAAGATATCAATTCCATCTGCCAATAATAAATGATGTCCAACCACTCTCCTCAAATGAGACACCAATACACTCAAATAAGTCAAAACATTTTGAAGCGAGCATCCACAAACCTTTTGGAAACTCTACAAGGAATTTCACAGTTAATTCCAATGAGCGGAACAAACTATTTCATATTATCAGTACAGCCCCATAGTTTCTGAAACAAATATATACCTATCAACTTTAAAACAGTGTACATGGGAATATATAAGAATATCATGAATTGTGAGAGTTTTTAGATTGGATTTTGTTTGAGTGTGCTGTGCTACAGGCCAACTACTATTGATAACTCTTTCAAATTTACAACTGTAGTTTTTAATCACAACAGGATGAGAATGCCCAACAGCTAAGAGAGCACAGAAAGAAACTTTCCAAGCATTCTGCACCAAACTAAGCAAGTCTACTTTTATTATTTATTGAGTTTGGTTGGCTGGCTGGTTGGTTGATATGATTTCTTTTAACATTGCTTCTTTTTTTGCCAGGTCAGTTTAAATTAGTAGCTCTACCAGTACTGGTGGAAAAGACAGTGCTCACAGAACAGTATTTTAACTACACTAATATTTCACCATCAAAAAAATACTTTACTGATGAGAAAGTGAAATAGTAATTTTTCATTTAAAAGCATGTTCTAATTTGTTGCAATGCAAGTCAAGAAATAAGGTCCCTGAAAACAGCATATATATCAAATGTTAAAAGGTATCTATAAAGTCTAGTAGACCAGCCATCTCATGCAGGTAAAATTCTACATAAGAAAACTTAGAATGTTTGGACATGAAGACTAAAGATGAAGCAAGATGGATTTAACATTGAAAAACCCAATTAAAACCCTCAGTCTAGATAATTTTTCAAGCAATGAGACAATAATGATCATCTTACGAGTGCAGCATCTTTTGATGTACATGTGAAAACTTATCTAGAATTGACTGCGTCAATAAAGATT
The DNA here is from genome assembly GCA_034509425.1 of Eopsaltria australis. Classification (NCBI taxonomy): domain Eukaryota; kingdom Metazoa; phylum Chordata; class Aves; order Passeriformes; family Petroicidae; genus Eopsaltria; species Eopsaltria australis. The sequence continues at coordinate 3,914,914 of JAVTVJ010000158.1, read as the reverse complement.
GGCAAACTTTTTAAGATATACAAGTATATAATGTCCATTATTTAAAAAGACAGGGTTCGCTATACAATACAGCAAGGATGTTTATGGAAGAGGCAAATGGGAGAGACATTGGTTATTGTATTCCATGATCTAAATTCTTTTGAAGGGAAATGTGCACATAAGCTTTTCAAACTAATTAAACATCGTTAAAACTCATAAATCAAGCAAAGTCAGTGTATCATTTTAGAAGTTTAAAGTTCTAGATCTTACTGAGAAAAGTATTCAAAACCCAATTCACATTCTTTGCTCACAGAAAGAATTCTACTGAATTCAAAAGAGAATGAGTATCAAAAACATTCACTGTGTAGCAATTCAGGTTTTAAAGAATCTATACAGATATAAGATTTTTTTACATAGGAAGAAGTTCACCCCTAACAGAGGTGAACTTTTCTTCATTAGAAGAAACTCAGAAGAAAAATCTACAGTAGTCTTTTGTCTGAAACAAGGGTAAAAAAAGTGCATCTATTAAGTCCACTCAATAAGTCAACTGTACACCAGTTTGAATAATTATCTCAATAATTTTAGAATTACTTAAATTAGCCCTTTGTATGCACCATCTTTATTCATACTTTCACTGTTTAGATGACTAAATGGAACAACATAAGAAGTAGAGAACTGCCAGAACACACATAGCAAACAGGAAGACTTGAAGACTGTATTTCCCATTTCCCTCCAAGTTTGATAAAGGAATGACCTGTATAGTAAGCATTGTCAAATAGTTTTGCTTATTTATATTTCAAATTCTGTATTTCAAGAGAATTTTCATTTTAACTCCAGTTCAAATCTCTAAAAATCTGCAAAATTCTACCTTTATCCTAAACATTTAATGAAAGGCTATTTTTGATTCCTGACAACACTGATTCCCAATAGTAAAAAAGATGGATAAAACATTTTAATTACGGATGCTATTATTTTCAGGCAACAATCTCAGTGCAGAAAGTTCTGATCCTGTTCTTTCTACTTTACAGTGCAGAAACATATTTGAAAAGATAATATATTACTATAGTCATGGCTTCAGAGGTGGATGGCAGTTAAACAGGGAAATAAAATAGGAATATTATTGCATATAAGATTGTACTATAATAGGGCAAAATAAATGTTTGCTTCACTTGAATACCAGCATGCTTTGGCATGGTTTTGGACAGCACTGATCATCCAGTCCCACCAACTTCTCTACTATTCATGCCTAGAATTTAATTCTCTTGAAAAATTCAGACTTTTTTTCATTTGTGACCTAGCTTGCAATCATTGACCTCTATGTCTGGTTCACCTGTACTCAGTTGTAGAACCTGAGTCCTTTCAAGTTCTTGAAGGCAAGATATATCTAATTCATTCTCTTTATTTTGGAAGGAAAAAATATGTATCTGCCTAGGAACAATTTAAAGATGTCACAGGAACTTCACATTGATAAAAGAGAACAGAACTAGATTGCCTTAGATGTTCAGTATGACAAGTCTTGTCTATAATAGCCACTGAACATTTACAAGTGCTATATAATTTGAAATTAATGCATTAGCCTTGGGTACAATATAGTCCTTCTGTAACCTGTCTCCCTTGACACAGATCTAAGCAGGTGTATATTTAAAGACTTTTTTAAATAAAATTGAACAGACTATATATGATGTGCTAGTGTGCTACTTCAGGATTTATGATAATAAAATGTCAAAGAACAAGCTGCAAGCTGGTTTTTTTTTGCTTGAGATACTCAAAGAATTAATTTTATGCTGGCATATACTGTAATTAGAAATAGCTCTGTGCATCATGATTAAACTAGTAGCTATGGAAACCAAAGCACACTAGAATAAGTGTAAAAGGAGAATAGAGAATAAGCCAATCATAAAATTCCTTTAATCTGTTTATTTTTAATCTTTCTTGTAATGCAAATTGGAATACTAAGGGTCAATACTACTTTCTTTTTTTTAACCTTTGTCTGTTTGGAAAGATCAGTATTCTTTCCAAACTACTTCCTAGGTGTTAGATTTTGTTTTCACTCCAGAACTTCTCTGCCCACACAATCTTAGGTGTTAAAAGCACACCATTTTTAATGATCCATCCTGTATTAAATAATTGTATATATTTATCCCTTTATGAAATGAGAACTCGTGTTTTCAATGGCCAAAAATCTCCATGGTGCTCCATCCCCTTAGTTATTCTGAGAGCCATCTGCTGAACATATTCCAGTTTAGCAATCTCCTGATGGGTATGGGGGAAGGATGGACATATCTCCAAGCTGCACTCACCTAATGCAATCTCAAGGACTGAATGAGGGGAAAGAATTTCTTCCCTTGCCATGCAGGCTACACGTACTGTGAGCACCAAGCAGGCAGACAGCCTTCACGATACAGTGCTGACTCATGTTTAAATTCTCACTCGGCCTCGGGTCTTTTGTGAAAGAGCTGTTCTGTGGCAAGTCACTCACCATCCTATGCTGTTGCATGGGGTCATGCCAGCCAAGGTATATCTATTTTTACCAAATTTCACCAGGCACCTTCCTGTTAGGTTAGCTGAGGTCCTTTTCAATGCTAGCCCTGTGTATAGCCCAGAGTATAGATTGACTCACTTTGCTACCCATTTTGCTGTCATTCACAAACAAAAAGGCAATTTCCCTCCCATCATCCAGGTCAATGATGAAAATGTTAAGCAGTATTTGCACCAGTAGCATCCTCTAAAGTGCAGCCACTCCTTAGACATCATGCTGTACACCTCTGTTCTTTGAGACATACAGTGGAGCTGCTTTCCCACCTGTGTTGTGGCCACTAGTCCCTCATGCTTTAAGAAACCATGTTAAAATACTTGATTAAGTCAAGATAAACAAAATTTTTTACCTTTTGTAGCCTCATCTACAAAGATAGGTGCCTCATTACACAATGTAATTGGTTTAGTCAGACATGGTTTGTTCCTGTAAAACCATGATAGCTGTTGTAAATCACATTATTGACCTTGCTGTGCCTAACAATGGCTTCCAGGAAGATTTATTTCATAATCTTCCCAGGAACTGAGATGAGACTGTCCTGTGTTCAGTTCTCTGGATATCCTTCCTTTCCCTCTTGAAAGTGGCCATATTAATTAGCTTTCTCCAGCTACTGAAGACCTCTCGTAATCACCATAATCTTTACAGAAAGATAAGAAATAGCAATATTGGATGAACATCCAGCAGTCTCAGTTTGCTTATATGAACTTTTACCTCAGTCTTCTTCTCACATCGTTAGCATTCCTCTCCCTCAGACATTCCCAGCAGGGACAGAGGTCTGGGAGGCTAGTGACCCGAAGCCCAAAGAAATCACTTTAAGATTTTCAAATCTTAAAATGGAAAAACAGTAGGTATATTAGCTATATTACATATAAGCAAACTGAACCTGCCTTCAGACAGGGAAAATTTATGACACTCAGTGTTAATAATTGGTACATTATTGGGCCATTAATATAAGAGAACTGTTCAGAAAGTACACTTTTCTCAAAAGATGACTGTGGAAGGGGATCTGGTTCAAGGATATGCCATTCTCTGGGCTACGGCAAAGGATGAATAAATATTTCAGATATCATGCTTAGTATCAGTACTTTCAGACAGACTTAAACAGTTCTCTGGTATGAAAGATCTGACATTGGCCTGGTAAGAAAGTATTTAATTGTTGATCGGTATCATGCTTCGAAAAAATCCTATAGAACAAACTAAAATCTCTTCTCGTCATTGCCCAAATAATACAAAAGCAGATAAATCTCACACTTCAAGTCCTCTTTTCAAGGAAACACTTGGTCTAATAAGTCCAACTTTGTCCTTCTCAGTTAAGTGTTTTCCTGGGTTACTCCCACTGCCTCCCAGCACCAGTGCAAATATTCATAAACAAAATATGAACAGCAACACTTTGAAGGACAGAGACTTTTTTCCTCTGCTCCTTCTGCCTGGAGTTTTTGCTTCAAAGTAGTGCTTCGTACTATTGTATCTCCTCTACTTCATAGGCTCTAACATCTTCTAAAGGAAGAAAATCTAGTAGAATCAGCAACAGGATCTCATCAGCACTCATCATACTAGCATCATTTGGGCAAGGAAAACTATTATAATAATCTTTAAAATCAACATCCTGTCCTGTATGGTGACTACATTCACCAATTTTTGCTGCATTTGAAGTCACACCTTCATCAGTACAGACAGGTAATAATTTCTTTGGAACAGTAGGAAAAAAAAGGCTACCAACATAAACTGGATTTAGTTTTGCAACTGTATTTTCACAACTAGAAGAGAATGCAAAAGTCCATACCTACAAAAACATGCTGACTAGCCATGTCCCATGACCTATATAACTTTTACACTGAAAGACAAGGAAAAAGCTCAAATTACTATCTTTACTATGTTATTGAAATAATTATAGTTTTAAAAATCAGCTGAAAATCTTTTCCTCTCAGATTACAGGGATTCTGCCAATGAAAGTAAGTGTTTTGGGGGAGAAAGGTAAACCAAAAAGACTTCAGTAAAATGATTAGTATTCAGGATAAAGAAATCATGTCTACCTAGGGTACCTGTGAAATTTTATTTGTTTTGTTAATAAAAGCCAGGAGTTCTCAACACTCAAGTCACTAGCAAAAGTATTTTCAGAATTATCAGTGTTTTTTCCTATGCCTGTATCATTCCATTTTTTCCTATTCCAGCATTCATTTATCCTATTATCATCCTCTCTTTCCCCATGCTAATAATTTCAATGACTGCACTAGGTTTCTCACACAGTATCAAAGCATATCTAACAATACCTTAATCGGTTTCACTATCAGCAGGATTCTCACAAAACACAATATTATTCAGGATGATATTACAAAAAGGGTTTGGGATTATTTTTCACTTGAGAACATTTTTCTTTTCGAAGAGCACCAAAATGTTGCATATTTCACAAGCAACATTTTGAAACAAACCTTCTTCAACATTTTCCCCTTCCCCTCCTTACTAGTAGTATATTTTATTTTCTGTACCAGAAAATTGTTGACTGCAACTTTGTTGAGCCACTGTCTACCCAGCTCTGAAGCAACCACTGGACTGCTTCATGTGCTTATGGAGACAGACAAAACCACCTTCCGGGCCTATTCCTTTGGGCAATTGTATTGGGTTTGTGCGGCAAGGTTTTGTAACAGAGGAGGGGGGCCACAGGGGGACGGACTTCTCTGAGAAGCTGATAGCAGCTTCGGCTTTGTGTAATGGAAGAACTGCTTTCCATACAAACTGCATTCCTCTGTAAACCGAAACAGCTCCAATCAATCACGGAAGAAAAGTGGCTGTTTATATGATGGGGCGGCGACTTGAATCAAGATCGACAATTTTGACTTCAAGAAATTCCTGTCTAAGATTAGGAACTGCGTTGGCTACTGTGCCCGACCGCAAGACGCTCTCCATCAGACCTTAAACCATCCTCCAGCTCTCCGCCTGCAGGAGGCTGCGGGAAAAACAATCTCCCTCCACTGCTCAAAGAAAACGGATTTCCACTCACTTTAAAAACAGATGACGTAATCCCTGCTTGTCCCTTTTTTTTTTTTTGGGGGGGGGGGGAAGTGGGCGGCGTTTTGTTTTTCCACGGAACAGAGACACCACAGGCTACTGGAAGGGGAAAACAGACTCAAACACAGTAAAGAAAAGGCAGGACGCCGAGAGAGAAGCAATTTTTCTCCAGCTCGAGTTCTCGCTTTCGCTCAGGAAGCCCAAGAGCAGCTCGCGGTGGGAGCGGTGCCCGCTCCCCGCGCACCCCCGGCGCAGCCGCACCCGCGCGAGGACAGCGCGGGGCCGCGCGCGCCCCTCCCCTCCCGTCCCCGCGCGGCCGCGGAGCGCGGCGCCCCCTGCTGGGCGCGCTGCCCGGCAGCGCCTTCAGCATGACGTCACCGCTGCAGCGGCTCCGCTCCGCCGTCCGCCCACAGCGGGCAAATGTTCCTGCAGCTTTTCACCCTGATCCTGTTTTCTTCTTTTCTTCTTTCTTATTATTTTAACTTTTTTTAATAGCTGCTCTGAAAAATGTTGATATCGGAGCATTGCCAGATTGCAAAGAAAGCCGTAAAGAAACACCTGGCATTGGACAGCCATCGGCTAACGTTATTCAGCAGAGCCAAATCGGAGATGGCACTGGCATACACTGCAAACCAGATGTGAATTACCTTTCTGTTGGGCAGTAAATAAACAAGCCTGAATGGGTTGCAGAGCTGATAAGGCGGTCAGCAACACTACGATTCCTGTGTTTTACTGGGCCAAGTACCATTTCTCAGAAAAACCACAACATCCTGCCATGCAGGTAACACGAGCGCTTTCTAGAACATCCCTCTCCCCCAAGAAAAAAACAACCCGAGACCAAAACCAAACATAGCCAAACAACAACAAAAAAAAAACCGGAGGAAACAAACAAACCCCTGAAAACCAGCCCACCATTCTTAGTGGTGGGTTGATTCCTCTGCAAACAAGATAACATTACTCCTCCAGATTCCCCTGCCAAATACTGAAATACTCTTGAAAAAGCAGATCTCCATCCACAAAGCCAACCTTGCTATTTGCTGTTTTTTTCAGCAGTGTTGGTTGAAACTGTCAACTTCCACAAGCAGAGTTTGTAAGGTTAGCAGATGGGGTCTCTCAGCAGCAAGGCAAAAGCATTTTTGGTGGTTACTGGAGAGAAGTGCTCTGAAAGTTGCAGGGTTTGCAGTCAGAGAGGAAACCACTTATTTTTTTCCAGATCTACAGGTGAAAATAGCACAGATTGAGAACATAAAAAAGAAAAAAAGGGGGCAGAGGGGGAAGAGTAAAAACAGCAGGGAATTGAAAAATATCCTTAACAAGTTCAAGATAAAAGGGAAGATTAGAATGCTCTACCTGCTCTTAAGCTTCAGTCATGCAGCAAAGGGGACATTATAACAATCACCGAGTTTGTAAATCATCTGGTACAGAATAAGTACTAGATTTGGCTTCTACTGAATGTACTGGCATATCCACTGCCACTGGATTATGAAATGTAAAGCATTATGAAAGGAAAAAAATAGCTATTTTGTTGGAGAGTGCATTACTCTTATGTTCACTATGTTTAGGCAAGCCAAGCAGATATTTCCCACTATTTAACAAGTGTGGCAGACTAAAACAAATTGATTTGACCCTTTTTCAGTGTTGCGTTGTATTTTGTGAATCATCAGTAATTGATTTTTAAAAAAACCCTATGATGCCTCTCAGACTCTTTTCTTATATTTACGCAAATGCATTTTCTTGTTTATAAATGCCAGAATCACTGTGATTTGTTAAAGACTTCAATAATCTGAGCAAGACCCAGCCGCAGAACATAAAACACATCTTTCGAGCTATTACACTGCCAGTTGGAAGAATTAGCAATCTGTTTACAGCATACCAGGGAAATTCAAATCTATATACTATAGATTAGAAAACTACTATAATCCTTTATCTGATACACATATATTTTCTAATTGGTTATAAAAACGGATTTCCTACTTTGCATTAACATATTTAGGAAGATAAATAATATGAAGAATTAACACCATCAGGATAAATTATTAAGTAGAGGTACTAGTCCAAAAACTGATCAGCTCCACAAAAATGTATGACACTGGCTAGTGTAAAACTATGTTTTTCAATGAAGTGACAGCAATAGGTGTTCTTTTTAAACATTCTAAGTAAGCTATCCAAATTTTACAGTACAAATTCCACTAGTGAAAATGTAAGATAATGTCTCCATAGGAATCTAGTTTATTTTAAGTGGTGTTGCAAATGAGTAGTTTGGTCACTTAAAGAATTACTGCCAAAGTTATTAGCAAAAGTAGGTTTTAATATAAATTTTTTGGAAGGGTGACATAACAGATTTTGGTGGTAAGCTTCACTCTGAATACATAGATGAAGCATACAAGGAGAATGGAATTAGAATCAGTTTAGAATTATTTCCACAGAGCCTGGGGATGCAAAAGTATAAGGGTGCAAACAGATAATGGAGATTCATACATTGAGTAACAAGGTTTGGAGTGGATCCCCTTGCTTTCTAAACTCCTGATACAGCCTAAATGCAGCTAGGTCCAATCTTAGCCTCAGACCTGGACAACAGTTTAACCTGAAGGATTTAGCAGCAGTAAGTGATTAATTTAAAATTTATACAGTGTTTCAACAGCATTGACTATAATCCCAACAGTAATTCAGTTCTCTAGAATGTATTTCTATCAATGCACGCATGCACACACACAAAGATGTATCTATTTATATGCACAGAGGTACCTCTTAAAAATTCCCCTTGAATGACAGTGCAATATGTTGACTGCTGTGGTGTTTGTCAACAGGCAAGGGCTGAGCCTTGAGAATTTGGGGTATCGGCCCAGACCCTGTCATGAGCTGTTGACAATGCTTCAAATATTGCAAACCTGAGAGTTTTCAAGCTTCAAGAAGTGTCAGAGGGAGATGCTGGCACACCCCACTGCAGTCCAGGAGAGCTCAAAGGGGCTCACTTAGGCCTGCTCTTTATTGGGAGGCAAGATGATTGCCTTTAGTCACCAGAAAGTTTCCATTCTGGCCATAACCCAAGCTGATAATTACTGAAATTATTCAAAAGTTCGGTAAACAAAGGTACTGTTCCACTTGAATTATATTCAGGGCTCTCAAGGCTGATTGATTTTTTCTCATTTCTGCCACTCCTGTCATAGCCATGCCAGAGGTTCTGGTACAGCCAAGGGACGCTTCACTGCCGAACTCGTTACACAACGGCTGCGGCGTAACGAGAATTACTGAGGTCATGGAACAGGCCTGAGAAGGCAGAGAAGGCCCAATGAGTGATTGGATGCACTATCACAGTGGGCTATTTGCCTATCAGAGGTGTTCAATTCCACGCATTTCAGCAAAAACATTTGCTTTTGTCAGTGCAGAATATGATTAGAAACTTATGTTTTATACAAATGGGGCATTTAGGTGGTAAGGCATCTGATGAGAACTCATTGGCCAAGATCACTTCTATTAACCTCCTTGACAGAAGACAGCAAGAAAGCCAAAGAACAAGTCAAATACAACAGCTTTTTGGCCCCCAATCAAATTCTTAGGGCTACCAAAGTTTTTAACTACAGCCATTATACGTTATCAACTGCTGGCTCTGAAAATTGACATTTACCAGCATCTGATGCTAGTGCAATTTTAGCATACTGGTAATTTTAATAAATTATTACATTATTTTAAAAAGGATCTTTTTCAAAGATAATAAATGTGTCTCACTCTAAAACTTACTGTTAAGTGACAGTCTCTTAGCAATTGCACACATGTTCTGTTTTGCTTACATTTGTTTCCAAAAGAGGTTTGTCCAGGATGACTATCCACAGGCCTATTGCTGGGACAATCACATCTACATCTTTTCAGGAGCAAAAAGAACAAAGATGATTTCTCCTTTTTCCAGGTAAGAGAGAATGTTATTAGCAAACCATTGCAATTCTTTCCCTTCCACCCCCCATTTTGCATTGAAACTAGGTGTATGTTTTGAAGCATTCACATCCCTCTAACTTCAGGTTTTACAAGTCATTAAGAAAAATTCATCTTATATTTTTAAATTTGGTCATCCCTCCCAACAATATAATTTTACTTGAAGCTATAAGCATTAGGAATTATTATTCCAGAGTGAAATGTATACTGATTATGCTGAAATTACAAAGTACAATAGAAATAAGCAGCTCAAAATGCATAAATGCATCATGTTTTATGAATGATCACATGCAGACTGAAAGAGTCTTGGCATTTTATTAAATTCAAGAAATAATCAATATCTGCTGAAAATTATTTTTAATTAGTATTTCAGACACAATATTTTTAAAAATCAGGCTCTCCCCAATAATACATGAACTGTCATACTCACTTGTACCAATAGGTAAGACTGAGTTTGCAGATATGATCAGGCAAAGACATGACACGTTAAGTTTTATGATCATTTGATTTTTGCTGCCCTGTTTAAATAAAGTATTTCAGATGAAACAACATTTCACTGCAAAAACACAGAAATCAAGAAGCAGACATACTCTTTCTTCTCTTGCAAGAGATTTACATAAAAAAAAGTAAGTTGGCTTCTTTTGAAAGTTTCAGAGTTTTATAACATCTACCAGGAAGATAAAATATGATCTTTTACATTGATGATTAATTTGGATAGTTCTCATTTGCCTTTTACTTGAGAAATTTAGAATTATATTTTTCAGTAGTTTAACACTGCACCTAAAAGCCCCAAAAACTTATGATGACTATATAAAGGAAGTTAATTTAGCTATCTAATGCTCAAAGTCAACCTGTTAGCAATTCCTCTAGGTTTGCCAAATACCAACCTGGGATATGCTTCTGCACAACTAAAAACATTCAAAGATAGGAAATGTAACACATATATGCAGTAACTAACTTGTGTCAAACAAGTTCTGAACAAATTTTGCCTTTTCATTGCTCTGCTCTAGTTAAATATAAAAAAAATTATGACAGGTCAAAACAGTGGTACAACCAGAGATATTTAGGTTGATCATTTCTGAGCCAGTTTAGCAGTTGTCAAAAGTAGAGTTCATTAATTAGTGTTCGAGAATGTACATTTTTCCCCAACATCTTTTAAGTCACAACAGCACAATGCATTTATCTACCATAGTAGTTCTGCTGTGCTTTTCTAACACTATGTTTGATGTTTCAGTAAATTCTAGTATGTTGAATGTGTGTTTGAAACAGACCTTATCTTGCTGTTTCAAGTGTGTCCAAGCACAATCTTGCCCCCATTGAAATCAGGGACAAAACTTTTGTTTGATATAATCAAAGGTGGGATTCATTACTCTTGGATCTTACTACTATCAAGTTCTCTGAAAGGCAGCTTTTAAAATGGATTGCTTCTATAAAAACAGTTACAGTATTATCCTTATTTTATGAAGATACCATGGTGCTCCAAATTTGAAAGCAACAAGATCTCAGTTTTGGAAGTTGCTCCTGTTCCAGTTACCATCCACTGTGTTGCTTTCTTGAAAATGACTGATATAGCCTCCAGAGATGAATAAGAAAACATCAAGAAATTATACCTGCATGAAAGCACTTGACAAGAAACACAATATCCTACTTTATTCAATGAAAACAGAAGAGTTTGAATGGCATCAGGTAGGGAGCAGGAGGGAAGGGCAAGGAACAGATTGAGAGAAAACCTAATTAAGTAGAATTGTTCTTTAATCTTCCATTTTTTGCATATGAAGGATTAATGCTCATAATGTCTTTGTACAGAAAAAAGAGTGTGTGAACTCTGATTTTTTAATTCTTCAGCAGAACTGTCACAGCCTGACATAATTTAACTGTGTATTGACTAGATTACCATCCCTTATTTAAGCTGTCAGATTTTACTTATAATCAAGAGATAAAAGTAGAAGAAGAAAAGCAGAGAGAACTCCTGCTAAGGAGAGGCTACATTGAGGTAGATTTAAACACTCAGAAAAGCACAGTAGGAAGAGGGCTAGAAGAAAATTAGCTATTCACCAGGTCATTGAAAGGCTTCTCAAGGATAAAAGGTGCAGATGAGGGACCAAAAGAAGCAAGAAGGAGGCAGAACAAAAGTGGGAGATATGGTAAGAACACTAAAGAATTTATTTCATAAACCCATAAGGGAAGAGATCAGAATGTAGTTATACAATTTAATGTACTGACAGCAAACAGGACTGCCACAAAACTGAAGTTTCAGCAAAAACAGAAAACCCTGACTTTCAATCAATTTCCAGTCTCCATCTCCTGAAGTGATGATGTCTGGCCCACACATGCCACATGCTCTGTAGTGTCATCCTGCAGCACCATTGTGTGGCCCTTGTCCACAGCACACAGCTCCATCACATATCCCTGTTCCCACGGCATGCCCCCCACACCTGCTCCCACTGGACACAGCACTGGATTTGAAATCACCTAATCCCACCTCATCTGGATCCAGACACTGCTGTTTGAGCATGACAGACTTTCCTAGACAAAGGGGTGATTTCAGTCTTTGTGTCTGATGATAGATCTGGTTGACCTGCTGGCAGATCTGGGCCTTAGCAGTGCTGTAATGTCAAAGTTCATTGGAAGTGTTAAGAGCAGCATGAGCAACAATAGATTTAAACCAACACAAAATAATGGTACAGTTGGCACCTACTGCTGCTTCTGAATTACTGTTGCTATTGAAGCAGTTGTACAGCTTCTTCCTTTCTACCAGCAAACAATTACTAATAATGAGTAGAAAAGTTGTCCATCATTAACCTGATATTACCCCAGCTTTTGCAGTTATCTAATACTAAAAAAAATTATTGCCTAGTTGCTATAAAACATAATTCAGAACACATAGCTTCTCATATCTAATCTATTAGTTCGAAATAGTGTCAAGATATTCAGAAGGAAAAGAAAGGAACCTAGTTCACAGGATTTAATTTAATGCTAAATGTGAGATGAGAAAGTTTAATTAGAAGTGCATAAAATAAATTATTTGTGATGAAATATGATTGCTACCTGTGAAATAAGAGGTGTTGTTAGTGGGGTTGAATGATAGAACAATTTATACCCATCCCTATCTCTCCCTTTCTTCCTTATCTCTGAAGAAGGCTATGGAGAAGAAGGAAGCAATCAAGAGGAAGAACACACTGTACTTTTATATCAATGGGTCAATTAAGCACATCTTATAATATCCAGCAGAGTTTAAAAAGTTAATTCTTGGGTTCATCATCTTAGGTTTATGCATTTGATATTTAAAAATGCAAAATTGATGGTTGGAGACTTGATCTTGAAGGTCTCTTCCAAACCTGATGATTATATTTTTCTATGAAACTGCAGAAGACATTGCAGCACAGAAATAATGATTTCAAGAAGAATCTCGATGGTTTAATCCTAGATCTTGGTTGTAGAGACCTATACATAGCCATGAGTTACTGCTGTGGGGCCTGAGCATATATCATTACATTAGTAGGTTCCGCCTTTAACAAAAAGGCTTGTATGTACTGTCTGGAAGAGCTTGAGGTGTAAGAGCATAAAGTTCTCAGGGAATCTCTATTCCAGTGCATAAAATTTATCTATTCTGGTCTATAAAAAAATGAGTTACATATAATTATATTTGCCAGCTCTATGCCCTTTCTACCTTGAAGGAGTTCTGCTAAGCCAATTGGAATTGTACGAAACTCGAAGAAGGGAACCAGAGAAGCCTCAACACTTTTGATTCTAAAATATTTGCCTCCAGGGTTACTTTTTTTCCCCTTGTATGTAGACTAGAAATTCCATCGGTATTTCTGGAAAAAAAAAAAAGAAAAAAATCAGAAAATGAGGTGTTTTTGCATAATGAGATACTGGTCCATTATGCTCCCAGTTAGAAAGGCACTTGAACTCTGCAAAGTATAAATTAAAATGCTCTTTATTATAGCTAAAAAATTAAAGAAAGAGAGAATAGTGCAGGTAATCTTACCTTCCTTTAGATGCTTAGAGCTCAAAGCTGTGCAGCATTGAACAGGCCCCAGGTCAGTGTGCAGCACACCATGCAGACCCTGCTTGTAGAAAAGGTTACCCATGATGGTCAGTTGAACTACAACAGGAATTTTTTACATGTATATACTTATAGTCATAATTTCTACTCCTTAACAGGAAAGATATCCACAGGAAAACTTCCTACTGCACTTTTAGATAATGACAAAGCCACCAGGTGCCAAGTGGGAGCAGTCTTGCAGTCTCCTCTGTCACAATGAGCTGGCTGATAGTGTCCTAGAGCTACAGGCCAGAGAGCCTGGTGGGATGTGTGGCATGACACAGCACGGCACAGCACAGGCCTGAGCCTTCTCAGGTTCAGTGTTATCTGGGCCAGTAGCTCTGCAATACGCAAGGGTCTTATGGGTGAGTATCACTCCAGAACAGTGGTGTTACCTAGCCTAAACATCTGTTGCCACAAAAACTCTGGGGGTGGTTTAAATTTAGGTGTTTAAAATTCCCGTTATAGTCAGTAATGATCTAATCAATACACTCAATAGATTAGAGCAAACAACTAATTTTACCCTAAACTCCTAGTCTCTAGGAAACTGAGCTACTGAGCGCTTCCACAGTGCAAGACTTGTGGGACTCCTGGGAGAAAAAACAGTAATGACCTACTGGTCCAGCACTTCAAAGCAAATCTCACCCAAGTGCTAAATGTGGTAACCAGAGCCTGCCAGCCTGTTCAGAGTAGTGGTTATCCCCGGTTACTGCTTTTTGAAAACTACCCCTTGTCTTCAGCCAGGAAGAGTCTATCACCTTCTTCTTCCCCATGCCCTGCAGAAGCTGTTCAAAGTCTACATTGTGCAAGTCACTAACAGCAAGTGGGACTTTCTCATTTGGCCTGATCTCATTTGCAAATGTTGAACTCATTGCATTTCATTCTAGGCAATCCCAATGCTGTAACTACCAGCCAACAGCAATGGCTCTGCCAAGGTGGAGGTTCCTCCACTTTAAATAGTTTATGAAATGTTACTGATTTTAGTCACAGCAGAGACTGCATGCATCTAATAAAACAACCACAAGAACAAAGCACAATGAATTAAGCTTCTTTCAAATATTTTCTCATTTTGACACCTTTCAGTAAGGACTCTTAGAAAATATGGGGGAAGATAATCACCAGTGTGAGTCCCTCATGAAATCATTTGCTGGATATAATTTCTACCTCAGTTAACATGACATAGAAAGGCATATGATCCCTGCCAGGCAGCAAGTGAATAGGATTACTAGTGAGAAAAAAAAAAAGATTCTTAGTGAGAAATAAAAATAATATTTACTGATTCCCACCAGAGGTCACTCATATCATAGGAATAAAATGAAAGTTACCAAAATTCTAAGTACTCATTGATTCTACATATGATGGAAATTGAAATTGCATTTTCAATCCATTTAAATTTCTATTTCTACTAGTTTTATTGTATTATTCATAATTGGGATAAATGTATCCTCCTTTAATAACATGAGTGCAGGAGAAAATACAGAGCTCTAGTAAGAACAGGAAACAACTAGCTGAATAAACTTCAGTTTAGCTTCTAGTGACTGAGAAAAAAACAGGAAAAAATTCTGCAGAAACTTAAGACTCTAGTAACTATAACTAATGTTGTAAATAACACTATGTATGGTGGACATGGATGACAATAAACTACTGCATTTCACCTTGATACCTTTAATTCTTGAGCTGAAAGTCAGAGAAGCTAGAAAAAGCAGGATTTATTCTTAGTAACATGGTAGAGCTAGACACCTTGCATCGAGTTATTAGGTATGCCTATGTTAATCAAGACTCCTAATAGTAAAAATTGTATTTCTTTTCTGAGTAACTAAAATAAAGGCAACATAACAGAGATTGCAGTGCTAAATATAATCTCAGAATCCAGAGAAGATTACTTTATGCACTCAAATGTGATTAGCTGTATTTAAAGAAAGGGTTTCTATTCTTCATATGTAAAAGAGAAAGGATTGAAACTGTTTTCTTTTTTGCATATTTAACATTTTTCTGTCCACTAAACACTTCTTAGGCCACATCTGTAATACTGCTTCCAGTTTTGGGTCCCCAACACAAGAAAGGAGGACAGCCAAAATAAAACCATGAGTGAACTGTCCTGTCTTCATAGCTCACACTGCTTTGAACAGGAGGTTTGACTAGATTATCTCAGAAGGTCCTTCTAATCTGAATCATCCTCTTTTACTGTACTGTGATCCTATGAACCAGTCCTTTGACTCACAGACACTTTTCTAGGAATAACCTCTAGGCAGTTCCAGTCACCCTAGGCCAAAATAATGAAGTTTAACTAGAAAATATAAAGGCAACAAGTGTGGTAATTTTCATTTATCAGTTAGATCTTATCTACAAGTCAAAATAGGCTAGATCTCTTCAACTGGTGGAAGGGTTGGCTGTAAAGAGCTAGGAAAGCATGAACAGACAAAAACTGAACAGAAAATTATTTCCTATCTATCATTCAAAAGGGAGTACATGGATTTCCAGATGGATGTTTTAAAAATGACAAATGCAAATGATGACTTTAAAAATGGTTTTCAGTGTTGTGGGATGTTTTGGAGATCAAAAGTCTAGGATGGTGGATAAATGTAGTGGGTACATAGCCATGACCTGAATGCAACATTTAGCATAAGAATCTCATAGTTTATAATTGCCAAAAGATACAATATCAAGAGGGAAAGAAAACATTTATTTTCCTTATATTTTTTGCATCTACTTCTGCTAGAAGCTTTTCTTGAAGTATAATGCTTTAGGGCCTTTTGCTCCATTCTCTGTCTGCATCCACTTCTTGAACTGACTATTGTTGGATATGGAAAATAGATAGTGCTTGGGACTATGACCAAGTATGGTTGCTATGATCTTCAAGATCATTTAGGTTAAAACATAGCATGTTCTTCTAAGAAAGGAAGCAAATTAAAGAAAAGTTCTGCTGGCAGATGATATATGTTGTAAATTTTCTGCCCAGTAAATCATAGACAAAGTGATTCCTTATCCACCTCTTCTCAGTTCCTTCTGCTAAAGAAGGATCTGTCTGGAATTACAAGGTACAACAAATCTTCTCAAGCAACATGTTATTTTGCACTGAACAGGGTAAGAAGACATGTTTTCCTATTTGAGTGTGCACACATCTCAGATACAATGGATTAGCTTTATTGAAAGAAATCAAGAACTATCTTAGAGACTGTAGTTGCACAGTCCATGGGCTACCTTCCCACTGTTTGCATCACTTTGACACAAACACAGCAATGGGGATAAACTGCGTTGGACCAGGAAATTCTTCTGTCTGAAATATAACTTAAGAAAAAATACTTTTCACTAAACAGGTTCCACACTGCAAGCCACCATCCAGCTGCACAGAAAGCTGGAGGAGGAAAAAAGTAGAAGAGAAAAACAAGTGGATGTTGCCCAATAAATGTCTGTGAATCATAAACCCACATATGTACGTGATAACCCGAGGTGGACTGGGATCTGGTGGAATGCGTTTTGTGACTCCAGTTTGATAGGATTAGTGAGTTAGTTTGCAGTTCCTCTCAGCCCCTCGGCATGGAGCCATGGTCTGTGGGAACGACGTGCATCTGCAGCTAAATGAGTCAATATCCATGACACCTTACAGTGCTTGGCTTGACAACAGGGACGTCTGGGGCCAGACCAACACCCCCCCCTCCCGCCCGGAGATCCTGGGGTCGCGCAAGATCCGCCCTTCCCGCCGGGCGCTGGTTTCTGGTGCCCTCACGGTAATGGGGAATGCGGCTTGCGAGCTCCGAAACCTCCCCTCCCCAGCCGCTGCCCCAGCCGGAATCCGCACGAAGCAGCCACACAATCACAGCATCACTGCGGTTGGAGAGCCCTTCAAGGCCATCCGGCCCAGGCGCCAGGCCGGCACGACCGCTGTAACCCCAATGCCATGAGCCACACCCCTAGCCGGACACGGGTGTCCGTGGGCCACGGGCAGGGCCGCTGTCCCCACACCGCCCGCGCGCCCCGCTCCCAGCAGCCGCGCCGGGGCCGCGCGTTGCCCGGTAACGCGGCCGCGGCGCGCGCGCCACTGAGCGCGGCGGGGGCGGGCGCGCGGGTTGCCCGGAGACGGCGCCGCTGTGGCCGCGCTGCCGGCGCTGCGGGCGGACAGGTGAGGGAGGGAGCTCGGCGGCTGGGCCCGGCAGGCACGGGAGGTGCGGCGCGGCGTTTCTCGCCCCCGGGGGGCGGCACGGCACGGCCCGGGAGGTTCAGTCTGCGGCGGGCGCAGGTTGTGCGGGGCTCGGCCGGGCCGCACCGCCCTGCGCCCACCTGTGCTCCGGGGACGGAGCAGCCCCGGGGAGCGCTCGGGGTGCCTGCGGGCGGTGTCTGAAGCATCCAGGAGGCGTCTGACGGTACTGTCGGGATTTTGCACTGTTTTGGGAGTGTACTACTGTATGTGTCTCTCTCGTGCGGAAACACGAACTTAAGCTCGAGTAAAGGCGGAGGCAGCAATCTCTAAAAGAAGCAATCTGCGTGGCAAACGCTTGCCCTCCGCAGGGAGGGAGAGCTTTGGGCTTGTTTATACTATAAATGCTTTTCCCAGCTGGGACGAGTGTGGGATGGGGAAGCAAAATCAAGCTTAGAGAATTTTAAAAAATCATTCAAGTACAAAAGCAAACGGCAAGCTAAGTGAGCAAAGCTTATGAACGTCAATTTAAGACAGCAGACTTTGCAAATGAAGAAATAAGTTTAAGGATTTTTTTTCTGTTTTGTAAATTCTTCTAATATCTAAAGAGATGTTGCTTTACATAGACATTGTCATGCAAGAATTTGAAAAACTGTTTTGGAAGGCTTGAAGATGGCAGGTACGAAATCAAAGTCTGAGGAGGATCTTTAATTACTTGTAATGCTGCAGTGAAGAACATAATCCTGGATTTTAGGATCGATAAAGACCATACTGTTCTTAATAAGGGGCTTAACTATGGCATGATATAGAAAATGAATACTTGGAAAAGTCCTTTTTGAGCCCTGTTGCTTCAAGAGTCTGATTGCCATGCACTTAATCTTGCAAAAACTTCATGGGTTAGGAAGTTCAATGTGTCTGGTTCTAACTAATTCTACATGGTTTTTATAGGTTTTATAGGGTTTATAGTTTTATATAGGGTTTATATGTAGAGCCTTCGGGTTTTGTACCTTATTTAAAAATTTTGCCATGACATTATGCAGCTGCCAGCTATTAATAAGAGTATAACAGGGGAACAATTCTGATAATAAACATATATGTTAAACAGTAAGATACTCTTCAAACTTCAGTACAGTTATTTTGCTTTAAGTTTTTTCTGGTAAGGCATATTCCCATTGTTTTAAAATAAGTTTAAGGTTCTAATCTTTGCACTTCCTAATTTTTTGTAGTCCTAAAATAAGGAAAACACACCCCTGTTGTGACATTTCTTTCCTAATGACAGGCAGAACTGTGTAAGTTACTGATACATTTTATGGTTTCTGACAGAGAATAAGTGCCTTGCCCAAATCAGTCTAGATAACTTTGTGTTGTCGTTATTTCAAAACTGTTCAAAAGCTTCAGTTAAGACTGTAGTCATCTTTGGCAAATTGTTGTAACCCATGTGGAGATATATGGTGGTATAAAGAACTTGCAAAGGTAATATGGAGTATGCATGGAAGAACACAGATAATGCAAAAATTTTAAAATATCATCAGACCATGTTTCACTTACTGATTTTTTTTCACTTATTAATTATTCTCCCTGACCAGATATCTACAGTCTTCTTCCTCAGTTTCAACATTATCTATGTTCTGTTATACCAAATCTTGGACTCTTTGAGTAGCTCTGGCTGTTTAAAGGACCTATAACACAGCGATAAACTTGTCATTTGGTCATCTGCTATGTGGAAAATTCCCACATAGCAAGAACAACATAAGGTGCTTGGTGAGTCCTAATGGTCCATTTTATTCAGTCTTTTATTTCTAGCAGTGGTAATAGGAGATTAGAATTTAGGGAAAGCAGTATTTCTTCTTCCTGCAGTCTGTGAATTAAAGTTGATGTGGCCAGTAAGAGTTACTTCACCAAGGGCTGGTGGTGATGTTGTGTAACTGACACAATTTGTTCTATAGAGCAAAGTATAGGCAGTACAAGAGGAGTAGTAAATATCAATCTAACATTTGAATTACAGAAAGTGGCTACAAGAACTGTGAATTCCCCTGTAGGGTATAGGCAATTCGGTGACATCATATCACTCATGATAGCCATTATTTATGGTAGCAGCTGAGCTGTACTGGAGAAAGACAGAAGCTTTTATGGTAATCTTTTCCTCACTTGCACCCTATAAACACACCTTGGCTGTTTCTATTGGGGCTGTTTATTCCTTATCCTGTTCTAGTACTCTTTGGAGAATTTGGGTTTTCTTGTATGTGTGGGATTTAGCTGGTTATCAGTAAAGGCCTGTAGAACTTGGCTGACTTTTTTATTTGCTGACAATGTCATATATTAGTTCTCGAGGCAGTCTCAACTGTAGGAACTTGCCTCTCCCAGTTCTTTCTTTGTTGGTGTTTTAATTTATGCTGATGATCTTGACTACACTGTTGCCTCGGCTAAGTCTCCTCCTTACATTTTTTCACTTGAGCTACTTTGTTTAATTGTATGTGAGAAACTATGTGTAAGGAAACAAGTTGATAAATAGTGTTTTTTAAGTTCTTCATCAGTGGTGAGTCTTTTTATTTGTTGTCTGTATCTAATTTCCTATTTAATGATGGTAGAGGCTCTCAGAAGCAGTTGTTACAGTGAAAAAGGATTTTTTTTACCTTGGGCTGTATATTATAGGTCTTATACTGATGAGGTTAATACTGCCTTTCCCCTGCTTAACGAAGATTTTTTCCTAATGCTTCTACTGACTAAAAATTCCCTTCAGGTTCAGGAACCTTTACCTACCTTCTAGGTAATGTGACCAGTTTGAACCCAGCTGCTTAGCATGTGTGATATCTTGATTCAAATAACACTTCTATATCTCTGATAATTGCCTCCTTGTTTCATTATTTTTTAAACCCCTGTATTTAAATGTTTGAATCCATCTCTGTTGGATGTGCTAACCAAATGTGAAGCATGAATGACCGGTATAATGGTGTTAGGCCTCTTTCAGTGTTGACAATACCTTTCCTAACATGTTGTACATCTCTTCTGGCTATGTCCTGTTGGTGGCTCATACTTTTCCCATGGTTTATTACGTCCAGTGTTTGACTGATTTTGTAAGGGGTTTTTTCCTCTTTCTCTCTTTTTGGCTGATTCCATTCTGCTTGATGTACTATAGTTGTGTAGTATGTACTTAATTTCAACGTCTCTTAAAACTCACCACATCTATTTGCATCTTGGGGGGGCAGGGATGGGGGCAATATATAGAGTTTTATCTCATCCTTTTACTTAAGATCTAGTTTGTTTCTGTCTTAGGCATAATTGTTGAAATTTACTCATTTAAAGTAACCTTATTCTTAATGGGACATAAATGGGCCTAGTTTGTTTGCAGTCTGAAACCTAATTGTTTGGTATTAACCTTCTGTATTGTCTTTCTCAATCTGGCTAAAGAATCATTTGGAGGTTTCATGTTAGAGTTGATTATATTTAATTTTTTTTTACCCCACATAGGCTAATCAAGGTTTAAGAGAACTAATTAATGCCACTATTTTCATTCTCTTAACTTTTTTTTTCAAGTTGTTACCTATTGTCTGAAAATACCATAATGATGGAATGTCAGATCCTGGATGTAAATTTCATACATGGGTTTAGATTTCAGGAAGGAAAGATTGAGACTTCCCCTGTCAAGTGTCAGGTTAGTGTTGAGAAGAGCTCTCCTCAACACTAATCATTTGTTGCTAACCTACAGCACATCTTTTATACCCAACTGTTAGCTGTGAACAGGTATGTAGTTCTATCCCAGTCTGGTTTCCCAGAGAATCAGGGGAAATCTTTTTACAGTTAAAGAGTTTCTTATCTTGGGGTTTATTGTAATGTTTGCTTTTTCAGGGTTCTTTTGCCTTTATGGTTATTTGGGCACAAGTGACTCTGAAGTGTCTGAACAAACCTGTTTAAACTGACTGCTCTGTAAAAATTCCTAGGGCAGAAGATCTCATTTTTTGGAATATTATATTGGAGACAAACTTTTCAAGAGCTGACCTGTTTTTCTAATAAAATCAAGTTTTTCTTGCCCACATCCAGCTTTAACTACTTGTTCAAATTTTGGAAATTAATAAGTTGGTATACAGCTGGATGTCATCCCCGCTTTGACTGTTCAACCTTTCTTATCTCAGCAAATCCATTAACAGATTTTATATAAAACAGATTTTATATATTATCTCAAGTATCACAGCCAGAAAGAATTTGTTTTATTTCATTAAATTTTTCTCCTACTTTCAGTTTATTTTCTTTGTGGGCTTTTTTGGGCTACAGATGCTGACATTTTTTTTCTTCATACATAAGTTTTTGGTACATGAGAAAGTATTTATTTTATTTCCTATATCTGCCTTAGAAATGTACTTTATAGCAATTATTATTTAATTTATGTTTATCTTAACATCCAAATCAGTAAACTATTGTATAAAAAGTTGATATAATTAAAATATTTGCTTTATAATGCATGCATTATAATTCCAGACAGGGATTTGCACTATTATAATCTAAATTTATTATAATATAATGTGTATCTGAAGAGTTTGTTAGAATGGAATGACTTGGTTAGATATAGGTAAAGTCCTGTGATCATGATACAAAAAAATGCATGGCATTTGAACTGTTTGCTGACAGACGGAAAAATCATCAGGTGGCTGTGTGGAGTTAGCTACCTGCCAGATTAAACCATAACTAGGGCACTTTAGCATTGACTGCATTCAAATTTTATACAAGTAATGGTTATGAAACTGAGACAACTATTTCAATACAGACATAGTTTTATGAATGAATTTATATTTTTTCTCTATAGATACACTGTGTACCCTTTTTGTCTTTTTTGACCAGGGACATAAGTGGAGATACTTAACTTTGCCATTTCTTAGTGTATTCTTCACGGAATTAGAAGAGCATCTGCTAGGCCATAGTAAAAATGGTACTATATATACATGAATTTAAATTTTTTTCTTAAGAGATATTAATTTATTTTCTTACAAAAAGACTATAAAACTTCATTGAATTTATTTTTAAAATCCAGTTATAGAACATCCTTAAGAAGATACATGATCAAGTCCAATCCACTGCTATTGTTGGTAGCTAAAGCTTAATCTCCTCCATAAACTGATAAAGCTCAATCTTAAAAGTAGCTTGTGAGAAGGTTGTGTGAAAGTCTCAGCCCAGTGTAGATCTGGTGGTGATCATAGTGTTGCACATCTGTTACTAACAGCTTATTCTAATCACTGTGAGGCAGCCTAGTTGTCCTGTATGTCATCTTGTCCTCATAAATCCATACACCTTGTTGGGAAAGAGCAAGTGAGGGGAAAAAATAAAAAAAGGACAACTATTTAGAGCCCTGCTATGTTTATCCCATTAGTAGCTTGGTAGGAGTAGGGCAAGTCTAGGGAAATCTAATTCTTACCTTACTTTGTATGACATGGGATCATTGAGGTATGGGTTTGCTGTGTCATTATGATTGGTTCTTGCACAGCTTTACTCTAAACATTTTATTTTACAATTTATTTTAGTATATTTGGTGTCATTACATGCCTTGTGTTCTCAGGGTTAAGATTCTTAAAGTGCTAGCTAATAAATAAAACTTGAGGATTTAATTGACTTCTTTACTATGGCTGTTGGTGTAATGGATTTGCATAATGGTATATAAATTATGAAAGTAATGAATTTCTATACTTTTGTAATTTAAGGAAATTTTAAAGTATTTTGTTCTTGGATTATTTGATGTGCATTTTTGTTATGAAGACATTCCTGTAATGAATTTTGTGTCTTCAATGCAAAGTCACAGCATATTAATCTTTAGTAATGCAGTAGTTAAGACAGATAATTTTTAGAGTTATGATGGGACATATTATGAAATCATGTCTACATGGATTAGCAGGGAGTTTTCTCACAGAATTAGGTACAGCAAAAATAAAAAATTCTGAGGTAAAAATTGGATTAATTGAAAATAATTCTTAATTTTGAAACATATATAATACTACTGATTATGGCAAGAATATATCAAACATGACTTTTTATAGAAGTTATGCAGACAAATGTCTAAATATTTCTGTGCATAATAGTTAAGCAGAAACAGAAACAGTAGTTAAAGATGTATTCGGGAAAAAAGTTCATGATTCATTTGTCACAGTATATCAAATTATTAATTAATAGCAAATTTGATGGTAAAGGTGGAAGATCAAAACAGAGGTTTCTTACCTTTCATCCATTCTTGAAAATATTTATTCATAACTGAAATGCTTTGCTGGCTTCTGATATTGCCGGATAACATGGGAGAGTAGCATCAGTTTGTTCATTCCGATGCAATATTGGACATTATTTTCAGATGTAATCTTTTATCCGCTGTTTTGTAGGTAAACTATACATGTATGTTATATTTAGGTACAGTTTTTTTAGTGTGTAGAGATTGAGGCCCCTATACTCTCCACCATAGCCTTCTGGATTCTTAAGGTCATGTCTTCTGTGGAGAGCAAGGTAGTAGCTTCCGCTCATAATAAACAGATATCTGCACTGCAATGTGCAGGAGGTCAACTTTCATATGAAATACAGAGAAAATAACCACTTATTTTTATTTTTTTAATGATTTTTTTTGGGGGGGGGGGGGGCTGGGGTGGTTGGTGGTATTCCATTTCTTGTAATTCTTGACCATTGTAGTGCTGAACTTTAACGACACATTATGATGTTCATATCCTAAAGCATCATAATTTTCAACATCTCTTCCACTTTTTCCTTCTGTTTTAGGTTTTTTGTATTTATGCCTGTATCTGAAATGAGCTAAAATGAGAGTACCTAGTTCCACAGGAAGGATTGTGAAATGTCTGCAGCACAAGTTTGATTGTAGAATCATAGTATATCTCAAGTCTGAAGGGATCTGTAAGGATCATTGAGTCCAACTTCCTGCTCTTCACTAAACCACATGACTAAGAGCATTGTCCTGATGCTCAGTGAAATCTGAATCGTTTGGTGACATGAAAGCTTCTGGGGAAAACTGTCCCAGTGACTGACCACTCTCTAAGTGAAGAACCTTTCTGTAATGTCTAACCTGAACATGCCCTCACGCAGTTTCATGCCATTTTCTTGTGTCAGCTCAATAATTAAACAATTGTTTCTGCATCAAATGAATAGGATGTTTTGTCCTTTTTTTTATTCCTGCTAGAATATTGTAAACAATTTTATTGGGCAATATATTGTAAGACTGTATACACCTTAAGGATGTCTCTTTTGGTCTGATCTATCATAGTACATTTTGTTGTCCTTGAATTGAGATCAAAGAACACTTAACTGGAGGTACCAACTGGACTTTAGGTTAAGAGCATACTAAATTACTTATAAAATATTTAATAATATTAAGTAAAACAATTTAAGGAATGAAACGCTTTGAGATTTTTCATATTTTTTTATAATATTTAGAACACGTAGTTTTATTCATCATACCACACATTTTGTTCTACCTGTACGTCATGGTTTAACCCCAGCCAGCAGCCAAGCCCTGCAAAGCCACTTTCACTCTTCCACCAGCAGGATCAGGGAGAGAATCTGCAGGGTAAAAGCCAGAGAACTCGTGGTTTGAGATAAAGACAGTTTATTAAGGAAATCAAAAGTCAAGCACACAAGCAAAGCTAAACAAGGAATTCTTCACTGCTTCCCATGGGCAGGTAGGTGTTCAGCCATCTCCAGCAGAGCAGGGCCCCCTTGGTGGTTACTTGGGAAGATAAACACTATCACTCTGAATGTCCCCCCCTCTCTCCTTCTTCCCCTCGCATGATGTAGTATGGTCTGGAATATCCCTTTGGTCACTTGGGGTCAGCTGTCCCAGCTTGAATCTCCTTATAGCCTCCCATACACCCTCAGAAAATGCCTTGGCTCTGTGTAATCTATATTGATTATAATCACTATGTTGTCTGTTCTGTTCAGCACAAACCCAAAACATATCCCTGTACCAGCCATTGGGAAGAAAATTAACTCTACCCTAGCCAAAACCAGCACACTATAGTATAATAGTACTCCCAGCACTTGGAGATGAATGATGAAATACGCAAAAAAATTTAATGGACTCATAATGTCCTTGCAGTCTTTTTGTCTTTATTTTGTCTGTATAATTTAACACAAAACTTCTTAATTTATTTACAGGTAATTGTGGCAGATCTTTTTAAGCAGTTTAAGTTCCCATCTGCTATACTGAGAAGGTTTTAATTGCATCTGTACTTTTGAGCTGAAGATATTACCAGTTTATTGAAAGGCTAATTCAGTATCCATATCCATTTTAGCCCATGCTTCCCTGATGATACTGAAACTAAATGTGAGTCACAGTGTTTGTCTGTCTTGAGAGACTCATTGTCCTGAGAGGTTGATATTGAGACTAGAAAACTCAGTTCACATAGATGGTGGAACAGCTACAGGTGGTCGTAGTTTGGCACCTGCCAAACTCCAGGCACCTACGAAAACTGCTCACTCACCCTCCCCTGCCACAGCTAGGCATAGGAGAGAGAAATTAACAAAGGGTTCATGAGTTGAGATAAGGACCAGGGGAAAAAACAAACACTCCAAGGGCTAAACAGGCTCAACTTAAAGGTACAAAGTGAATTTATTACTAACAGAAGAGGATAATGAGAAGTAAAATAAGCCCTTAAAAACATCCTTTCTTTCCCCAGCCCTTCCCTCCTTCCCACTGACAGCAGAGGGGACAGGGCATGGGGGTTTGGTCAGTTCATCACCTGAGGTTTTCTTCCTCTGCACAGGGAGAGGAGCCCTTCCCCTGCTACACCTTGGGGTCACTCTCCCATGGGAAACATTTCTCCATGAACCTCTCTAGTGTGATTCCAAACTCACAAGCAGCAGTCCTTCCACAACTGCTGCAATGTGAGTCCATTCCACAAGCACACAGTCCTCCCAACACTGCTGTGGTGTGGGTCACTCTTCCATGGAGTGCAGTCCTCCAAGGACAGGCTGCTCCAGCCTGGAAGCAGGGGCCCTCTCTCCAACAGGTCTCCCACTGGATCACACCCTCCTCCAGGCCTCCACTTGCTCTGGCATGGGCACCTCCCCCACGGGCTGTGGGTGGACCTGTGCATCCCCTGTGGATCCCCATGGGCTGCAGGGGCACAGCTACTTCACCATGGTCATCACCATGGCTTGCAGAGGAATCTCGGGTTGAGCGCCTGGAACACCTCCTGCTCCTCCTTCTCCACTGACCTTGGTGTTGCCATGTTGTTTCCCTCACGTGTTCTCACCTTCTCCTCTTCTCTGGCTAGGAAAAACTGCAAGCTTTGTTTTGATTTTCTTCTTAAATATGTCATCGCAGAAGTGTTACCGACCTCTCTCATTGGCCCAGCCTTGGCCAGCAGCATGTCCATCTTCAGAGCCATCAGGGATTGGCTCTGCTGGGCATGGGGGAAGCTTCCAGCAGCTTCTCACAGAAGCCACTTCTGCGGCCCTCCTGCTACCAAAAACCAGGCAGTGCAAAAACAATAAACAGGCATAAAAGAGAGACAAGTTCATATAGTTGGTGGAACAGCTCCAGGCATAAAAGAGAAACAAGTTTGTTATTATTGAGTTACTTGTAATTCTTTGATCAAGATTCTCTATGATACTAAGTGCCCTTATAAAAAAGACAGAATACCCTGAAAGTGAAGGCTTTCCTTAATGGACAAGTATTAATTTACTTGAAACTATGATTTTCATGTGTAACAAGTAGTAATCATGTGAATATGTTTTGTTTAACAATTTGTAAAATTTTTGTTCACAGAAGTGGCGCATCAGTAACATTTTTATTGTTTACTCATAGACCATGGTTATGGTCACGGATTTCTTCAGCACTATGATTAGAGGTGTGTGAATTACTCCTGTGTTTCTCATACAGTTTTTGAGACCGTGCAATTCTGTGCACTTTGCATAGTTAATGTTTGAGCTGAAATCTCAAAGGGCAAGTAATTTGAAAAATTTCAGCAGTATTGTAGGAAATTCTTCTGTATATTCTTGTGTCTGTATCCATTTACATGGAGGACTGTATAGCTACAAAAAAAATCTGATAATCTTGGAATGGTACTTCCTATTACTGATTGCCTTGATTTAAATATTTATGTTTTTGTGTGTGTGGTTTGTATTTTTGGTTTGTGTTTTTTCCCGCATGGATGTCAGAATTTCTGAGTAAGAGGTTGGGAACCAAAAGTATTGCTGCTTTTCTTTATTCCCCTGGAGAATGCAGCTTGCCTATACAGCACCCTTAGTGGAAACTACATGTTCTGGGGTAGGACAAGTAATGACACAGAATTGCTCTGTGGAAATAGTAATTAATGTTGACCAGTTAGTAGCTGGTACTTCCAGCTGTACTTTTCCTACTTTGCTTTGTTTATTTATTGATTAAACAACGGACTTCACTGTTTAGTTTTTGTGCTTATTATACTGCAAACTATGGGGAACAGCTTATTAAGTCAGTATAGAAAGGCAGAGGTTGTCTGGATTCTAGATTTCTTAAGGAACTGGGTTTTTTTTAAGTCTGCACAATCTCTGTTGAGGATTTGATAGTTGCTGTAATCATGCAGTCAGGAAGATTTGTATGATAATGTCTCCTAAACAGCACAGCTGATGAAGTATGTTTCTGCAGTACTGAAATGTGGTAGTACAGCTTTTATTCCTTTTTTCCTTTATTTTTAATTGGCATAATGCACTGTGAAATCTAATGTGAAACGTGGAAGCATTCCAGAAAAGGATACTACCTGCGGAAGGAATAAATGCTGTCAGATATGTGAAACTCTTCTGAGGAAAAGAAGCAGATCCATTCCGATGAATTAGTTAAATCAGGCTTTTTACATTTTTCAGCCAGCATTGGTGGCTGCAGCTGAGCCATTCAGGCTCTGCTGGCTGTGAACAATAGAGTTGAAGATTTATTTTTTTTCCCTCTTAAAAAAAATGTTATAGCAATGCTTGGCATTTGCAATGATTTTGGCTCCTCCTACTGTGCCAATTGAAACCACACCCTACATAACCAAAATAAATCATTCCCCATGATTCTGAGGATATTTTACATTTCAATACAAGCTTTAATGCACTGGACTACATTTTGTACAGACAGCACATTTGAAAAAAGAAGAAAAGTAATTTTTTTAGGAGACAGATAAGAATGACTCAAACAGCAACTTCTTTTCAGAGCTCAGAAGCACAGCAAAATCAGTCTTGAAGCACTAGCCTGCTTGAATTTAAATGTATTATCTATTAATTGTTTTAGTATTGATTTCTGTTTTCCATTAGAAAATCCAATAGGTAGAATATTTAAATTGCTGTTTAAAAGTATTTCAGATTATATATTTATGAATTTAAAGCTCATTAATCTCAAATCATACCACAGACTTCAGATCTGATCTTTGAGTAGCTTGTTGTAATGCTGAGTAAATTTTAGCACAGGACTTACTGTACTTATATGTATTCAGGTTCTGTATTTTTTATTTTACCTGTGCCTTCTGTCATGGCTTGGATGACTTATATTTCCCACTGGTTTGATGAAGATGACTGGTATGAAGGACAAGAAAGAGTAAGAATTGCTTAAATTAATATTTTCTCTTTTACTGCTTTTATATTTTTCTTCTCTAAGCTGCTGTTTATTATATTGGTAGCATCAAAAGTACTATTTCTATTGTGGCATTAGAAAGGGATTTTTAGTAGTTTTAATGAGGTCTTGAATCACAGATAAAGCACATCCAAAATCAGTTTTTTGACAATTAATATTGCTAGCTGGATAAAAGGTACCAGAAGTGTGACAAACATCTACTAACGTTTTTTAGGTTGCATAACTTAAAACTTAACAAGTAGAAATTCTTTAATATGCAATGAGAAGGAAAGCAAGCATTTAATTTTATTGTATTAGAAGGAATTAATGTACATGGAGTAAAATAAAATAATTATAAGTAGTAATAGAGTAAAACAAATATTTGGGAGAGATTAAATTCACCTGGGGTAATTTCCAAGTTGTGTCTTGGATAGCTTTATGTTTTTATTAACATTTTTCTGAGAAGGAGTCGTTACTATAGTAACATTTGCAGGATAACTTGGGTGTTTTTTTAGCGTTTATTAGCTGCGTGTCTACAGTTGCTTTCACAGATTCATGGTGGGAAATGAATATAAGTCACATTTCTTTCACTGTATTAAGCTCTTTTATGGTACCTTATATTTCTGTGACTTCTTTTCCTTGTTTTCATAGTATATGGTCAGCTAATGAATTAGAATGCAGGAGATGCTGCTGAAAGCAGCTGCTTTCACTGTATTATTGTGTACTACTTGATAATGCCAGCTGTATGCCCATAAGTATAAAAAACCAGTAGTTAATAATACTGTTCCACTGTTCTCACTTTAAATGTCACTCATGATATGGATGTTTCAGATGTATAATTACCTTTTAAAAGCTGTTGTTGGAGATTCAGCTGTGAGATGTGTCAAGAGGTAACTTTATCTGAAATCAGAGCAGTCTTGGCAATTTGCCAACAGAAAAGCAGTCTTCTGGTGATTGTTGTAGCTCTGGATTGGAAGATGAGAACTTAGATGCTCCATACTGTGATGAGACATGGTTGTATATATATCTCTGTGTACTATGCACATTATCTGCAAACCATGATTAAGCAATACTCCATAGATGACGACTTTGTTATCACTGCTAGATGGTTTCATATTGATTCGGTGTGTAGTCCAACATTGCTGGTAATGTATTGTTAGAAGTGTCAGCATTTCTCCATGCTTGGTTTCAAACCTAGTGTGGCTTTTTAGATTATCTTGTTGAAGTTGCACAATAAAGGGTATTCTAGTTAAATGTACAAGTAGTGTAGACAAGCCAGTCAAAACCACTCCTTTGTAAGACTTACAATGTCATGATCTTTTTAATGTCATTACCTTAGGTTTTCTAAGCAGGGTATCTATCTTGGATTAATATATTTGAGGGTTATTTTGAGTGTTTGTTTCTGTAAAATAGTCTCAGGCTGTGACTGCAAGTTTCAAACTTCAGTGAAAAGTCCACAACTTCTTCCCTTGTGAAGCCAGAGATCCTATGATTAAATCAATTCTGGTGGTGATTTGGGTCCAAGTTTTTTGTGGAGATTTAAAATGGCTATGAACTCTAGTAGAACACTTGTTCATTTGAATAATCTTTTAAATCAGAGTATTCTTTTCCTAGTCAATATCTGGGTAACTGACTGCACATTTTGAATACTTGCTAGGTTGTCATAGGTTAGGAAATGTCATCTGTAAATTCTGGTTGCAAGAGCCTAGCCAAAGCTTCTGGTGTTTTTGAGGAATGTTGTTGAAATTCAAAGCCTTGTCCAAGGCACCTTCTTCCTGACTATGGTTAGTCTTCTGATGTCTGGGAGCTATGCGTAGTCTGTGTGCCATGAATTGTATACAAAATGAGAAAAAACTTTTCCAGTTTTTGCAAACTATCTGTACTGCTTAGTGGTGAACTAGGAGCTAGCCTACCACTTTAACAAGCAGTAGACTGCCTCAGTAGAATTCTCCTGGGAAGTATAAAGGGCTTGACTTGTGTGGAGAAGTCCATGAATAAACCTACGTAATTATCCTACATTATTCTACACTGCGACTGTCACTGCTATTTTGTGGTCAGACTTCATTCATCTTTTTCCCAGAAGCAGTTGCTTGAATTAGTGTGTATTGTCTCAGACTGTTCTGAGACTTGCATTAGTAACTGCAGGTTAGTAAGCAACGTCAAGGCTTAAAATTCATTAGCATTTTGTGTACTCCAAAGTAGAAAGGACTTTTGCTTGTTTGTCAAAGTTTTCATATTGTAAATTGTCTGTTGGCTTTTAAGCTGCATGTAAACCAGATCATTTCCAATTACCCTTTATTTCATGGGTCTGGACAAATTAATGAGAAGTTAAGTTCTTAACATGGCTATAATGCGTTTGTTGTTTCCCAGCCCAGCTGGAAGAATATTTCTGCTCTGTCTTGAAGACATGCCAAGATTTCTTCTTAAGTTTGAGGACCTTCATGGTTTTAGCAAGATAAAATGATTGTCCATTATCTAGTGCTTCTAACTGGTCCCACTGGATAGGGTAATGAATTTGAGGCTCTGTGGTTCAGAGGTGACATTTTCATCTCCAATGGATTTCCCCCCAAAGATGGGTAAAAATACCCAATATCTTTAAGGAGGTATAATGTGATATAATGTCTTTATATCACTAAAGACCTTATTAATTTTTAAATTATCATTGCTGCCAAAAATGTTGGTACCTGGGGACAACAGTCTGGATGAGATATAACAATTTTATATGTCAAACATACAGAAGTGACAGCAAGCTTTCCACAGAAGAAAAGATTCAAACCTGATGGGATGATAACAGCCATGGAGTGAACAGAAGCAGAGGACATTAGCACTTTACTGCTTGTAGCTGTTAAACTACATTTTATATACACAGAAGCACATTGATTAACATAAGGCTACTGCATATCCACTTCTGTATGCATGCCACATTGCATATGGACTTATTTGGATAGGTCAAACATCACATGGACCACAATGAAAGCACATGTGAGCATCTCTTGTTGGTTGTGCTTGATGGTTATACATTTCTGGATACTGATGACATGCAAGCACACCTATTGATAATGAAAGTGTTAAGTGATGGGTTTAAAGAGCTATTATTATTCTGCAAGTGTTACTGTAGTGCAATTGGGAAATAGAGTGAGCAATGAAATACACTAAGTAGCTGAAGCAGAGAAAAAGGAGTTAGATTAAAATTAAAATGGTGCCTGTTAAAGAGCTGCAGTTGCCAGGTTACTGACAGTGCAGTTTTGTATGTGATGTGACACAACACTCAGTCTTTTCTGCTGCATCCTGTAGTAACTGCATTATTCTGTGAACATCAAGGTTTAGTTCTTCCATCTGTCAAGTATAGTGTTTTCATTCTACAATCAGAACAATATTTTCCATTTTTGGGACCAGCAAGGTATTGGAATGGACATAGAAATTCTAAAGTGGTTTGCAAAAAATGATACCTATGCTAAG
Source organism: Eopsaltria australis (assembly GCA_034509425.1). Classification (NCBI taxonomy): domain Eukaryota; kingdom Metazoa; phylum Chordata; class Aves; order Passeriformes; family Petroicidae; genus Eopsaltria; species Eopsaltria australis. The sequence continues at coordinate 3,882,285 of JAVTVJ010000158.1, read as the reverse complement.
CTAGGGATTATTAGGCATTTATCTTTTAAGTTATTGATATAAAGCCATGGCATGAAACTAGCCAATTCAGTTGTTATTTTTAAATAAAATTTATGATATACCACTTTTTGGTTTATTGTGATTGGTTGTTGGGCTTTTTTTCTATATTAAGCAACAAGGAAGGATCTAGAATGTTGCTGCTTCTGCCAATTGAAAAGAAAAGGTTTTGTTGTCCTTCCTCTTTCCTTCATCTCCTTGGAAACTGTGTGCCATGAATAGCACACACTGCTAGCTTTCCCAATGTAGTATATGTTTTTTACATGCATGGTTTCTTTTTTCAGTGTATACTTAAGAGTCCAATATAATTGCTTGTACATCTCTTATTTCAAAATAAAATGCTTTTTTACAAGGTATAAAAAAATCTCCATTGTATAAAAATGCACCATGTGTGAAATCATACATATTTTCATTTATGCTGCATTTCTTCTTTTTTGTCATTTTACTCAGGCTGTTCTGATGAATACATCTTTCTCTTTTATACTCTGCTTACTCTGTTAAGTATGCTTAACAGAAATCTATAATGTTTGAAAAGATCTGCAGGAAACTGCTTTGATGCATGATACCTATGAGAGAGCAAGTCAGTATGCCACACAACTGTCATTTCTTCTTCTAGACACTATCATACTGAATTTTGAGGCGAATGCTTCCTCTTGTAAAATGGTATATCATTACAAAGAGCAGGAAATAATAATATGTTTAAAAAAATAAATATTAGTAAATAAAATGCAAATTCTTTTCTGTAATAAAGCTCAGAATATTTTATATATGTAACTTTTTTACATATACTTAAAGAGGGAACATCTAGTCAAAGAATACTTATTAAACATGAATTCTTAACTCAGTGAAATAACAATATATTACAGAGCAACATTTTTCATCTAAAATTGAAAAATTTCATCTATTAGCAGCATTTTTATAGAGATTACTGCAGAATCCTACAAGACAAATCTGTTGTTACTCTGAAAGAAAAATCTGTGGAATTCTGTTTTAGCATCTGTAAGAGATCTTAGCTTTATGATTAATTTTATCTGTAATCAGACTGCAAATTAAACAAGACTTAAGTCATATTTTCATACAGATTAAAACTTCATCGAACAGGAGTTCTTAGCTCCCATATGAGAAGGTAAAAAAGAGTATCTGTACAAAGTGAGAAAAATATCTTATTGTTATGAAGTAAATACTTGTGTAGTCTTAGGTTCTAAATAATTTTTGACTTTTTATCAATCTTACTTTGATGGTTTTCAGGTGGTAAACCTGCAAACTAAACCTACGATGATCTAATATTTCACATCTAATTCTCTCCTACTTCACCATGGCTTTTTTTAACGTTCCTGATCAGTTTGCTGACACACCTAGAGTTTTAACCATTGTTTTCCCTGGAATCAAGAACAGAACCCAAAATTTCTAGTTCCAAGTATTCTCTGCTTTTATAAAATAATTTTCTAATCAGCTGGGGGACTTTAATTTCAGAAAAAGGTTTTGTTAATGCTGCCAGTTATTTTTTCATGGAACTACAAGAAGTCTGTTCTGAATGCCCCAAATCCAATTATTTCTCTGCATATATGATTTATACTTTAATTGCACGGAGACCTCTGGAATTTGTAATTTTAATGAACAGTAAAAGAATGATAAATGGCAAAATTAGAAATTTGGAGGCTATTTTTGCCACTTGATGATGTTGATTCTTTAAATAATTAGATACATTTCTCTCTGCGGGACTCATAATTTAGAACATGAGATGGATTGCAAAGGAGCTGCAAGATGATGTGATTTATAGAAATGTTCTCTTTGGAATCTCTAATTTGCTACAGAAGTCAAAAGAAATAATATAATTGACAGAAAGAAAGTCTAATAACCAAAGCACTAGTCTGCAACGAAGCTGTATCTTTTAACTGTTTTTCTATATATTTCTGTTCTGCTGTTGCAATTTCTTTTACCAAAATTTTCAAAGGTTACATGTAAGCATTTAATTTCCTTCAGTCGTTTAGTACTCACGCAGAATGTTTAAGCACTTTAACTAGGGTCATTTATATCTTTGAGATGATAAGTCTCAAACATTCAACTGGTCCTGATCTTCTGCTAAAGAAGCCCCCAAAATAAGTCACTCTCAATTTTTTTACTTTTTCTTTCACACTTTCCAAAGTGAGAGAAACATGATGTCATGGAATTTGCTACCTATAATTACTCATTACTGTTTACCTGCCAAGCAGATGGATCAAGCAGAGGAGAAAAACTAAAAAGAAAATAAATCATTCAACCTTATTTTTATCCCTTGTATATATACATTCAAATGAAATTTTGATAATATTTAGGCAACCAGATTTTAGTCAGTAGTGACCAATAGTTTCCTTTGGGTACTGTAGATCACTACTGCAACACCTGTATAAATTTGTTCTGTATGTGCCTTAATACTAATGTCATCCAGAAAAGTATTTCTCCCTCTATGTATTTGATATCAAGTAGGTCAAGAGTGATGTACAGCAACATATCTGTGCTAAACTGTTACACAGCAATGCATTGCATAACCAACCCTTGTACTTCATCAACAGTTGCTCCCTCAAAGTACTTGATTGCTTTTGAAGTCTCATAGCTTGTTAATTCCCTTTCCTTTGTGGAGCTTGAACTGGTACCTAACAAAAAATTAAACACAGCTATCTGTCTTTCAGGGTTATAGTCTTAGCTCTTTGACCTAAAGATGTCACCCTCCATATTCCATGTACTGTTTGTCCACCTAATGTCCTTCAGTCCATTAGTCTTTCAACAGCATAAATGTGACCCTGAGACATACTGTTACTAAGTTACGTGTTGAATTATCTGGAATGAAATGTGGGCTAGGAAAATAATTGGTCTGGCCCAGCAAAGCATTTCTTGCATTTTTATGTTGAAGTCAGTTTTCTCACTCTGAGCACAGCTGATACTGTGAAACATTTTGGACATAGAAAGCAGTTTGCTGTGCAGTAATGTTACCCTAAGCTTTGCTTTTGATTTTTCACAGCTCACTTCAACCTTTATTGTTAAACAGAAATTATTAAGAGAATTTAGAAAGCTTCTCCAGAAAGGATGGTAATAAGGAGGATAATATAAGTAGTAGTTCTATGCAAGTAGTAGTTCTATGGTAAGTAGTAGTTCTGTGCAAGTAGCTGTTCTATGCAACAGGTTTGAAGACCTTTTTATATGTTGGTTTTGCTTAAAACTATTAGTATATGGTTTATTTTGTCTGGCTGTCAGTGGAAGATAAATGGGAGAGCAGAGAAGGCATTACATTATAATAGAGAAAGTATTGAACCAGACCACAGAAGAAAATGAACATGTTGAACAGTTTCAGCTAGTACAAATTGAGAACTATTCAAGTTTTTACAGGCTGCACCTCCCCCTTCCCTTTTCTTCCAAATGGATTTTTGAATGGTATTAGGCACCCTTTCTTGTGTGGCACTGAAGCCTCTGAATATCTACTTGGCTTTATTTCAGATACATTCATTTGTATCTCAGGTGAGCTATATTTTTGAAGTAGATATGTATAAATTATTTATAGAAACAAAAATGTATTATTCTATTCTTTCTATTCTGTCAACTTGTAGTCTAATGAATTTCTGTTCTAAAGGCAAAAATGTCACATGTGAAACAAGTGGGACTTTTAGCTGCTGGATGTCAGCCATGGAACAAAGATATATGTGCTGCTAGTGGGGACAGATTCGCCTACTGTGCTACCCTTGCTGTTTATATTTATCAGGTAAGGTTATTCTTATTTATCAGACTAGTTATACTTTCACATTGTTCTTGATCTCACTTTGAACCCTTTCAAAAAATGTTTCTGCAATGCTTTTGGAAGTATGGTTGCTACTGAGAAGATGTCTATGTAAAGCTCAATATTCCATTCAAGATACCCCTAAAGTTGTATGTGTCGAGTATTATTTTTAGAAGACAGGCTCACAGTGCAGCAAACATTTGAGATGGATGAAGTTCAGAGATAGAAGACTGGGTTCTGAGGGAGGAATGAAACAATTCCTCAATTCCAATTGAAGCTGTAGTATAAAATAGTCTTTTGCACAGTGAATTAAGATGGTTCAGAGTTGTGGATTCAGTGGCCCACTTTATTTGATTTGGAGCTTGAACTCGTCAGCACTGTGGTCTTCTGAAGTTTGCAGTTTCTGTACATCCACACCTAACTGAAAAATAGAAATGCTGTGACATGGAATTTTCAGATTCAGAAATATGTGAGAAAATAAAGGATGTACTTACTTTCATTTTAAGAGTTCTACTGGTAGTAGGATTAAAATAAACAAAATTTACTGTGTCATGTTTGGGCATATGTTTTTTAATATCTATTTTTAACTGTAGTAAGTAATTTAAAAAATGAGAAAGATTTAAAACTCATTTTAATATTCTATCTTATTTAACCCCTTGGAGATTGCCAAGTGGTTGTTACCATGCCTATAAATAAAGCATTTTAGGATTGTTTGAGTACACTTCTCAATGAAATATAATAATTAATAAGTGACAAGAGGATAGACATAAAAATGGTTTTTGGATAGTTGGGTATTGGACAACCTTTCTGTCCAAGTTGAATGTGTGAGAATTTAATTTATTGAGATATGAGGTACTGGCAATTGTTAAATACACTACAAAATTCATCTGTAAGTCTAATGCTGTTATATGAAGTTCTCCATCCTAAAGGTACTTAAAGTAAGTTTACCAAAAATGTATTTCTAAAATGGATTTTACTGTTTGTTTAGCTGGACCACCGATTTAATGAATTCAAACTCCTTGCAATTATGTCTGAGCATAAGAAGACAATCACAGCCATATCTTGGTGTCCCCACAACCCTGACGTGTTTGCAAGTGCCAGTGCAGACAGTTTAGTGATCATTTGGAATGTGAATGAACAGAAAGTTGTGGCCAAGCTGGAAAATACAAAAGGTATTTCAGACATGGAGATCTGTTTTATCCATGCATATGAGAAATACTTGATGTAGTGTATACTTGGTAGGCTGGAGTTTTAACAATTGCCTAACACAATGTTCTTGTCAAATTTGTTGCAGTTCACTCTAGAAAATAATGATAGTGTGTTTGAGTAAATTGCTGTCAACTGTCTTGTAATTGGTAAAGAAATACATTATTATTTTTCTCTAAAGAAGTTGACCAATTCAAGAATTACTTTTACTAGTGATCTCTTGTTGAGCAGGGGAGAAAAAAACAAAACCAACATTATTTTCATCATTGTATAAAAGGATACATAATTAAATTTTAAAATTATAAATTTCATTATTACTTTAGCTAAGTGAAAGCAAATAAAAGGGAGCCTTAACAGATTCAAGTATAAATCATCAGTGAATTTGAACAACGGCTTTTGTTTAAATAACCTAATGATTGTCTACCTGAATCTTCTCTCAGGCCTTGAAACTGCTCGAGATTGCATTACACATCTAAGGGGTTAAGCATCCATGTTACAGTTATATTTCCCTTCCCAGTTCTGATTTATTCCATTAAGTCAAAACCAGTACATGTATCTCTGTTCTTATAGTCAATCTCGTCAGGTGTTCTTGACTCCTACATTTTCATTCTTGGAAAGTGAGTGCAATCCAAGAACAATCAGAATCTCAGGATCTAACAAGCCATTTTGAGATTCCCTACTCTGTTCTCTCCAGGGATATCTCTGGAAATCTTCTACGTCTTGCATATCATGCAAAAGAAAACTCCACAGTGATTTTAATATATTCTAAAAGAAATATTTTATTAGTTTATGCATGAATATAAATGCTGGTACTTATTTTTAAATACCTTGCTTGTTTAAAAAATCTACTTCAGCCAGTGACTACACATGAAAGAAGGGTTGTTATTACTATTTTAATGTTTTTAGAAACTAATTTAAGGTAATATGTTTAAGCCTTCTGTTGGTTTCTCTTTTAGTTCCTTTTACATTGCCATGTAAAAGTGTCTAAATACAGTCTTAAGTTTTCAGTTTGAGGAATTTGTCTTGCTGTCATTTATTCCTTCAGGCACACATTATTATGAGGATGGTGAGGGTTGGAGATGTCAAGATCAAAATTCTTAAATAGGACTGCCTACAGTTAGTTGTTAGGCAACTGAATTGAAACTGTCATATATCCAGAAGGAACCTACAAAGAGTTCCCTTTTATTACAGAGCTAGCTTTCAAATTTTGTCTCAAATATCTGCTTCTTTTATATTTATCTCTAAATTTCATTGTCTTTTGCTAAAATAGGCATTTTGAAATTCTCAGTATTTTACTAGCTTAGTAGCAAATAACTTACAGTAAAATGTAGTAGTGAATGAAATTTTGAATGGATAAAAGTATTGTTTGCAGGATCAGGCTTATCCTCTTTCAAATGTGTGATTGTCTTTGGCACTGATGAAGTATAGGTGGCATCAAATATGGCCCATCAAAGTAGCATAAAAGTAATTTGGGAAACAATTTTACAGCCTGCCTGTGGAAGTTTGTAGTTTGCTTTTACACCATAATACGTTCACACAGTTCTCTACATTTCAGTCTAGTAATTTTTATGTAGAACAATTATTTATACTGTTTTTCAACACAATTGCTGATACTGGGTCAAGGAATACTACACTGAATTTCATATCCTGGTTCTTATAAGGTTTACCTGTATGTTTCAGGAATTCCTGCCTCACTTGGCTGGTGCTGGAATGCAGGTGATGCAGTTGCATTTGTGTCCCACAGAGGTCCCCTATACATTTGGACTATCTCAGGACCTGACAGTGGGGTAACTGTGCACAGAGAAGCACATAGTTTCTTGTCAGATATCAGTCTGTTTAGATGGCATCCAAAGAAAAAAGGAAAGGTGGTATTTGGACATAGTGATGGAAGCCTATCTCTTTTTCAACCAGGTAAAAACTCATATGGCAAAATATTTGTTTTTATAAATGTATCTCTTGTTTCCCTGCATGCATGTAATTCTGCACTTCTTTAGATTAGATTCTATAATGTAGGTACATACGTAAAATTTGTTCTTGATTCATAATATTCCTACTTCCTACCATATCACAAAAATATGTTTTCTTCGATAAAGAATGCAGAACATTTTCTTTATATCTCCTTCTTTTTGTGACCAAGACTGCAATTTTTTGACAACTTCAATAAACACTTTTTTTTGAGAATGATAACAGCCATGATCTTCTACTGAACTATATTTCCCTGCAAGTTTCTTTTTCTGAGTGGAGAGACTTGAATCTTTTACTTTCTACCTTCTGCATTTGTTCTTGAGTCCTCTGTTTCATATTCTAGACTCCTCTGTAGTTTTATAGGTAGAATCTCATGTCACACTTAATATTATCTTTATGGTTCTGTTCTGACAAAGGATAGATGGGAAAATATTTCTCTCTTTTTGACTGAAATCCACCACGCACATTTGTACATGTTTTTTAAATAGTCTAGTTTTCTGCTAAGAAGGTATCATGTTCCTAAACTCATTTGAAGGTAAAATTTCAGTTGTTTACATGGTTTTCTTCAAAGACAGATATCTGTATTATGTTGACTAAATCAAAAATTTTCCTGACTACTTCTTTTTCCTTGAGGAAAAATTGGTTTTCAACTTGGTGAGAAAAGCTGTTCTTTAAATAATGTGTTAATTTTACATACAGTTGTTCTCCAACAGCCATGCAAAATTTATTTTCCTTCAGTTCACTCTACTAAGTTGTCACACAGGATATCACAAAGAATTGATTCCCTTGCTTCTGTAGTGCTGACTGAATTAGCACTGGCATTGGGAAAAGGAAATATATTTTAATATGATAACATCTAAATATTTATCAGACTGATACATTTCATGAAGTCTGTCTAGAATGATTTGAATATGAAAACAAATAATAAGAAAAATATTTAAAATATCAAAATTATGTTCTGCAAATGAAAATGTAATATAGGCTAAAAAAAGCAGTTGTGTATGTACCACAATTCACATGCTGTAAAAAAATTGTTTAAGGAAAATTTTCCATCACTGCTGGGCACAAAACTGTTTGAATCTACTTGAAATCTAAATTAGATTATTACAGGAATTCTGCCTTTTTCTGTATTTAGAATAGTTTTCTTTATTATTGTAATATTACACATCTCTATTAAAATAATTTTAAAATTAAAAAAAAATACAAGTTCTTTCCTGTTCTCAACATACATATAAGATTCTTCATTTCCAACAGAGAAATAAAATTTGGAAGTTTATATGCAGCTGGGTAAAAACTTTCTGCATAAATAGCAGACTACACAATGTCTTTTTCACTGTTGTTATCTACTTAGTTTTCTTTCCCATGGCTGTATTTTCTTTTTTATTAACTCTAGACTACCCATTAATGTGTCAGAACATTTAATGTAAAGAAAAAATATGCAAGAATTTAAGATTAATACCCAACTTTTAGGGAGATTCAATGCAGTCATATAGAGCCAAATGTTTTATACAATTTTCACTTTCATTTGTTCTCAAAATAAGCACAGCTTACTTAATTGACCCATGACTCAAATGCATGATTCATAGTGTTTGTGTCTTTTAATGGAAAACAAAATTTAACAGTTAGGGTTTTCATGAGGTTTGCTTTTAGTCGCTTTTTGAAACACAGGTAAAACTGAATGGCTCCTAGATGCTCTCTCATACTCTCCCACCAGGTGCTTGTGCTTTCTTGGTGCTGAAGTGTTTGAATATGGATGGCTTCAGTCACTTGTGGACTGTTTGCTTTTAGTTCTTATATAGCTAACTGAAAAATGACAATTTTGCTTTGTTGTCGGTTCTTGTTTTTCATTTCAGTGTTGATTTGCAGTAAAACAAAAAGATGAGCTGTAATGTAAGCAAGGGACATTGTTTTAAAAAGTGAGAATCCTCAAATTTTTTTGTCAATTAAAGCAGTTATCATACTTCTGCTGTTATTCCCGATGGTCCAAAAGAGTGAAAAAAATGGAATCGAGAAATTGATGTATGCTGTTAATTATTGTGCAGTCTAAAATTATTTCTCCCATTTCTGCTAACTGATTTTATAAAGTTGGCCTAGATGTAATGTGTATGAACCAGAACCAAAACTCAAAATTAGACCAAAGCTGAATAATGGAAGATGTCAATTCCTTATTTCTAGAAAAGCAGTAAAAAATTATTTTTTTTTAAGTTTAAGATCACAACTTCAAAAACACAGATCTATTTCATTTGGACAGTACACTATCCTATAAAACTAAGATTCACCTCTCTGTAAAAATAAAAAATGGGAAATAAATATTATGTTAAAAAATGTGGCTTTTATTAATATTGATCATCAAGGGAAATGTCATCTTTTTTGTAGGTGTCAGACTAGATATTTAATGGTCTGTTTTGGCTGCAGAATCTATAAGCACTTCATAGCTGCACACATAGTTTTAGAGAAGAAAAAAGTCTAAAGGCAGTTGTTCCGAAATAGCCTTTACTGGCACAGTGTTTTTCTGGTTCATACTGCCTTCATTTTTCCTGTATTTGCTGTGGTGTGCAGATTTACTTACACTCAAATGGCTTATATTTTATGCTGTGCTGCAGACCTTTACTCGTAGAAATTCTTGGAACAATGTAAATTATTTAACATGTTTTCCTTTCCTATAGAATTATGTTAATAAACCTGACAGCCGTTTCTTGTTTTCTGCTGTATTAAACATAAAGTCGAATCTAATAGTAAAAGAAATACTCTAAGTCAAATATTGCCAAGACAGATTCATTAGTTTCACTAGTGCAAACAATAGAGCAGGCTAGTGAAAATTTCAGGGAGAGACAAAAAATTATGTCTGTCAACCTTGTAACTATTGAAAGGATATACTAGATTTAATTTTTAAATAACGTGTTTTCTTGTGCACTTTAAAGGTTCTAGAAACCAGAAACATGTCTTAAGACCAGAGTGTCTTGAAGGAACAGATGAAGAAGATCCAGTTACAGCTCTGGAGTGGGACCCTTTGTCAACTGATTACCTTCTTGTTGCTAATTTGCATAATGGTATTCGACTAGTGGATTCTGAATCTCTGTCCTGTATCACAGCTTTTAGTTTTCCCAGTGGTGCAGCATCTGTTCAGTGTTTAGCCTGGGTTTCTAGTGCACCTGGAATGTTTATAACTGGAGGTAAGGATTTTATTTCCTTATTTTACAAAGATAACAAATAGGACTGAGTCTTTAAAATTGATACTCCGAGTTTGATTTTTGTTTTTAACACTTTTACAAGTGGAAGCATACGTGAATTGTATAAAAAAAGACCATGACACAAAGCCAGAAAATAATAAAACTACACTGAGCAGTTTTTACATGTTTAAAAAATTTTAGCTACATAAACAAGTGACTTTCTGCTGTTTTTTTATGCTAAATAATATTTTTCTCATGCAGCCTTTAGCAAAAAATTTATTAATTCCTTTGGGAATAGGAAAAAAATGCGTTGCACTAATTGATGTCACTTCAAATATTAAAAAATTAAGAGAAGAAAAGAATCTATTTCCTGCCTCTTTTCTATGCCATAGACATTATGGCTCAGGTTGAACTAATGAATAAGGAAACTAAAAATATTTTACAGTGGCAGAATATTTTATAATGAGAGAGGTTCCATAGAGTTTATCTGTGTTTAAGTAGCTAATGTTAATAATGATTGTTGTTAATGGTGATACCGCCATGGTGGAAAATGCAGGATAAATAGAATGCCATGGATGTTACACTAGATGATCTCTAGAGGTTCCCTCCAACTCTAACTATTCTGTGATTCCATGGAGTTGACAGTGCCTGCTTATAAAATTATTCTTAGGACTTGAAGTTTAATTCACTGTTGTATTTTTTGTATAAATCAGTCCTCAAACCACATACCTCTGTGTTTTGTTCTGTTTTTTTGTAAACCTCAGATTCTCAGGTTGGTGTGCTACGTGTTTGGAATGTTTCACGTACAACACCTATAGATAATTTTAAATTGAAGCAAACTGGTTTCCATGGCTTGCATGTGCTAAGTTCTCCTCCAAAGAAAAAGTGTAAGTGTAATTTTGCTTGTTATTCACTGTAGTGGCTGCAACTTAAGAAAATCTTATTTATGAGTCCTGTTATGTCCAGACAAATCTCTGTAAGTTTAGTCAGCTATTTAGTTCTTAATTAAAGTACCTTCCGCTGCTAGTGCATTAGACAAATGCATAAAGGAGCAAGTGCTTTATATGGTCCTTCTTTAGTGGGCCTGGCTTCATACAGGAATTGTCCATTTCTTTGTTTTAAATCTCATTAGAATACAAGAATTTTACTTTTATAATTTTACTTATTATTGAAATAAGAAATAATCTTCTCTCTTTGTCTTTTGCTTTATATTTTTAAGCGTGTTCATCACAGTATCCTACTAAAAATCACCATACATCTTCAACAAGTGAGGCTGTTCCTCCTCCAACTTTAACCCAAAACCAAGCATTTTCTCTTCCTCCTGGTCATATCGTCTGTTGCTTCATGGATGGTGGAGTGGGGCTTTATGACATGGGAGCCAAAAAGTGGGATTTCCTTAGAGATTTGGTATGGTTCATCTCTGTCTTTGAAATGAGAGTTTATTTGGCTTATGCACTTTCTCCTAACAGCAAAAAAATGGAGAATGGAGTCTTTGTAGAACTGTAAAGCAGTTTCTATTGTTAAAAGATTTAAAATTACAATTCTGAAGTTCAAAGTAATCTTTTACTGAAAATGACTGAATTCTGTTGGAAGTATCCTGACGGTTTGTTTTAAACCAGAAATAAAGATTTAAGGACTTGGTTTTTGTTTATTTTTTTAACTGAAATTTTAGTTTGATGGCCTTGTCAGAAATTTTCTCTAGTGGGTTTTCTATAAGTTGGAATAAAAGTTTGAGTCAAATCAGAGAGCTATATGGTGAAGGCACTCAATTTAACATTACAATGACTGAATTATTAAATTTTCTTTGAAGCTGAAATTCAGAAATGAGTTTAACACATATTAGATGACCCTCTTCATCAGGCTTTTGGTTATTGGGATTCTTGAGGATTTTTCTCTTTTCCTCTTTCCAAGTTCCATTTTCATTGAAAAAAAACCCAAACAAATGAAACCCAAATAATTTTCAGCTGTACTCCCATGTGTGTTTGAATAGAGGCTGCTGGTTGGTTTTCTCTTTCCATTTATATTTGGTTTGGTCCTGTAAAGCAACTGAGGCTTAAAAAATTCTTACATAATGCCTGTGTTTCATATATTTTCCAACTTAAATTCTATAAATGCATGTCTTGGAAAACAATCAGTTGACACATGAAATCTCTATTAGATTGAAGTTTAAACTGCAGTCGAGCATAGAATGTATCTAGAAACACAGAATATTCAGTGGGGTACTAGACAACTTGTAGAACATGTTCAACATACAGAGCTTTATTTTTTCAGTCAGGTACTTTTTACCAAAAGGGAAAAGCTGTTCCTGTTTTAAAAAATTAACTTTTTTTTTGTTTTGCTTAGCTTTTCTTAATTCAATGTTTTTAGCAAGAGTTCCAACAGAAAATGCTAACAAGTTTCTGGCATTGCATACCCTGTGGTTTCAGGAAAGAGTTTTTCTGGTTTTAATAATAATCTCTAAACGAGCATGTTATTTTATGCCTTTTAATTTTGACTGATAATCCAAAATATACAGGGGTTTTGGAACTTTTAATTGATCTGACAGGTAAATTAAATACAATGTATTTTAGAGTTTGATCTAGAGTTGGACTTACGAAAAAAATCAAATGTAATAAAAATGGATTAAATATTTGTTTCATTTAAGGGACATGTTGAGACCATCTTTGATTGCAAATTCAAACCTGATAACCCTGATCTTCTTGCTACAGCTTCATTTGATGGCACAATAAAAGTTTGGGACATAAATACTTTATCAGCGGTTTATACATCTCCTGGTAATGAGGGGGTTATTTATTCCATTTCTTGGGCTCCAGGTAAGAATATTTTGCTGTATGTCTTAAATGTTCTTTGAATTAGCATTGACTGCAGAATATGTCATATAAAAGTATTAGTTTTATGTAGAAAGGCATCTTACAAGGTTTAAATAAAACTTAATTATCTGTGAAGCCAGCAGAATTCAATGCTTCAGACCTTGCTGAAACTTACCCCTCTGAGTAATGCTCCCAGTATTTCATGCTCAGAATGGAGGGAGGAAAATCTCCAGAATGTTTTAACATTGCAATACACAGATGACAAAATGACTTGCTTTGCATGAGAAGCAGCTACTTAAAGGAATTCAGATTATATTTTGTGCTGAAATGGTGGAATGTATGTATTTAGCTCCTTTTCTTCCTTCTTTGCTTAGGAGTCTAATCACTGAAGAACTCTGCTTTTGCCTTATTAGAATAGGAAGTGTCTTTTCTGCAAAGCATCTACTTTTTGTTAGAGAAAGCACTGGAGTCAGTGGGAAATTTTGTTTTCAAAACTGTTCTGCAACCCTTTTAGTGTACCTGCAAATGCACTTCTGGTAGTTGTCAGTAGTTGATGATAGGTTAACTTCCTTGTTGTGTTTTACTCTTTGGACAGCAGATGTATTTTTAAAAAATCTAAACAATTCATCTCTCTGTTCTCACCTGCACTTTTAAACTTAAGAAATAATAACAGACAGGAGAAAAAATACTGTGGTGGGAAGTTTAATGTAGTCTGCATATGTGAAATGAATTTGCACTTTTTCATTTCAGAGAGTCTCTTGCACCTTGTACCTTTTCACAAATAATTTGTCTTGCTGTATGGAAATTATGGCAATATGAAATACAGTGCTGATGCTTGATTATTTAGTTTTGAAGTTTAAATTGAATTTGTAGTTCTATCGCACACTGAATGAATAGTTTGTTTGCTGCAGGAGGGATGTTGGGTTGTTGCTTTTTGGTTTTTTCTTTGTTTTGGTTTTTTTTGAAGAAAGTAAATTGGAAGCACATGCTTCAACTTCATTCTTTACCACCCTTTCCAAAAGCTCTTGTCCCTCCCAGCCAGAACTTTTGGTGCTTCTTTCACCTTACTCCCAGACAGTTCCTATCTGCCTTGTACTTTGCTTCTAATATATAATCTAATGCATTCCGCCATTTGTTTGGTCTCAGAAGGCCTTTGAAAAAAGGGATTACTCCTTTTTATTTTTCTGCCCCATCATTCTCCTACCTGAGTTTATTCCTATTTTGTATTTATTTATAAGTTTATTCCCATATTTATATTTTCCTTGCTAGACTCCTCCTGCATAGATTGTATTTTCTTCCTCTGAAGCTTGCAATAAAATAACAGTCAAAACTCTCCTATAAATCTATTTATGAAAAGCATTGCTATATTGGGGTAGAGAGTCACTGTGGTAAGGAGAATTTGCTGGCTTTTGGATTAGACCTGAATGGAATTTTTAGGTTCTCACTGTGGAGTTTGGTACTCAGATTTTCCACCCTGTAGAGTGTGGTTACAGATTCAGGTACATTCTTGATGATCTTAGGAGTAGCAATGGTGCAAGATTAAGAAAATAAAATACTGTTAGATGTTCTGTCTCATTTTTATGATTTTTCTTTATACATAGGGAACTTTAAAGGAAAATGCTCTAGTTGCTACAACTTTAAGCTTGAAACATTGAGGTTCCCTCTCTTTCAGTTTGAGGTATATGCATCATGATCATTAATTTCTTACATGCAAGACTTTCAGCAGGCATTAAGATACTTTTTACAGCAATAAAATTTTTATTTGACCATTCCTCAAAACAGGAATGTAGAAAAAGAGATCAGACCTTCCCTGAAATTGATGTTTGTGACTTGGTAGCAAATGCTGACCTTAAACTCTGGAAAACTCATGTTCATGTGCCATTGATGTCTTCTGTTCCTATTACATTTCTTCAATTTAAAGTAGAACCGCCATCAAACAATATTGTGATTTTATAATTGTTGTAATATTTTACAAACATCTTTCTTTAAAGGAAATCTGAACTGCATAGCAGGTGGAACATCCAGAAATGGTGGCTTTATCTGGGATGTTCGAAAAGGAAAAATGATAACAAGATTCAGTGAGGTAAGATGAGATTACTTTTTTTTTGTCTATATTAAATGTAAGTTAGTAATTCATTCTAGTGTCCATTAACAGAGATTTATTTGTTTTTAAAAGGTGCTATAGTATAAAAATCTACAGAACTATGGGGGCACCAGTTTACATTTGTGGCAGAAATATTTTTACTTCCTCAGACTGGATTCGTGATATGAGAGTGTTGAAGCACCAGATGAACTCAATTATCTTAACATTGGTCCTGTAGGGATACATGGCAAAAACATAGCTGATTCCTTCTTAACTGTAAACATATATGGACATACAGATTCAGCATCAAAATAAAAACTCTGTTCTGTATTTTCAAACATAAGGGCCAGAAAAAACTTTCAGTTCCTGAAGTCTAGATCAATAAAGCTCCATTTTGCAGCACACTAAGCAGTATGACTCATTTAGTGCCTTGCCTTATATTACCTGAAATCTCTCCAGGCATTTTTAAGTCCTAAAATAGTAGCATATTTCTTATTGGCAGAAGGAGCTGTGTAACACTATGCTGTAGTATTTTGCACTGTTTTGTATATTCCTAGTATATAGCTGTGATCTTCAGATTATACAGACATGATTGTTTAAGTATGGGATCTGCATCAATGTACCAGGGATGCTCTATAAGAAGGAAGGTGGGGGAGTGAGGATAGGCACAAGTAGAAAACAAATATACCTACTTTCAGGAGTTCTGGGATTCTAACACTGATATTTGCATTTGTGCTACTAAATATATTTTCTGTAATACTGGTCCTGATACACATTCCACTTATGTTTTCTCATACCACAATTTTTCATGCCCACTAACTTCATTATTCTCTGCCTTTTCTTGTAAGAGAAGTCATTTTTGTTGCCCCCTACTGGACCCTCTCCACAAGCTCCATGTCTCTCTTGTACTGAGGAGGCCAGGGCACAGTACTCCAGATATGTCCTCACCAGAGCTGAGCAGAGGGGCAGGATCACATTCCTTGACCTGCTGGAATGCTCTTCCTAATGCACCCCAGGACACCATTGGCCTCTTGGCCACAAGGGCTCTGCTGGCTCATGGACATCTTGGTGTCCATCAGGTCCTTCTCCACACAGCTGCTTCCCAGCAGGTTACCCTCAGCCTATCTGCAGTTATTCCCTCCCCAGGTGCAGGACCCTGCATTTGCCTTTGTTGAATTTCAGTTGTTTCCTCTGTGCCCATCTCTCCAACCTGCCAAGGTCCCTCTGAAGGGCTGCACAGCACTCTGGGTTTTTGGCCAATCCTCCCAGCTCTGTGGCGTCAGTGACCTTGCTGAGAAGGTCTCTGCCCCTTCATCAAGTCATTGATAAACAAGCTAAACAATTCTGGGCCCAGTATTGAACCTTGGGGACCACCACTAGCAATAGGCCTCCAACTAGACCCTGTGCCACTGATTACAGCCCTATGGGATCTGCTGTTCAGTCAGCTCTCAACTCACCTCACTGTCTACTCATCCAGTCCACACTTCTAAGTTTGACTATGAGGACTTAGTGAGAGACAGTGTTGAAAGCCTTGCTGAAGTCAAGGTAGGCAACACCCACTGCTCTGCCCTCATCCGTCCAGGTAGTTGTTTCATTGTAGAAAGCAATCAGGTTGGTCAAATGTAACTTACCTTTAGTGAATCCATGCTGACTACTCCTGACCACCTATGTGGCCTCCTGATTTGTCTTTCCTAAACAGTGTGGAGCCTTTCATGGCAACATTCCAGTCATGTGAGTTATCCCACTGTGTCTCTGTAATCACAGTGCGGTCAAAGCCCTGTGACTGCACACAGACCTCCAGTTCATCATGTTTGTTCCCCATACTGCCTGTGTAGAGGTACAGGCACTTTATAGAGGTATAGAAGAAGTATAGAAGATTTTGTCCACATCCCTGGGGAGGTGCAAAGGGGTGCCCCATAGTCCTGTCTAGTGATTATGTCTTTGGCTGCTTGTGCTTGCTCCAGGAATTGCCTCTTAACTCTACTTACGCTACTAGAGTGGTTTCTATTGTTCTCTCCTTCCCTACACATTCTCTCTGGCAAGCCTGGCCCTGGCCTGTTTCCAATCTAGTTTAAAGCTCTCTCAGTGAGCCCTATGGACTGCTGAACTAAGATCCTTTTTGTCCTTTGAGACAGCTGGACCCCATTTGTTGCCAGCAGCCTTAGTGCTATATAAACTGACCCATGATC
Source organism: Eopsaltria australis (assembly GCA_034509425.1). Taxonomy (NCBI): domain Eukaryota; kingdom Metazoa; phylum Chordata; class Aves; order Passeriformes; family Petroicidae; genus Eopsaltria; species Eopsaltria australis. The sequence continues at coordinate 3,865,078 of JAVTVJ010000158.1, read as the reverse complement.
AAAACCCCCAAAATTGTGCTGGTAACATCAGTATCAAACCAAGATATTCATCTGCATGGTCTTCCTGTTTCTTGCCACATCATTCCCTGCAACTGGCAGGACAAAAGAGAACACAACTTGTGCTTCACATCCCTTGATCAGTCATCCCAAGGTCCAAAGGTCCCTGTTGATTGTCGACAGTGTTATTTAAGATTCAGGTTTATATAGTTATGGTTTGCTCATTCTTCAGCTTGACCCAGTTTTGTCTTTTGGATCCTGGAGGCTATAGCAGTTTTACTTCCTATCTCTGCAGTCCCAATGTTTTGGGCTTGGATTCTCAAACATCCAGCTAAATTGGGTGCTCAGTATAATGTGGTTTTCTACAGTATACTGTACTGGGAGAAAAGGGCTGAAGCCCATAGGAGAATAAAGCGAAAAAGATGAGTCAATAGATGAGAGAAAAAGGGGTGAATTATTTCTTATTGATAGGTATTTTGCATTTTTTGAAGCATGGAAAGAATGGAATCTTCTGCATTGCCTGGAGTCATAAAGATTCCAAAAGAATAGCAACCTGCAGCAGTGATGGATTTTGGTGAGTGTTATTGGAAGAAAAAAAAAATGCTAAATGCACTTCTCAAGTCCATAAATTTTGACAGTACTCTCAGTAATTCATTTTAAAACTTTTCTTACTGGAAAAAACTTGAATTATATTAGTCTTCTGTACTTGTTAGGGTATGTTTTCCATGATTTTAAGAAAAAAAATAGAGAAAATGTTTTCAAAATGAATAGTGTCTGAGATACTCTGATAGTAAAACTAAATACTCATTTTTATTGGGACGAGAATATCCTCCTAGATTTCTTATCTGTAGAGGACACTTTTCAAAAGCCATCCAATTTTGCTTGTCTTAATTTTTAATTTTATTTTTAGTTTGTTGTTTCAAGGACTAAAAAGTACTATTTTAGAATGAAATAATTATAAGTGCACTATCACAGGAGTATAATACCTCATTTGGAAAAACACATGAATGTCCACGAAACCAGTTTTGCATATATTGTGTTTTAGTTACTTTTAATGGTGTTGTCAATACTTAATAATCTAAATATCTGCCTTGTTCAGTTCCAGGCTTTAGCTTTCTCCATTTGTTTCCTCAGCTACCTGTGTCATTCAAGCTCAAATATAATGGGCAGAAATTTTAGAAAACAATCAACTTATTTTTTTTTAAATTCATAAAGATCTATTTGTACCTTTAAGCCATGACTACAACTTTGATTATAGGCTATGAGGGTCCTTTCAAGAAAGTGGTACTAGACTGGACATCTTTAAAGCCTGTCTGAAGGAGCATAGATACTGAAATCAAGTTAGATGTTGTACAATCAACATCTAGTTAAATGTTGTAATTGAGGGGCTGATATTGTTTGTGTCTGTTTCTCCTATTCTTTGTATATATCTTTTTGCTATCTGGCTTATTTGCACAGAATAAAAGCTAATTTTGGATAGCCTGCCCAGAATGTACTTTTCTTTATAATATCACATTGTAATTGCTTTCAGTATTATTCGAACCATTGATGGCAATGTTCTTCACAAGTACAAACATCCAGCTGCAGTATTTGGCTGTGATTGGAGTCAAAACAACAAGTAAGTAAAAATTAACCCAAAGAATTGACAATATTTACTATTTAAATTGATTACCAGTAAAGTAACACAAAGTTATCTAGAATGTGGTATTCACTGTGATGGTAAAAGACTGAAATTATCTGTTCCAAAGTAGGATATGCCTGTAGCAGATCTCTATTCCCACTAGTATAATTCATTGACCACCATGAACTCCCTTAACTTTCAAAGGAGGATCATTTCATACCGATGACAGAAAAAAAAATATCTAGCTGAATATATAACGGGGGGAGAAAGCAAACATTCAATATATTGTGATTGTATGTGACTTCTGTAGATAATTCCTAATAGTGACATGAGGGTGTTTTGTCAAAAAAAAGAATTATATAGTAATTCAATTTAATAATAGTTTTATATTGGGTGCATAGTCAAACTGGTGCAAATACTGTTCCCTGTTGCAACTAATGGATCTTTATCAGTTTTTTTTCTGACTTAGTTTTTTTAATTGGATTATCAATAGCTACATGTTGAAGAGACGAAGCAGAAGCAAAAATATGCTATTTAAAAAAAAAAAAATTGCAAATTGCACATCATATCTTTTTCAAACTTAAGAAAGCATTGATCCTCTCTGTGACCAAGGATTTGCTGTTTTTATTTTGCAGAGATATGATAGCTACTGGTTGTGAGGATAAAAACGTTCGTGTTTACTACTTGGCAACCAGCTCTGATCAACCACTGAAAGTGTTTACCGGGCACACTGCAAAGGTGTTTCATGTCCGGTGGTCTCCTCTCAGAGAAGGAATCCTCTGCAGTGGCTCTGATGATGGGTGAGTATTTCTAAGCTATTAGAAAACTTAAACCTCAAGGAGGACTACTGGAGAAACTTACATCTTTACTTTTAATGGTGTTGTCAATACTTAGTAATCTAAATATCTGCCTTGTTCAGATCCAGGCTTTAGCTTTGCTCTTTGCTTTATGTAGTATTTGGGCACCAGGATCATTGTCTAAAATTATCACAACTGCTGTATTGATGCAGGTTTCCAAATGCTTTCCCTAGAGTAGGGTCAGTGCCTGATACTGTTACTGCAAGGAATAACACAAGGAGGATACCACGTTTACCTTCTATCTGAAGAAACAGATGCAAGACCTGCTCTTATTTGATATTTTTCCAAAGTATACTTAAGTAGAATCTGCAGAGAATTTTAATGAGTATTGGATACTTCTGTTTTTTGGTTTGATGACATTGCTTTTGAGGGAGAGAACATCAGTCCATGGTAAGCAGGAGGAAGCATTTTTCTATGATTCTAAGCCACTTCACTGCAGAGTACACAAAATATTTTTGTAAAGGGTATTTTGTAAAGTTTGGAGTATTGGCTTCTATTGCTTTCTGCATTACAATTCATTAGAGGTTTAGGCTTGAATCAAAATCTATTAGTTCATAGTGTAGTAATTCATGACAGAAAACAACTTAATAGCAAACTTCTTGACAATAAAATATATTAAATAGTACTGGCCCTAGAATTGAACGCTGAGGAGCATCACTGATGATCAGTCGCCAGCCAGATTTAGCCCCTTTCACTACAACTCTTTGAGCCCTGGTGTGATGCAAATCAATATTCTGAGAAATTTGGAGTTTAAAATATTGCTGAAGTAGAGAGATAATTTTATTTTAACGGGTGATCTGATGGAGGTTGGTCTCTCTTATCCTCTTTCAGTACTGTTCGGATATGGGATTATACACAAGATGCTTGCATGAATGTTCTTAGTGGACATACAGCTCCAGTACGGGGACTGATGTGGAATCCTGAAATTCCTTACCTTCTAATATCTGGCAGTTGGGACTATACAATTCGGGTCTGGGACACAAGAGATGGAACATGTTTGGACACAGTTTATGATCATGGTGCAGATGTATATGGTAATATCTTTTAAATTTTATTTCTGTATTGAAATGCATTCTAATATGTTTTGAAATTTATAAAGTAATTTAATCAAACAGGTCATTAGGTAAACTTATTTGACTACATTTTAAAATGTCCCCTCTACTAGGATTAACGTGTCATCCTAGTCGTCCATTTACTATGGCATCCTGCTCTCGTGATTCCACTGTGAGACTCTGGTCATTGACACCTCTTATAAACCCTCTGCAAATCAATATCATAACAGATAGATGTTGGGATGATATTATTGGCAATACAGGTAAGCAAACTGTATAAACCACTGCTTTAATTTCCTTTATTGCAATATTCTTATTCCTTTGGTTGTTTTTTATTTCAATTTCATATATAAATCCTTGTGTGTGTTAGATCGCGCTGTGGAATCTGGCGCTCCTCCTTTGCTGTGTGGTAAAGTTTCCAAGGATATGAAACAAGAATTGGAAAAATTGTCAGGAAAAAGTGAATCTCCAGGAAAAAAACTAAGGTGGTTTTCAGAATTTTTTTCAGTAAGTATTCTGCAAACTTAGGAATGTTTTCAGTGTGATGACTTTCTCTTCTGATGTCAATCTCCAAAACTGAGACTTCTTTCTTCTCTACCATTTTTTTCTCTCTTTCTTGAAGGGAGCTTAGAAAATTGGCAGAAATCAGTTATATTTCTTAATAGGTCTGCCTGTTAAAATGTCCATGATTGAATTGTTTGTCAGTTGTGAAAAAACAAATTTCACTAAATTAACTTTGCAGAAAAAACCCAGTTTTTTGCAAAGTTAAATCAGTGAAACAATATAATTTTTTATAGGAAAGTTAATATAATAGCCATTTGCTATTGAAGAAAATGAAAATATGTGTTCAATCAAACTGCGTTACAGTTTTTTAATTTTTAATCAATGAAAAGAGCACCCTGATTATTGGTAAGATTTGAGCTGCCCAAGTGTCTGTGCCCAGACTGCTCTGTATGTTCTAGGAACAGTAGATCTGGATGACCCGTGCCTCAGTATCCATCTGTTGCCTTTTCTCCATTGCACAGTAAAATTTTCTATAAATTGCTGCAGCCTCTCAGTGAAAATGAGTTAAAAATATGGGTTCCTGTGAGTGCTGACCTGCATAGGAGCTGCACTTGAGGTAGAACAAGGACAAAATGACCTGGAACTACAGGTTCTACAACTGTTGGAGCTTACATCAAAGTCTGTGGTAATTTAAGTCAAAACTGTCACCTAAAAAGGCCTAGTTCATCCAAAATATTTGTTTTGAGTTCTGCCTAAATTGAAGTGTATGATTTAGAAATGCTGAAACAACCATTCTCATTTTCAAACTTAGACATTTTCTCTTTTGTTAAAAATATATTTATGGAATTACTTGTGTTACAGAAGTTATAAATTTTGATTTCCCATGTTCATTTGAGAATAAAACTATTACAAGAATATTAGAATTTTCCAAGAACAAATGCTTTTTTGATCAGGTATGCTCAGTGCTTTTTGAGCCCAGAAAATGAGGTATTGTGCTAAACTATGAGGAGTCTAATGGGAGTTTTAGTGGACAAAAAAAAAAAGAGTAGGTTTTTTTTTGGGTGGTGGGGGGGGAAGATTTCCCTAGTAAGATTTTATGCTTTTTACCAGCTCAGAAATAATTGGACTTCTAAACTTGTGATCCTGTTATTCTTAGAAAGCTTTTTTAGGTCAAAGGTTTAATGATTTTTTAAGCTTTTAAATACTCATTCTCTTCTAGACTTCATTCAATGTTAAACTGTTGTTCTCTTTCTACAGAAGGTATGATTCAAAGGCTAGGCCAATAGAAATGCTTAAAATTCATATTTTAAAAATTATTTTGTGCACATACAGTTATACTATATTTTCAGATTTAATATTAAAATAGTATACCAGGTTGTGGCAGTCAAGCCTTGAAACTCTTCTTTTCTACCTGTCCTATGCCTTTGCTTTACAGAAAGTGGTAAACAAGTCCTGTGTCAGCTCCTGCACGCCAGCAACTGACTGTTGGTTTGTGCCAGCAGTAGACACAAGATAGCTTGTATTTGTTTGAGAGCAAAAGGGAGAGCTCTAATGGCAAGCCCTCAGCTATGTCCACACATAACCAAATAGGTTTATGGATCTCACTGTATCTTTACAGCCTTCAGGAAGACTGAAGGCTGTGTAGTATCTTGAACTAATTTATGTTTTCATAATAAAGATTCTAATATTGAAATGATCTGAAACTGTATTTCTTGGAGTTGACTGACAAATGCTTTCTAATGTCTTCATAAGTTCAAATTTCTCTCTTGAGCATTACTGTAATAAAACTCTTCTTCCCTAACAATTTTAGCCTCCAGGAGGCAGCAAAAATTTATGGGATTTGGTCGCTGTAATAAAAGGACAGGATGACAGTTTGCTTCCACAAAACTACTGCAAAGGAATTATGCATATGAAACACCTCATTAGATTTAGAATGGTAAGTGAAGCATGAAAAATATGTGAAAATGGTTGTTAGTCCATGTAGTATTTCACTATTTAAAAATAGCATTCAGTGTTTTACAAAAGGTTGCAATTTCATGTCCGAAGATATTAGTGCGATACCAGTTCTTCACTGCAATACTAGTCTGTTACAATAGTATCTAGCTAAGTCTGTGTGACTTCATGCATGCTCAGTGTTAAAATGCTAGGTTACAGGTATTAACTAGTAAAGCATTTTTCAAAGCCATTAAAAGAATTGCAAAGCAATCATCACTACAGTTTCAGCTATGAAGTGAGTTTTTCTTGCCTATTATATACACTGTACTTTTATGTTCAGTAAAGTCAAATTATTTGTATGAACATGAAGTGTATAGCTATGCTCAGATGTAGACAGGGGAATTCATGTCTGAAAATAGAGGTAAGTCAGCAGAAAGATTTTCTGTAGCTCTCTGGAAGAAGGAATGGGTAAACAAGAACCTGTCATTAATACAGATACGCAGTTTAAGAGTGACTTGGGTGAGAATAGAAAATTCAAGCACTAGGCCATAAATTTATTAGTAGTTGCATTTATGAGTATGCAATCAGATAGAAAGTAAAAAATGTAGATTCATTGTTCTGTCAGGAAGTTCTTAAGAGTACTAAAGAATCCCATATCTGGATTGTAAATAGAGGAAAGATGATCTGCTGCTATGGATCAGGGAATCTACTTGCCAGCCCCAGGGCTAAAACTTGCCAGGTATCACCTGTTGTTTGCTGTTACATGCTGTCTCTTCTGTAAAATCACAGGCTCTTTAAGTGTCCTACATTCCTTATGACTCTGAAGTGATTAAAGTTTATTAGTGTTGTTAACTGTAATAATAGGAGCTGTTCCGCTAATTCTATGAAGCTCTGTTTGTGTGTCCACGTGTCCAAAAAAACAGTTTTCTCAGCCAGTTAGCTTGAGAAGACATTATATATGAGAGTAAAAAAAAAAGTTATTAAAGGAAGGTAATCAAGGAAAATGTATGTGTACAACAAAACACTAAAACAGTTACTTTAACAACATAAACATAGTTCACAGTAATGTCATTGAAATCTCTTTCAATTAGCCTTTTCTTTAAAGAAGTTTTTTCTTAAATTATAACTTTTATATTCCACTGTAATATTTGGCAATAGTCCATTCTTAAGAAAACTTGTTTTCATCACAGAAAACTTCTTAATCTCTTTTTTTTCCTTCTCAGTCCAAGGCACAAGAACTGACAACAGTAAAGATGTCAAAGTTTGGAGGTGGTATTGGTGCACCAAGCAAAGAGGAAAGACTCAAAGAAGCTGCAGAAATACATCTAAGATTAGGACAAATTCAGCGATACTGTGAGCTAATGGTAGAACTTGGAGAGGTAAAATATCAGAACATTACTGAAGAATAATAAAATACAAATGCTTCTGAAAACCAGCTACCCTAGCAAAGATGGGGAGGCAATAAATCGGTCACAAGTCCCCAAAAGGGTAATCTTGTTCCACTTATTTTTAACATACGCAGTCTAAAGCGTAACTCATTCCGTATTTAACTCTTGACAAATTTATTTTTAATGGCAGAAAACTTACACTAGTTTAAAATATGTCTGTTTCTCAAACAGAAATGATCAAATTAAATACATTCCTGCTTTCTTCTAGTGGGACAAAGCTCTCTCAGTTGCACCTGGTGTATCAATGAAATATTGGAGGAAGTTAATGCAAAGGTAAGTTAATTAAAATACGATGGTGAATTGTAGCTTCAGTCCATAAAAGGACATGGACAAGTAGGAAGGGTGGATACTATTACGAGTAATATTTGTCTTTTGTTACAGCATTCTAGTGATGTTACTTTTTGTTCAGTAAACTTTGTGATGGAACTGTGGAAGATTTCAACAATAACTGTGTACAAGAATCAAAGGGTTGAACATAAATTGCAACTTTATAAACTCTTTAGTGCAGTATTCACAGTTTGCAAGTCTGGAAAGGCAGATGGGTTTCAGTGAACTTTATTCAACTCCATCTAACACCTACACCATAAAGATAAGCTTGATTGCTTATATATGTAGATCTTTTCTGTTTATTTATTCATTTGTTTAATTAGGAGAGCTGATCAGTTAATTCAGGAAGAAAATGATGATGTCATCCCATACTGTATAGCTATCGGAGATGTGAAGAAGCTGGTTTCTTTCTTTACTTCAAGAGGTCAGCTTAAAGAGGCTCTACTTGTTGCACAGGTATTACTACATATATTTCAGCGTGGGAGATGTATTTAGCTCTTAGCTTGTAATTCAGAATATGACATGCATATTTAAAAGGCAAAATAGCTGAATAATGATGCCCTCATCTTTACTTCCATGTGGTATTGACCAGTTTTTATGCAGACATCATAAGAAGGAGGTACCTCATATTTACAGATTTAAAGCCTGATTCTTCTAAACTGCAATCAAATGACCATAATGAAAATTGATGTTTTCAATTGAAATGGAACCTGATTTTCAACAGCCAGTATTGCCCTTAATATCAAATTCATATAGGATTTGATTTCTCTTGGATTTCTACTGAGAAATCATCTGTATGTTTTAGCTAAATAGCTGAATAATATACAGAATGTAACTTTGACACATGCCTAGATTTAACAAGCTATAATGTTTGAACTTTAAAGCAAGTTAAAGCTTCAGAAAGATCTTAATTTTTCATGTAAGAGAAGTATTGCAGAGATATTACAATTAATAGAATAATCTTTGTCTCAAAAGTTTAATAAGATAATAATGAGCAACAAAATGCCAGGACTTATTTTCCCTTGTAACTGAGATTTAATGGTGTTATCCCAGCTACATCTTAAAGCATGTGAAAGAATTTCAAAAAATCACAGAATCAGTTAGGTTGGAAAAGACCTCTGAGATCATTGCGTTCAACCCTTGACCAACCACCACTTTGTCAACTGATTTCATTTTAACCCACACTGATCTCTTTGTATTTAATGTTAGAAACAAATTATTGCCAGATACAAAGAAAAGTTCACCTTTAGCCATTATATGCCAAATTTGTCCAGGTTTGCTGGTATACCTGCTGAGAAATATCTGTGGACTATATCCTTCCCTCAGAGCTGCTTGCTCCTTGGAGTGCAAAAATCATGGATGTAGACTTCACCACCCACTATATCCAAACACTGAAAAATCCTGCACAAATGCGTAGGAAGGAAGAAGTCTCTTGCTTCTGTAAAATTCTTGTATGGCTAGATAAAACTAGACCAAGATTTAGCTATGAATAAGTTCATTGGTTTAAACATTCAAACATTTTCTTTGTTATAGCTGGGCTTTAGAAAGATTTTTATAGATCTTAGATTATTTTTGTTACTATTGAAAATTTTCTTTTCATCTTCAGTTTCAATTGTGCATTTATTAATCTATATTTTATTCACTTCCAGGCAGCTTGTGAAGGAAATATACAGATGTTACCATCCCCCACAACAAGTGGAACTTCAAATTCTGGTGAAAACAATACAGATGATTATAATGAGTAAGTTGTTCTAGTTTATAACTATAAACCTCATTTTAGTGTAGAGTGTAAAGTCATTAAGGGAGATAAAGCATAGTGGTTTCATTTGGCATCAGCAATGTAGAGTTCAACAAAATATTGCGTCTTCTAGTACTTAGTGTATAAAGTTACTCACTACCTGATGCTACGCTAATTTCCTATTGTGCCTTCTGGCACAAAAGAGATTTTTTGCATGTATGTATTATAATTATAAATGTCCTTTTCACTTGCTTGATATTTAAGATGCATTCCTGTGCACTAAAATATATAGCATATTACCTGAGAACTTTTGGTAAGTAGAGTAAGATTTAGCATTAACAAGTATCTGTGTTCCCCTGTTATTACACATAATCTCCTCCTGAAGCTTTGCTGTTTGTCATCAATGAAGGTTCTGATAATGTGAAATAAAAATCAAACTGAGAGAGTAGGTTTAGATTAGATAATAGGAAAAAATTCTTTACTGTGAGAGTGATGAGGCACTGTCACAGACTGCCCAGAGAAGTTGAGGAAGCTCCAACCCTGGAAGTGTTGGATGGGGCTCTGAGTAACCCAGTCTAGTGGAAGGTGTCCCTGCCCATGGCAGGGGGCTTGGAACCGAATAATCTTTAAACATGTTTCTTCCAACACCAGCCATTTTATGATTCTATGATTCTCATTGTCCATGCCCATAAAAAACTTCAAATATGCACCTCTCCTTGTTTAGAGCAGTGCTCAAAAACCTGAATTACATTATTGAGTTATAGGTTTAGTAACAAATGCAGTTTGGAGGCTGTGTAGTTACTTCATTTACATGAGCAGTTTTTGAGCAATTAGAGAAATACTGGTGCAAGGTTTACAGGTACTGATTGCATATCCAAATATTTGATTTTTCTTCTGTAAATCTGAAGAGACATTTCCATACTGATGTAGACTTTGCGAAACTGACCCACCTCAGTATGCATTGACTTAAGTAGTGGATGAAGCTCAAACAGATTACATTTTTCAAGCTAGTAGTGTCATTATCTATGAGTCAAATATAGCACCTTTTAGGGTACAGAAGCAATCGTGGGGACTTTTACATAAATCAAGACCCAAGGCAATCCAACCTTAAAGTGACCTTGCAGAATTAATTTTTTGTCCTTGTAGTCTCCTGCAGAAGGTCAGTAAAGAACTGGCAGAGTGGTATTTCCAGGATGGCCGTGCAGTGCTTGCAGCATGTTGTCACCTGGCTGTTGAAAATATTGAGGTAATTTTTTTTCTTTAATGATGAAAAAACCAACATTGACTTCCTTTTTACATCTCCACATGAGTCTTAAAATTTACATATCACATTTTAAAATGATATTTGGCATTTGATTTGATTATATTTATGCAGAGTTAGATCTTTATAGTATTAAACTTAGTAGCAAAACTCCCTTGATTCTACTAAATTCAAGGTTTCTCTCATGCACAGAAGGTAGCATGTTGTTGCTGAATTGTATTTACATTATCTTGTTATATTAGAAAATATAAGATACTTAAGTACCTTAGATATATGCCTTTAAGTGTTACTGTTTATGGTAACTCAAAATACCCATTCAGAACGGGAAGTTATTGTGCTACAGAAGATGCAATCTCTGCCTTGAAGAATTTACAGTCTAAATGAAGAAGTAAATGGGGAAAAAACCCCACCCCTCAGTACAAAATTAGAACTGACATGTACGAAACATTTTGTTACATTTTTTATTTGCTCGTAGTTTCACAAATTGTTTCTTTTCCTCATTTTCTCTGGATTTTGTTGTGGTTGACTTGACATGTTTTTCTTCTTCTATCCCCCTAAATAAGTGTAATTTCATCTCAATGAACTGTTCTGAGAGAAACTGAGGATCAGTTAATAACTGTATTTCTAAACAGGAATATTTCAAGTTGTTGTGTAGTCTCTTAGGGTTTGACATTCTGCTATGCCTATCAGTAACTGGTTATTCAGAGAGTAAGAAAAGTAAGAAAAAATCCTTCCCATTTTCTTGGGGTTTTGAGTCTCCTTTCATCAAAAGAGAGGGGGAAATATACACTCTGAATGCTAGTCTCCTTAAGATTGATGGAATTCCTGGCATGCATTTTAGGTATCATATTTATGTATATCTTCAGTTGAATAAAGGAAGATTCTTCTAAAGGAAAACTATTTGGTTATTTTAAAACTGATTAACACATTATGATGCACAATTACTCATTCAAGAGACCAAAAATATATATGAGTTTAATTATTGCATATTTTGTTCTTCTGTAAAAAATCTCATAAGCAAATGTCATATGCTCAACATGATGAATACCCCAAAATGCTTATGTCCCTTAATGATGTAATTTTTTCATTGAGCAAGCTTGCAATGGCAAACCTGATTCGTGGAAATGAACTGGAGTTGGCAATAAGTGTGGGTACTGTCTTGGGAGAAAGAGCAGCACAAGCAACACATTATGCCCTAGAATTACTAGCAAGAAAATGTATGGCAGTAATAACATGGTAAGAATTCCTTAATCCAAAGATTTTTTTTTCTCCCTGACAAGACAATTAAGGTGTGTCATTGTGAAACTTTTGTAGAGATCAAACCACCATGGGTAGGGAGAATAAAAATTGCTGCTTGAACAAGAATTGCTATATTAGACTTTTGAAGTACAGGGCATGCAAATGCTCTGCTCTAATCTCAAAATACATTCTGCATGCATTGCAAATGAGAGAGGAGTCATTGTCAGAGTATAAAACCCACTGAAAAACCCCCTAGCTGCTTGAGCAATAGGTAGCTTATGAAGTTCTAGTTTGTACTGATTAAAAAGAACTGCTTTAGACAAAGTAAGGCTGGAATTGAGTTAGAAAGTCAAAAGGAACAGTAGCTCAAGTAGGATCTGTAAAGTGATTTTTTTAAGTACTTGATTGAAAAATATAAAACTAGTAGTCTGAGGAATTATAGTGGTATTAGGAACACAAGACTTCTGCAAATAATTAAGGATGAAACAGGAATACTATTTAATTCTGCAGAAATAACTTCTCTCTTGCATATAGGGGAAGCCTTCTCTGGTAAATTTTCTTTTCCTCATTGAAGTGGTTTTACTTTGAAGAATACAAGTTCTTGTTTTTTATCTAACCATGAAAAAGCAGAAAACCTTCCCAAGGTGTAGCTGGCAGCTATATAACTGTTTAGTAATTAACATTTCATAGAAAATGTGTACTTAGACAGTTAAGGATCAGATTTTCTTCTACTTAGTATTTGCTAATGTATCAAGAGGTAGCCTGAGAAAAACATAGTGGAATTCCTCTCTACAGAACATTTAACTTGCCTTAGAAATGAAATGAAGCATTGTAGAAAAAGATAAAATAGGAAGTTTGTGACTTGCTGCTTTCATTTTGCAATGGTTAACATGTCTGCATTGCACCAGTCTTAATAGGGTCATTTTGGCAACTCCATCTGCAGCTTTTAAAGCGCCTGAAGCTTCTTCTTTGTTCCCCCCGCCTTCACTGTGAAAAGTGATTTTTATGTGGCCTCTGATAGGAAGCACTGCATATGAAGTTAAGAAAAACAGTGTATATTTTTTCCAGTTCCACAACAAAAGCTTGTTCTGATGTCAGGGCTGTAATTAGTGCTTATAATGGTATGGCATTTATGTTTATGTCCATAAAGCTTCTGTAACCTTACAGCATGTATACACTGAAGCCTACATGGGTATATGTGATAGAATTTTAAAGTGGTGTACATCACATTGCCCAAGTATACATCTGGATTTGTCAATGGGTTTCACTCATTGTCCTGAACACCCTGCAATACTGGATTCTGATTTTCAGCCATTACAGCATCTTTTCTATATTCTGTAGGAAAAGATCAGAGATTCGTGAATGTCTTTGTTTTGTAATAGATTCTCACACAGCATAATCCCCTTGGTTAACTGCAATTTATAAGATCATGTATGAGAAAGCTGGAGTTCAAGGATATTTGAAGGGTTCCCTTTCTATTTTTACTGGTTGTTATGCTTAGGGATATCCATCAGTTGGAAACATTTCACTGTAGTGAAGCACTTAATTGTAGACACCAAAAGGAATACAAAAGGGACCGTGAGAGGTTAATACAGAAAGCAGTTACTGGTGCAATGTTTCTTGGGTTTTGGTTGGTTGTTTTTAGAAATGCTCTGAAATACAAAATCAAGCCAAAAGTAAATCAAAACTAAACATTCATGCACTTTCCCAAATCTACAGCCTTGAGAAAATGTGAGTGTTTAAGGACACATTTTTATTTGTATTTAACACCTAAATACTGTCAAAATCAACTTTCTACCATTCAAACACGTAGACATATTTTACCTGAGATACTGAATTCTGCATATGCAAACTCAGCCACCTCATTTTGATTTTTATACTCGACAGTATTTTCAGCTTGAGTCTTAAAAATCATTCCAGGTAGCAAAATTTGTAGGCCATTATATGAGGGCTTCTTTGAATTACTTTTTTCAAATGAATAGTGGATTTCAGTTTGATTACAAAACAATTTCTGATCACTTAAAAATGTTTAAATTGCTTAAGAAATTAGTACGTATGAGTAAGTGATCTTGAAAATAGCTTAAGAACTTGTGAAATATCCTAGATTCTGAAACAGTGGTTCTGTAACTTGGAAAAGTGGCTGTTGCGGAGTAATAGTATCACAGATATTCTAAAGACTTTTTGGCATTAGTTTCTTTAGATTGTCAAAAGGCATAAAACAGAAAGCTATTTTTTTGTTGTTTTGTTGAAGTCAGTTGCCCTGACCATTAGATTTGCTGTTGTAGATTAATTATTTTCTATCAGATATTTTCTCTGTAAAGTAATAAAAAATTTTGTTCAATACTGTTCCAATGTCTTCCTTTTAGCTTCCCATCATGTGGATACAGGTATTTTGCTTTTTAGAGAAAGTTAAAACTTATTTTTTCCTTTAATAAGGTTGCACACTTTTTAAATCTCTCTAAGTGTCCTAATTTTTAATTGTGATTAGTTCTTGAAAGTAGGATAGAAAGCAGTTGCAAATGTTGGATAATAGCTTACTTGAACATTTTTAAGCTTAAGACCCCAGAGGAAATCAGCAGGATTTTTTGCCTTACACGGGGGCAAGTCAGTCTTGAGGTTCACAGGAGAAATGATGTCTGCATGAATAGAAGAGTCACAGAATAACCAGTTATTAAAACTTTAATTGAACAATTTCCACATAATTTCCTAATATTACACATGTTCCCTTCAGCTGTTTGTTGTGTGAAGAATAGGGTAACAAATGACTAAAAGTTTAGGAAAATGTCAGAAATGTCAGTTTGCTAGAACAGTTTTCCTTTGAGAAGGATGAAAATAGGTATCACATTCTTTTCTTGTATAATCTCTCTATTTCAATGTCATGTAAGCAACAAGCCATTCTGGATGACTGAGAGATGTCCTGTGTTGATGTCATGAAGCTTTAGAAGCCTGGAATTTTGGCGATTGTTTCATGACACAGAACCACATTACCATTTTCTCTCAAATTTCATTGGTCCTACTTTCCTATCCCATCCCTGCTCACATATTCTTCCATTTCACTTTGAGATGGTTCTGATGATTAAGAATTGCACAGCTGTGCAACCAACTAAAGCAACAGAAAATTAATGAATGATTTTCCCAAAAGGTTGAATAATTAAGCCTCATTTATTGAACAAAATTAGTCTTAGAGACTGAGGTTGCTTCTGCATTTCTCTGGAAGTAGGTTTTTTTTCAGTAAACTCTTTTTTATAAAAGGAATGTAAAAGAGAAAAATAGTTTCCTTCTATTACAAACCATCAAGAGTAACTATTTGTCATCTTTTGTTTGTGCAGGGATTTAGCAGTTGATCTTCTTATGATGATTCCTGATAATAAAATGCAGCTAGTAAAACTATGTGCTTTTTATCCTGGATGCATAGCAGAAATAAATGACCTGCATGAAAAGGTACCATGTAGAAGAATTTATCTGAATGCTAAGGTTTTGTATTGATTTATTTACTAATTTCAAAAATCGTAAGGCCAAATAAAAGCATAGGATGAGTTTGTCTCTGTAGTCTTACATGTAACATATCCTTTACAGCTCTATTAGTCTTCGTTGACTTTATTTTCAGTATTGTACAATAAATTTAGTTCTTTATTTCTATCCCTTGTGTACTCTTTCCCTGACACACATTACTTTCTGAAGTAGCTTACGATCTTCAGAATTATCTGTCAGTATGATTTATAACCTGCTAGATGTGCAGCCTAATCATGTTTTGGCAGATCAACTTTCTATACAAGTCTGAATTGTTTTGTATCTTACACCTGTAATGTCCTTAAATGCCCCCTTTCCTCTTCAGCAGCAGAAGGATCTGCTTTGATAACTCCCTTAGGGTGCAACTCAGACTGCACATTTATTCAAAAGTAGTAAAAACTTCACAAAAACATCAGCAATGAAAGCTGGTACTGCTTAAATTAAAGTTACAGAACCTTTCCAGTGTTGTTCTCTGGTATAGATGGCTTTCCTAATGTGCATTATATGCAGGTATGTCTTTCAATGACTCCTTCAGAGAGAATTTCTTCTTATTGTGAACACTTCAGAGAGAAGTGTTTGAACATTTCAGTAATTTTCTGGCAAAATGTTTGTTTTCCAGTGTAATCTTCCTGATGTGGAAGAATGTATGCGACTGGCAGAGACAATTGAGGCAGATGGGGATGTGTTTGAAACAATAAAGTACTATCTGTTAAGCACAGAACCTGAAAAGGCTCTCCCTATTGGCATTCAGTATGTGAAAGGTAGGTACCTGGATGAAGAACAATTTTAAATCAAAAGTCATTTGTATAACTTGCCTCATGAGATATTTTTCTTTTCATTTTTCAACAGAACAACTTTGTGACTCAGATTGGACTTTAGATTCAGTCTATCCATATCTTGATCTTCTAAGTTACATACGGACTGAACAGTTAATGTTGGCTAAGTGTAGTGAGTGAGTATGTTTTTCTTACTTAGAAAAGTGAAACTTTCCTTAAAGGAGTCTTTTGGATTGTATATATAGGTGCACACTGTTAGTATCATTTTTTTGTTTACCAGAAGAAGGGCACAAAAAAAAATTCAGCAAGCATGCTCCTTCCCATGCTTCTTCTGAGAATAGAATGAATAGAATACAATGTAGAACTTTCCCAAATTTTGAAGGTTAGCAAGAAAAAAAAGATATTTTACTGCTTCTTTCTCTGTGGAGCATTTACAATGTGTGATTCAATGTTGGTCTTATGTGAAGAGCTTCACTTTGATCAGCTCTGGTTTCAGTTTCCTGAAGTGGTATCACAAATCATGTGGGCTTTTATGTCAAAGTGTTCAGGAACATTGGGCTGCCATTCTCAGAATTAACTCTAAAATTGTCAGATAACTCTGGTTCATTTTTTTGATGGATAGTTGAAGCTAGGCCTAAGTGCCTACACAACTATAAGTGTGAAGAATCAAAAGGATAAAACTGTTGGGGAAACTTGGTGAAACTGAAATCTACACTAATATTTGGGGCAATTTTACTTACATTTAGAGTTCTATCACATTAAAAGTTCTGAGTGATGTTGTTTTCGTAATTCTACGTGATTGTGCTTAAAAATTGTGCCGTACGTGCCATTTAAAATTTAATAATGGAGATCAATATGAAGCAGATGGAGTCTTGTTTTAACAATTCCATGAAAGTAAGCATAATCAGCAAACATATATTCTCCACGAAAGGTTGATGGATAAATTAGGTTTTAATATTATAACATGAATATGTTTTTGCAAATGCCTATTGTTTTTTATGATTGATACTTGTTCATTTGTAGATTTCGGAATGAGTTGCTGATTCTGTGTGGTTACATTGGTGCTTTACTTGCTATCAGAAGACAGTACAAAAGCATTGTACCTGCATTGTATGAGTATACAAGGTAATACTGTGTTTTCATTAACTGAGTAATCTCAGTCCTTATTATGACACATACCATACACTGACCCCACTTCTTCACATCCCATCCCAAAAAAATTAAAATTTGGCTTTCCTCTTAGCTATCCTCACATCTGAAACTTGGTGAGAGGATTGGGAAAAGGGAAAAGGAGCATTTATTTGTTGTTGGTTTTTTTTTTTTTCTTTTCTGAACCTAAAGGAATAACAAGATGAAATATAGGCTTTTACAGAAGGGCTATTCTGATATGAGTATTAATAGACTGGTATCAAGCAGTCTTTGAGACTCAGTCTGTGATACTTTTGGCTGTAAAGCTTTCAATTATTCTGGGATATAAAGAACAACAGAAAAATACAGCTCAAAGTTTTCTTCTTGGATTGCCCAATATCTTCAGGACTCACAGATTTTTATTTTCCAGTCCATCTTAAACTGGACACGTAGCTGCTTAAGATGGACAATTTACATGCTTAAGCAGGACATTTTTAAGGTATCCCAACACAAATGAAAGATGGCTGAATTAGGTCAGGTAGTAACTGCCGTTTATATTTTGATAAATAAAAAATGCATCCACTGGAAGGGCTTTGAAACTGTTTTCTGCAAGTGAAACAAGGCTGTCCCAAAGTATGTGTTGAACCATGTTTCTCAAACTGCATTTTTACCATATGTGGTATTTATAGGCAAAATGGATCCTTAATTTTAGTAAAGTTGACAATATTAAGAAATAAAAACACATATAGCCTTAAAATATAGATTGGCCTCAAATGTTTAAAAAAATAGACCAAGTTAAATAAGGTGTAAATAGGGATAATTAAGATAAAATTTAAATCAAAAGCTATATTTTTATATCTAGTGTGACTGTTACTAAAGTTTAATATGGTATGTATTGTGAAGGATTATTTTATTTTCATAGTTATTCCATATCCAATCAGAAATAGTTTTACTTTGCTACTGTCTATCATGTTTTGCTCCCAAGAAAATAGTCACTGGATTTAATTACTTGCATTCCTTTTCAGTCAGCTTTTAAAAAGACGGGAAGTATCTGTACCTTTGAAAATTGAACAGCTCTCTGAGGAATTAGATGCATGGAGAGCTTGCACACAATCAAACAAGTAGGTGGAAAAATATAAAATTATTGCGAATGAGACTAATAGTATTTAACTGTTTAGCTGTAAATTTATTCCCTTTGCAAAGTCTGAATGTCACTGCTTTGTGGGTCTTAATTTGTAACACAAATTAGGAAGCAAAGTTGAAAACCAAATTTCTTTTATGTTCCTAGGCCTACGGATGAGTTGCCATGCACCCCGCCCTCTGAATCGCAGAGAGCGCTGAATTCAATACTCATGTCACGAATTCAGGAGGAGCCTCTGAAAGGAATAGTTGGGCCAGACTGTGTCACTGGATCAAACCTTCCTAGTCATTCAGATGTTCATACCTCTTGTCTGACAGGGCTAAAGATCCAGGTACAGTTTCATGGAGCTGAAGTGTTCTTTCTTGCTGATAGCACTGACTACTTCGTGAGGTTGCCATAAATCAAAGGTCCCTCCCATCATTTGGCTCCCATCATTTTATCATAGGAGCAGAGTTAAAGGTGACAGGCAATGACATCTGCTATATATGAAAGACCATATAAAGAACTGTCCAATCAAATCATTGTCCTTTCCCAAATCCAAAACCTTTTAATTACTATGAAAGATTTCCTTTGCCAAATGTTGTGTCTAAAGTGTATGTATCTTATTGGCTACTCCATCACCACAGCTTGAATAAAAGCCAGGAAATTATGTCTTCAACCACATACTAACATTTTTCTGGTTTTGATTTTTTTCACCATGGAAATGCATACTATAAAACTTGGAATTCATGACTAATTAAATCCAGATATTAGAAGACTAAATATTGAAATATATTTATTCATCACTCACATAGAGTTTGATAATTAATACACATTAGCCCCTATAGCACCTTTTTAGCATATGTTGTTAGTTTGATAAAGAGAAAATTGAAAGTTTCTGAAAACATTATTCCTGACTTGAAAGAAAGCCTCAGTGTGAATTTACTTTCCTAGGTGATGCCGAGTCTGTTTCCTCTGTCCAGGGTAAAGTCAGCCCAAAGAGTAATAGGGAGGTTTAGGGACTAAGAGGGATGGATAGTTTTGTGACAAAAATTGGAGTTTGCAAAATGCTAGTGGGATTTTTGAGGTAAAAAAAATTCTCAACTGCTCACCAGCAATCTAAAAAAACCTGCTCTCAACACTTCCAGATTAGATCAGTGGTCTCTGTCTATGGCTGTACTCTCAACATTTCCTAACAGCCATGTAAAGCTGCCACTGTTACAATCCATTCAACAAGAATAGCAAATATGGTGTCACTAGCTTGTCATCTACAGGGTGCTTATTTCTGGATTAGCATACATTAGGAGTCATGGCTTTAGGCATGCAGATCAGCTCAAAAATCAAAATTAGTTAATACTAAAGTAGAGCAGCCTACTTGTATGGGTTTACAAGTTCTACATAGCAAATTTGGAGAGCATAACTTTTTAAGAATGCACTGAAACGAAACCACAGCTTTGAGAGAAGATTTAGTCAAATTAATAAATTAGCAAATAGCTCTTTTTCCATCAGATGAACGAGTATTTTGTCCTTTTCATAGTGAATAATTGAAATTATTCTGTAGACTGCATGTAGACTCTGTTTTCAAGCAATTCATTGAGGGATTATATTAGGGGTTTTTTTGTGGATAGGAAAAAGCACGGCTCAGCAGAAATAATGGCAGACATGATGAAATATGAACAGTATTCTGAAGAAAAATGCTTGAATCTCAGTTTCTCATTCAGGCTAAATTTAACTCTGGAATAATTGACAAGCATATATAAAATAACAATAAAATACATCAAACTAAAAATTTAAATATTACGAAATGTTGGGTTGACAGATTTGAGAACATTAGTGCCCTCAATTCATAATGTGTAGCTGTTATCAGTGTTTTAAGTGAGTGGGGAAAAATTTTTGTATGAACATAGATGATAGGTCTAAACAAAGATTTTATGTTCTTCTCA